>OU744344.1:10407500-11657500 GCA_916610135.2 Macropis europaea | reverse complement strand
AATTGTGTTACAGTATTGTATATAATAAAACCGTTGTGGAGAAATACAATTTTTTCTACAATTTGAGAAAGAAAGAACAAAGAAAAAAGTTATTGTACATCGTCCAGCATGCAAAGAAATTAGATTAACAATAAATCCTTTCGACAAGTGGTGGCCCTAATAATCGTTAAATATTTCTTTTTATTGTAACAATTTTCTTCGGTCAAACAGAATGGCCATTCGTTGGACGATGACCGAGATGTCCCAAGTTATCAACCCGAAGCGAGCAGGAGTCTCGAGCTGATGCCGACTCGGTTTATCTTTAATGAGATTCATTTAAAAACCTGTTCAACGCGACGGAAGGACCGCTTCGCGCTCAGAAGCCTGTCTTTGTCGTAAGGGGGATCCATTTCTAAGAAATATCGAGACTCATTTCGATGGGAAGTGTCGACGGAAATCCAGCGAACGATTCGACGTATTCGTGACCTAATCTGCAGCCTTTGCACGGGTTATGGAAATTAGCCGACCGAAAAGTTAATTAATCGCGCGGGTTCTCTATTTTCATCGTTTACAGACAAACATGAAAGACTGTCGATAATTTAAAAAGCTTCGCGCCACGGAAGGTTAAGAGTCGTTCCCGATAATTGGTACCTTATTCTTTTTCTATGTAACCTAACATCGACTGCTATAGTCAGTTAGCCACGGGACCTACAGTTTCAGGTGGGTTCCGAACCACCATAATTCGTATCGTCAGTGTTTCGTGAAATGAATATTTATTAGTCTTTGGAAATTAAGAGGTTCCAGTTATCTCGGAAATAATTTGTTTGATTTAATTTGAATTGAATCCCTTTATGCAAATTTCGACTACCTTAGGTGCTGTTAGGATTCCCAACACAGTCTGGATTTATTTAGAGCATGAATCATCTCCTGCTCGTGCCTGATGAAGTATATCACAGGTGGACCATTGTAGGGGATATTTTCAATTAACAAAACAGATTGATATAATAGAACAAGGTTGAATGTACAGTCTGTTGCAAAAAGGGTTCAGGACTGCAGGTAAGGCCGTCGATATGAACCATGAGCCCCAGGTATTTAGGTACTCGAATACCTGGGCCGACCCCTAAGGTCTGACATGATTCGAGTAGACGGGGTAAAGACAAATAAGGATACTGCTCGAGACATTTTAAACGAAAATGATTTCTTTAAAGGAAATGATTAATGTATACATATGTACCTTATAAAACAGTTTTATATTTATTATATTTGCTTGTGCACACAACGAAATATATATTTGTGCATAAATAAAGAAGCTTTGCATGTATCTGTTACCCAGGTAATAGTACAGGTAAAATACCAGGTAACGCATATTCCAATAATTCGCATCTATTCTGGATATTTCCTGGGTTTTCGGGTATTTGAGTTATCCGCAAATATTTTGAGAAAACTAGTAACCATTGGCCATTTTTCGCAAAACTTAAAAAAACAGACATTCTACGTTATCCTTTTTATACAGAATATTTTACCACTTTCGCTGTGTGGATACTTGAGTATTTATTATTGATTAAAAATAGGTATGCTCGTTTATCCGATTTATGTGAATGTTATATTAATGAGTGAAGCTCATGTACGTGACAACGGCAGAAGTGTTCACATCTCTATTACCGGGTAGATGGTACTCATTATCAACAAACTAAATATTGTCATATTCAATGTTTACTCGAAACTGATGCATAAACATGTCATTCTTAAGGCAATGACCAAAGCATCAAACTCGAAGCCATGCAAGACATCATGAAGGCACTACGAACTTTTCGACTGACCTAATATTAGCCAGTGAATCCTTGATCGACAATTCTGAAACACCCTATACTCTAATATGTCTAACGAAAAGAAAAATCACTTTGAAGAGCCTCAAATCGGTACACTTACAACAGAGTTCTTTTAATTGAGGATACTTAGCACACTAATCGAGATCAATCCGAGCGTGTTTTCCCCGGATCACGTACTTCTGCATAAAACTGTTTATTTCTCGAAAATTACGTTCGGAGCATTTCCCGGCGGCTGCACAGGAAAACTGGGAGGCATGAGACGCGAACGAACGCTTATCGTAGCTAGAAATCTAGTCCGCAATTCCTCCGGCAGGAAATCTGTTACAATTAAGTAATTGGCCAAGAAAGTCTGAGCAGACGTTCCCCGTCCCGTCCGTTTGATTTATGGAAATTCCTGATGCATTAACGAGACCAACGCCAGTCACATTGCATCCTGCGAGTTCAGAGCCGTTCCACCAGAATGGAATCCTTCGATGGAATATTTTTACTTTTATGACTCGTCGTTCGCAGCTATCGAAGTTAATAGGTCGCTCGCGTCACGGTGACAAGGAAAAATTAATTTGTCCGGACGGAAGGCGAATAATTTCCTCGTTTCTTCCGTATCGCGACAAAAATCCTGACTTATGTGTGTTCGTCACGTAATCCTATCTGGAGCTGATTAGAATTACGCTTTGTTAGGCGTTCCGTTATACGAATTCATGATTTACCCTAAATGCCAGGCCAACTGCTGAATTTTGTTGTGAATGATGCGTTATTTTATTTTGTCCTAACTCGCAATCAGTTTAACACGTTCGCTTCCAGTCGATTCTGTTTTGAGAGCTCGACGTCACGCATGCGTGACAGAGATAACTGACAAAAATAAAGCGTGGTCCGTGGTGGACGTTTTTCTCCAATCGACCATGGTATCGATCGTGTTAATGAGACTTTTGACATTTTGTTTGTCTGATCAGGTATGGGAGTTTCCACTGTGGCAGTCAACGTTGAATGCCACAGTGGAAACTGCCATGCCTAGTCAGACACGGTATAATGTCTTATTTTAAACAGAAATCGTGAAGGAAAAGAATATTTTCTTTTTGGACGTATAGGTATCGCCTTATACTGTTCTTACAATATTAATATTATCCAAAAATTGTCTGAAAATTAATAGTTATCTAATAAAAGAAAATTTTAGTTGCCGGTTATCGCTGACCCTCACTGCATTGAACGTGTCAACTATCCATCACATTCAGCTCTGTATGCTCCTAACGTTAGAATCTTCTTTAACAACACAATGTGTAAGTAACATTGGTGTAATACAGGTGTAGCACTATCATTTTCATCTCCCTGAAATATAAACAAAGAACAATTGCAGCAAATGTCGCTAGCTAAATGTAACAAAGCCGAAACCTAAACATCCAAAATTGTGGAGATATTTAGTGTCCATATATGATACAGTTCACATAATGCGAACAATAAAGTATCATTGACAGTTTCATGGCGATTGAAAATTAAGCATTAACCCTTTGAACTCCTAATATTTTTTTAATTTTCTTTTCAATAACTCCCTATTATTTTAAGTGTTTTATTTGAAATGTTCTTCAGAAGACAGTTGGCTGATAGGAACAAATCAGGTACAAACAATCGTGTACCTGAACGCTTCAAGGACTTTATTTGTTACAAAAAAGGGTCATATACTTGTAATACTGCTTATCTAGGTAAAGAAAAAATATTGTGAAATATAATACATATTTAAACTGGCAATTTAAAAATGTGGAGTGTGACACGACATAGGAGTACCTGTGAATAAAATCGATGTCGGTCACACTCGATAAAGGAGTTCAAAGGGTTAATCTTGTTTTACTTTCGTGTAGTGTAATTCGTTCTTCAGCCTTCCTATTTGTTGCTTCCATTAGGCAGGCTGCCTGACATGTTTTCATTAGCATCATCGTCCGTGTCCTTCTTTCGTCCGCGGCATTTCGTTTCGCATGATCAGGAAACCCGACCGAACTTGCACGGTAATAAATAATTCCTATGCAAGGATCGGGCGTGCAATTATGCGCAAGGTTCGCAAAGATGCATCTGCAAACGTATTTCCCTTTCCTGTTCGATTTGAATGCAACGCGATGGTTCGTGCGAAAGGTGAACACTCGACATCACAAGGAAATCTATGCGTTCGGCTAGCTACGTTGGTGTTCACAACACAATTTTATATATATATAATTTTTATTTATTATTTATCGATACCTGATTCGCCCTTTCGGACCTTGAGGGGCTTTCGTTTTGTACGTCCTTAATGCGTTGACTGCCATGGGGGTCACCGGTGACCGGCGTCTCAAACTGTATTCAATTAAATAACTATGAATGTTACTGGTTTGTTTATTATTGTATTTTTTCCCAGTATTTTAAATATGAAGTTTATTATTATTGTCAAAATACTTTAAGAAATTTATATCTGTGTATATGTACTGTTAAGGATTAATAAACAATCATTACTATTATTATTATTATAAATAACTAGGAATTCTTATACAATTTTCAATGTTATTATTATTATAATAATAATATAAAGTAAGTACTATACGTTGAAATAATCAAATATTTTTTTGCTTCGCGATTTGTACCTGAAACAGTAGATTATTTCGTGTCTGACTAGGTGTGGCAGTTTCCACTGTGGTATTCAATGTGTTCAATCTACTTACATTGCCGGTAGTTGAAATTATATACTTTGAATACATAAGTTAATTACTTCTACAATAAACATAAAAATATGAATATATAAAAGTAAATGACAAATATAAATATTACTTATATTTAAAGTAAACCTTGCATAACATAAACTAAACATTATATTGAGCCTTAAGTAACTAACTGCACAAAATTCTATATGTAATAATATTTTATTGTAATAATTAATTTATCGCGAAGACATATAGAGTAAACCGATATTTGTGGTGCAACCCAGAAGCTGATGATTTTACGTCTCAGAAAGAACATATAATTTCAAATAATATAATAAATAAATTACGGCTGTGTGTGCAAATATAAATTTCTAAACTTCCATATTTCTTATATTAATGCAGTTACGTAAATGGAACTTCAACAATATTGCATTTGCTCCCTGAAATATTTGAAATATGACGTTTTTATTTTGCTATGTTGTTAAATGTCCATCGTCCACCAATTTGGATGTATTAAATTGCATAAACATCCGCAGTCTAATAATAAATATATTGAGTACTGTTGAAGTGAATATTGAAGAATATTCATACTAACAAAGTGGAAATTGTATAATACAATATTCAATACGGAAACAATAATCTAAAATGCTGGGTTACTTAAGAATTCTTTAAAAAATGTCCAAATGTAATTAATGTTCGCAAAATATTATCGGTCGTTACAGTGTTAACAATCATTGCACCCACGATAAGAATATATCATCCCCTAAATTGATACCGATTATCATCAGACAACTTGCGTGATAAAAACGTGCCACTTTTTAGCATCCGCGACTGAAAACTCGCTGCTTGATGAGTGACTCAGCAATGACAGTAAGTTTTTTCCTTGCTTTCCGTGGAAGATTTTATTCTCGTTGAAACGGTGACGCGATTTTATCTCGCGATCGGGTTGCGTTGATCATTGAAGAATTCGAAACGCCGAAGGGATCTAAAACGGAAGAAGATCGAAGATCGCTGACTCACAAGGAGACATACCGAAGTGACCGCCTTCGATTTTGATGAAACTTCGTGGACTAGTTAGCAGTAAACTTCAAGAGGTGAAATCAACCCTTAAAGTTGCAGGTCAATCGATGAAGAAGTACGTGTCGCTTATTTTCACCTGCTCAACCCTCAACTGTCCCTTATTTTCCCAACTTAATTCGTCCCTTGATGTCAAATTGACACAGTGGTAAAGAATTAATATAATGACAATATTAACAGTTAAATTTGCATAGTCTTTTATTGAAAATAGAAACATGAAATTTTTATACATTCGAGCATAAGATCGTCCAGAAATAATAAAGCGATGTACAAGGCAGCTGCTTTTTTACATTTATCGCATTTTCATGAGAAAAATATGTCAAATTGACAGAAAGGAATTGATGAGGGTTAATAAGTCTACGAAGTTTTATCAAAATTGGAGGCAGACACTTAGGTATGTTGTCAGTTGCAACGAGAATTTCGAAATCACGTTGCATCGATTTTTACCGTCAATAATTATTCTTCCATCGATTCTTATTCAAGACCAGAGCTAAAAAAGGGAGAGCCAAAACGATGTGACTCTTACCTTAAAATAGTGTTCATTTCGAATTCTTGACAAGCTCGTAAGAGAACTGTAATTAAAAATAAACAGTTCGTCGAATGAAGAGTTTGAATTTTAAAATTAATTATTAAGTTCAGAAAGCATAATTGTATGTTTAAAATAGTATACCTTGACCTTTCTTCAAGTCTGAAGAGGTATTTTTGTATTATTGCATTTTGTAACAAAAATATTTTTATCGAAGCTTATGGTTCAGCTGTTCAACGACTTATATAATAAGTGCTCATTGTTTATACTTTGTAACGTTGCGCGAACATGATGCACTTTAAACGCTGCAACAGGTTACAGACAATGTTTTTCTCTGGTTACGTTTCCTACCTCGCGTTAAATTGGAATAGGAAATGAGGTACATGAATGGAGAACGAGAGAAGTAGATATATAAATCTCTAGGCGAATAAATGAATGGGGAAAGGACGAGAGTGAATGATTCATAATAGGAAAAGTGGTTGTAGAATAGGAGAAAATTGTCCGCAATTCCATAAAATTCTCACAGGATATCATTTTTGTATAATATTACAGTGTCGTATCATGTCTCGCGTTATTTTATCATAAAGATGTTAACAAAGTTAACTTCAACAGTCGACAATATAAATGTTTTTTAGAAAATTTTATGAACATTTCTATTTATTTAATTTAGGGTAATGTGTGCGAAAGTGATGTTAATATTAATTTTTACAAATTTCTGAAATATATTAATATTTCCATAACAACGTAAGCAGACAAAAATACGGTCTAATAATAAATATATTATGCTTACTTATTTACATTGAAAGTAGCATGTTATAATGTAACTTATATAAGTAGCATAAGAAAATTGCCATTCATGGAATATTATAATATGTTACTTTCAATACAAATTATTAAGAAAAAAAGGTTTTCTTATCCTATCCTAAATTTGTCATTATACATATATTACTATTGGAACGTCAATGTTGCTTAAAATTCACTGGAAAAATTAGTAGTTACTTGATTACATTAAATTTGAGGTGCCTTTCATGTGTTAATGAATAATTATATCATTCATAATATTTCACATATCATTTGAACATGATTGTATATTTCTGAAACATATTTTTTACATGCTAAATAGAATTATTTACTGTTACAACAAGAAAACAAAATTTCGAATTATACTCCCTTATAATTTTCTACAAAACAAAATTTCAAATTATACTCCCTTATAATTTTCAACAAAAAAAAATTTCAAATTACACTCCCCTATAATTTTCAAGAAAACAAAATTTCAAATTGTATCCATTCTATCATGTTAGAGAAACTAAAATATAAAAATTACATTCTCTTCATAAATTCTGAAGAACACAAACCTAAAAATGGTATCCTTTCTGCAATATTAAAGAAACTAAAATATAAAAATCATATTCTTTTCATAAATTCTAACGAAAACAAAACATAAAATTGTATCCTTTCTTTAAGAAACTGTTATCCCTTTACAGAAAT
The DNA here is from genome assembly GCA_916610135.2 of Macropis europaea. Taxonomy (NCBI): domain Eukaryota; kingdom Metazoa; phylum Arthropoda; class Insecta; order Hymenoptera; family Melittidae; genus Macropis; species Macropis europaea. The sequence continues at coordinate 11,649,941 of OU744344.1, read as the reverse complement.
GAAAGTGTCCTAAATAAGCGCATGGCTAAAAACGAACATCTCACAATCAGTACACCCCCTTCGCGAACCGATCAACCCTCGCGTCGGCCTCAAAACGGGATCAGCCGCAAATCGGGCAGTGCATCGCAGGATCATTTAGCAGCACGTGCGTTACGCGTGACGATGTATTAATATAATCGCGAAGCTGTGGCGGCGAAGAATTCGAAAGGCCAGGTGGAAACACGTTTCCCAGTATGCGAGACCGATCGTTCGATAAATGCGATCACGTAGGCACGTGCCTGCGTTCGCCTGCCTCACGGCTTCACGGTGCAGAATGGCGGAAGTGGCTGGTAACACTGGTAGGAAGTCGTTCGACTCGCCTCGATCATGTACACGCTCTCAATGTAACCAGCCACTCAAAATTCAACGTGTACAGGAGCGGAACGAATTAATGTCTCGTCACCCTGAAGTCGAATCGATTCGCTAATTAGATACGAAATTTTGAAAATCGGGACTGAGGCCTCCGACTACGTGCCTCGAGTTCGGAGAGCCAGTAATTCCACCTGCGGCTAACTCGGAGTACTTTGCTAATCGAGAAGTCGAAATTTGATGAAACCACTGATCTGTAGAGGAGTTTGATTTTCGTATTCTACGATTTCTTCTTCCGGCACATATTTGATTTTTAGAACTGAGATCTACATATTAAACAATAGTGAGCATTCTCTTACAGTTTCATTATTATTTTCAGAGGTGCAAAAAATAGGAAAAATTGTTTAAATGAATATTGAATGGCTTTATTAAAATATTATAAGATTTCGTTACATATTTTTTTCTTGCGTGAGTCGAGTGTAAGAAACAATTGTTTCATAATAGTTATCCTTATGGATGTTTTCGAAACACTGTTTTGCATTATCAAGTTGTTATAATAAATACATTTGTACTTATGTCAGCATTATGTTTTATATCCATTTTATTCTCATAAAGAATGTATACAGCAGCATATAAATAAATTAAAGTCTGAATAAAAAATAAAATTTTTACTTTTATCTTATTCGTTTCTTCTGGATGCGTTTAATTACATAATTTTGTATGCCAATATACACATAGCTCTGAACTTTACCCATTTATTCCTGAATTAATTTAATATTTCTTCTTTTAACCATTTGTATCAACTTCTAGATTATTAGCAACCACTTATTTTTTAATTTAAATGTATTTCAGAAACTTCTCCAAATTTGGGAATTATTTTCTTACTGTTATCTTCGGTTAACATTATATTCAGTAAAATATGAAAAAATCAAATTCCGTAAAACATAAGATTTGTAATTACACTTATTTTCATAATTATTCGCAGCTGCCCAAAATTTTGTTATCTAAATTTTGGTCATATTTAAGCATGACAGTTTTCTTGAAAGTTTAAGCAATCGTAGAGAATGGAGTAGTTGATGAACAAAGAATTATTGAATCTATTAAAGCAAGAAGTATTGTCTATATAGCATAACGGTGGGTTGTACAGAGTTTGTTGAAATTCTGCACAGTTGAGTACACAGTTTACCCGAAATATCGTTTAACATTCTCTTCCCGTCCAGAGTGCTGTTTACAACGCGATCAAGTGTAAAGCAGTTGCATTACGATTTCTCAGGTCGACGTTGACGCAATTTTTCAGACCGCGACGTCCCTCTCGATCCCGAATTTCTAATTTCACAGCTCGATTCACATATACTGATGCAACGTGTGCAACGTGACGTAATTAAATAAAGTAACCGCTGTTTTCTTCATTATGTCCATTCTTTGTAATGCGATAACTATAAAAACTAAAAAAATACAATAATATTTCGATTATGTAACCTCCTCTGATTGTAAGTGCTCATTATCCGTAGATTTCTTATTGAAAGAAGAGTTTTTATCGAAATCTATTTCATTTTCTAGTTTTCCTATTTTTAAACTAAAGAGAGGTACTACTGTGGTTTATTCTACCTGCGAAACTTGAAGCAGAAACATGTAAAGTAACTTCCAATGATATCATTATTTCTTTTAGTCAACGAACTGCGAAGTTGCAATCCAAACTTACTTACACTCAGAAACGTTAAATGGAAATAAATTGTTTACTCTGAATGTTACTGTTTCAAAAAATAATCAACAGAATTCTAAATGGTTTCAGGAGAAACAAATTTTCCACGTACGTATGTGCTGATATCAAATCCTGGTCCATCTGCTGTCAAGATGGCACGAATCTGCGTGGTATTGTTTATTTTTTAACGTATCTACTGGGACAAAAATTCATGTTACGATTTCTACGTAAAAATATGAAGATTACTAAACAGCGTATTATGGCACGTTCGTGTTTAATAATCTAATATAGAGAAACGTTTTTAACATTTAAGACTTCATATTTCGTGATGATTTAGCCACTAACACGATTAACGAGCTTTAATTGTATAATCAAATAATTCAAAATTTTCTTTGGTTGAAGAATTTTTTCTCTGAAAAATAATGCGAGATAATTTTGTTTATAAATTGCCTAAGAAAATACGTGTGTATTTGCAAAAATAATAAGATTCATACTTTTAGATTTTTTATAAAATCGATTTATTTACAATCGTTCGAATTTGTAAACTTTTTATAATTTCATTCGGCTTTTGATGTTTTCTAGCTTTTTAAGAAAATACCTAGATAATATCTGAAATATAATTTATCACTGTGTCTATGTTTTTCATACTTTACAATATTTTTCATTCCTTATGCAAAGTAAACCAATTTTAAAATTGAGTGTGAAAACATTGATTATATGAATTTTAGCGTTTAAATGTGAAAATAAATATTTATTATACGAATTTTGAAATATTTGAATGTGAAAATAATTATTGAATTATAATATCAAAGTCAGGCACTATTTGTACAATTATGGATCCAATTAACACCTTGACTGTCATGTCACCCGTATGCAGATGACACACAGATTGAATCATTATTTATTTGATCATATAACATCGTAAATATATCTAAAAAAATCTAACAGAATCATTGAAAAATGATGAATGTTCCTAAAATTATTGATGAAGTGGGGTAGAATTTAAAATTACATTCAGTGTGTATAAACATTTAGACAGTTTGCCATTTCCAGCTAATAAAGCGTGGCAATCAAAGTGTTAATCACTCCTTTCATTTAAGTAAACTATTTCCCTGTTTTCTTGGTACCACTTTCAAACTAACGACTCAACTATACCTCTTACGTCCTTACTGTTAGATGAAAATAGATTTCAATGAATTTCGCCGCTCGTCGATTTAACCCTTTGAACTCCTTTGTTGAGCGTGACTAAACATCGACTTTATTCATAGGTACTCCTATATCAAGTCACACACGACATTTTTAAATTGCCAGTTTAAGTATGTATTATATTCCACAATATTTTTTTTACCTAGATAAGTAATATTACATGTATATGACCCTTTTTTGTAACAAAAAAAGTCCTTGAACTGTTCAGGTACATGATCGTTTGTACCTAACTGGTTCTTATCAACCATCTATCTTTTGAAGTACATTTCAGATAAAACACTTAAAAAAACAGGGAGTTATTGACAAGAAAATTAAAAAAAAATTAGGAGTTCAAAGGGTTAACAAACTGCCCGTAAATGAATTTGTCATTTCGATCACGGTAGCGGCGGAATAGAAAACTTTTCACGACTCATTCGGACGAGAGTTCGGCCACATGTGCCCCGGGACAGTCCCTAACCGTCTGCACATAAAAATTAGATATGCCATAGACGGTTTCTGAATTAAACGTTGAATTATTCAAGCGATTTCCCGGGCCGCAAGGTCGAGGCTCGCTTGGCCGCCTTACTGGAATCCCTTCGTTCTTTTCGAAATGCCGCCTGCAGGCTCGAAACCTTCCCCCTGACCGAAATTTTTATCTTCTGCTTGAGAACAACCTTTATTCTGAACCTCGCCTTCAACACAGGATGGGCCACGTAAAACACTCCATCTCATCATCTTCTCTAGCTACACAGTGCAGTCAAAAAGTTCCAGAACTGACGTCGCTGTATACGTACAAGTGGAGTTTTCTCTATTCCAACACTGGAATCACTTAGTATGAACGTCCTTCTACGCCCTATAAAAATTTCATTGCATTCGGTTCGGTCCTTGGTAAACAGTGACGGTTTAAAGTTGCTGCGTTTTTTCATTGCCAGAATTTTCTGCGATTCAATTTTGTATCGAGATTTGTAGCCAAAAAATGGATCACAAAGATCAATCAACCCCTGTACCCCCCGGACCTTACACCAGCTGAAATCATAATTCAAGATATTAGTACAAAAATCCATGCTATTTTGTCAAAAATCACTATTTTCCCCATTTTCCACCAGGTAAGGAGAATACACTCTTGCGACGATCAGACACAATTGAATAATTTCGTGCAAACGAGTGCAAGAGAAGGAATTCACAGAACAATTCCGCGTATGCGTGCTATAGCACTCTCGCCAGGACTCCGTCGTACCGAAAGGCTTAAACAACGCGTAAAATCGTCGGATCAGGATGTTTCTACGCGAAACAACGACGTCGTACACGTGCACCGCGCCAGCTGCAAAACAATACACTCTCTTTCCACGTCCCTTTCGAGCACGTTCTTCGTGTTTTTCGTGTTTCGACTTCGCCCGGGCGGGCAGGCCGTCGGTGAAATTTGTATTTAACGCTTGCGTCGCGGCCGCTGACAAATGGACGGGAGTGATAATAAAAAAGAGGAGAAAACGAGACGGTGGATGGATGTTTGACGCGCGCGTGGCCGGCGAAAAGGGGCGCGCAAGCCAAAATGAAGAAGAAGACGCCCTCGCGCATAAATGCATTCAAATGCAGCCAGGGCGTGCGATATATTGGAATGCGCCACGGTCGAGGGTAATATGTTTTATTTCATGGGCACCGGTGGCTTTACGAGGAAATTCGAGAAAAATTCGCAGAAACGCCGCGTCGAAGCGGGAAGAGAGAAGCTCACCCCTCGATGCGTTGCACCTTCGAAGGTGACAACTTTCTGTAGGGGGAATCCTTATCCCTCTGTAGGATAGAGATACAATGGTGTACCAGTTTATTTAAAAGCACATAGCTGCCATTATTCTTGATATAAGATTCTACCACTGGGTTAATGTCTGCCATATTCGACGCATGATCACAGATTTCAAATCTTTTATTTTTCAAGGATTATTGGGATTCTATAGTGCACAGAAACTCGAAGAACAAGTCAATTAGGGGTTAAATGTCTAAGACTTCTTGGCGATTAGACGATACTTGTTCATGAATGTCAAAATTATTTCTAATGATTCTGTATCTTTAAGTAGTACTCGGCAAACATTGTTCAATGTGAAAGGCAACTGCAGTGTGCAGGCTACTATTTTAAAAAAATAAGTATTTTTATTTCGTTCGTTCTACAGGGTCCATTATTTCCTAATGTATTGGAGATACAGAAAAATTGTTTATATGAAAAGTTTACTTAATTAATAGAACCCCTTTTGTATAAATTTAGCGACTTTCGATATAGAGAAACGTTATAAATGTTAATAAACCTCAATGTATTTTTTTAGGTCAGATTTGAATCAAGTGTGTCATCATGAGATCTATGCCAGCAACAAACTAGTAACCTCGTATACTGTTTTAAATATTTTAAATATGCCCGATGAAGTATCTAAATTTTTTGCAATGCATTAGTAAGTGATGGGTCACTAATATTATCACTTGTACAAAATCAACAAATCCTCAATTGTTCGGTTACACGAAACAACATACATAAAATTCCATCAAAAGATCATTTTCTGCTACCACTATCGACGTATAGTGGCGTGCCAAAGTCTCCGGACAGTACATTTTGAACTCTGACTTTTGCTTATGATAAATAAACTGAGATTTAACCTGACATTATGTTGAAAAATAGGTCAAACAGAAGCTAAAGATGGAAAGAATGATCCTTCTTTTCATTTTTTACTCTGCGCGTAAATCTAAATTTACCATAAATTGTTTAAACCATGATTGGAAATATGAAGTGTCCGGAAACATTTGCACGCCACTGGCATGTGACCAACGCTGAGCAATTCATCCAGAATCACCGAGTTAGCATTAATCGTAAGCGACGATCGGTGATTTATGCATCCTGTGTCCGAGACGTCGTTTCATCGGTACGATGACAAGGTGCAAGCTTCTCCCCTATTTTTTTCGCGTGCGTTCTTGCGATGCTCTCTCGCGATGATCGTGTCACGGTGAAAAACGGCGGTTCGACGTGTTTATACGTGGCGTATATAGTCCGTGCATCATTTGTCGAAGCGCAGACGAGGGACGAGGATTGGTGTGCCTGGCCATGGGCAAGTTCACTGATCCCGTGGTCGTCGAAACGCACCGAGACGCCTGGATGGTATACGTTCCGGGCACACTCGTGTCGAGGAAAAAAAACGAAGAGGAAGAAGGAAAAGAGAGGACGCGAACTCGCTCTTACACCGAGAACACGGCCATGACGTGAAAGCAAAAGAAGGCATGCGTTACAACCGAGTAATGTTCCCCCTCGGCTGCTGAATGTCAATGCCTAGGACGCTTCTTGGAATTCTGGCGAAAATCGATGATCCCAGCGTAGTGTCGATAACGAAATCTCGGACCCCGTGGGTACGTTCACCTTTTGCCTCAGATGACTGCTAAATCGGCGGATCAGGGAACTACCGGGACACCGCACAGCCACTTCATGAAATGTAATTTTGCAGCAAAATTTTCCTGTACCGCACGACAATTTAGAGTAGCCTATAATTTTCGAATAGAACCGTGGTTTGTTTTAAAGATACAGCTTTGAACAAGTAAACACCACCTTACTCCAACTTACACTGTTTGCATGGGGCTTAAGGTTTCTTTGGTAGAAGAACAACCATCTGAATCTGGTTATTGACCTTCTTGTTATTTCGACTGCTATACTGTTATTCTTCCATAATAACAAAATTATTCATTTCTAGACATTCTAGGTACTTATAGGTCTAGGTAACGCTTATAATTGTATTGCACCAACTTCAGGACCACTGTCAATTAAAACTCTCAGTTTTCAATTCAGAATACATCTGCAACAATAGTCACAGCGCTTCGTACTCCCCTCTAGATTACTTCTAGTCGTTTCCCTCTGTGCCTCAGATAATGCATTTTCCACGAAACAACGCTTTAGCACTTAGAACAGAATTTAAGTGTTTCCGCCGAAAGTCGTGCAGAACGATCTTCATTCATGTACTTAAATATTTACGTGAACCAAGATGCGTCGTACGAAGCAAACAGCCGACTGAAAGGGATCGTCGAAATGGCATATTAATTGCAGACATCTCGTATCGATGCTCGAGAATGAAAAAGTTCCTCGAGCACACTCGGTGCATTGTGTTTGCACTGTCAGAGATCGGCCGCCGCGTCTCGATTCTTTCGAGGACAAAAAGGACCTTGGAATCCTTGAGCCGGTGTCACCGACATTCCCACAGGAGTCATCCCATTATATTTAAATTGGGCGAGCGTGTCTCACACGCCCATATGCAAGCGCACACGTGCAGGCGAGCACGTGAGCCGGTGCATACACACGGACAGCTATTCAATAAAAGCCCACGCAGTCATCTTGATTTTCCTTCTCATTCCCGCTCGAGGGCACTCGACAAAGGATGCACTTTCGTTTGTCATCGTGCGATCGCCGGAAGTGTGGAATGCTAATTGTGACGCTGTCTGCGTTCGTATTTATGGCGATCAGCATATAATTAAGTGTCAAGATTTCGTTCTGTCTTCTCGACAAACCTTTTATCAGGCTCTCTGAATGCTGGCCATTGACGATGCCAACTGAGGGTTAGAATTCTATCTGAAAAGAGTGTCGTGAAGATTTCAGTGTTTGAATATGTACAGGTCGGAAACTGGCAAGAGGATGACTGCTTTCGAGTGTTTCTTTAGTGAGTTTCAGTTAAAGGAGATGTGAACTTCTCTTAAATATGTTCGTTTCTTTTTCAAATTGGTCTTTGTAGTTTCGTTTTTACATGTTTTTGTTAGAACTCCTTTTTTATATTCTTAATTTTTTTAGAATGTGGGCTCCTTTTGCATAATAATTTTTATTACGCAGTTAATTTCTAAGAGAGACATGGTATTCCAAGGAATAGCAAAAGATATTTTTTTTAAATTTTGAAGCCAAATTATATTTATCATTATTTAGTGTATTTTTCACGTCTAATACTTCTTACAATTAATATAACTTTCTAATACTTTTATAATTAGTTTTTTGGAAATATTTTTAAATATTGATTTTATTTTTTAAATAGATAAAATCATGAAGCTTTTCCAAGTATCTTCCTGTTAAATGAAGTATAATTTAAGAAACATCAACAAAATTATATTAATTAAAATGGTGGAAAATTATTAACTTTATGCTTGCTTTAGAAGCTTTTATTATTCTCAAGAAAATTAATCAAAACTATATAAGGAAAATATAACCAGCTGGTAGAAGAACAAATACTTCCAGCCACGTTATGTAAAAGATGTCTGACAGTAGGTTATCTGTTTCTCCTTACGCACTGTGTTTTTCTCTTCCACACTTTATCTCTTATTACAACTATAAATTTTATTACAACTTTTAATGCGCATATTATTTTTTAATTCTAGAAAAATTTTCAATCCTAACAAGTGTTTCAAAAAGACATTCAATTTTATCAGTAAGTCAACAGCCTATTAAAAAATTTGCTGAAATAACTAAAATGTTAGTAAACATGTGTAAAAGACACCAATATTGTAGCATTATTAATTTCTTCAAAATAAATTCCAAAAGGTCTCCTTGAAATTGCCTCTGTAGACCAGAAGACCCCCCTAACACATTCCGTGCCACAGTGGAAAATTCCGTCGCCATACGGACACGTGCAAATAACTTTTTAATGATACATGTGCTTAAATATTCAAATATTTATCTATTTGATACTACACTTCTTATTTTGATTACCATTGTAACGTAAATGTTACTCGAAATTTCATAAGGGCTGGTAATTATTTGATGAAATTAAAATTGGGTGTACCACCTGTGGCGCACGCGGCATGGAGCGTGTTAAAGTACAATTTCTATGAGTTCAAAGAAAGTTCAAAATAAATTTATCAGATTATTAGTTAGCCTGCTGATTCAATAGAAGAGCATCGCTATACAACAGTATAATATAAACATGTCACTTAGCTGCCTATTGAAAAAAATATTTTAGTATTCATTCCTGTAGCTTTTAATAAATCGCATTCAGAGTATTTCATTTTACTATTTGTTATTTTATGCAATTCAATACTGATGCCACTCCACTGTCAGCTGAGCCTCTGAAAAATGAAAATGATATAAATTTAAGGAACATCAGGATTCGGATTAAAAGATATATTTTCTGGATCTCCGCGCATCGAAGAACATGTACACACAGGCAGAACATTAAATTATACTTTTATTATATTCATAAAAATTAAAATGTACACACCTTATTGTTTAAGTCATACTCGTATCAGCTTCTATGCAAGTATCGCAGTATGTATAATATTTAACAATAGAGGTATAGGTACTCTCGAGACGAGACGAGCTTACGAAACGAATACATGAATTTTTCCTTGGGGTGATACGGTGTTTTTTTTTTTAGCTTACTCCGATAATTATTAATATTATTGACTGCTTACAAAATAATACTATTACACGGTAATTCATCTCTCGGTTTACGACACAGTTCTCTGGCGTGTGTGTGTGTGTTCCATTTAATAATTATTATTTTTTAGCGCTCAGATGGCCTACGAGATCGAAACGGTAGTACTCTTCGTTTTTCATTTCCAATTTTTTTCTTTCTCTCTATCTCTTTGTCGGTAACAAACGGGATGTACCGCGCTATTCCCTACAATCCGCTACTAAAACGAAACAAAGAAAGATGATTAGCTTCCTGTCGAAGAAATTACATGGAATATATCTCCTACCTATATTTTATAATATTTTTTATCTTTTATTTATCTTTCTTCACCGCTAAGCACGTCGTGCCACTAGTGCGCACGCCTGCGATCGGATGTGTGTACGTGTCGTGTATGTGCGTGTGCATACGTATACGTGTGAATAAAACATCAGTGAAGAATCGCTTTGCTCGAGAATGCAGAATCGAAGGGATGCCGTCGATAATTATTCCGCACGGTGTTTCAAAACGTACAGAACAAAAGAATCTGCTCGGTGATATCGATGAACTATTTCTCGCGGTAATTACCTTTCGATTGCCTCGAAAAGGTTAGGAAAGCAACTATACAGTGCAAGCATGAAACACTGATCGCTCAAGGTCACTGTAATGAAACGTTCATTTTTTCTTCGATGCTCTTTACTCTCTCATTTTCGTAGTGTACAGATTTACCGAAGTGGTGGGGGTGGTTGCGCCGTGACCTTGAACGAACGATCTTCCGCGCCCTCGCTATAGATCGCCGTGAATCGATCCGACGCGATCGTTCACATTGGTAAATCATGATCCCGGTGTTCTGTCGTGCATGTTCACACAGGTGAGCGAATGCGAAAGAAACAATCATCACATCGTGTCGAAGCTAATATTCCGTGCAACGTGCACAGTAGCACCAGCGCGCGCGAAAGAGGTTATGACACTAATTTCGATCGCTAGCTATATTCATCTAAGTGTATCGGAGCTTTTAAGTTTCCGTGGAGGCGACGTCTCCATTAATCTTTCTCTCTTTTTCTCTCTCTCTCTCTGTCAACGCGTAACACGAAATAAAAGTCACCTAAGCGCCTCTGATTTATCTTACTTTTATTTCTTTTTACATTCCCGATCGATCGCCGTTTCGATCGCGATCTCGATTCATTAGAAACTCGCCACACCTGCGTATGCGCAACGAGCTATTCGCGTGGATCGATTGTTCCGTGATCAGTTTCAGATAAGTCTTCTACGTCTTTGATCGATTTTCGACTGAGATTAAGAGATACGGAGCGTTCAATTTTATGGAGATTCCGGTTTCGACGCTGTTGAGGTTAGGTCACCGATGTTTACGACCGCGATCGGAAAGGCGTATCGATACGACGTTGGAACGATCCAAGTTCGATTTCTCGATGCTCCTCGCTATTTTATAGTGACCTCTTTATTTAACGCTGAACTTTCGGAAATATGATCGTCGAATTTAATTATTCCTGATAGAAAGTAGTTGCCATTTAGCGTTACGTTGTTTTTGAAATTTAGAAGTAATTATGTTAAAGGTATTTCTCACGTCTCGCGGATTTATCGAAGATTCGGAACGTGAGTTTACTGAATCGCGGCGATTCAAGTGAAAAGGACAACTGGATCACGCGATCGCGGGACAACAAAACAGCAGAACATCCAGGGAATCGTCCTTGCATCGTCCCCGTGGTCTTACATAAGACATCATCCAAACAGATATCAGTTTGAATGGGAACTGACTCTAAACACGTTCTCTGCCTTTTTAATCACGCAATGCAAAAATAGGCTTTCCTATTTCCGGTCACCTAGTACCGGAGCGAGTGACACAGCGTTCTACGGATCTACAAGAGAATTCCCAAAGTTCCTTACAATCTAAGTATCAATCATCGCTAAATTTCTCTCTCTCTCTCTCTCTCTCTCTTGTGTTTCACGTTCGAAGAGGTTCTACGTTTTACAGCACGAATTCCCGATCGATCAAAATGAACGTATTCTAAAAAACCCTAGACCACACCTTGCCTCTACTTCCGTGATTCGGTTGTTCATCATTCGACCGCCAGCGATCAATCGAAAATACTACGGCGTTACGCTAACGTTACATTCAACGAAAATTGATTACCAAGTAGAGTACCATCGAAACCAGAATTCGTCGATTCTTTTTTCTCACACGGAGCGCCGTCGATTCGAGAAGCCCCGTTAACGATTCCGAATCGTTCCCACTTTCGAGCGATCGTAATAAATATCGTTAGAAGCCGGAGAATACGTTGTTTCTCGGATCGGGGATTCGAGGAGGTGCAATGAACGAAAGTTTGCACGGTCGACGATTCTATTTGGTCGCACCAAGTTCGACGTACAGTTCGATTCGATTGTAATGTACAGCGTCGGGCTCGGTGATACGGTACTGTTAACATGATAACAAGAAACGAGGGGAGGGGTGTTTAAGGAGAGGTGGAAGAGGGCGGGGCGAAGCTGGCGCACATCGTACTAATTGTAAGTTTTCTTACGTTACTGTGTCGATAAACGTATAAGTACCGGTGTGGTTGATGTCTTTTTTTTTTTTTCGTTTGTTTGGTTGTTTGCGCACATACGTTTTCGTCTTTTGTTACCTTGCTCTCTTTACAATTACATTAAAATATAACACCAATCTCATCGACGCTTACGTTAATACATATACATATACATGAGTTCTTTTTTTTTTGTTTGTTAATTATTTAGCAATGATCGTTCGAACAGTCTCTCACCGTCAAGCGTTTTTAGAAGAGTTCCGAATTCAATATTACAATGGTGCTCGCACTTCGCATTAATTGACAACAACCGGAATTCTGCGGGCTCTGCGGACAGCATTGGAAACGATTCCTTTTTGGAACGATAAAGTGGAACGTAATTGTCTCGAACGAATTCGTACGAACGAAGTTTCATCAACGGTTTTGCAAAGAACGCGAAAAGAGTGTTACGGAGACGAAAGAATCGAGGGTACATCGAAAAAGTTTGAACTTCCGGTTACCTTTTTTGGTCGCTATCCTGTTTCAAAGGCTTTTGAAGCTCGTTGGTGCGAATAATCGTATATACACTATTGCATACGTGTACGATGGAGCTGGGCAGATTTTATTCGAGGTTACGATTAAATTAAAAATTTTAAGTAACATTTCAGTCTTTCGTTTCAAAGTGAAAAACAAATTTCTTCAAGCCCTTGAGTGCCGAATTCGACCCAACCGACCGATGCGCCTGTACTGAATTTCACTTCATCCATAAAAAAATTATTATTTAAATATTTCCAATCTTCTTACTTTTTTGTAATAAAACATAAATTACTAAGAAATCAAGATCAGTCAAATTCTAAATTCTAAAATTATTCCAAGGAAATCCAAACTGGTTATAAAAATTTAAATTGGACAAATTGTTAATTCATACATAACCAGTACGTACATCTCACGTATATTAATGAAGCAGAGATTAATAGTGGTATGTTCAAAAGTTGTCACTAAAGTGGATCTTAGCACAGACGATACTCCACATCGGGGCCAATATAGTGGCTCGTAGCGCTTCGATACTCTTCTCATCACCCAGCGAACGAGTTAAAGCAATAGTGAATTCAAATACCGATAAAAACGAAAGCAAAAACAATTGTTTCAAAAAAATCATAATATTTCAAACAAATAATAACAAAGCGTTAACACGTTGAACGCCGTGGTGGTCACCGGTGACCGACACTTCAAATTTCATTTAATTAAATAATTCTTGATTGTGGCAAAACTCTGAGCGAACTTCATACTGACACAACAACGTAGGAACAGAAGAACACGACTGTGTATTCAAATCTTCTTTTTCTTTACGATTTATATAAGAAATAGTAAATTATATCGTGTCTGATTAGGTACGGCCGTTTTCACTGTGTCGTTCAACGTGTTAATAGAATTATAAGTAACACACCCAGTTGTCATTTTCAATATTATCTTTTCGAACAGAAGACAAGATTGTTTAAAAAGTGCCCAGCTCTCGCAAAGATTCCACGATTCGGAGTAAACGTTTCGTTCTGGTCTCACGTTTGATGGAACGCAATGCTTTGATGCAATAGCATCTCGGTGGGTGGATGCGCGATGGATGCACGATGGATGCACGGATGCACGTCGTGCATCACACGACTGTGTGAAAACGAGGGAGCGACGATAAACAGCAAACGATTAGTGTCACAGCCTTACGTTAGGAGGATCGATTAGATTTACAGAGCGATTTACTTTACTGTTTACTCTCAAAAAATGGACCCGTGCGACCGTTTGGAACTTAGACCGTGTCGTGGCTGCAGCAATTTCACTTTGTCAGGCATAATGTTAAACTCGGAAGTCTTCCAGAGACATTCGTAAAACCGATTGGTCGAAAATATTATTCTAGAATTCATTAGGGTACAAAGTATAGTGTGAACGATTATCATTAGATAATTTATAACGATAAAAATGGACATTGTCTTATCGTGGGATGGAATAGGCTGTGTAAGCTCCGTCAATGCTAGATGCTCCGCTGCGATCTCGAAAAAAAGAAAGAAGAAGAGGAACGGAAGAAACGAGAAAACCGAGCGTATTATATAATATATAGTGTGTATAGTAAACGAATAAAAGAGTACCAGATAGTAAACGAATAAAAGAAATGCAGGTAAGATGTACGGGAACCGAAAGATCGAGAGTGTACCGAGAAACTCAAAATAAAAAAGGCAACACAATGATCGTGTCAGAAACGAAAATATTTTTATTAATCCTATGCCGGGCAGGCATGTAGCATCACTGTGACATTGTGAGTCTTAATTTCTTTCATCTTTAATTAATCTCGATTACCAAAAATGGACAGAATGCCTCCGGTCGCGAGGTTTCCCCTTCGAGTAGGCAATAATTTATATTTTTGTTTGTTTGTTTGTTTATTTTCGCACGCATCGAAGCCAGAGAAGTCGCTCTCGTCTATCGCGACAGGGAAACGTCGTGCCGGAGGCGAGTTTTATTATTTATATTCAATAAATATTACATATAGTAATATGTTCATTATTGATAGCGTTAGTATTGTTCTAATTGGACAGAAGTTGTTGTTTGTTTGTTTGTCGGTTGTTACTGTTCACAATTTGGGCGAATTTTACGATTAAATCTTAATTCTTAATTGCATCTTTTCGTATTCCATTCGTTTCTTCATCATCATCAACATCATCGTCGTCTTACGTTTCGTTCCGTCTTTTGCTTTGTTCGCATCCTTACTCCACACAATCTATTCCGTGAATTAAAAAAAATATGATAGTTATCGTCGTTTGATTTTTCCCTTAGCGTGACGTACAATATCGTTTTTTTCCTTTTTGTATATCAGAAGTCCGTTTTATAATTTTTTTTTCTCCTTTTATCTAAAGGGATATACCGTAGGTTCTTTTAGTCTGTCGAAACGAAATCAATCGTCACCCATACTGAGCAAATTGCATTGAAATGTATCAAATATATATAGTATGTATATATATTTATATGTATATGTTATATAGTTCCTCGCAATGAATTACGTCGGGAACTTTACGTGAACCAAATGATGTGTAACCGGCAATCAAAGAGTATCTTATTTTTTTTTTCCACCAGAAAGATCGAATTCAACGTAGCCGTACGCAATTAATACAATGAAGCAAGCTCGTTTTATTTTTCATTCTCTACTATCTAGAACTTATGAATCTAGTATTGCGATCCTGTACGATGTTGCGTTCGAGAAAAAGAACGTATTGGCCTGCGAATCGATTCGAACGAGCTCAGCCGAAGGCCAATGCAGACTTTGTATCGTGCAACACGCATACTTAACACTGCGCCGTATAAATTAATGCGTGTCATGTTCACGTAATAACACAATGGTGACAGAAGGAGGATGTATGGTACAATAAAAAGGAACTTAACAGGTTGCGCTAAAAAAATACAATATATGAAACAATTGTATACATATAAAATCTTTAAATAATCTACACAACGCGGTAATAGTATTCAAAGAATTTTGGGCGTTCGTCCTTTTCCACTTTTGGGCACATCTCCGTCAGCCAAATTACCGCCGGGCAATCTCGGAGAGTGTGTACTCGCCGGTGGCACGAAAAAAAACAAAAATCACCAATAATTTTCCCCACCGACGACCATGCGCGTAACGTGCCGGTACGTTCTTGATTTTTGTAAATGCGATCGATGCTTAACCGTTTACAATGGAATATTCTTTGAAACTGCAGACACCTTGAAGCTAACATACAGACAGTCAAGGGAAGGGAGAACGATTATCAAATTGATTTTCCATGATTTTTGCTTCCTTTTCCCGTTGATAGCCTTAATAATGTACAATTAATTAAATTTCCAAACTAAATGATGCCTCCTCTCACGTAGAAAGTAAATGGCTCATCATCCCAGTCGTAAAAGTAAAATTGTGGAATGCTTATACAAATCATTAAACATTGTCACTGACTCTCGACACATAAAAAGACCAACTATGTATCGTTCACTACGCTCTACTGAAATGCGAAGTAGATACTATGCTCGTTCAGCATGGTTCTGTTCGAATCGAAAACATCCCATGCTTTGTGTGATACACATTAATGACCTAATATTTCAAGTAATATTTATAAGTATTAATAATCCATAGCTGCCCTAATGTCTAAGGGACTGAAACACTGCTGCTACACATATCATAGGCATGTAGCAATTAGGATATTTAGTGGCTTATAGTAAAACGAAGTTACGGTGAAGCGGTGTGATCCGTTTACTTGCCCCGTGGAGAAGATCGTGTGCCTGTTGTTGAGAGGCCTTCTCCTCGGCTCCGACTTCGGTGCAAGGAATGTAAACCCTCAGCTGGCAAACAAACATTTATAATTTATCACAACCAATGTTACGCGTCATTATCTTGTGCTTTGGAAACGTTTGTACCTTTGCTGACGCTTCTGCGCATCGTTGCAGACGGTGGTGGTGCAGGTTCTTGTTTGCTATAGCTTCTAAGTGCTCTTCCACGTTTGTCTTGAATTAATTTGTCTACCTTGACGAAGATACCGCATTTCGGTCGACACGTGAAGTACCTATGGCCATTCACAGCACCATCGTTTTTACCTGAAACAAAGGAACATTGCAGTTTTACAACTCTGCTTTCAAACCGTATTGCTACTGCAGAATAACCAGATTCATGCGTCGATTCAATGTATTAACTAATCAAGTTCTTCAGGCCTTTAACGATTCTCTTTGTTTAAAAATGAAGTTTTATTTGATGAAAGGAAACTATACCGGTTGGGGCGTCAAGTTCCACTCCTATCCACGACCCAGATGCGAATTCCGTTGGACCAACGTACGCTATGACTCCGGAATAGCTGTACGGACGAACCAGAACTGATTCACCAACTACAACCCAGTCTGGGAGAGGCGTTTCGACTCTGCTTAAGTCGTGTCTCGAACCGAAAGCCGAGCTCTTGTCGCTTACATCGTCTGTTGTCAAAGAAGAGCAGACGAATCATGAAATTTGTTTATGAAATTGAAGGGAGATTTCAGAGGAAAGTAATTCTGTACCGTCGATTCGTTCAGAGGAGCTGTTGTCACCATTTTCGTAAGGCATGTTCGATTGCATCGACTGCTCCAGTCGCGCTGCAGCTTTGCTCTCTGAAAGTTGTGGACGGACCATGGGAAATGAAGCCCTATGCTGAGAACTCGTAGGCCTTCCTGTACCCGTAGAAGCTTTTCTTCGTCGCACCACCTGCAGATCATCAAGTTACGAACAATTAATATCACCATAGTATCAAGTTTAATCAGCATAGAGTGTCTAAAAAGGTTTAGACCAAAATTTGTACAACCGAATTAAGGTAGAGCGGTTCCTCTGTTGAAGTGAGGATAGAATGACCCAAACGTAACCCTGCGTATCCTAAAAGGCGACTAAATGTGGTGCAGAATTTCAGGGATGAATTTTAAATACAGAAATAATGAAAAGTTCATAAAACATGTGCTCCATCTAATTTTTCTCCATGTTGCAGACGGTTTTGTGCTTTAGCAAGTTGACTGCCAAGATGATCACCGGTGACCAGCGCATCAAATTTTACTTAATTAAATAACCATTGATTTCTACTATTTTCTGAGTAAATTTAACATAACAACACTAATATAGGCACGCATGTACAATACTGAATACATTAACATTCTTTTCCTTTACAATTTATATAGAAAAGAAAAGTGTATATTGTGTCTGACTAGGGATGACTGTTTTCACTGTGATAGTGAACATGTTCACAGTGTTTTTATAATGTCCTATAAAACAAGATGGTCTTTTGAGCACTTCCTTCGAAATTAGTTATAATCTTTTCTTTAGTACACTTACAGGCCCCTATAAACTTTTCACATCTACATAAACTTGACTTCAATCTAGTTAGAAAAACTCTATCTTTTTTAATTTAAAGAAATAATAAAGAGCAAGTATGCTATGGTGCAACGCAATTTTTTGCTTTTAAGCAGAAACTTATACAATCTCAAATAAAGCATCCGTGTTTATACAACATTTTAGTCTTATTTTTTAAACCTTGTTAGACACTCTGTATCATTCTTTCCAAGAATGTTAATATTACTTTGCCCGGTGGTAGTTTTGTGTGAACGACAGAGTTGCCCTCCAAGGGGCTGTCTTCTCCCGAATTCGAGGTCTGACTGATCTCCATGTCGCTCTTCCTTCGATTGCTCAGATGCTGATTCGATATATCCTTCTTCTCGACAGAAGAATTTGTACGTGTAGTGCTGGTGGTTACGTCGCTATCGCTTTTCGTCGAAGACACTGGACTGTCCATGTCCGCGTCCACGTAGGCACCAGTGTCTTCTAAATTCTTCCTGCTGCGCCCTGTAACATAGAAAAATACTTCATCAACAATTGAACAAAATTTAGCGTCAGATGTAGATCAATTGCTTCGGTTCCTTATTATAGGACACAGGAAGAAATTTTTCAAGTAAAAGTTATAGAACTTTTTAATTTCTTTAATTAGATATCCTGTGCAATATTAATTAGTTAATATCCTGTGCAGCAGGGCTAGCCACTGTTGTTGTCCATTCTGCTGCACTCTTAAAGTTCAAATGGTACCAAAATTTTTGTGATGCCATTCAAACTAACTAGATACTTTATAACACAAAGATACAACATTGTGTACATTAAACTTTCTTCAGCATTCTGCTAAAGGCAAACAGAACTCTGAAAGACTCCATAGGCAGCATTGGCATGAAGTGCTTCTGGTTTAGAGTTTTATTTTTATACTAACCGTCCATGCCTTCTGTGACGTTCAATTTATCTAACGCGTTGGTCACTTCACCCATGTACTCTTCCGGCGTCTCCTCGACCAGTGAGCTGTCCATTCGTTCCGGCTTCTTGCTGTCCAGCAGATTTCGGTATTCCAAGTCCGGGGTTTCGTCCACGCTGATCGACTTCACAGAAATCGAGTCCTCGGACGTCAGGTTCGTCGTGGACACGGCTTGTGAACCGTAACCGCTGCTACTCATGCTTGGCGTGTTGATCTTCGTCGATTGAAGTTCGACGAGAGAATCCAGTGTGCGTGAAGAAGTTAGCGGTTTTACTGGTTTCGCCGGTGCCTGAACGTAATCGCGTGTGATATGTTTTTGATAACGATCAAATAATTGGACTAAACGGTTTCCGTGACGAGATGAGAAGAAACAATTGTACTTTCCATAGAAAAGTCACGGCGTATTTTAATTTGTCCCTAACTGTGGCAGAACTTTGAGATTCTTAAATAGTCCCCAATTTTTAGACATAGTGTTGGGTTCAGAGTTTTATGTACAATGTTTCTTCTCGTGTGGAATTTATTTGAAAAATATATTATTGTTCATATTATGCACATGGTAATATTTGTGAATGCTTTTGTATGTAGAAGAAGTGTCTTTGGCAGTTAGTTTAAAGGGTATAGATTCATTTGTAGGAATTATTAGAGTAATTTATTCATAGTCTATAATATTAGAATATTGCAAACAGAACAATTTTTAATTTAAGTGCAGTCAAATCTAGATTCTATTATATTCAATATTGATTGAAGTAAATAGTTTAGAAATATAATTATAAGTCTTGAAAGATCTATTCAGGTTCCATATAAATTCTGAAGTAGCAGAATTTCCAGTAGAATGCCATGTTCATGGTCAGACATGACACAAAGCTAAAAGTCCCTTTAGATTGTGAGTTCAACCAACAAAAGTTCTTACATCTTTCAAATATTTTCATACAATATAAGTAATGGTCTCAATTAGGTTTAAAATTAGAAAAAACTGTGCAGGTCAGGCAAGAGAAAATACCAGACTGTTTATATTTTTGCACATGAAAATGCACGTTCTTACAATTTGAGATTGAACACCATGATGAAACATTAAAAAATAAAACAAATACATTAAGTCCACACAGTAATGTATCAAGAGACTTTATGTAATTTTTGTGTGAAAGATCTCTTAGATGACAAACCTAAATAGAACTTTCATAAATCAGAGTGAAACAGGGAAAATGTACTTAACAATATTTTTTAACAACTTTTGATTGTGAATATCCTGATATCAAGACTCATAAGCTTCATAGTTAAGATGCAGACTACTTTAGCTTTCAAGTTCCAAGAATTTCACCAAAATGAATCTGAACTATTTGTCGCCTAGTATTGTCAAAACATTCAATAACGTGTGAAAAATTTAAGAACGTGTACTACCTGATACGAGTCATATTCAGAGTAATCGGCGTCGCTCTTCTCTTCATCTTCATCATTGACGGGCGACGATACTTGATTTCCAGCGTTCGACGTTTCCTCGTGTAAAGTGGTCATCCGTAGACCCAGCTTACTACTCACCATATTCGGGGACGCTAAAATAAATATCATCCGGTTAGAGCAACAGGCAACAAGGTGTTTCGTAATTCAAAACTGTGATCAAATTCGTGAATATCAGGGCCGATCTGGCCACGACAGTCGAACACTGATTAACATCAAATTTCGATCGTGATTGGTTACAATTAGTTTTCTTCTTGGGATTTCACACGTAATTGCATGTAGTTGGGTTTGAGATTCATGAATTAATTACACTAAAGGTGCCAGGTCGGTTCTGATACACATCTGTGAGTACAAAATATCGAACAAAAGGAGTACCCATGCTGTTCCTAGAAACAAAATGGATAAAAATATATTCCACGTATTCAATTTACAATCATTATCGCATATTCGATGTTTACAATATTTCTGATTAACTGAACCATTTTTGAGAGACTATTTCTTTCTTTCCTTGAGTTTGAGTACCACAGACAGTTTTGTTAATGTTCGATTGTCATGTGTATCGACAGAGTGAAAATTTTGTTCTGTTTAGCAAGACAGTGTTTCAATTAAGCATCGAGATAGGAAAGACGAAGTATGTACGTGGAATATAAAGCAGACTGAAAATAAACATAAAACAGAGGTGAAAAGGTACCGATAATAATAAGCAATAAAACATCAAACACATATGGAACTACGCACTGCACCTTCGCGGTACAGTAAGGCTGCAATTCCAGAACAACAGTCACTACAGAGTTTCGGTAAAAAATACTGAACAAAAATCGGTTACGGTCTTAACAATATCTATGTATATACTCGTATACTACATAACGATCGAAATAAGGAGTAAGGAAACCAAACAGTCTACTAATCACTACGAGAATGATCGAATCGTCTCTTTCAAACTCGACAGAAGTTTTAAGCGATGACATCACTTATTTCGAGAATTACAATTTATGATGCTGTAAGACTCACATGAACTGACTTCATTGGGACAGTTTTCTTTCTTCTCTTGGTAACACACTGACGACTGGATATGTATCATCTAATACTTAGGCATGGTACAATTCACATTGTGTGAAAATATTAGAGTTCACAATTGTTTAGCAGTTTATATTTCAAAATTTGTGAATGTGTGTAGCTTTCATTTTCTTTTCAAAGCTGTATTTAGTATCCATAGTTTGTTCTTGCAGATACTTTGTCTGATTGAATAAATGAACAGTTCTGATTTAAGTAACATCATGAACACAAAGACTGATTGAATCTAATAGTCATATCTAGGTACAGGTGCAAAACTTATTATGTAGCTTTACACAAAGATGACTGTTGTACAGGCTATCATATTCCAAACCGATTCTAAAATATTTGAGCAAGGCACATATTTTAGTTAAATATAAAATTCAAGTAAATAAATTTACTGATATTCATTCAAGTGCATATTTTTCAACATTTATGAGAGGATAAACCAAAGCAAGCTAAGCACACTGCTTGAAATTGTTCATATACTTTTACAAGTTCCTAAAGCCAGACCTCACCGAATAACATTAAGTCTCATTCAAATACAATTGGAGTAAGAGCAAATGTGTCTTACAATGTGTATTTAAAAAATTGTTCACTATTCCTTGAAGATTTTTTTTAAGTAGTTCATTACCTTTTGTACCTCACCTCTTATGTGAAACATAGTATCAAGGGATATTAAATGCATAAGAAAGCCAGTCAGTAGTGCGTTAACAAGTCTTAGACATGTAAGAATAGAAGAAAACCATGCCTTTGCAATAAATAGTTCCAATGACACGCAGTTCTTAGTGAGTCAGCAGAGCATAATTCAGCCTTCAAATGAGCAACATTAGATTTTTCTATAATCTTCTTCCATGTTTCCTTCAGCAGAGTGTTAAGTCAGTTTGAAAGAGCGACCAACAGCGAGTGTCACCTACACTTGGCAGAGGTGGATTGTTGCAGACGTGTCAATGAGTTGAGATTCAGGTTGAGATTCAGGAAAGTTGGTCTCGCTGAAAGGAGATAGACGTACTGATTACACGGCACTCGTTTCTCGTTGATTACTAAACACTACATTCTCTTCTCCTCGTAATGGCGAGCCTTTTCTTACGTGAACGTTCTTTCCGATTTTCTTTACAGGCCGTTTACAGGCTTATACAGCGATCAATCATGCCTGCAGGCTATAAAACACTGGATGTCGTGAGGCAAACTAGACGAATGGACACTTGCACGTCGTGTCGGATATTTGAAAACCAAGAAGACATTCATATCGACACAATTAATGTACAGAGGTAATTATTTGATGGAAACAGCCTGAGCAACACAGTGTTCTCTTTTCTTTATCTTTTGATGGACCGTATGTTTGCACACGTAACTCGCCATTCTTAAGTAAATCCAAAATGCACAGAGATTTTTCAAGAATTTAATTTACACTTTTTACAAAAACATTGTACTTACAAGTCACCCAACCTGCTGGTGTGCATTTTGAATTTGTTATAGATACATTTAAGTGAATCATTAGTTTAAAGTCAAGGTTGATAGTAATATTACAGAATCTAGCAGATATTTTATTCAGTTTCATTGTACTTAACACTCTCGCATGCTTCACTATTTGTTCAACAACACTTTCATGCATTACTATGTAATTGCTATAAATTTTCATGTCTACCATATTTCAAATTCTTTGCAACTTCTCAGATGTTTGACTTTAAACCAATCTTCTCCATGAAAAAAGAGAAAGGGAGTCCGTTATTGGGACTGAATGTTCTGGGATTGTCGTTTCATAAAATGCAGTTTCCTTTATTCCTACAATTCCCCATTTTCTTTTTTCATCATTAAAAGGCGTAAGCTTCTTCCTTTTTTTTAAACTCTGATGAAAAACAATTCAGCTTCTCAGATCTTTCTAAATGCATCTCTGTCCTCACGGTTGGTAAATATTTGAACCGCGGGATTCTAAATTGTTTTTCAAAAACAAATATCCACCTAAAATATTAATTATATGTACACATTTATAATACAAGTAACCTACGTCTGCTTCTAAAATATCGCTTAACAGCACATTCACAGGTAGAGACAGTCAAATAATTAGAATCACTTTACAAGCGACTTCAGTCTTCTGTATATTCTCTTTTATATTCACAACTCTGTGCGACTGTAAAGTATCTTATGCACACTGGTTCACTCTTAATTCAGTCTCAACGGTTGCAAGTTCGATAATTCGCTGAACGCCGGCTGGAACATCGGCGCGCGTTGAACGAATTATCAGAGAAAAGGGAGAACTCTATAGAAATCATTTCTATTCTAAAAAGAAGAAGATCTGCGAAAGAATCTTTTGTCCAGGTCCATGCCTTCGAATGTGAGTAGAAAATCGTGAATACAGTGCCGGTGAAAATGATTTCTACGCATGGTGATTTTGATAGTAAACTGAAGCGATTACAAGATCATTTGCCATATCTGTCCATTGTTGACGAGTTGCTCATGATCAGCAGCACACACGCACAGGTCATTGCAACAAAGTGTGAGATTAGGAGCAATTCAATGAACGAACTTGCCGATGCTTGGTACACGAGGAACGCATTCGCATGCAAAGAAACTGAACGGAACAGAAGCAACATCGCACACGCAAATAAACGGCAGTCAGTCCAGACAGAAAGACATCAGCAATCTTCAGAACTAGGATGAATCAGGAGCGTTTGAAATGAAGCAGCGTTTCACTAGCATCCGACGCTCTCCCTACATTGTTCTCTAAAGGTGGTTTCTAAACACGAAAGGCGCTAGGACACTCTGATTACAGCTTTCGGTTCTGAACATTGCTAGCATCCTATGATAAACGTCGACACGCTAAGGCGTACTGGAAAACTAAAACAAAAGGAAAAGAAAAGAAATAGAACAGACAGACTCAACCACTCACGAGACATATGTACTAATCGTCACTGCCTGTACGGCATCAATTAAATATCAATCAAGACTCCATTTTACCTGAGTTCAGAATGGAGCCTTGCGTGGGCCGAAATAGTTGTAGAAGTAGTAGACGTAGTGTTAAACAGAGGAACAGATAAGTTGCATACATTAATTAGTGAAACGTTAATCGGGTCGGTTAATTTTGCTACAAGAACTCCACTAGATTTTATGGTCGATTAACATCTTAGATAACTGTTGGTATAAGTGGTAGAGCTTAAGTGTCGCTGCTAAAACGCTAGGCGGATCTGAGAGAAAGTGGGTTCGTTGCCATGCTCAACTCTCTGCCAGCCGCGAGAGCGTTCGCGGTTCTTTTGCGTTTCGTCTAAGGAAGCTGTAACAATCTGTAATGGATCCGAGAGACTGTGCGAAAAAGTTGAACATAGCGTGGTGACATAACAATATGATAGAAGCTGTAAATAGAATCATACGAAATTCCAGTGTATAGTGGTAATTCGCTAATAAGGAGACCGGTATTACCAAACATTTTTAAGGACAGTGATAAAATGTTGATCGTGTTTGTTCTAGGTGACAGCAGTTTCCTTGGGGCAGCGTCCATCCATTTACTGGAGGTACGATCAATTTCAATGGTGTCTGCTGTACAACTTGCACAGCTCTGTTATCTGGGTATTGTTTTACAGTAAATGGACCCTGCGCAAGGAAACGCTGGTAATGATGAATGACATGAATCTTAACAAAGAAACAGAAAAAAAGTGAAGGAAACGGATGGAACGGTTTTCTTCCATTATCCGGAACTAACATATCCAATACCAAAAGGAAGACGTGACAGTGGAATTTTAGACAATCAAAACTAGGGCAAATCGTAAAGTGACTATCATGGCAAGGTGATAAATATATAATATCAAAAAACACTGCATAAGCCACATTTCAGAAACGAATTATAGACTCTTCGTTGGATATAAGTTAAGAAAGCAAAAATCAAGGCAACGAGAAGTGATCGAAACGGAAATCGATATTGTTCTAAGGCTAAGGGCCCTAAACACAGTGCCATTAAATTTATCAAAGCGTTATCTCAGTAGTTTAATCGTGGTTTAAGCAAACTAAAATGTCGCATTCATTAAATGATGATTTTGCATAAGAGATAAATAAGTTATAAAATTTCAAATAAAACGTTCGAATCAACTGATCAAATTTATGTAAGTAGCAATCCATTTAGCGAAAAACTCTGCGATGGTAGCAAGCTCTCTGCTGTAAAACAGAGAAATCGTCACAGCGGAAAAACTAAAAAAAAAAAATTCCATTTGCTAAACTCGCTATGGTTTTGAACATCATGGCAGAAACGCTTGCAGAGCAAAAGAATTCTCTGGCTGAGATTATCAAATTACCTTTTTGTTGGAGTACTTATGGTAGTACCGTTGGTTATTGTCAAAAATTATTATGAACAACAGTAACGTGTTAATCCACTATTATCAGACCATTAAGAAATTGTATGATACGTAGAAATCGTTTAGAATAAAATGGATTACTACAAAATGAACAGTGAACTAATGAATGAGAAAATGAATGTATGAGTGAATCTTGTGTGAATAATTAAAAAAATCTCTTCATTTACTGTATACTGTTACTGAATCGAAAACTAATTCTCTTTGTATCTTCTATGATTTCATAAATTATACTTCTCAGTGGCCCCTGAAATTGAATTACTCTTAACGTTCAATACAGTTGCATCTAATGTGCGCCAATAATTCGACGTTACGTTCAGGTGTGCGATTAAGAAATCATAGAACAAATATTGATGAATAGATCGTTTGAAACTTTTTAGTCATAAGATGTAATAGGTGCAAAGCGGACGAGTGCTTACCGATTCCAAATGGTTTTGGTGGTGTAGTTATGAAGTTGTCATCGTTCCTGGCGTGACCAGTGGATGCACGTCGAGAATGCAACAGTCCGCTCAATTCCGAGTTGAGATCGGTAACGCTTTCGGAACGAGTCACGTTCAAAGAGTCCATCGAGGTGTCGGATCTCATAATCTGCAAGAGTCGATACATCCAGTTACTCGGGTCTACCTCTGCAGATACGCTCAAACTATTTAATAATTATGAAAATTTCTCAATCCAACATGGAAAGCAGTAGAGAGAAACAACTAAAATTTATATGATCCAAAAGTGCACTATTTTGTTTGCAATAAATAAAAGAAATCAGTGCAAATTAAAAAAAAAGGATATGATATATGATTAAAGAAAAGAAAAACATATGAAACGAAAAGCATACAGTGCGTCCAAGACGGCGAAGAGGCAGTAGTACCTGGGAGAAGTTGGGTACGCTTGCTGTCTTGCGCATAAGTGGTTGACCTTGTGCTTGCAGTAACTCTTTTACCGCAACGCTTTGTCGTAATCGGTCTAAAGTTAAGATACTTTCCACCGCAGAGACGCCGCGTGTATATTTTTCTAAGTAAACATCACACATGTAAGGTTAAAATACACTCTTATGCGGGTGAATTCGAATCTTAGGGACCCCCGGGAGCAAACCTGCGTAAGCCGACTTACCGATGTAGGTTTCGCCATCGCATAAACTGTTATCCTCTCCACTGGCGGCTATTTGGGCCAAACTCTCGCGATCTTCGAGTTCTTCGCTTGCCTTTGGTATATTAGAAACGACTTCATAAGTGACGCCAGTCTGACTTAAGCAGTCAGTGCGAACGATCCTCTTGAAAATCCTGTCCGTGATGCTCTGCCTCTTGTAGATGTTCAAGGCCAGCCGTTTGCGCAGCACGAGGTTCATCAGCGCCGGATGCGACAGGCGCACGGTTGTTTTCAAGATCATGAACACCCGTTCGTTTGCTGCAACACATTTCCACTGTACCACTGGATACATTTTAACCCAAAAAATCATTCTATGGAACGAAAGTGCTGCAATTTACCGTCTGTCACTTTGTTCAAGTGTATGTTCTCCTGTATACTGGAATCCCAGGCGGCGATGGCACACACGTCTTTCTCTATGTGTCGAATTACTGGCAAGTTGTAAAATTTGTTACCGTGTTCCTTGGGTAGAATGGAGTTCAGCCCCGTCACAGAAACTTCCTCCCCTGACTGGTGAGTCGATAGATCATCGGCTGCAGATTTTATGAGAAGCGTTAAACTTTGCAAGAGTATTGGTACCAAAAAGGGAGAGAATAATAGAAAAGAATGTAGCATACCATTGAGATCAAGGAACAGAACAGGAATATGTGGTTCCATGCCTGGGGGAGGGTTCCAGTCAGCAGGGGCACCAGGAATACCTGATCCTGCTGCAGGAACTAAAACTGCGTTTCGTTCTTCCGTCAGACTGACCCACTGATCCACGAGGCTTTGTTCTCGTTCTATATCCTGCTCCGTTTTGTCTGCACATAAGAGGCTCATATTAAAATCTTAAATTATTATTCGTTCATCCGCAATGTCCTTTTTCCTCAGTTAGCAAATGTACCTTGCTTTTTGATGAGCTTCTGTATCTGTTGATCCAAGTACTGTCTTCTTCTCATCAAGGCTTCGCTCCATTTGTCTCTCAGAATAGTCAGGTCTTCGTCTTGATAACTATCTAATGGAATCTGAAGACGATTCCTCACGGACACGCTGCCGACAGCTATATTTAATATCGACTGACAGATGATCGGCAACGTTCCCGAATTTTGTACTGGTTTCACGCGAACTTGTATCCGCCGCTGTTGTCCTTGTCGCAACTGATAAATACCCCCTGGAATTGATCATTCAACTAGATAAATCCTTCATTGGAGCTCAGGGTTTTGTTAGATCCTTTTGACAACAACGAGTTACGTACCCGTCCAGGTATCCTGTTTCACAACCACGTCCACAGGCGAATACTCTCCCTGCTCGTTCAGTTCCTGAATTTCCACCCACAGTTCAATTTTCCGCGTCAGCTCTGACCACCGATCAGCCAGAGATCTAGCCTTGGCCAGTTGCTGCTCGACCTCCCAGCCTGGTTTGCTTCGTGAAAACCCGGCACTTCGGTGTCCCCAAACTTCTATGCTTAAGGCACCTTCTGCAAATTAAAATGTACTTGTAAATATCTCATTTTTGGTCAAATGTAACATGAAGTCTGCTGCAATGATTTAACCCGTCAACCGGGTGATTTTTATCTAGAGACGCTTACTGCTTGTACTCAAAGAACGAGTTAACTTGTCTTGGTTATTGTAGAAGCATTTTCAAAGCGTTTAGAGGTCAGACAGGACGAATCCTTACCAGCACAGTGTTCCATAAACTCTTCCGTTATGGGCACGGTAAAATCTTTCGTGTGATTGAACTTGAACGCGAGGGAGTCCCTCTGTCCAGTCTGACAATTCGTGTTCACCTGCTCCGAGTTGTCCACGGCTGGCACCACTATTGGTTCTGGATGGCCGCAGAACATGTACTGACAGAATACAAAATGGCTGAGGGATAAGGGCAAGCCGGTGGCTTGCTTTATCGTCACGCGACAGGTAATATGACTTGATCCGCTGTAATCCTCGGGTTCGGACGAGGTGGAGTCAGCCGACGATTCCGACGCGGCCTCGCAGATACGATCCTGAGGGAAGTGGCCGGATATACGACTAATCTCGACCTGCAGTCGTCCAGCGACTTCTCCCTGCTGACTGATAATTGGCGTGTGATAGTCTAACCGTACGTCGTGAAACAGAACTTCTAAGAAAATATTTGCTACTCCGATAAGATTGTGATTCTCTTGGGACTCGTAGAAGGGATCTTGAGTCTTTCCCGGCACTTCGTCCTGTTTCAAAAAATACATTCAGAGCCATGAATCCTTCCGTGCGTCTGGTATTGATCGTTCCGAGTAGACTGAAGCAAGTTTACCTTAATGGCAGGTAATCGTTGACAGTTGTTGGGATCTTTCCTCTCTTCGTACATCTCCCGCATATCAACTAGCTTATTTTC
Organism: Macropis europaea; assembly: GCA_916610135.2. Taxonomy (NCBI): domain Eukaryota; kingdom Metazoa; phylum Arthropoda; class Insecta; order Hymenoptera; family Melittidae; genus Macropis; species Macropis europaea. The sequence continues at coordinate 11,620,667 of OU744344.1, read as the reverse complement.
TAGCTTCTCCATGGACCACACCTGACTGCCCATGGTCGTTCGTTTTACCAGGATCGCCGGTTCGCTGACAAAGGCTCCCCGCTGAAAAAATACACTCTGCATATCGTAGAGTGTACAAGCGAAACGAAAAGAAATAAATCAACACAAGAAAATGAACTGAAAGGCACAAAATTAAACAAATACAGAGGAGGAGGAAAAGCGTAGCCGATAAGACGTCAAAATTGAAGAAACAGACTCTTAACAAGAATCGATGTTCATAATGATCATACCTCTTCAAGGTAAGAAAATAATTGATAATTGAAATTATTATAAACAATAAACGTACTTAAACGTACTTAAAAAAGATACGATAGTAGGAGAAATAATAATAAAGGACTGTAAATAATACATTCTTACTTTGAAACAATTCGAATAAAAATTCATCATCATTCCAATCATATGAACAGCGTAATGTGTTCCTGTTCATTACCTTCCTATTTGGACTCAAATTGTTTGGCGGAATTTGTAAGGTGACGCTGAATTTCGTTTGCTTCCCCATTTCTTCCGCCAAGAAGTTTGCCTCCTGCACCAACGAGTTCGCCTTCAAGATGTCCGTCTTTAATTGACCTAAGCTTCTCTTGAACATCTCGTCCCGTTCCTGCGCCCATTTTTCGACACGCATTTGCGTGGTTGGCGTGCAAGCTGGCAATTTACCGCTTTGACTGCCTCTCAATGGGTCATAGGGTACGTAAGGTGAATAGGGTGTCGATGGAGACAAAGTGTTACGGAGCTGCTGGAACTGACGCTCGTACTCTTGCCTTTGTTTCTCCAGGGCAACCTTTCACAAAGAAAAGGAAGTAATTAACAATGTTACATTAACAAGTCACTACATCATTCTACACATTTACTTATTACATAAATTTAATACCGATGGCAGTAAAACTGTACCACCAGTTTGACTTGTCATAATCATATTTAACCCTTTAGCTACTATGCTCCACTGCAGTGCCTTTGTGATAATGATCATTTAGAACGAATCGCCCTTGTAATGAGTAACCTCTTTAGAACCTTGAATTGAGAAATTGTGGATAGCTCTTGCTAACCACCAACAGTTTATTTATCTTTTCATACTTATATCATTTCTCTGTTACATGTTGCAGCAAAGCAATGCGCACCGCAGTACAGTTCTGTGTCAAAGTCAGCCGTAGCTAAAGGGTCAAGGACCATAACCCGCGCCCCAGGATAGACAGGTTAAAAAGAACAGAAGATCGCATTGAGCGTCATTACGCTAATACCTGTTTATCTTCTTCGTGTTGCTTCTCGAGCCTGGCAATGGCCCTTTGGATGGGATCGTTCGACAGCTCGTTAAGCATCAGCTCTTCCCTGGCGAAGTTGTAATCGATATTTTGAGCCGGTGTCTGCGGCTCGCTGTTAATCGCTGCGAACGGGGGATATGCAGTTTCTTTAGTGGTCCCCGATAAGACGATATTTAAAATTCAATTAATAAGGGGCGTCGATGAGCGGTACCTGTTGCGCTCCTGGGACAATTCACTCGGAAGAAATGATGATTTCCCCAGACGATTCTGTCGCCGTGCAGCAGCGGCGTTTTTTCCACCACCTGAGTGCCATTAACGAAACATCTGGCACCGTTTAACGGTGTCATGTACAGACCAGTGTCTTCTATCGTGATCACACAGTGCTCAGGCAGGATACCCAGACCGTGCAACTGGATGTCCTGATCCGTTTTGGCTGAACGGCCTCCCACGAGAGTCCTTTCCTGTTTTTCGAACAGCGAAACTGTTTAGATACCCGCTCCCGAGCTGCAGAATGCTCATTAAGCGCCTATCTCTACGTACTTTCAGGTAGTAAACTAATAACTCGTTTAAGCTGGGGTCGTCGTTAAGATTGACCAGATAATACTTGTTCTTCTCCACTTGGATACCAGAGGCTTGAACGCTGATCCCCATCTTCTCTAGAGCCTGCTGCCTCTCGTGCTGCAACTTCTCCGTCTTCACCAGCTTCTCCTCCCACGTCTGAGACATCTCTTTCATCAGTCGTTCCGACTCTGATAGTTTCTCCGTTATGTCTGTGCGTTGCTGTCCCACTATCGATCCCTGTCCCTTTGTTAGACAGAACAATTGATCAGCATTAGAGTATTGAAGAAGTAATCAGTTTCTGAATGGATTCAAAGTATAAATCTATCACTAGGATTTAATTTTACTTATTCTTCAGAAAACTGGACTCATGCAATCACTTTGTGGATTAGTTGCGTCTCTCAAGGAGGTTGCCTTCTTTACTTATTAGTTTATTAATATTATAACCATCAGAGAATCTTCAATTTTACTTTAGACAATTGTCGTTCACAAAAGTCAATATTCTGAACTGAACCAAGGCCCAAGCAGGGAATTTCAACATGATCAAAGAGTGAATTTCATGCTGGAGTTCATCGTTCTGTGGACCAATAAGTTTGTTCGTTGTTTAGGGAGTTCGATCATCTTACGGTCGCATGCAACAGCATTTCCTTCAGCGTTTCGACCTCCTGCCTCAGCTCGCGGATAATTCTGGCGTTTGGATCTTCGTTGACCACCGCATGATTAACGATCCTCTTTGCTCTGTCTGCGTATCGGAGAGTGGACAGCGTTTCCTCGTAATTGTCCGCCGCAGGAGATATAGTGGCTACCATCACGGTTTTACTGTTTCCGCCAAGGTTGTCCTAAAGTTGAAAAGCAATACATCCGTAAATAAGAGGTTCTTGCTAAAAGATAGTAAACCTTTGTAGCGACTCCTTTTTACTGCATCGTAAAAGCTGTTTTCGCTGGTTTCTCTACGCCTATGAGACACTACACTACCAACCGCATTACTTGGTAGACGTCGAACGCTTTTCTAAAGCAGTCTCTATCGTTTGATATTCGACAGTGAAAAATAGAATGACCAGGAAGCAGATGAACATGTAAAATTAATTTTTTATAGCAGGGGGTAGATGTAGCAGCGTATCTCTTCCAAACAGGGGTGACTCATGATATCGTAACGTGATACTTTAGGGACTTTAATGAAACCTAACACGCAAAATATCGATTCTGGGTAGTACCTTTAATAGCCACGTCAACACGGAGTCCCTGTACGGCACGAACTTGTCCTTATTCTTATTACTTCCGGAATTCTGATCCGCCAGCTTCGAAATGACTAGACCCAACGTCGTTAAGGATCTGCAAACATTTGTCCTTTTTATGTATCTCGTGATCGATCACTTCTTTTGTGTATAACAATCATACGAGATAATTGAACATGTTAGAGGGGCTTTTATTCATATTCAAAGAACAATATATAATAATTAACATCTTGCCAACTGAACAAGGTTTAATTCATGATCTACATGGTACTGCATATTTTTATCTAAACTTCTATGAATCCATCTATATTTTATCGCGAAATAAATCTATCTATCTATAAACTTCTATGAAGGACAGTAATTTAATTTAATAACACAAATTTTGGAAATAAGATTCAATCAGATCTGTGAGACGATATTTCTTGAAATTTGGTTTTATACTCAGCTTCGGATGAATACAGAAATAAGTATGTAAGCATGTAAGTATGTCTGTTATTAATATATTGTTTTAACAGTTGAATATCTCTTCATGGTATGATAAAATTGAAAACAGCTGATCTTATGCAATGAGAATATTAAACATATTTTTTAGTATATTTAAGATGTATTAGGAAATGGATCTCAGACTTTTAGAACATACTTGACTGAAAGGGTTAATCCCTTTTCCTGTGAACAACATATCAGTACATCCATAAATATTACTGTCTGCAGTGTTCACAACTTAATATTGCTATGATACCAATATCAGGTAACAATTCAGATTCTAAAATACAGTAACCAAATTTTTTTCCAGAAATTTCCAAAAAACGTCGTCCACTCTAATTATAAGACAGAAGAACAATACTTTCATTTCAGGCACTGTAACGATTTTCCAAATTTTAACCCTTTCAGCTGTACGCACTCATACATGGATTCCAAAAATACTGCTCCGTGTGCTACAGGCCACCGTGTTGGCCCGTGCGCAAATGGTGCACTATGAACCTGTGCATTCGTACAAATTATTCCGACAAGGCGTCATATGAAAAATCTACATACTCTCTTAAGTATTTTGCAGTTACGCAACAGGAAAATAATTTAACAATTAACATCCTACACGTTACAGCAATGAAACATTGAATTCAATGTGTGCTCGACCGTAGAAAATTTCAGCACACACGGCGCTTTTTTTAAAATCTCGAGACTGAAAGGGTTAAACGTGGCACAGGGAAAAGGGCTCGGTTTTTGTGACCGCGCATGGACAAAGCCGAAAGAGTTTCTTTACTTGTTTATATTGCTTCCTTCTTTAAGCCTATCGCCCACTGCCCCAGTTTTCACAGCCCTTTCGCTCCCTGCTAAGTCCACTAAGCTCATTCGAGAGACTTTTTCACCGCTGACGCCGGTTTTCGAGTCCGTCAACGTTTGCGTGAGGATCACGGAGAACACGGCATGCGAACGGGAGCTCTCGGAATTCATGTTCGTCGCCGCCACCGTCCTCGATTTGTTGCCCTCCGCCATCAGGTTGTCGATGTCCTGCAAAATGATTCATCCAATCAGTCCTAAAATCTCTTCTCCTAACTGTTTTCGCTGGTCGAGTCGCTAGAAATTGTTCTATCAAAGAAAAGTTAGGAATTATCAGGCGACCTCATAATCAATCTTCTTCCGAACAACGTGATTTTATCATTGAAAACCATACCAAAAGCAGTTATGATAAATAAATTAAACTCTTTCTACATCCCTACAAAGCACGTAGGAGATTTTAAGTTTGGTTAACACGTTCCCTGCTACAGTAGAAAATTCCGTACCTAGACAGACACGCGAAGAAGGCTATTTATTAATACACGTGATTGACTGTACAATTATTTATCTATTTCATATTACACTCTCTATTGCTACTATCATTTCAACATTACTGTTACACATAATTTCATAAGGGTTGGTAGTTATGTGATCAAAGTAAAATTGTTGCGTGTACCGAAAACGGTACACGTGGCAGGGAACGTGTTAAAAGATAAAAAACATATTGAACTCTAAATATTTCAGAATATCTTGAACAATAAAAAAAAGTAATAGGTAGGACAGTTTAAGTAAAGAGGGCAGTCTTGATCTGTATTGAAATAATAGCAAGGAAAATAGTATATCATATCTTTCACGTTTCATATTTTTGTTACAACTCTGTAATAAAACACTTATGGACTTTTTATTAGATGGCATTTTACTCTTATTTTTACCTATAGAACATATTATAGGTAACATACAAGTTTGTACGAAAAACTCTAGGACACCCTGTGCATAATGTATAACAGTGAGTTAGAAGGATCTGATAGTCGGTGGAGAGTTTTCTTATAATGGTAACTCGATTTTCTGAATGGAACTTGTTCACAGGAGCACAATGGACCCAAAAGGGTGAGCAGACTATCCGAGTGTCACAGTCGATGAAGCAAATTGAAACTTATCACGCGTTGTTGGTATGCACAAAACGTGTTTGTTGCATAAAAGAGCTGACCACTACCTTCGCTCTATGTAAAACGACCTGATTTTACTTTCTGGAAGGATCGTGTATCATTACCTCCGTCCGTTTAATGCTACTAACTTGGTCGAACGAACGGTAAAAGTATAATTCCGATCGATCATGATCGTGACAGTCCAATTTGCAGGAAGATTGTTATTCGAAGTTGATTTGTTGAGAGTGTAGCTCACTGGCTTCTGACCGACTACTTTCCCAACAGTATTTCTGCGACAATCAACTATTGTTGCAATAGAAATATTTATTTACAACAATGACCAGATAATATGGTTTAATAATAAATAGATTTGTTGCAGTTAAAAGGAATACCCGATAATTGACAAGTCGGTTAAGATAGGTGGCGATTAAAGAATATAAACATAAGTAACGTGTTAAGATATGTTTAGAAATTTTCTATCTCAAGTTTTCTAATTTAAATGGAATAAGACAAAGGTGTGGATGGATGACTGAGAAATAATATTTGTGAGCCAAACCCCATTTTGTAAACAGCAGCCAAAAATTAATAATAATAATAATTTAAAAAATAGGAGTAATTTATAACCACCCCCTTGAATTAAACATTATCGACCAAATTATATTAATAATGTTTAATTCAAAGGGGTGGTTACAAATTAGTATCATTTTCTAAATTATTATTATTATTATTGTTATACATATAATTAACAATTTGGTCGATAATGTTTAATTCAAGGGTATGGTTATAAATTATTATTATAAACTTTCTATGGACGACATAACTGTGGGTCAAGCAGCAAAAAATAATAACATAAAAATTGTGCACCTGTTTTTTGTTATTACAATAAAATCGAAGAAGTTATGTCCTTTTTTGGAGACCACACGAAAGAATGTAAAAATGAAATTTGCAGTGGATAAACCAATCTGTTTAATAAATGGGGGAAGTGAAGATTAGATGGCGTCCAATTATGCGAGCACATAAAGTCGCTGCTGCGTTTCCAATTAACATAAGGACTGAGTCGAGTTACATGCCTCTTCTAATTTCCAACATTGTCGGTAAGTGTCTGAATTCACATTAACTACAATGCTTGTAAATATGCTCTAATGAAGTTGCTGTTCTTATTTCAGGAACGCGACCCTACGCACTTTCTTCTACTTCCTTGTGCTATTTGATTCAGACTATAATGATTACAGACTGAAATCGAAGTTGTGGTCTTGGAAAAGGAACATAAAATTAATTCTTGAACCTAAAATACTTTTAAAATAATTCATTCATTCTTCTTACTAATTTTTACGGAACTGAAATGTTACTAATAATATTGTGAATTAACAGAATGATAGAAGTCTCAGATTTTTATACAAACTATATTACACTGCTTTCAATCGATTTTATTTATAATTTTTATCATTTTTACCGGTCTTATTAAGGCTGATAAAAAATGATCAAGTAAATAATGTGACTAATGATGAATTACAAAATGGTAACAAGCGACAGATTTTAATTAAAATTGTATAGTATACTGTAACACTATTAAATAAAAAATTAATCAATTCTTCTTATAAATCTAATTTCATGTTGTATTTAAAAATTATATCTTCTTCGCTTTCCCTTGATTTCCGTGTCATTCGAATGCTAAATTTCGTATCTCGTTGCATCTGTTATAGTTTCAAGCTGTTCATTTCGAACAGTTGCGAGGAACGCCGTATTGTCACAGAAATTACATTGTTGAGATGCAGCAACGACAGATATTGATCATAACAGTTTTACTTTGGAACGGAGCCAGCCAGCGGTCAAAACAAGTGATAAATAAAGGAGAAACGATACACACACTTACAAATGATACTGGCAATGAATGCCAGATAAAGCAATAACGTCAGAATCATAGCTGCGTTTCAATTATTCCGCCATCAAACTGTTTTAATTTGCAAAAAACAAGAACATTCATTCCTAAGGAACTGCAGACTGGAATTTTGATAAATATTGCGAAATGATTCAATTAGAACAAATTATTAACCATCACAACTATTTGTTATGGATCTTTGTACACATTATTTTTTACATACAGTGACTCACGAAAATGATCCCACGAATGCGTTATTTCAACTAAATTGATAAACAAATATATATTTTCCTACACATCGAAATATTGTTTGTGTTCAAAGAATATATAAAACATAGAACGTGCTTTCATGTTATTATGTAAACAATTAAAAGTATGGGATATGTCACAGCCCATCTGACACTTTTCGGTACAAAATTTCACCTGACAGACACAGGGTGAGGAATTCTTGCAAAAATATCCAAAAATAATCCTGTACCTTGGTAGAAAAAGGGCTAATGTCTAGTTTGCAATTTTTGGGGAAAAGGTGCATGTTAACCCTCTATAACTCCGTGTGACTTGGAAGTTACATACCTCTGCATCTATATTTCTTAAGTTCTATTTACTTTATTTACCACTACGTATAATTATATTCTACGACTCTACGGTCACCAAGAAGTCTGTTAGCTTATTATTATTTTTATTTATATTTATATTCCACGGTACAAATTTTATCATTCACCTGATGTAGTATTTTCGTCATACACAAAAAAATTTTGGTTATAGGGAGTTAACCCTTTTATTGTAACACACGTAACACATTGGACTTTTGAGAATGTATCTTCCAATAATGTAGTTATGCTTGTAATAGTGGAAGGACAGTGGCCCTTTTCCTCTAATAAATAGACTGCGGATCTTTATGCAATTTAACATATTCAAAGACATATTACAAAGTAAGTAAAATAAAAAATACCGTTTGTAACATTTAAGGCATAAAATGCAATTTTGTTTACGTTCTATTTCTTCAACTACATTAAAATAAAACATATTGATATCTAAAACTGTATATTTGCATAAACATCCGCAGTCTACTGATAACGTTCACGATTTTTTCTTCAACTACATTAAAATAAAACATATTGATATCTAAAACTGTATATTTGCATAAACATCCGCAGTCTACTGATAACGTTCAATAATTATTTCCCCTTTTTCTACCAACGTACACAATTAGTGTTTGCAAAATATTAGCGAACGTCAAAGTGTTAACCCTTTACACTCCGTTGCCTCCGCTACGGGGGCACTCGTAATTTGCATCACGGCTCAGCATGTCAAGAATGCATATTAGAAATTGCTTCTAAAGGTACTTTAGAATTCCATCAAAATCAAAATAAATAAATTCACAAACATTCATGATCTCTTCTGTTCAAATTGAAACTTACAGTTTTCAAAAATGTACATTCCAAAAGTGTGTTGGAGTTGCTGGTCGATCATACATATAAAAAAAATGCTTGGAGTGCAAAGGATTAACCCCTTGCCATATAATATCGAGTGAGATTCGTGGTATGGATTTCGTGTCAAAGATACGAACCACGAATCGGACTCGTGGTTCAATTGTTACGGGTTTACTTGTTTCATTTTTGTAGCATTTTTTAGTCTTTGTTCGAACTGATAAATAAATAATCAACCATAGATTTGGAAATACAGGGAGGTCGAGCATATGGCCATTTGCTTCTTGTTCCATTACGTCAGAGGCCTCTGGTTTGATTACGGTACGCGCTGACGCGAATTAAATCACAAGGCAAGGGGTTCCCGCCCACTGGCCGCAGGACTAAGCGGTCGCGCTGTACGTTTCTCGTTACCTGGAAAGAGGTGACGGCAAGCTGACTGAGCCCGTCGACGTACGGCCCCAGGACATTGTGTTCCCTGACTTTGAGTGACTGTTTGTTCGGCTTTGGATCCAACAGGTCGTGCACCTTCTCGTTGTAGATCTCCATGTACGAGACTTCGACCTTGTAGGTAAGCTCCAAGCTCTGTTGCTTCGCGATCATGTCGAATAGATTGTCGCACAGACGTGGTATTATGCCCTTGTTGTCTCCGCTTCCCATCATCGTGTACGACTTCCCGGACCCTTTAAAAATAAATCGAGCTTTCAGAACGGGACACGGGGAAACGGCTACCGGTGGCGAAGATCGTAATGTCTCCTTATCACAGAGAGGTTGTTTGGACGAAATTAGGGGAGCCACGATTACGCAGCACCCGATAAGAAACGTTCCCCTAATTTTTTGGAAGGATTTCTCTTTTTAGCCGCTGGAATTGTCTCTGTTTCGGGGACGATTATGCAAATTATGCCGCGCAATTTGGGACTGGTCCCGCGTGGATAACTGTTATTATGATTTGTTTTTTGGTGATGTGAAATTGATGTTAGTGGAAATGCCCTAGAAGATATTAGTATTTTAACCCGGCAGTGCAGACGTGAACTTATGAAACATAAATATCCACGTGGACCTCCGATAAAAAGTAACATTTATTGACAACGATGTATAAAACAGAAAACTGTCTGATAGATAGAAGATTATCATCAAAAATTCGGAACATATATAGAGTGTACAATTAAGGGTGGTACAGACTAATATTTTTGAAATTTAATGAACAATTTTTTATTTACACCGACTATTTAGATGCAGAGAGTCGCATTATGCGACGCAGTTAATTTTCTTCTAAGTGGAGTCTTGAAGGTCATTTCAAGCAGATATTGATTTTTTTAATCCACAACGTGTACACGTACATGTTCTCATTTAAAAAATCAATGCATCCTTGAAATGACTTCGCGACTCCACTTAGAAACAAATTCACGGCGTCGCATAATCACAGCTTCCACGCCAAGAATCGTTGGAGAACAAAAATTTCGTATCTCCTTATATTTCAGAAATATTAATTCGTACCACGTTTAATTTTACACCCTGCACATAAAATTCAGAAATAAATTAATTTTAATAATAATACATTAACGCTTTCTTAACAGAATCTGATGATACTTTTTGATCAACAAGACAAAACACAAAAGGATGGGTCAGTTGCAAAGTAATATGGTAAACTATCAGGTCATTCCACCTCTCAGGTATCTTATCTTACAATACATGTGTTAAATAAATATAAATGTATCAACCCATTTAGTTTCGTAAAAATTGTACTGTGCATGTGACGGAACGTGAGAGATCTACTCTGCTTAAAATTCTTCGATGAAAATTTGAACCACTATAGCAAAGATCTGTTGCTAATAATTTTGTAAATAAGATGCAATATCAGTGAAAAAATATCATGGTGGCGTCCGACACATTCGAAATTAGTTACCCATTTTGGTACCTCGTCGGTGTTTCAGCTACAAAAAATTCAGTCATGCTAATCGGTTGAAATCAATTTGAAATGAATCGTCTCAAACCAATTGAAATTTCTTATGGATGGATTTAAAGAACAAGGATACTAAACTTAGTATTCACTATGTCGATAATTAAAAATGACTGCAGTTGTTAATTGTCATATTTAGAAACAGTATTACTTATGGAGTGACCTGATAAAAAGACATGGAATAGAATATACACCACAAAAGGTTGAAGAAGTCACAAATCGTAACCCTCAATTGACAGAACTGTTTCCTCAACCCCTAACCAGCTTTGCTGCATCCACATGCACGTACATACATGCAACTTCGTCATAAAGCGTACGCAGAGTCTTCAGGACTAAGTGTTTGAGAGGATGACGAAATGAAAGGTTAAATCCGATTCGTCGATGACAAGCGAGCAGCTAAGTGCACGGGGAAGACGTCGGAGCCTTTAGAAGTGCATAATCTGATTTTTTTTCCTTGGTAAAACCGTCGCGAATGTACACGAGGATCGTTTGCTCAACGTATGTACACCGCTGTTCATAAACGTTAGGACACTTTGCCAGTAATGTATGATATATTCACCCGGACGACTGCAAAATTCTGCAAAAATTGTGTAACACTTTGAGTGTCTCAGTGAAAACTGCCATACCTGGTCAGACATCATATACATAATTTGCAATTTTTAACACGGTGAACGCCACAGTGAAAACGGCCATAACTAATCAGACTCTGATGTTTTAAGTATAAATATTTTATTATTTGAACGGATATTACTTGCTTTATATTATTATTATAATAATAATGATGCTGAAAATTGTATAAGAATTACTAGTTATTTAATGGAATAAAATTTGAGGCGCCGGTCACCGGTGACCTCCATGGCTGTCAACGTGTTAATATAAATTCTGAAATAAGAAAGTCTTTAACTATTCGATTTCATTATTTGTATTTGATATTATTGTCCGGCTGTTAATGCTATCCAGAATTTTATAAGGAATAATCGTTGACTAATGAAATTACATCAGCAGTGCCGGACTGTGGGGACCGACGCATCCAATTTTATTAAAATTATGAATAAAATTAATAATTTAATAAGAGTAGAAGATCAAGATTGTGTAATTGAATAGTTCATTTTTTTGTTTCTTTGTGATTTGTGTTTGAAATGGGATATTATAGTATGTCTGATCAGATATGGGAGTTTTCACTGTGTCAGTCAATGTGTTAATAGTATCAAATTTGTTCATAATCAAAATTTGATTTGTGGAACCTGTTGCAGTAGAATGGGACAAAATATGACCAGAAATTATTCAAAATTTCAGAGTTAGAATACTGAGTTGTTTAAAACTGTGATCGAGCAATGGGCTAGATCAATAAAAAAGGGGTATAGTTTTTAATTAATTTCCATCATGAGATTTCTGATGGAATATATTGAATTGAGTCATAAATAACTCCTGTCATATAACAGATTTTTTATTCTTAAAAATTCAAATAGTTTATCTATACAACTCACCTTAGTTTCATATCAGAAACTAAACACCTCTGAAACTTACAATCAGACATGCTACAGAAGTAACAGAAATTATTTTTTTAAAAATTATTTAATCAACTGAAGCAGACAAGCTGGAAATGATTCATGTCTCAACCTAACAGAATCTACATTTTCATTGTAGTATAAAGTACGGAGTACATCAAAATATTAGGTCATCAGAAAAATGCATAACGATCTTATGCGAAACATCATGAAAACGCTAAAAAAATAACTTTTCGTATGATCTGAAATCTTTGAATCCTGTAATGTTTCCATAATATCTTTCTCATTAACTTCGAATTTAATGAGCGTCCTAATACTTATGAACGGCAGTGTACGCTGTCGCGACGGTTAGGTCAATGTCTCGTGTAAAGATCAACCGTGGACGTTTATCGGTGCTGGCCTTTCTAATTGCGTTATTTACAGCGTTAGGCTACATCCGAACGGACGTTTATTGCGACGGGGGCGTAACGACGCTTTTCTCTTATCAAGAGAAATAAATGTTGCAGGGAACACAAACGAGGGACGACAGTCCGGTGTACTGAAACGAAAGTTAATTCGATGTTTCATCCAGAGATTGATTGCTTTTTTAATTGCACCTACATTGTTTTTCGATGCTTAACTTTTTCGCACTCACCCGGATGCTCTTATTGATTTTAAATAAAACAATTAGATTATAGCACCGACTCTTGTTTATTAAAATTTCCTTGGAATCTATGTGTTTTATGTTTCATTTATTCAAAAATATCAGGAAGAAATGAAAAGCAAACTGCGTTCGAAGAGATTGTATTATAATTGTAGTGATTTGTAAAAGGGTCAAAATTGCTGTTCAAAAATTTTGAATCATTTGGTAGATAAGAATTTTAGTCTACGTTGCGTGTTGAATGCAGTTTAAATTTGTATTATGTAGTTGTGATTTCATTTTTTTAAACTTGCAATTTATAGGGACATGTTTATCTCACAATTTTCCTCATTTGGATGTTAAAACTATACTTTTTTGTATTTAGTATGTAATTTAATAATTCTGTGTACGTAATGATGATATTGAAGAATCGTTTACACCCATTTCTAAAATAATAACTAGTCTTATTGGTATAATATAATTTTAATTATTACAATATAATAATTTTTATTACTATAATTGATTCTAGATTTTCCCAGTACTAAATTCTAAATTTTCTATTCAAATGTTCATGCCCACGATGCTACATAAATGCTCATTACTGTGAATTTCACAATTGTTTTGTTAATCGTTAATCTGTATTGCCATTTTCTGAAGCTCAACTGACCCTTACTCTTTATATTTCACTATCCCACCTCGATTAAGTTAATCTCTTAAACTACACACTTCGACGCTACATAAATTTCTGTTATCACAGACTTTTCCGCTGCATTAGCTTTCTGACTCTCAATTACCGTTATCTTTCCTTAACCTTCCTTTTTCCTCTAATCGACGTCATTTTCTTCAACCTGCATAATTCTCGTATTTCAATATTACAGAAAAAAGAATTTGTTCAATGGCGTAGCAGCGTCGGCAACACGGCGATTCGGGAAATGTGCCTGATTAAGGTACCTCCTCAGTTTTCTTCAATTTCTGGCGCTTCTGTTGAAGATACGAAGATTTGAAGTATACCATCTTGAAGCTCGTGAAATTCTGCGTCAGATGGGTACACTGGTACCCGTCTCTGTCCATTTGTAAATGCAAAAAAACAAACAATTGTCGGACAAGTGGCAATTCGGGAAATGTGCCCGACGCAGGTACCTCCTCAGTTTTCTTCAATTTCTGGCGCTTCTGTTCAAGATACGAAGATTTGAAGTATACCATATTAAAGCTCGTGAAATTCTGCGCCAGATAGGTACAATGGTACCCGCCTCTCTCCCCTTCCAAAAGCAAGAAACGAAAAATTGTCAGACAAATGGAAATTTGGGAAATGTGCCCGGCGCAGGTACCTCCTCAGTTTTCTTCAATTTCTGGCGCTTCCGTTCAAGATACGAAGATTTGAAGTATACCATCTTGAAGCTCTTGAAATTCTGCGTCAAATCGGTACACTGGTACCTGTCTCTGTCCACTTCCAGAAACAAGAAACAAAGAATTATCGGACGATTCGTAAGTCGGGCAATGTTAAGTCCTACTAAATTACATTCGAATGCAAATAAGCAAGTAATCTCGTCTCTAACGTGCACGAAAGACTTGAAAACCGCACAATGCCGGTGCCGATGTGACAAATCCGTAATCCGACACGCTGATACAATGTAAATGAGACGAGAATCCGAACAAAGCACGTGGAAACGTTCCGCGTGAAGGGTGTCTAATCAGATGCGAATTACGTGGGTGTGGCTGACCGGAAGGCCGCAGATCCAAGGACGAAATATCAGATCGTTGCAAAAGTTCTCTCTATTACATTGATCCCCGTGAAACGGCCTATTCATTAACCGGTTCTTTCTTTTCTTCGTATCGTTGTGCCGTGAGACACATCGACATATGTACACTACCGTCCATAAGTCACTGAACGCTTTATAATTGCAGATAAATGACATCTTAACAGGTTGAACGCCGTGGTGGTCACCGGTGACCGACACTTCAAATTTAATTTAATTAAATAATTATCGATTGTCGCAAAATTCTGAGCGAACTTCATACTGACACAATAATGTAGGCACAGAAGAACACGACTGGGTATTCAAATCTTTGTTTTCTTTATGATTTATATAAGAAATAGTAAATTATATCGTGTCTGATTAGGTATGGCCGTTTTCACTGTGGCGTTCAACGTGTTAACGTCATTATAAACATCTTTTCATAAAAATGTCACCAACTGGTATCCTTAATATTATAAATGAATCGCTGCCTTTGAGACACGTTCAGTTCATTTCCAGATTGGCAAAAGGCTGTACTTTATAACACTATTTTATTCAGCAAAAGTATATGTCTGTTTAGCTCAGAGATTAAGAGGAGAGTAATCTGAGTCTCCAAAAGTCACTTCGTTATTCGGTCACTGACTCTATTGCGTGCCATGATTTTCATCGTGATTATGAAGATATCACTGGTATGTCACACGCTTAGCTATTATAAATCTTTGTGAGTGATTGATTCGTTTCACACAAAAGCTGGAGAAAGAGGAAGGTCATTTGAGCTTGAAAAGGTGTTCTCCTGATATATGCATGTAATAATTTTCGTAACTACGGGTAGCGAATGCTTAATTTGTAAAAGATGACATTTACTGCTGTCTTTCAGTTACACTTTTTGTTTCGTCGCAATTAATATCGAGTCTTCGAGAAACTTTTTCGAAAAACGACGCTTTCATCTCGTCGCGAGCCGCGCAGCGGAATCATCGCGATCATCTTCTGTTTCCGATGCTCGAGCGCGTTGTTCGTTGCGAGAACAGCCATATAAATAAAGTTATTATCAAAAAACCCCTGTGCTGTACTATTCAATGCATCCTCGAGCTACAGTGCACATTCGTACTACACATCGATGGACCTTCGAGACGAATTTGGCTGTTTTCGCAACGAACAACGCGCTCGAGCATCGGAAACACCTTTGTCTCGCTAATAAATGATTTAAGTACTTAGAAATATAGCAAGTTGATGGTAAAAGGCCTGGAAAATAAAGCGAGCGCGCAAGGTTCCTCGCTTTAATTATTACTATTTTCTTTCACAAAATTGTTCGCACTCACCGGTTTGCCCGTAGGCGAAAATGCAGGCGTTGTAACCCTGAAACGCATTGTCCAAAATGTCGCGGCCCAGGGCGTCGAAAACCACGTCCTGGCTTGCGAAATTCTCTGCAGACGGATCCAGGGAGTAGAAACAGTGATCGAACGCGAATGTTTTCGGTTTGCTCCTGTAACAAAGAAAAAAAACGAAAACTAAGTTTTAGATCTTACGATAACTAAGTATGTTAACCTTCTCTCATGCATCACTCCTTCCGATTTGACACATAATTAATACATTGAACATGTTTTTGCAAACATAGAGCGTTAAACATCACAGCGTCAATATATTGTAATATTAATTTGTGTGACAAGGATCTTTCATCGGAAACAGTGGCATTGTGTCAGTAATTCGAAATATCCCCGCATATTTCATGAATTTAATACCAGTCGCGAGATGCTCCAGGGATTATGGAATCGAAAAAAGTTCCAAGCGTGAAAAGGGCTGATTTATAACCCTTTCGGTGCTAAAAGCATTCTCGGTATTAAATCCAGACGCTCTCCGCTGGGGATAAGCAAACCGTAAGGATAGATCGAACATGGAACGTACCGCTAAGAGATTAATCATACTGAAGCTTTCTTGTAATATCTGAATAATTACAGGCAATGAAGCTTGATTAAAAATGAAATTGTACTCTGTACTGAGTGCAGAATAAAAAAATATTGCGAAGGCTTATTATTTTTACAATCAGAGTGGTACGGTGTGAGAACAGTTCGATATATTTTCTTAATGAGTTTAAGTTTCTATGAATAAATATTTAATATCGTTACTATTCTACTCTAAAATTATTTATTCAGAGAATTGACGTCGTAGAAATTGAGAACTTATTATTGCAAAAATTTCTTATCTCGTTTCAACGAATCTATTATTAATTATTTGTTTACACGAATAATAGTGTAAGATCTTTATGTTTTCTTGTTATATTCGTGTTTATAATATAATTATGAACGTACATAAAGATTTTACGATAGATAAACACCGTCGTGCATTATTTTTAATTTATACCATATAAAAACATTTTTCAATTCACATCAAACTTTTATTTAAACTTTTCAACGACGCATTTATAATCGTACACGCACATAACAATTTTTATCGTTTTTTTTTCTGCAAGTTACTGACGGAATTTGTTCAGAAAAGCCTGCTACACCCCCTAGGAAAATAAAATTTTATAGAAAGACAAGAACTGAAAAATTCTATCATGAATTTCATTGTGAGTTTCTGTATTACTTTAGTTCTGACAATATATGTTTAAGTATTATTCAATTAAGAACTGCCCTTATCGAAACCAATTCGCTTTCAATTCTCCGGGCGTGGAAGAAAATTCACCGCGCACTTTAAATTTCTACATTCACGCGGGAAATGATTGGAAAAGCCGCGGAGGAAATGCGGCGGGTTGTTCAGTGGAAATGAAAACGATTTCCTCTTGTCCTGGATATCAGAGCCACGACCCTGTCTCAACGTCAAAAGGCTCGAAACCCGTTGAAAACGACCGGCGTTATACGCATCGGCCCGCTATTGATTTTCCGTCGTATTTTCTCCTCGAGTAATCAGTTTCCATCGGTTCCCCGGCCTACGGAAAAACTGGAACGTTTGTTTCGCGATGACACCGGGAAACATCGGGTCATTTCGGCGTCATCGACACTTTTATTGCAGAGCGGTTCAAACAGATTTTCACAGTTTCTGTCTTCCGTTGTCACAGCGAACCAAAGAGAAACAGAAATAAATTGTTAACCTGTTAGCTGTGTAGCCCTGTTTTCAAAGTGTATAATAAAAATACAACCTACGTTCGCTGTCCCATACAAATAATTGTATTATTTATCGATTTGCAGAAATATTCCACGAATAATTTGTATAAAACGTTCCTGAAATAACACGAAAGAAATTTTGCACGCGTTATAGAGAATTTTTTTGTGCAGCAAAGAATGAAATTAAATTTTAATTAAATATATAGCTTAAGCAGTGTTCATTCTCGTAACGCAAAGTTAATTTAAAAATTACTGGGAAGAGTATATTAAACCATACTCAACGTTTTCGGTTTGTTTAAAGATTTTTCTTAATAACCGTGCTTGTAAATAATTATTTTTAATTCGTGAAAATCGTTCCGTCGCAATTAATTCTAATGATGAAGAAATTTTTATGAATAACGCATCGACGAAAAGTACTTTTAATCTTGTCTTATCGTGATCAATGAAAATTCATTCATGCGAGTCTGACAAGAAAATTGTAACGTTTCCGATGTTAATGGCATTTCTTTTGCAATATTCTATAGGGTCCATTAAAAACAATGCAGGGAAAAGCTTTCTCCGTTCGAACGAATGCGATTTCGGTACAATCGACCGTGAAAGCGTCGATTTAGATTCAAATGAAAGCTGAAAGAACGTTGCTTTCTTTACTATGCATAGAAAGTTCCATTTGATTCATTCGCATGATTTGAATTTAAATTCGCTCGGTTTTTAATCGTTTAACGCAACACGACCACTTGGAGAATGTCGCAGGAATGTTTGCGGTTCAAAAACAAGGATTAAATTAACATTTCTAAAAATATTATGCCCACCCATAGTTCTCTATTTACATTGATCCAAAAGATGATAAGAATGGCAATTTAAAACACAATAATTATTCAATTTATGAGTTCCAAAAATTTGTTTATTTTCTAATTGAGTGCATAATTGGAATTTAGTTCTTCAATTTATATTTTTTATACATACTACTTTCGACATATGTATATTATTTCTATTAAAAAATAATTATTCAGTTATTCGTTATATTATGTATTAGTTTTACTTGTATTAGGTATATATGTACAGGGTTATATTATACTGGGTGTCCGCGCTTGTCTGTTACAAGCCGATAATCTTTTTTGCATTACTATTTTAAGAGATATAAAGGTCAAGTTTGCTTTTTTAAGTGGACCTACATATTTTTATACCGATCATTTAATAGTGCTTGTCAAGACAAATTCATTAACCCTTAAAGTATACACCAGATTGGACTCGTTTTCGAAATATTGCGCTCACAAATTTCCTGTTTTTCAGCGGTAGAACCACAGCCGAATAGGAAATACCAGCGGTGGTATTGTTCGTGCTTGAAGCGCCAAATGTTAGACATTGTCCTTGAAATAAGTACGAAGGGCCTGTGCCAGGAACGGTAGGCCCAGAATCTGGACACAGTTTTCAGTTTTAAAATATCAACGATACTTTTCTCGATGCTGCAAATGCAGCATCTGTGGCGGAACACAATTGTTAGAAGTCTGTCCACTGCCATGTCCTCCACATTCATTCGCTAACCTAACCCGTCCAGATCTAAATCTCGGTCGAATCTAACCTTGTACTCTATTCATAACATCCTCACACGGCCAGACGGCAGAGATGAACATCGAGCATCCTCTGCGCGAGCTGGTTGGCAGACGAGCCGACGAACATAAAACCAGAGCCCCGTTGGCCACCTTTCGGTGTTGCCCAGGTCCCACCGCGAGGAGGAGGGGTTGGCGCACCAGGAGCGCCCTCTTCAAATCGACTCCTGGCGACTTTGAGACCCAGGACCCGGGGAGTGCCGAGCCCTGTTTCGTGTCCAGCCCTTCCACCGGGTCCCGTCTAGCCAGGGGTCTCCAATTGGAGACCAGACTATACATGTGTGCCGCACTGCTACGCAACGATGGAACAGATCCATCGCCGCTTTGCAGTGCTGCAAGTTGATCTGCGAGAGACTGACGCCTCCTGCAGCCACTGAGACTGCAGTACTGCTCGCTCTCGCTCGGTCTTCACAGAAGACACAGAGTGTCCCGATACATGAGCCATTTCTATTTACCTTTGTTTCGCAGTGGCAGCTTTAGCTACCGCCGCGGTCCATCTCGAGGGGTTGGTCCCTTAGAATCCCAGTGGTGGTCCTGCGGACTCACAACCAGAAGTCATCGGGTTCAACCTTTACAACTCTTTCGCCGGTCACCTCCTCCGTGGAGACCGCAGTCCCCGTCTGGGGTTGGTCCTTGAATTGTTTCGCCATCTGTTTCCTCCGATCCGCGTCGGCCGACGCATTCACATCCCTGAACAGAGCCCTGCCTAGCCCGAAGTGGACCACAAAGCCCATTTCGCTCAGCTTCTGGTAGGATTCAGAGTCCATGCCCAACAACAGGTGGACGGTGCACTCCGACTCCCTCCTGCGCCACAGCTTCCATTTCTGTGTACTCAAACCAGGGTTTTGGCGTTCTAAACGCTGGAAGATGATCTCCGTCTCCAGCAGAGGCCCGAAGATGGCGATCGCCATTTTCCGAAGGGGGGGCCCTTTCTCCATTACTTGAAGGAATGCGCCCTCCCAGGGCCTCAGCTTCCCCACGATGTCGCTCAGCCATGTTCTGGAGGCCTGGTCGGTGCACGTCACCCACAGAATCCCCCCCTTTGTTAGCCTGCTCCCTTCGAAACAGGGGACGTATTCTCCTTCCGGAACGTTGTCTATCGCGTTACCGAGAGCCGTGATTATGAGATCGCCCTGCTCCTTGGTCAGCCTCTCGTGCGGGTGGTTCAACATCGCTATCCCCGCCTTCCTACCGCCCTCCAACGGCTCGGTCATGTTCGACGGTCCCGGGTAGAGCTTCAACCTCGACCTCTTTGACAGTGACAGGGACGTTCCGTTGATCTCGCAGGCCCTTTTCGTGCCCCTGTGCAGAGACTCCTCTTCTTGCTCAGCCGACTCTTCAGAGAAGTCGGGTTGCCCACTGCGTGAGCTCCCCGCTATCGGTATATACGCGTCTTTGCTGGAAACGGGGAATTCTACCTTGGTCGACTTGACAAAGGGTGATTCCCGCCGGGTCGAATCGGCAGCGGGTAACTCCGCCCGGGTCGGCTCAGCAATGAGCGAGTCCCGCCGAGTCGCTTCGAAACTGGGTAATTCGCGGCGGGTACCCCCGTAAATGGGCGGTTCGAAAATGGGTGGTTCTCGCCGGGTCGCCTCGGCGCTGGGCAATTCCCGCCGGGTCGTCTCGAAAGTGGATGATTCCCGCTTGGTCGTTTCGTAAGTGGGTAATTCGCGCCGGTTCGACTCGAAAGTGGGTACTTCCCGTTGGGTCGCCTCAAAAATGTGTAATTCCCGCCGGGTCGCCTCGAAACCGGGTAATTCCCGCCGGGTCGTCTCGTAAATGGATACTTGCCGCCGGGATGGCGCCGAAACGGGAAATTCCCGCATGGGTGACTCAAAAGCGGGTAATTCCCGCCGAGGCGACTCGAAACCGTGTGATTTCCGCCCCGGCGTCTCGGACTTGCCCTCCAGTTCACTCTCTTTGGCCCGCCGAGCCCTCCTCTTAGCCGCTCCGCTGCGGTTCAGCTTTTTTGCTTTAGGTTGGTAACCCCAACATCGTGATATGGCGATGTCGTCGTAGTCATCGCCCACCCCGAAGTTCCTACCGTGTGCCATCATGGGCCCAGCTTCGGTCTCCGCTGCTAGTGCCGCGTCGACGTACGCCGGTCTCTCCATTCTGACTTCCGCCCTCTGCGCGGGTGATGGTCCCCCTTTCGGGAGACCACCCCCCCTGTTCGCCATTTCGCCTAAGCTCTTCCTAGATTCTACGTTTAAAGTTGAGTTTATATTGACATTCTCCATTTTGATCCCACGAGTACGCAGGAAATATTCGGTCCGCCCCCGCAGAGCCTGCTATGCGAGGGTAAGGCTAACTACCATGGGGGGGCGCCCGGTACCCCATGGGCATCGTTCGCGACACCATGACCCAGGTGTCATTCAGCCCTCGGCACGATAGCTGACACCTTGGCTTGGGAAGCTGGTCCGCGGCGGGGCCTTTGTTCCCCTCTGGAGGTTTTTAGGCCCCCGGAGTCACTTATAGCACCCGCTAACCGTTGCGCCTCACAGCTCCGTCTCCCAACGCAGCTCGGTCACCCTGCGGTGATCCGGTCCACGATGTTCACGGAGCCGTTTCGCGCTTCGGTCATCCTCCTATCCGCCACCTGGAGACGCGCTCGGTTGGCGCTCAACCTAGATCGACACGGGCCGACCCAGTTCCCCGCTCCCATTTATAGGGATTAGGGAACATCCGAGAGGAGTTAATTATAATTCTTTGATATAATTGCTAGATATAGGAATGTTATAGTAGCACCGAATTTTTTGTTAAGATCTGAGATTAATTCTGCAACATCTGAGTGAATTGTTATATGTATATTTTTTTACTTGATTTCTTGTTTTTCATATTTTAAAGCTATTTTTTTTGTTTGGGAGGGGCACCGCCGGTGATGCATGACGACTGCAGTGACAATCTTTTTGCTAGGACCGTTATGTACCACGGGTGGTGCACCGTCGTCGCGAATGTGTTAATAAACTTGAATTTTTTTATTTCTCCTTATTACAATTGTTAGAAAACAATCAAACACGAAGCTGACACGTGACATTTTATTAGACAGAATAGTTACAATTTTTAGACACATTTAGTAACGTTGCATTTAATTTATTTTATTTGAATAAAACTCTGTATGTTAATGAATTTATTCATTTATGAAGCAAAGGGATATAAATCTGCATTAGCTTTTTTCCTGGGGAATAACGGTTAGGATATTTTATTTTATCTTAAAGCAAATAGCAGGACTGTGGAGTCGGAGTCGGAGTTCGGGAGGAATTTCTGATCACTGGCGTCGGAGCTGGAGTCGGAAAAAAGTATACTGACTCCGACTCCATGTTAGTAAATTTTGTAAAAATAAAAAAAAAGTGTTCAAAATAATTGAAAGTTGTAATAAAACTAAATAAATACTAAAAACACAACACTTGTATCAAATTGTATATTATATATTAGTAATTTAGTTATAAACATACATATACTTATTATGTTGACAATTTATTATAAATGCAGGAGTCGGGGTCGGGGTCGGGGTCGGGGTCGGAGTCGGACTCGGGAATTTTGACAGCCAACTTCGCAGCCCTGGTAAATAGGACGTTCCGACAAAGCTCGAAATTCTCACGAATCGTGTCATCGCACTAAATCAGGATTAATCTGTTTAATTAAAAATATAACAAACGAAACTGCATGCACCCGTACTGTTGAATATAAAGTATATAACGGAAAGTGTTATGCAGTCTGATACAGTTTATTGTTTGAAAAATAAATTAGGAAGGAAATATGATTTAAATCGACGCAGTTTATTTTTTTGGAAATTGATTCAGAATAAAATATTATTCACTCCAATACAACTGAGTTTAAAAAGTTATTAAAAATGAAATGTTAATTATTTCTATAGAGTTTCACAACTGAATTTAACGTTGTTTAATACCGATCAAACTTCATTGTGATTTCAGTGTATGGCGGACAAAATAATTCCGCGTGCGCGGTGAATTATTAATTAGCTTGCTGGTATGGCGCCGCAAGTAGTACACCGGCGGAATAGCCAGAAGCAGCCTATGGCAAAAAAATCCTCGATGTCCCGAGGTCAATATCGATCCTCGTCCCCGTTAACGTTATTCCGCTAGCCAGAAACCCGGCTCGTTTGCTTTTCTTCGTTATTTACCATATCGCGATTTGCACGTGGTGTGCAAACTTTTGGTTGGCTCCTTCTAATTATGTTTACCCGTGATACATATATCTGTCCGCTGTTCATTGATTTAAAACGACGAAACGAATGCGAAAATCTGTGTTTGATGATCAACGGAATAATATAAAATTCACAGAGGAATTTGTTATGACATGTCAATAACTGAAAATGCAGTCTGCAATGATAGTGTAACTTATCGTTAGCCTAACCGAAGCCAGTGAAATTTGTTTGTCCATACTAACTGACACAAGCTGCTGGCTATTTTCGGCAGTTTGGAATAGTATTCATGAGTGTTAGGCCTGGAGAATAAGGAAGATGAGAAATTTTCATTTCACCTGTTTCATTTTTTCCAATATCCAACGATAATGGAGCGCTGAATGGATAACTCACGTGGAATCCATCACTCCACTTTGCATGGACTGTACCATCCAAAGAATTCAACCTGTCTATGATCTCTACTACCGTTAGACATGACTCTGCTTCAACCAAAGCCTTCAGAGCTTCACTATCAAACCCTACCGATCATCCGAGACATTGAAATCATTCTTCCAGAGTTTCAAAAACCAACACTAACACTTTCTGGCGCTTCAAACACCTTCTCCACGTACCTTACAAACGTTACTAACAGCAGCATGGGGTTGTTCCCTCTTCCAAATTCATACAACATGCAAGGCCATAAACGAGTTTCGTCAACGCTCATTTCCATAATTTTTTAGAAGCACACAGCAGAGCACAGGAACAACCCCTACGTTGTATTTCAACTGAACAAAAATGTTCCAGACAGAACACGTACTAAAAAATTAAAGAAAATACTGTAAACAGTTACAATGTAGACAAGATGAGGAATGCCATTACTTATGGAATGATCCGATATTAAAAAATACGTATTAAAAATTATCTCGTTAATATCTCGTTAACTATTAGGTTTAGGTCATATGAAGGTCAATATATTTTTACTCAGAATTTGATACTCTATCGATTTACGATACAAAGAATAGGTCATTCCAGTTAAAAAAATCAATGTGACCTTGAAATCTCCGGAACGCCTCCAGCCACAAAAAAGGCACGTACCCTACGAGATGTGCCGCTCGACACAATTTAACCCTTTGCACTCGAGTGGCGTCTCTCACTCGCCATAATATTCACGTTTCAAATTTCCTATTTTAAATAAACACCTAAAAATTATGTTCAATTTCACGTATTCTACAATGTACGTTTTATGTAAGTATTCAACTACAGGAACAACTGTACTGAAAACAACAGAAATCTTCCTGTTAACATTTCTTACATTTGTATTTGTAGCTTATGTACATCAGATGAAAAAGACTTCGAGTGCAAAGGGTTCAATTCCATGTCTTACAATTTTCATAAAGTGCACCATTTAGTAGTTATTCGAGGTGATCGAGTTAGCTGAGACACCCTGTGCAGGGTGTCCCAAAATTATGGCGTAACCAGTAATAATATATTTGAGACTTTTTGTTTTCTAAATTCAGCCGATTGCATAAATTTTGGAGCAGCCTGCCCGGAAGATATGCAGGGACATTGGATCCACGTTCGAGAGTTCGGAAAACCGTCGCGGGACTTCCAAACTAACCGACGATCGTTCTGTGCGGCGATAAAACTTTTTCTATGGCGTCGTGGACGCGCCAAGAGGCGTCTCTGTACAGGTTTCGCGTTCATGGCTGGAGAATTCGACTGCACGGCACCGTTTTAACGGCCCTTTAGTATCGAGACAATAATGGCACCGCGGGGGGAAAGGCAATTTGCATAATTGCGGGAACGTAAGTCTCGTCCGGGGGCAATGATTAGTCGGCACCGAGAAAAGTGGAGATAGAAAACTTTCGGGGGGGTAATATTGGCACAAAGGTGGGTCGTTTTCGCCGAGGACATTTCGGAGATTTGCTCGACCGACGACACACTTTCGAGTGAATTACCGTGCGAGTCACTTCGTGGAATTGCTCGTAACTTTTCAGCGGGAATAACTGTGAAACCGGCGAGTAATTAGATATTAACTCCTTAACACTTTACAGCTGGGACCCAAAATGTCCCAAGATAAGTGCCATTTTAAACAGCGTCTAAACTATTGATTTTTCTGAATAATTGTGAAGGACTTTGTTTCTCTGTTTTGGACGTACGATTTAATGGTATGAAAATTAAATTTTTTTAAAGTATTTTTAGTGGTTATTTCAAGGTCAATTTGTCAGATAAAATAGACAAATTCTAGCCCATCCCAACGCAACCATAAAAAAAATGAAAGAAAAATAATAGTCTTTATGTAATGATGATGTTATTCTTTTGGTGAAAACATACTGTTATTATAGTCAGCACATTAGTAATGTATGGTAAAATATATTCTGACTCTTTATTTCTACTTCCCTATGACAGACAAAAAAATAAAAATTCGTGTCAATTCAACCCGCACCACAGCACTTATGTGACACAAGTCCACTATACCAGTTGAGGGTTAACAAGTCGACTGACAGAGTGAGAACAGCCATCGCTGGTCAGACACAATATAAATTCCTCTTTTCTATATAAACCGTAAAACCAACAAATATTTAATTATTCAGCATTGCGCATACGTTCCTCTATTACTCTTCCAATGTTCAATTTGCTCAGAATATACTAAAAATCAACAATTATTTAATTGAATAAAATTCGCGGCACCGGTGACCCCAGTAATCCCCGCCCCGGTCAACGTGTTAACCCTCTACAGTCAAAATTTCTTTCGTGGCTACCACAAAATTTATATAACGTGAAACCAACAAATATCAACCTCTAAATACAAATTAACAATGAATTTATGAATTTTTCGTTCTTGATATCTCAGGTTAGAGTTGCTGATCGCTGCAAAGAATCTTTACGGTTGCCAAGGAGACGTTATAAAACAAGATGTATACGTCACATTGAGGAAAAAAATTGAGTTGGATCAACAAGACATCGATATATTGGTACGTGACTTCAAAGTCACACCGGGCTATAGAGGGTTAAGCACAAACGTTGCCTGTCAGCTTCACCTGCTCAATCGATCCTTGTCCACCCAACGACAAGCTATAAAACACATGTCAACAACAACGAACATGTATTCTCCTTCGATGATGCAACGGTACGAATTCACCGAAGTAGTTTCCAAGATTCCGGAGTGACGTGACGAAATACCTGCGGCGGCTGGCGTTCCAAAAATTCCGTTCGTCGGTGGTCGTGCGGCGGTGACACCGTGTCGTTCACCCCCGAAACGGGACGAAAAAATCGAGCGGGGGGTGTACGGCGGAACACGGAAACACTTGGCACACGCAAATAGGGGTCGACCTCGAGCTCCGTCGAGAAATTCGGTTGCGAGGAGTTTCTAGCACGCTGCGGACCGGAGAACTCGTTGTGCGAACGCGACGTAGGCCGCTCGATAGCACGTAGTCCCTGTTTTAATCGAGACCGAGCCCATCGAGTCCGCAACACGAAACTCGATCGTCAGAATGGCTGACCATCGCGTGACAAAACTCCTTCGACCTCCTATGTACAGGGCGTGCATGAAAATCGGACGATCTATTTCTGTCCGGCGGCCTGGGCACCCGGTGGGGTACTGCAGATTGTCAAACTGGTTCCTATCGATGTTGTTATACATGTTTCTGTGTACTTGTTTCTGGAGCAGTTTCCTTAGACATGGTTGCAACAATTTAACCCTCTGAACTCCTTTGTCGAGTGTGACATCGATTTTATTCACAGATGCTCCTACGCCGAGCCGCACTCAACATTTTTAAATTGCCAGTTTAACACCAGGTTTACGGACATTTCTTATGTACCCATCTCTACGGACGCGCGTCAAATTGACGCGTAAACGAAACCGTACATTTTCTTTAAAAACAACTTATTTTATTTAAAAACAATATATTATACACTATGAACTTATAAATGAAACTATGTGACATTATATATTTATATAAAATTTATAATATTTAACATTATGCGACATTACATTTATTCCGCACATTTGTGAAATTCGGAATGCGTCAAAATGACGCGTTCCGTAAACCTAGTGTTAAATTATATTTCGCAATATTTTTTTTTTAATCTAGATAAGCAATATTACATGTATATGACCCTTTTCTGTAACAAGAAAAGTCCTTGAAGCGTTCAGGTACATGATTGTACCCAGAAGACCTGGGCACTTTTGAAATAACATTATTTCAAATATTATTTCAAGTATCCTCTTATTTTATTGGATAATTATTTCGTTTTCGAAATACAACCGCGTTATTTTATTTCAAGAAATAATTCTGAAAATAATCATCCTGTACCTAAGATAATAAAATAATGAAATACTCATTCAACAGTTCAACTGATGTACTTGAATCGTATCGCGTTTACTTTTGTGACATTATGGTTTTATGCTCGGTGTGTTCATTTACTTTAATAAATGACCATCAACATCGGCCAGTAGGGAAGACTAGTGTGTACCGCTCCAGTGCACTGAGGCCATCCTGAGTGGTTAATTATAAAATTAATTACCGCGTCGAGTGTCGCAGCGATATCTGCCGTACCTAATCAGACACTTCTGATATGTATTTATGACCGTGGAATTTATTACAGTCAGTCTAACGAAACCTTTTGTTTCTCAAAATGAGGATTAGATGACTTACACCGCTATCGCATGTACCCCCTCATTTGTTCAAATCCAATACGTCAATCATTCGTACACAACGAGGCTATTCCATTCAATTGAATTTGGTGCGTGTGTCACCAGTGACGTGTTGGAAGATGAAACCGATGAGTCACCTTTCTACATAACAAAGGAACCCAGATAGCCTGGAATGAAAGCTCTATTTCACGCAATAAATTGAATCCGTACAACTTTCTCCTAAATCACTTTCTCCGGCACGAAGAGCACCGAAAGAAATATCGAAGGTGATAGACGTCGAACCTTTTAGATTCTCGCGGAGAGTCGAAAAGGGTAGCTCATTTTTTATTAACACCCCGCGTACATGGAAGTACATAGGCCGTTTGGTATATAGGTGAACCGTGGGGCGGCCTTCGACACGCAAGGCTCTGCGGTGGTCAGGCCATCAGTAGCGAAGGTGTACAGGTGGTCAGGCGGTGTAACTAGGTTACAACGGACTGGCATAATTGCTTGCAATCGGGACAACGTCTGACAGCTATGATTCGGAAATCGTGTGCTGTTCATCGTTCCAGTTTGGACCTCTGACAAAATTTTCGTCGAGTCAGTGCTTTCAGAAACCTTCCCTCGACAACCTTTTAGCTGGAATCTTGTTATTCCCCCCTTGTCCCTGCTTCTTTCACCCAAACCGGCAATCTGTTAACACGCGAGCCACATCTGCGTCGGGATACCTTCCACCCTCTAATTTCGACTGTAGGATAACAGCCTGACTGCCTTCAGACAAAGTGAGATGTTCCGTTTTGTCGCTGGTTGATCGACCGACCCTTCGGTAGGTTCAGGCTAAAATTTTATTCAAGTCTGTTCATTCTTTATAAAGTTGCTGTTTTGCATAAAAGTGTAGGATGCCTCTGAAACAATCGTAAAACGTGTAAACCTTTATCTCATGAATGCAACGCGTCTTTATTCTTTGTAGGTTTTCAGATAATTCAATAGAATTTGCTAAAAACTGCTTAGCAACCTGCGTACTGTTACGGTAAATATTTTACAGTTCGACAACCTTGTAGCAACCTGTCAAACTCTGTCTAGGGTGCGCTCTATAGCAGTAGGAGTCCAGCACGTGGCGCACATGTCATCGACAACGAATTTTCAAGATACCTTGACGCTATTTCACTTTTGATTAAATTATGAGCGACTTAAGGACTGAATTAGGCTTGTGTGTCGAGTGTATACCACAGAGGTTTAGCAAGCGATTCTAGAGATTCGAATACACGCGGCTATCGGGTGTTATAAGGCCGTCTAGTTAGCAGAGGCATAAGTTTTGGCGTGGCAACCCAACGCTGCATTGCCCTATAAACACGGTTGAGTACGTTGCACCTTCGTTCTTCTTTTTCATAGTCATCGGTAGACTGCGGATCTTTGTGCAATGTAACATATGCAAATATGTGTAGAATGTACATGTTACCTAGTAAAATGGAAGACACATTTGGTAACAGTTAAAGCAGAAAATACAATCTTGTCGAAATTCTATTTCTTCAACTATAATTAAAAGAACAAATATTTATATCTAAAATTGTATACTTGCATTTACATCCGCCGTGTAAACAAATTTCATTACATAACTTCGCTTGTTTCTACGTCCTCTGTACAATTACAATAGAGGCTCGTTTATTGCGAAGGACGTGGATTCATTTATTGCGAAAGATTCGACTCTACTATTTCTTGGACTCATCCAACGCAGTCGAGTGTTCGACGTCTTTAAAAAAATAGATAATAGCTTTTAGGCGTATAAACAATAAACATTACTTCGTCAGTAAGAGAGAAAAATATCTTAAGTGTTACTTAACACGTTGATTGCTATAGAAGTCCTCTATGTTAAGTAATGAGCAGTTCTTTTACAATCTTGAGCAGTATTAATATTCTAATACTTAAAACAGGATAGCGTAGTGTGTCTAATTAGATATGACACTTATGATCCTATAATTCTAACTGCAACTTCAATAACGCAAGATCCACTTATTTTATGTTTATTTTCGAATTCATTCAAAAAGATCAATACAGAACATGGTATGCAGAATGACAAGACTTCGCCCACAAAAAGTATTCGGCTTTGAAGTATTCCACGCTCGAACGATTAAACGTAGATCTGGCCACAGAGTACATAACTCGAGGGTGTCTTTTTGCTAAGATGTGTGCTGGAAGCACACACGTCTAACAAGAAGAGGCCATGGATGTTGCACCGGGTATTTGGAATCTGGCACTATAACGTTGTAGCACCCTCCCAGGGGAGTAAAACAGTAAAGGGTTCCTTCTCAATGGCTACTACTTACAAAGTTATTTAACAATAAATATTATATTACTCTTTCTATTGTATTATTGTAATTCTTTCCAGTGTTTTAAATGTTAAGATTATTATAACAATTATTGTCGGAATATCTTAAAGAAATATACAGGGTGCGGCAACAACTTTGATCACCTTGAATATCTCCGTTATTTTTAGAGATATGGAGAAACTTTGTTTGCAAAAGTCGCACGATGCGGAGGGGTCACAATATGGCAGTAATAATTTTTTTGTAGGTGGAGGGTTTTCGGATATTTCAAGGTC
Organism: Macropis europaea; assembly: GCA_916610135.2. Lineage (NCBI taxonomy): Eukaryota > Metazoa > Arthropoda > Insecta > Hymenoptera > Melittidae > Macropis > Macropis europaea. The sequence continues at coordinate 11,589,943 of OU744344.1, read as the reverse complement.
ACCCCATTTTTTTAAATTGCTTGCCGTACCTTTTTATTCGTGGTAGTGTAGAGGATGTTTGGGCGATTTCATTGACCCCTAATACAGGGTCATTCGACAAAATCAGTCTCTTTATACGCAAGGAGCATATCTACTTGCTCAGTAAATGAGAACTTCATTTTCACATTAACTTGTCACCCAAATTATAACGTAGGTCAATGAATTGTTCATCGTTTGAAAGATCTGTTGATACTAATGAAAGGAAATCTCAAATTTCTTAGCAATGTCAATCACTATTTACATTTCTTACTATGTTTTATTTCCTCTTACAAATACCTAGGTATAACTATGTCCAACGACTAATACAGGGAGAATATTACGAGATATGAAACAAAGGCTCAAATCTGTGTATGTATACCGTCAAGGTTCAATAAACAATCGTTATTATTATTATTAACAATATATATTGGAGCAGTTTTTAATTTGTAAGAAACAACAACGAACCGGTGTCCTAAATTTTCCCCGAAACCTCTAGCTTTTGACATACGTTTGTCATGGAAAGTTTCCGAGGCGACAGGCTCGTAAAAGGCATCTGGCGCGAGTTCGCATAATCGGACTCCGCAAAACGAATTATCCGCGGCTGAAGTAGGCCGGCAGAAAGGATGCAAATCGAGGGAAGGCAAAGGGTAGCGGCGAAGGTCTCTACAGGCGGCGGATGTGCAGGGCGAACATTGAATCGGGGCTTTAACGAAGGTAAACTTAATTAAGGTAGTTGTCGCTGGCGCAGCACAGGCTGCGTAGGTCGAGGATCTGTTCCAGCTAATAAATCGAGGATTTCGCTTCGCTAATATACCGACGCTCGAACCCTCGAACACCGGAACTTACAGCACTCCGGTGCAGACCATTTCGTGTCGAGTTCTACTCGGTATTTCGGTTGGAATCATCCTTTTGTCTGTGCACTATGCAAGGTGCACGGTGAATCATCGGTATACGAAGGTGATTCTTCAGGAAAGAAGAAGTTTTTTGACTTTTTACATAGATTCAAGGATAATTGAAGCCATGAACTCCAAAATAGCACAAGATTACCTGTAGACACTGTATGAAGGGTTAGGGGAAAAAACAAGGAATATCGCAAAACAGCTTCATTGAGAAAATTAATTTTTAACACTATAGTGCATCAGCAAAGAAACAAGTTGTATATTGTTAGCTAGAAATAACAATATCAACAGCTCATATGAAGGGTAAGGGGAAAGAACAGTGCCATATGTCCATTATGTCCATTTTTATTCTGCAGTGTTCAACTTGAAAGAAAAATTAAAATAATGTAAAACAATTATATTTTCGCTAATGTTTTTTCTGTCGCCTAATTAGAGAATAATTTTATTCATGTCATATTGTTCATGAGAATTAGCGCAAATATTATCGAATGATATTGGAAACATCACAAAAATGTATGCATAAAGAATATTCACAAGAAAAATGACAGAGATAAAAACGTTAGCTGCCACAGGGTCATAATTATTAGTTTTCAATGTATTCTAAGCAAATTTAACAGTGTAATACTAATACAGATGCGCATGTACAATATTGAAAATTTAAATACTTGTTTTGATATAGAAAAGAGGAGTTTGTATTGTCTGACTAGCGATGGCTGGTTTCACTGTGGCAAAACGTGTTGCCTTGTATATGTTTAATTCTCGACAATATTTGCCAACTGATGTTTCTAGTTCTTCATTAAACATTTCTCGAATTAATTCGATGCTGTCGTGTGCTCTATTTGGAAGTTCTCTTGTCATCTCGTCGTATACAGAACCAGTTTCTTTCAAACTTATTCACAAATGCAAGAATAATGTTATCTGTGGGACCAAGCCTGTCAAATCTTCCTGAGAATCTCTCCCTTACTTAATTAAATTTCACTCCTTATATGTTTGAAAAGTAATTATTAAAACATTCATAAACATTATGAGACTAATTTGAAGTTATTATATATAAATATGTAATAGATGTTTTGTATACAAATAAATCAGTAATCAAGTCATTAGGTCACTTTTCAAAATTCAACCCACTTCATAGAAATATATAGTGATGTCTGGGATACCGTATTTATTGTGTTGGCAACTAAATTCGCGAGTCTCCATATTTTCATTATGAAAACGTTTAATAAAATTCTTGGAACAATTTTATATTCAAGTAATCTACATTTGAATTTGGGATATTCTTTCGTCACAGTTTTGGTAATTGTTTAACTCGGTGATGGTAGGAGTCGCAGAGATTTTTATGCGAAGAAATTCGACAGATCGCGAATTTAGTTGTCAACCGAACATCTTCACAAACCATATTCATATTCCTGAACTAAAATTCACGTGTAGACGAAGACCTTCATTAAAAACTTTTAATTCCATGCTCCAGTTATAAAACGCGACTGTCTGGCACACGTGCATCATTCGCCCATTTTAACACGGTCGACATTAAAAACAGTGGCTGAACAAACCCACGCAGACAGATTCGATATCATAAAACCGCGAATTCCCGCGTGATTGGACGAAACGTTAAAGCGGGACGTCGCGACGTGCTGCCGACGCTGCTGACGCGGCGAATAAAAAAGCCGCAACAATCGAGAAAGAGGATAAGAACTCGCGTACGTGGAAGTTTCGTATCGCGGCGTGTAACACAATGACGAATGTTTATGGAGCCTGAAATGAAACTTCGAAGATTCACGGGCGCATTCGAGCTTTTGTTGCCCCGTACGAGGCGGTTCGACTGCTGCGGATGGGAAAGCGTACGCGGAAAACGCTTTTCCATCGACCATCGGCCGCGTTGCAACTTCCACGTTCATCCTTTATTCATAAGCGTTTGAAACATTAAAAACCGCGGGGCAGAAACTTCAGCTACTTCCCTTTTATCGTTTCGTATTAAACGATTCCTTCGAGCACGCGGTAAATCGTATCGCGAACTTTCGAATCGGTTTCGAGGAATTTTTATCTTACGTTCTCGTTCGTGATTTTGAAGACTGTCGAAAGATTATTCGATTCTATGGCATTCTCTTAAATAATGGAACTATTTTTATTTTCTCAGAAGAAAATAAATGAAGTTATTTGGTGGAATTATTCATGTTCTATCTGTTTTCTGCTGCTTTCTTAGAATAATCTGATGTTACTGTTTCTTTTTTCATTATTGTAATGTTACTGGTTTTTTTATTGTTGTATTTTTTCCTAGTACTTTAAATGTTAAGTTTATTATTATTGTCAAAATACTATAAGAAATTTATGTTAATGTTAAGAGTGACTGGCGAGCGAGTCTATGAAAGCCCCTGGAATATCTACAATCATATTATTGTAAATCTGTGCACATACACTGTTAAACAATCAATAACCAATCATTATTCCACACTCGATTACTGAATTTTCAATTTACTAGGTTATCTATTAAATAGTGAGGAATACTTTCACTTTTATTAAAAAGGATTATGTTAAATAATTTTCAGTGTATTTATTCAACTTTGAATCTCTATTTTACAATAAAATTCAATTTTAAGGATTTCTTATTTTCGATATGTTCGTGATTTTTGGATTATATGGAATTCTACTCGTTTATCACATTATCTTTTTAAGGTAATACGAGTGTTTTCATTGCTTTCAAAAAACATTAGATAAAATAATTTATTTATATTTCTTAATTCTTGCCTTACAATAATGAATCACGCTCGTGACACAGAATATGATCCATATGTCACAAATAGGAGTCCCATTTGCATATCAATTTTTACGACTTCGTACTATAGCACCTCTAGCTTTCAGAGGGTTGTTAAAAGAGAATTTATCAACTCACACTTATCAGAGCACTCGAGGTCTTAAACAATAAATTTCATCGCACGGAATCAGTAGAAAAATTATAAAGCAAATGGTCAATTAACTATATACTGTCTATATTTTTTTTTAAATAATTTTCTAATGTTCATTAAATTTTGTATTCTTATTTCATAACGCTGAAAAATCTCACTCGTTTATTAGATCATTTCTGAAGTAATGGAAGAATTTTTGTTTCGAAAACAACTAACAACGAGTAAAATAATTTTTTAGAATAATCTTCCATATCTTCACTGAATTTTGAATATACATTTCAGAATCATGCTGCAGTTTTGATGAGAAAAATTTAATCTCCAGGATTCTTCTGATGTGGTCAACATAACCTGATTCTTTCCCATCGGGTTCAGCAGAAAATTATACTTTCTCATCTAAATTTATCTACTTCTCCTCCAACGTCCAAAAAGTAGTAAAATTTTAAATTAAGAAGAAGGAAATACGACGGTCCTTTTTCCTCTTATCAAAATGTTTCTCAGAAAATTCGCAGGGCGTTCACTTTCCAAGTTCATTGCACTTTTCAATTTGTTTGAGGGTTGGTGGATAGTGAAATGAGATAAACTTAGTTTCCCAGACAACTTTCAAAATATTGCAACTAGATTTTGTCATGCCACAATTCTTAAGTTTAGAAGTTTTTACTTTAATTAAACAATCAGACAGGGTTTCAAATCTTTCGTCGGAAATTTTTAAAATCACAGAACTTACCACATTGGCATAAAAATTATAAACTTGTTGAATCGCACTATTTTATTTTGTCACACATAAATTCAATTTTTAAGAAAATATGCACTTACAGTTTTATTGCTTACATGTATTATACTATAAGTAGGTACATATTTTTTATATAACTTATTCAGACATTTATTGTTAACTTTTACCAGCTGGTGGATCAGGAGTGATCTAGAAAGCTCAAAGCTTTTTTATTCAAAATTATACATGCTCAAATCTCCTGTCCTCAATTATTAGAACTTATTCACTTTTATGCTCCCACAAGGTATCTTAGAAGAAGTCATGTATTTCATTTTGCTACCGTAGAAACTAAATATGGTTCTAGTGATCCAATTATTCGTATATTAAAATCTGCCAACACAATTACGGATAAGGTTGATTTTTTCAATGGCTCTATTCCTAGCTTTAAAAAATCTTTACACTTAGCACTGCGCACTGCTTAGATAATGTTTTATTATAATTTCTTTACAATTGCCTTTTTGTTTAATATTACATTGTGTGACTGTCTTCATTTCTTTTATTTTTGTTATAGTTCTTACTTATGTGTACACATTGGGTTTATACCCGTACAATTTACAAATAAATAAATAAAAAAAAAATAAATAAGCAAAACAAAATATTAAATGTACCTGAGTTATAAACATTTGAGTCGTGCAAAATCTTCTTTTGCAGTTTAAATGATCTAACTATTAACAAAGCTACGATTCTCTTGAAATATTGACATACATTTATTCAACACCCTTTATAAATCAAGTAAACATATTTCGCGACACAGTAGAAAATTCCGTATCCGGTCAGACGCACTAAAATCCTGTCTATGAATATACATGGCGAGCATGTACCTATACTTCTCTTAAATTCAAATATTGACAAAGATATAACAAATATGACAACGAATAAACGAAAACCACGAAATTCTCAAATAAAAAAAACGAAAACGAAAACATCACATGATCATCAGCTGTTATGCTTTGTTATAATTACACTACGGATGTTTATGCAAGTACACATTCACAGAGTTCGACATTTTTTACGTTAATGCAATTGTAAAAATAAAACTTTGAAAAAAACTCTACTTTATTCAATAAATGTTTAGAAAATGTACTTTTTATTTTTTCACGGTTTTAGGTGTGTGCTTTTCAAATATTTGTGTATGAAAAATTGCATATACATCCGCAGTCTAGTCGCAATAACTAAATACAAACACAGAAAGATTAAATAATTTTGTTCAACTTCAGTACATTCGTTCTTGAAGTCCACTAGATACAATGAAGCTTAATAGCTGTTTGATTAAACTGAATTTAATATGCAGGTCACCAGTGACGTTACAGCAAGAAGTTAACATTCACAGTTTAACCATAATAAATAAATACAGATAAACAAAATGTAAATAATTTTATTCAACTTCAATACATTCGTTCTTGAAGTGCACAAGATACAATCAGAGTTAGTATCTATTTCATTGAACTGAATGTAATGTGCAGGTCACCAGTGACGTCACAGCAAGAACTTAACATCCATAGTCCAGTCACAACAACTAAACACAAATAAACAAAAATTAAATAATTTTGTTCCATACATTCGTTCTTAAAGTGCACAAGATGTAATCGGGGGTAGCAGCTATTCGATTAAACTGAATTTAATGTACAGGTCACCAGTGACGTCACACGAAGGAGTTAACTAAAACAAGAACCTTTCGTACGGTTCGTTCGCGAACCGTATACGTGATTCAATGTGTACATGTGTTTCCAATGCGCGGCGTACAAAGTACAAGCAATTAAGGTGAGCAAGGTGTACACACGCCTGCATTCTTGCTGAACAAACAGCGCAATTATATTCGCTGAACAGCAGTCGGTCGTAAAACAATGCAGTCGAGCGTTGTGCGCCGTTTACGTCATTTGCATCTTACATTATTTGCGTCTGCCGAACTGTTGCAAACGAACAACATTCGTTACCCCCTTTCTCGTGATGCTGCTACCATTTCTTCGGGGTTGCTTTACGGTTTATTCACTGTATCGTTCGGCTGCGTGTGAAAACTCGCACGGTTCAACGTCGAAAGGTTTATTTATGATCAGTTATTTATGAACGCGCGCTTCATTAATTTTTCATCGATTCCCATGGGAACATTCCACCGAAATTGAATCGGTTTCAATTAAGCTTTATCCACGGAGGATTTTTCGTTGCTCGGGTCTTCGCCGAGCCGGGGCATCGAATTTAATTGAATTGAATGTGTTTTGAATTGCTATGGAATTCTGAGAAGTTTGGATGATAACTTTTAATTTAATAATAACGCGCAGTAGAGAGTTCGACAATGGAATATCGTATGCATACGTTCGAAGGGACGTATTTATATTAAAAATTATAATATGTAGCGGGTATTAAACATTTTATTTCAATTTTCTATTATTTAACATTTCATTAGGGTATTAAGATTTAAAGCAAAGTTATAAAATCTGCGAGCAATTATATTTCGCATACGTTTCAACAAACTGTGATTAATCAATTGCGTCAGAATTAAGGAAGAAGGGTAATTATGAAAATATTTGATCAATTTCGTGAGTCACTGTATATTTCAACATATACAGACAACACATAAAATTATGTACGGTTAGACCAGTGAATATTAAAATTCAAAATGTTTTCAATAAATACTTTTATTACTGTTTTCAATTTCATTCAATTAATTTATATTAATTTCGGTTAATGCATATTTGTAAATACGAAGATAGATTATAGTTGACAACTTGATCTTTTCATTATTTTTGATAAACCAAACCACTGTTTAATATTTACCAATATTCATTTTCCACTTAAAAAGAGAGCATTTCCAACTACACAAAATTATATCAATCCCACCAATTCCTCACAGAAACAGGACTATTACAAATGTAACATAACTAAACATTGTCGTCGTTAATAACCATTTGTAATTAGAAAAAAATATTCAGCAATAATTATTTGTCTACGTCGCTGCATCCGAGGACAGAATCCTGGAAACTCGATAATATTTTCACGTGAATATGAATGAATAATCTTTTACACCTGGATTCTATAACAATAATATGTAGCTCGACTAATAGTTTACCAGAGTTTGTTAACTTTCTTTTGACATCGTTATCGTCGTTTAACGTATGCTTATTTCGGCTCTACTTGAGCGACCATAACACAATTTAGTTTGAAGTACACATGTGTGATGCTTGTGTTTAACCCTTTGAACTCGGTTTGTTTTCAATGTTGCTGCGCATGAAACTAAACAAATTATTATTGAGTGAGATCTCGAAGCTCGCATACAGTGTTACAGTAAATTAGTGTTGCCACCTCTAGGGTGACATACGAGTTTTACAAAAAAATTTGTATTGTCATCTCCAGCATGACATACGAGTTCAAAGGGTTAAGTTTATTTTAATGTTAAATTATTGTACTAAATGGCATCTCCCGTATATAAGCAAATAAATAAATATATACAACGTATCGCCATGTTTATAATGCAGTAATCACAACATAAATATTCCAATGAAGAACCACATGAGAAATTATTTATTTAAAATATTCCGTGCCATGGCGGTTCACGTAATTTTACATTCAGGTCATCGGTGTCTCACGATATAACAATTCAAATAAATATGAAAATTAAGCATTTCATTATGATATTATTGAACATCTGACGATATTGCTTTTCATATTGGAAATCGCAGCGGATCCGAATGGAAAGCCTGCTGTGGGTCACCGCTGACCCACGTGGCACCGGACAGGCGAAATGAACTGGAATTCAGAATCTTTCGTGTTCGCCATCGACTGCGCCAACTTTCTCTCACAGTCCTAATATAGAAATGACTGTCGGTCACAAATGTTTTTCTGTGTTTTATTCAATGATCTATTCTTCGGCTGGTCACGCGAGATGACTCACGAGACCTACTTATGCTGCGATTCCTTTATTCCGCAGGCTTTTCATGCGTTCAAATGAAATCATGGACAGTCCCTAACAATGCAATGTATCTTACAACTTACTGCCAGCGAAGGAGGTAATAAGCGTGAGAAAATAGAAAGGTGACTTTAACACAATGCACCGTAATAAGTACCGTCACTTATAAATGATCCCCCACTTTATTTAGAAAATGATGAATATCATACTAGGTTCAGAAATTTCTCCATAAAACTTCGAAGGAACATAACTTGTTATTTAAAACATTGGGTTGAATCATAAATAACTTCCGATTTGTGTTATTAAATTTATTAATCATTCATTAAAGGACGATTATTCTTGCCTCAGCAGCATGTCTACGTATCAGGGAGTCTCACCTTCAAATGTGAATAAAAAATCAGTAGACTAGATAAACTGTGTGAATTTTTCGAAGGAAAATACTCTGATTGTGTCAGAGGTTACGTATGACTCAACCCAATATTTCAATTTGAATTCAGAATGTTATGTACAATCTATTTTGCCGCATAATAAACGTCTATTGTTTAACCTACTCGAATACACTGATAATAAGAAATTTTAAATGCTCATTTGTACGAGTTTGTATGTTTAATTAAATTCAGAAATATAAATTCAATGTACAAAATGTTAAACAGCAGCGAAATTTAATTAACTTGTGTATAAGGTGCATAAATGAAATGCGCGCAAAGTTTCCAGTTTCATTAAAATAGGATTTCATTCTGGAACGCGCATATTCTACGAATTTAATTACTACTGTGAGGATTGACCCTTTGCCTTGTAACCAGTGACATTCATGATGAAAATTTTGACAGGAGGAGGGTGTTCCAAATAGGGTTAACGTAATAACTTGTACCCCTACTGATATTGTCAGGGTTTTTCATTATTTCTATAGTTTTCCGGTATTTCTGATAAAAGTAACCCTTGCATTTGTCTAAGATCCTGTTTCTGTGGAACAGTGTCTTATACTTCATAGCCAACTGATGTTCTGCTACTGTAGATTGTATGTACCCTAATCTGGTGCACCTCTGATGACCCGTGAGTCGTGTATTCACCCTCCTCCGAGGTCTTTCGATGTAGACTTTTCCGTATTTACACAGTATTTCGTAGACTCCTGATGTTGACAGATGCGGATAAGGATCCTTAGAGTAAGCGAGGATTTAGCCAATCTTGGTACGTGCGTTGAATACTGTTTTAATGTTCTTCCACTGCGGTCAGCGGTACTTCAGTATAAGGGAGTCTCGATTCTCTTGGTTTCAGCAACCTTTTAACCCCTTATAGGACAGAGGGTAAACAATCCAATTTCTGTACACTACAGGATGCATGTAATCCTTGAAAAATAAAAAATTAGAAATATGTGACCTGAACCTGCGTCGGATGCGGTGGTAGGCATGAACCTAGTGGTGGAATATTATATCAAGAACTATGGCAAGTTTTAAGTAAAGTGGTACATTATTGTATCACTATCACTATCTTGTAAAGGATTAATTATGCTTTAACACGTTGACTGCCACACTGTATTGGTTGAAAATTACCATCTTCTAAATTTCTATACAAAGAAAATATAATCTCAAGTTAAAATCGTTTTAGACAAGAATATTAGGAATATTCATCATTTTTTTATGGGTACTATTAAAGATTAGTAAATCAAATAATGAATACTAGAAATGATGAAATAAATAGTAACTGAATCTAAGTGTCCCTCGACACGTGGTCAACCGACTGAGAGATGATTCTACATGCAAAAATGAGTCGTAAAGAACGAATTGTTTCGTCCGCGAATTTCGTCGAATATTTACCCAGTACACATGCACTCAATCGCGTGTCAACTTTACGAATCTCGCTATACACTCTTCTTGTCATTCTTCCCTGTGTTTAGAAACATAATGGTGACCTCGATCGATGGTCTATCGTTCGTGCTGCCTTATTGACATCATGAAGTAAGGAAGTAAATGTTGTATAAAAGACAAAATGTTTGCTATTACAATAATTTCATTTTATTAATTCATAAATTGCTGAAAATGAATACTCGACTTCGATTTTCTCGAAAACGAAGCCTCGGTGGATCACCAGTCGAGGGACATCCTGTACATGGGTGACACGGCGGTCAAAGTGTTAATTTCGTTTCACTGTGTAAGTTTTCGCAGTGACATTGAACGCGTGACACTCTTCCTAAGCGAGCTCTCCGACAACTCGGTCGTCACATAACCGACTGGATCGAACCGACATAGTCCAGCACGTTTTTCCACGTGTTTCAGATGTCCCTGCGGACATGTTCGACGCAAAGCAAATCCACCGTCAACGTCATTCCCAACGTACGCCAAATGCACTCGACGGCTTCCTGTGTAGCCGTGCGTGCTTATGCGAACGCGATCGATTAAAACACACCGCTCCGATAATGCGGGCGTATTATCCTGGGCTACCTGTTACGCCTTTCGTCCCGCGTATCGCCGTGCCCATTCGAGACGCTGGAATAATTAAAAACGGCCGTCGACGGTGTTCAGAGTTAACCCTTCGGGACCGTCGATAGATCGAAAGGTCCACAATGGCCCTCCCGCCGCCATTGAAACGCTCGTTTGCGGCAACCGCATTGTCAGACGTAATACGGAATGCAAGCGGTGCCGATAATTACGTCTAACAATGAAGCAACACCCTATTTACGCGCGCCGATTTTTATGAAATTTTAATATAATACAGAACTCGAGAAAATATTCGATACGTATTTCTTTTTTATTGGCACACATACGTGTTGAAGGGGTGAAATCGGCCCTCAAATTGGGGGTTGAAAAAGATATTTTATCGAATATCTCGAAGACTATTAGGTATGGATAAAAAATTCGAAATGTAAATTGTTTCTTTTTAAGTGGCAAATTTCACTGTGCTAGTGGATTTTCGAAAATTTTTTTTCTTCAAAAAATATATTAAAAATTAGTTTTTTTTTTTCAATTTAATTTAAGGTCGCATAAACATTTTGGTTATTAGCGACTACGGTTGGTGATTATTCTATTTTTGCAAGTTTTATTGATAAAATTTTGAATTATTCGCATGAAAATTTGTGTACGGAAACTATAGGTCCAGGCTGAAAATACGGATTTAATTTGAAGTTTTAGTTCCACCGTCACAAGAGATGTTATTACGTGGCGAATTATGTTAACATTTCGAATTCACCGACCCGCTTGGGATATACGGTTAGTTTCGATGTAAATTTGCATGACGTTCTGCCAATTAAATTAGATTAAACATCGTTACTGGGTCCCTGAACGGAGAAAATTTTTATTGTTCGTCTACATCTCGTAGTCTCCGAGATATTTGATAAAATAGCTTTGTCAACCCCAACTTTGACGGCTGATTTCATTTTTTTGGGACCGAGCTCCATATTATATCAAAGTTCTATCAAAATCGCCGCGTGTCAATTATGCAATCTAATTATAGTATTTTCTTACTCTACTATACTTAATACAGAGATTTGATGAGTTCAATTTATAAGTAATATGCTATGATTTTTCAAACAAATTTTAAAATTTTCACAAGTAATACTTTCATTGTTGTAAATTTGTATGATAAATGCAAGCTGCACCATTAAACTTGACACTCTTCAATATTTGTGTTGCTTTTGACGAAACGAAATATGCGAATAAGATCAAGAAAATATGCGAATGTAACAAAATTGAATGAATATAGCAACATATATTTATTATGAAACAAAATATACTTTTCGTACGTTGCTAAAGGTAAACTGAAACATTTGACACAACGATTTATATTTTTAAAAGTTTCACCGAGAAAATTATGTTTTATGAGCATCAACTTAAGGTAACATTAATCTTTTCTTAAATAAACACGGAAGAGAAAATCTTGCGCAGGAAATACAGTGATTTAACCTCCCGAGTATCATCATGAGAAAAATAGAAAAATTTTCTTGGACGGAGGGTGGGTTCGTGAGGTGAATTCATTAAATTTCGCGATGTGGGTGGAATACGGAGTTGGAAAGAACGGTATAATTTAAACGCGGTATTATAATTGCGTAATATTGTCTAGGAGAATTCCATTTCCAACTTTCCACGGATTTTTATGCTCCAGACTATTCTTTCTCTTTTCCTCGTAGGAGATCGATGGAAATGCTTACCCACACACGCGACTCAAAACTATCGAAACCCGTTCGTATTAGAGTTGAGTAAACTTAAACCGAGCTGCAAGCAGAGCGAGCATAAACGTAAGATGAGTCTAAAATAAATACAAAATGTCGATACGATATTACGTTTCGTATCGAATATTTTGTCGAAGATCCTGCTGCGTCATGAGAATCTGCTTCCGAAAATTTCATTTTACATACTGAGAAAAGCTCCTTTTTATTTATGCAGAAATAAAGGAAAGAAAATAAATAAGAATAATTATATAGTATGGAAAGTAATAAGAGGAGGTGAGAATAATCGGACGAAATAAATTGAGTTGAATAATGAACTCATTATGTTAATTCATGGTGTGTTCAACAACAAATTATAAAATATTATCATTCGTGTATACGATGAACATTTATTTGACATCTAATTTATATATACAGGATGTTTCATTTGTTCGCCGTTATTCACCTTTAACAGTCTCAAAAAATGTGTTTGCTTCAGAAACAATATTGTAGTGAACGTTTATTATCCACAAGGTAATTTTTTGTGAGCTCAAGAAATTTTGCGAATCGAGTGATTCCAAACTTCAGCTTTCCTACAGTAAACCAAAAAGAAGTTCCAATTTCTGCAAAAAATGTTTACACCAATTCGTCACTCTCCCTTGCAAAAAAATTAAAATAGGTGAACTCCGTAACTAATGAATTTTTAAAGGAAAAATGGTAGCATTGTTTACAGTATCAAAAACTAGTTCTCGAAAGCAAACAAAAATTAATGTTGATTATACATAAATTTTCAACCCCTCACACGGGGTGAAACTGCCAAGTCAAGAGAAAAAAGTTACCGAAAAGAAAGTTTCTACTTAGGGTGAAGTTACAAATGAAAGAGTATCATTAAACAATATTAATCGATTTTAAAAATATCTTGAAACAAAGCTTCAGACTTTAAGGGCCTTTCACTTTTATAGGGCCGACAAATACCTATATTTTGGAAATTTTTCGCAAGAAGACTACCAGAGCTACAGAAATGAAAGTTGGAACATTTTCTTATTTATATTTTGAACTGTACGTACAATTTTTTAGTATCCAAATACAGTATTCAAGAAAAACGCTTATAACAACGTCAACTTTTCGAATTTCAAAAAAGTCTTTCAGGGGTCCATTCTCAAGGGGTCAAAATACCCGAAAAATGTAAAGAGTCAAATATAGCCAAGTTCATTATTTTCTTAGGTGAAAAGCGATAACTCAACCTTAACCCTTTTGCTACAGCAGGTTTGGTCGCAAGTATACTGCAGTACTTAACAGTTGAGCCGCGAGTTTACCGCAGTACCTAACATCTGTTAATTTGTCCTATTATGCGCACTATCGTTTACGTTCAAGTTACTACGAATTAATATATAACGAATTATAAACAAATACATATCGAACAGAAGAATATCGCTTACCTTGAGGATATCAAGCTACGCTCTGAAATTTTTACAGGTGACTATAGTCGCCTTTAGGATACACCGCGCTCTCGATGATGAATGACTATAGTCACCTGTACCAACGAAGGGATTAAGCTTTTGTACATCGAACCATCAAATCTTTTTCACTGTTTCGCTAAAAATTTTGTCCCAGTTCCTGGACACTTCTCGTTACCAACAAAAGGGTTAATTGTAATTTGTTTATTTGTAAATTGTACGGGTATAAACCCAATGTGTATACATAAGTAAGAACTATAACAAAAATAGATGAAATGAAGACAGTCACACAATGTAGTATTAAACAAAAAGGCAATTGTAAAGAATTTATAATGAAACATTATCTAAGCAATGCGCAGTGCTAAGTGTAAAGATTTTTTAAAGCTAGGAATAGAGCCACTGAAAAAATCAACCTTATCCGTAACTGTGTCGGCAGATTTTAATATACGAATAATTGGATCACTAGAGCCATATTTAGTTTTTACGGTAGCACAATGAAATACATGACTTCTTCTAAAATTCCTTGTGGGAGCATAAAAGTGAATAAGTTCTAATAATTGAGGACAGGAGATTTGAGCATGTATAATTTTGAATAAAAAAGATAGATCGTTGACAATCCTGCGATCATACAAAGAAGTCATATTAAGTATCTTTAGTAACGGATCATAATCATGATCATTGCGCAACATGGGTCCGTTTAATCTAAAAGCAATATGCCCGATGAATTTATGCTGCACCCTCTCTAACACTAGGTTATATTTTGAGAATTGTGGAGACCAGATGACTGAAGCAATATAAAATAAAACATGTATCTTTTGCAACGCGGTAAAATAACTGGAGCTCGAAATCGAATCATGTAACGATCGAGGAGAGCCGACGAAATTCAATGCAATCAGAAGCCGAAGAAACCGGCGGGTCGATTCTTCAGCACATATCGACTAATAGGAGCAAGCACATATTAGTCTGTTGGGAGGGGGTCTCTGGCGCGCGTCCAGAAGGCTCCTTGAGCGATGAAGGAGAGATCAGATGCTTGACACAGAGCTTACCACGAGCTTTCTTCCACGGCAAAGGAACACCTCGCGCTTTCTCCGAAGCCTTCAGAAACGAACCCTCTCGCGCCGTTCCTGGGACAGCGACGCGGAAGAAAAGGAACCGGGCGAGAGCCGGAAAATCTTTCACAACTACAAAACCCCCCTCTTCGCGCGCCATTTACTTTGTGAAATCCGTACAGCCGCATCCACGGCCATGCAAACGAGCCCTTTGTTCCTCAAGTTCCTCAAACTAGCCCCTGTCGTTTTTTATTCTCTTTCCCCGTTTTGTTTCTGCGAACGTCTCCGCCTCGGGCCGACAGTTTGCCGCGATATTAACGAAAATTTGCGTTTCTTCCGGCGGGAGGACTGGAGGAAAGAATTCTACGAGAAGGGAAGAAACCTGCGGAGGGGTGAAGATAAGTTTGGGACGATCAACTCGTGGGGTTGCATTTTTTATGAAAGAACAGAGTGATTCAGTTGTTTGAGGAAAATGTTCATCTTCGATATTCCAACTAGAGGTGCTATATTGTATTTATAGCAGTCGCTAGGTGGGTCCTTTCGACGCTACTGAGCCATCCGATTTGACCCTGAGCGCGTAAATGCAGTCACGTTGACATAAAACACCCTGTAGATATGCTGCGCGAGGCAAAATTCCTTTCACGCGCAACTAATTTCTGCGAGTCGCAGAAATTGTTGCGTCGTCGCGTCAGAGGCTCTAAATTGTCACGATGACAAGAATTCTCGTACCATCAGCAAAATTCGCGGTATCATGAAGCTCGTGTCGCTTTCGCATGTTCCTTTCGTGCATGCTGCAATCGAGTTGCTACAGGAACGCTCGTTAACTTCGCAATAATTTTTTTTGATACCATTTTATTCTATCTGCAACTTAAGGTGAAAATATGGTGCCAATAGTTATTATCAATTGAGAGCATAATGTTACGGACCTGCCTCCACATCTAATGATCTTTGAACCCTCAATCAGGATTGGTTAGAAAACGTTTTTGGTAGTATCAGACAACAAAGTGGAAATGCTGTAAGTCCAACAGCAATCCAGTTTGCAAGGGCATTTAAGAAATAATTCTTAGCTGACTATTTCCATTCAAAATTTGTGAATTGTATGGATGATTTGGATAATATGTTAACAAATTCAGCCAGATTATCAGAACAAGCAGTTTCCTTATTAATTGTTTCAACTGCTCGTGAATCTCTTCATGTGGAAATTACTGCTGAATATTTATTACATAAATGTTTGAAAATCCATTCTTGCCAGATATGCGAAACATTTTCTACAGACAATGAATAGTTCGATGAAAGTAATTTATTTATACATTTTAAAGCACATGGGGCACAGTAGAATCCATATGGTGCATTAAGAAATCCTCATGAAAGTTTGTATAATTTCTTGTTTTCCTTAGAAACTATGTTTTTCTCAAATGCGGGATTTCTTTAACCCCATAACAGTATAGAAAATAATTTATATGAATCATGTACAAATTTTTAATCTTGTAAGCTTGATGTAAATATTCCGAAAGCCAATATTAGTAATATGCACCAAATTTATGTCACAAATAGATGTCCAATTATCAGAGGTTTACGTGAAATAAAGATATTTGAAATCCAGATGATTGAAATTTCCCGCTTGCCTATACAACCAATTTAAAGGGACAGCAAACATGTCAAGATCAAAGGTACCGCTCGGAGTGTCGCCTCTTGTATCTACTCTTTGATTATGCCCAAGGTTCACTTGAGCCTATGGCAGTGATAGCCACCGGAGCTGTGGCCTTCCCCCACTCTAAGTCCATTCCCCTCATATAGCCTGTGATTTGGGACGACGATGGAGGGGAAACGAAGAGGAAACTGGAATGAGGGGAATGGACTAGAGTGGGGGAAGACCGCAGTGCAGTCATGGTGGCCATCACTGGCCTAAGCAGACCTAGAACAGATTTCAGTGCAGCCGCCTCAGGGCCCTTGCTCGTCTCATTTTCCGCTTTTCTCCACATGACAAAGTTTTTCCTCTTCACTCCAACCCAGTTCGACTTATTCTTAAAGGTGAAGTTTTCGAACTGCATTTTCCTTCAGGAAAACGTCCACCGATCGGTTTATGCGCCCCGGCCAAACAACTAGGCCAATCAGATTTTGCGAAAAGGGTGCAACATAGTTCACATTAAATATTCAAATTGTTCGCATCAGTCCTGTAGTAAGAAGATCTAACAGAACCTCGGAGAACTATGAATAATTACTGAAATTATTCTTGAAAAAAAGTATAATTTCAGATTACCTTCATGTTGTATTGAGGTGTAGAAAGTCCTGTCGTTTTCAGCCTACACACTATGGCAGTCAACGTGTTAAATACGATTGGACGAAGGGATATTGATTAGCCTGGGAATATCAAGCTGTGCTGTAAAATTTTGACGGGTGACTATAGTCTCCTTTAGGATACAGCGAGCGTTGGACGCTGGCTGACTATAGTCACGTTTAATAACGAAAGGGTTAATGGAAAATGTATACTGCAACTGTTACATCTTCAATTTGCGCGCAAACGGCCTGCAGTCAGAAACGGTATAACAAAGTAGGCGAGTTACTCGCGCTAGTCTACCGTCTCGTTTGCTCTACCAACGTGAGCTAGGCCCAAAGCTCTCGCTGCTTTCGCGTGTTCCTTTCCAGCTGAATTCGAGTTGCCACCGGAACGTTCGTTAACTCCGCGAAATCCCGTGGACGGTTGGCGAAGATTCAAATGCGCTGCTGGATCAGCGATATGCCCGACCCAAAGCCATCGAACCGTCGCCAAAAATCCACGACCCGGGAAGCGGCTTACGCGCCGAATGCATCGCTGCGATCCGATGCACCGTGACACGCGATTCGTCACGGGAAAGTAATCTCGAGCCCACGGATGGAATGCTCTGAATCTTCTTCCCCATTTCGCGCGAAATTCGTCTTCATTCTCGTTTTGTTCCCTCCGGTACAGCGGACAGGGGTCAATTGTTGCCTCGCGAATACCAGAACTTGTATAAGATAATAGACTGTAATAGGACTACCTGGACACCTCTAGAATCATTCTGTAGCTGCCAAAAGGCGTATCAAGCAGAGAGATTAGGAGCAAACATTTGTAACTTTATTTTATAATCTTCTTTACAATGCGCTTGTTAGCGATGAGGCATTTTAGAGATGGTTCAAAGGCAAACTCGAACCCATAACCCTTGCCTCTGAAAGCGGTCACTACACTAACGTAGCTATCACTACAAAGGTATATGTTTATGCAAATATATATTTTTATACGTCCATAGGGTATTCTAGTGTGAACCTTTAAAAAGATCGATTTTTTTTTAACATATTCTTAAAGAATGATGTTTCAACAATACGTATGCAAATTCCTAGCCAAAATTCCTAAAATTAAGGAAGTTATGACTATTTGAGTGGCCATTACTATGGACCATTGCTATCGGTATACAAAATTTTAAACGTGTTTTTTAAAATAGCGTCCATGATATCTCAAAATCTACTTGACCAATTGGCTTAAAATTTTCTATGCAGCTTTAGTACGTGTATCGCTATCGTCCGTACTAGAATCATTTCAAAATCTTTATTTTTTCTATTTTTTTAAGCCGTCGAAAGTTAGAAAAGGGAAGAAAAAATCGATATTCAACGTTCAAAGTGCCACCATTTTTTCAATTATCGACATTTTCTTTCGTTCTAGTTCCTGCGATAGCCACACTCGTCCTGATGAAGAATCTTCTTGGTTTCTTCATTTTATATAAGCAGAACGGCCGGAATCACAGACGCCATGAGACGACCTTTTTTTAGAAGCGATTATGTACGAGGGCATGCAGTGCCACCAATTCTGATTTTTCCTCGACAAAAAAAATTACAAATGTTACGGAAATATATATAAATATACCCTGGAAGTTTGACTGCAGAAAGTATTATAGTCTCTTTGCAAAAAAAAAACTGTAAAATACGTAAAAAAAGACGGTTTACGCTCGAATACCCCCTTAATGCAGTTAAATAAATGAAACTTGGAAAAGACTGCGTTTGCTCCTTGAAATGGGTTAAAATATGTACTTTTTATTTTGTTATATTATTGAATGTCCATCATTCGCCAGTTTGGATATAGTAATTTGCATAAACATCCGCAGTCTAGCTATCACCTTTCCACTGAACTATACTGGATTGTAAACATTATCCGTGACATGGACGTTACTTTGTATCAGGACTGTCAGTCGCCATTTGACAACCGCGCATTATGGTTCTAATAATCTGATCACACACTGCATTGTTTCCTGTCTCCGTACAGAAATTAAAAATACATAATATGATATAAAACTGTTTTTTAAAAATACTGTAGATTCGTTCGTATCACAATCTATATTTTTCGGCCTTAAGACTACAGCTGTGCAAAGTTTAGACCAGCGATGGCCACCGGAGTTGCGGCCTTCCCCCACTCCAGGTCCATTCCCCTCATATAGACTGCGATCTGTGACGACGACGGACCGAGGGGGAACTGAAACGAGGGGAATGGATCTAAAGTGGGGGAAGGCCGCAGCCCCGGTGGCCATCACTGGTGTATACCAAAACAATCTTCCGCAGGCTGTGCGCTCTCCTTATCAACCCCGCGGAATTATCCAAATTTCCACTCCTCAAATTTCATACTTAAACCGTAATTCCTGAAAATCTTCATCAACAATTCCAATAAATTCTCAGGCTACCACATCATTCGTTCACGCCGTTCTCTTTCCTTACTCTTCGTTCCACGATCGAGGCAGAAAAATGCACGACGCCCCGTTCCAGTGGAACATCGAGAATTAAATCGGAAACAATCCAACCGAAAATCGTTCACGGCCTCTCCCTCCCTTCCCCTCGAGGGAACGAGCAATTCAATAAAATCTCGCGGCGGGAAAGGTCGGAGGTCAGGTGCAGTTAAGGCTGCGTCGAGCTGCAGCTGTGTGTGCAATGCTCTCGATGGATTTATGGGGTTGCCAGCGACGTCACCTGTTCAACCCTCGATTCACAGGATCTATGATCTATGCACCGAGCTCACGCTGACGCCTCTGACGATCATCTTACGGTAAATTGAATTGAACGCCCTGTGAAAGATGACCCGTCGATGCATTCTGGAACGGCGCGGACGTGGGATCATTATAGCTGATCATGATCGAGGGAAGAAGATACCTTCTGCAGGAAGCACCGGTGATGAAGATGAAGATGAGTGGGGCGAGATAGCGGGAAGATCGGGGCTAATGAGTGCTAACGAATCTGATTTAGTTCGATGATTAGGAATAGTTTCGTGAGGGCTAGATGGTGGACCGGTTAACCCTTTGCCGTAGAATAACGAGCGATTTTCATTGTGAAAGTCAACGCGTCAATTCTTTCAGCCTGGCGAACCCATGCAGGAGTCTGAAAAATCGTTCACCAAGTGCTACAGACCACTATATCAACCCTGACGTGGCTGGTTATTGTACTCTAGCCTATGCGTTTGGACAGATTGTTGCATCAGTTGACTCATTAAAGTATACATAGTTTGTTAAATAACTTAATAATTTACATTATATGTATTACAGTAATTAAATATTCGGTGTAGTACGTATTCTACTAAGGAAAATTCCAGCAGATAATCGTTTCTCTCCAAATGTTTCAGGATTCAAAGGGTTAATGTCACAAGTACACCGTTAACTTCTTGCTTCACAATAACGAGTCACACTCGTGACGCAGCGTGTGATTGATATGCTGCAGATAGTCCTACTTCTGTGTCAACTCTTTAAAAATTTTGCACTACACCACATTTGACTTCCAAGTAATGGCATCTTTGATACAGCTTTGTTTTCTTTTTGCCAAAATTGAAACTTTGTTCGTTTTAGCTCCTGGCCTCACAATTTTCCCAGTGGTTTCTTGTAATAGAGTTCACTGTTTAAGTCCTAGAATGCCGTAGTAAATGAACAGCCTCTATCAACGCATATAATTCGCTTTTAACATTCCTTTGAAATAGATTTTTTCATCAATTACATTAAAATTTAAGCTGCCTACGGATAGTGTAATGACTAAATCAAGGGCACAGGGTCACCATTTTTGGTAACTTCTTTATTTCAATCCGAAAATGTTAATAAAAGACTGTTCTCTGGACAGCACCTGGGAGACAAATGAAGCAACGTCGAATTCGTTTGCCAAAAATATGCAAAACAGTTTGAGCCTTAAAATACATTTCACAGCAAAGCACAACGAAGTGATCTTGCCTGAGTACTTAACACTAATGCATTCTCAAACAGGTCAAGTGGCATCCAGCCTTCGCAGTACTACGAACTCCAACCGAAAAGCTTGGTTTCATGCGAAATCATTAACTCAACAAACGCCAGCTCCTCGTTTTGTCCCTGAAAACACATTTTCGTCACCATCGTTCCTTTGCTTCTCTCGTTCATTAATTACCGAATCTACAGAGCTAGCATTTTCGTGAGCAAATATTTTCGAACGTAGAACAATAATGCTTTGTGTTTCAAGCATTTTTGATTCACTGTTTTATAACCTTGTTGGTGATCTGAGTGATTGGTTTCGAAACCTAAGGAAAATATGAAGAAGTTCCATTTAAATTTGAAGAATATTTACACAAATTAGTATTAATAATCACTATAAATTATTTACTAAAAATGGACTACCCTTCAACTCATTCGCCTCTCGTCTGACATGTTTTTCGATATCACGAACAGTTTCGATAATAGTCGTATGGACAGATTAAAATAGGACACCCTGTATATTTTATTACATGTATTTATATTTGTAAAGAGCTCCTGTTTATCCTGGTGAGTATTTTTCGAACTCATTAAAACGACATGTGAACCGTCGAACTAATAACAAAATTGCTTTCATCCCTATCGTCAATGAACCCTAAGTTTCTGGTTCAGAGGTACTGACCAGTTTCAATAATGGTGAAACAGCTTCGGGGAGGAAACCATTCGATTTCAAGGGGTTCAGACAAGATGGCGACGGTGGATGACGGCCAACGTCGAGCAAACGTCCCGTTCAGCTTTCGATATCCTTGTGAATTAGAAGCTAATTGAATTGGAAGAGCTCCAGGAACATAGGTGGGTTCCACGAATGGTCACTCGAACAGATAGATTAGATACTGCCCTAACATCGTCATAATACAGTGTAGAACATAAATTTATTTTCCACTTGTAGCTATTAAACTGTTTACAGACATCACAAACTCTATTTCTTGTTAAGCTACTGATAATAAAACAAAAACTACCGACAACTTTAAGCTGTTTATGTTTATAGCTATTTCCAATAAACAAAGGTTGGCGAAGGTTTATAATTTTCTAATGAGGAACATCCGCAAATTGTCCCATCTCGATTATGTTGAAATTATGCAGTAAACCGGGAACGAAATTACCCTTTGTGAAATCAACCTCCTGAAATTCACACCGTCGAAGCTATCTAGGAAACTATTGGAGGTAGACTCATTGTACATGGCGAATTTGCATGATTTGTCACACACAGAAACGTGCTGCACATAAAATTTTCAAAAAGGTCGGATCAGCTGATCTTCTACGGAAACTTATTCCTTTGATCATCATACTGAAACTTAGTAGTCGAGTCGGAATTCAACCATCTATACAAGGTGTGCCCGAGGCTCTGGTACAACCAGAACAGAGGTGATTCGTTGTTCAAAAGTACCTTGAAAATGAGAAGTCAGTTTTCGAGATCCTTGGCTTCGAATATCCATCGAGTACGTGCGCATTAAATTATTATTTACTGGTTATGACAGTGATGGTCGCCAGAGCTGCGGCCTTCCCCCACTCTAGGCCCATTCCCCTCACATAAGCTGTGACCTGGTCCGAGGGGGAATTGAAACGAGGGGAATGGACCCAGAGTGGGGGAAGGCCGCAGCTCCGGTGGCCATCGCTGAGTTATCAGGTCATATTACAGCAATAGTTCATTCCAAAGACAATGAAAACCGTCTGCAATTAAGGAACGATGTTATACAGGTATCCGAAGAAGTAGAAATTCGAAACACATTGTCATTGCTACATAAATCTTTTATCTTTCATCTTTGTACCCTAAAAAGTTAGAAGATGTGAGGTGGGTGATTGTTTCCAGTGCTTTCGTGTTGCTGTTGTCACTCGGTGGTTTAGAACCCACTTAAAACCGATGAATCCCACAACTAGTAAAAATGACCATAGCAATCGATGCTGTGTTTCATACAAAAGAACAGGAAGAAGGCAGTCGGAACCAGGGTCGGTGTTCCTTTGGACTCTCGTGTTTGGACTGCAGTAAATACGGCCTGTGCATCTCGGTCCGTTTCTCTGCAGATTCGATCGGAATTCGATGCATTCATGTCTATTCACTTCGGGGCGAGACTTTGATGGATGCTAAAGCAAACAGCCGTACGTCCATCGGTACTTCCGTGTACACACAGAGGGAAACAGAAGAGGCACATCGCTCGAAGGAGAATACCTTGCACTTCCACCGGGCTCTGCATTCTTTTTACGGGAGTGCAGTGAACTCCGTTTAAAATATGTCTTTGGCATTGTTCTCGGATGAACCGCCCGAAAGAACCCTAGACTTTTGGCTGGAGGGACAAGCGAAATGCCGGGTGACGTTGTTATGCTGCAGGTGAACAGGGATGCTTTGTCTTGGTTAACTCCTGGACAGTTTCATTCACATCACGGTACACTATATTTCATAATGAAGTACACTAAAAATACTGCTTCTACTCAGGGTTGCAATAGAAACTAATTCTGTTTATAATTATTATAAAATTTTCGTAGGGTAATCTGGAACCTCAAGCGTTATGATTAGACTGTGGATATTAACCCTTCAAAGCTATCATAAATAAAAATCACGTTAACCCTGAAGGATACCAGGGGTGAAATTTCAGAAATTTCACCCCTGGTAGCCTTTAAGGGTTAATGCAAATATATATTTTTATACTACAATATTTGTTCTGTTAATGTAGTTAAAAAAAACGAAACATTGACCAAACTGTAATATGTTCTTTAAATGTTCAAAAAATGTCGTGTTTATTTACTCTGCGTTATTGAGAGTGCATTTTTCACATTCTTTGATACGTTGAATTTCATAAACATCCGCAGTCTAATTAAGACGAATGTAGCTCATTAGTGTATTAGTCTTTGGCGTTAGGTCAGAAATTTATGATGAGTTAGAAAAAACGGTTAAATACGTATGTGCTAACTTACTCACAATTTCATTCCAATAAATCATTAACGAGATATGTTTTTGCAAAATCGAGATGACCACTGTTACAGAGACGTCCATGTAAAGTGATTTCAGAAATTTAACACGATTTTAATCTTTAAAGGCTATCAGGGATGAAATTTCATCCGTCTTTTGTTTTTCACTCATATACTGGATGTTCCAGTCTGTTCACCTCAAATATCCCCAGAACTTCAAATAATAAAAAAAAATGTTATATACTAATTATTGTAAACAAAAAATGTTACTTACTAATAAATGTTATTTATTGCACCATTCGATTAACATTTATTCCGATCATTGCAGAATTTTTTAACCGATAAAAACTTCAATAATTGTAACCATGTAAAAATAACTGTGAATGTATTTTTTAATTCAAAAGGAGAAGAATTTTTTGAAAAAGTAATAAACAAAATTACTCGAAAGCTGAAGCATTGTTATAAAAAGATATGATCAATATGTTGATGATTAAAAGTAAAGGTGAGTATTTATTTGTTTGCATTAAAGATTAACTAGAAAAACGACATTACTTATGAATTTACCTGATACAACAGCTTGTCATAACTTAAAACAGTTTAGGTGTTGGAACAGTAATGGACGAGAAGCATACGTTTCATTCGAAATATACGCGATCATTAAAGCGTTAACACGTTAATTATTCGCCTCAGTTATTTCCCAAATCGCGTCTGACGAGGGCGCACTATAAATTTCGGGGTTTAACGAGTCGCTTTTAATCAAAACTCGCAGCGCAATATATCGAGATATATCAGTGAGGGTGCCGTCGTAATTTCAAGCCACGCTTCGCGGGACTTCAATTTGCAATGTATATTTAAGAAACAAATTTGTTTCGACGATTTGCAGCCTAATTTGCATCGCGCGGAAGCGCACACTGAACGCTGATGAAATGTTTTTCGATCGTACGTGAATCGCCGCGTTAATCAAAATTGCTGATAAGAAGCAGACTGCGGATGTTTATGCTAATTTAACTAATGTTGAAAAGTATTCAACTTATTCGTTTTAAGAAATTATGAAAACAAAATAATTGTTTCGAAAAAGGTACGAAAAATTGGTTTTGAAGTTAACTTCTTTATTTTTTTTAAAACAGAAGAATATTAAAGAATAAAAATGCATATATGCATAAATTTTAATATTTACATTTAAAAGTAGACAGTGAAGCAGAATTTTTATAAAAATTTGTTTTATCTCACTATGAAAGTCTGCAACCCCCTAAAAAATGTTTGAAAAAGTAACGGCTGTTTGAAGTTTGTCTAAAAGGTTTTCAAGTTATTGTCTTTGGATAAAAACTTCAGTCAATTTTGCTGAATGTTTGTTATCTGTTTTCCATCCAATCGCTCGCTGTCTTTTTTTATTTTCATTCTACTTTTTTCTGCGTTTCTTCACAAATTGATTGGGCCAATTTTTTAATTGAAGATGAAAACATGATTCTCTTTTTATCTGTACGTCATATCTGCTTTTGATTCTATTTCTTTTTTTCTGTAACCTTTGTCCATTGTATTTACGAATTTGAATATCCTATAAAATAAGTATTATTAAGTAACTTTCCTTTTTTAAATGTTTGCTGAATTTCTGTAACACTTGCGAGACAGTTGTTGTTGAACCATCATATCTTCCAAAAAACGACTTATAAATTAATAGAGAACTAATTACAATTTTGACATATAATGTAACATGCTTACTTCTAGAAATTTAGAAGCAATTAAAAATCTAGAATTAAGGATTCCTATATTTACACATGTATGCAGAAGAATATATAATAAGTCTTGTATAAAATATTCATCCTAACAATGAAAGTTCAAAACTATTATTTAATTTTAATATTTTCCTCATTTATTCTTTTATTTAATATTATTATTATTATTATTATTATTTACATCAACTATCTGTCTTACATAATCAAGTTTCAACAATTTTGTGAAAAATACGGACAACATTCCGGAGTATTTAAAAATTGAAATAAGGCTAAATATGACGAATAAAAGACACCGTGGATGAAAATTATGTCTGGAAGGCAGAATATTTCGCATCGTTTTTTTTAAAGTCTTATTGCCGCGGATCATCAACGAGAAATTGCCCCATAATGCACCAGAGAGCGTAATTAATGTAAAAGCACGGCATCTGCATCATACTGTCGTGACTGCAGAAAAAACCGCTGTAACTCACTATCCTTGGAAAAAACTCGTGACTAATCGAGGAAAATTTCTAGAATTGATTATACTTTAAGCCGAGACGATTTTCCATGAGCACCGTGCTTAATAGGAACATCAAATACCCGTACCAAGATACTACTTAACAAAATAAACTGTAAATACAATATAAACAAATTGAAATGCCCTGCGAAATTGATAATACAAAATACATACATAAAGTAATATAATACGTATTAATACTTAATATATTTTAAACACACAGGATACCCATAAGATCCTGAACAGTCTTTCCAATTTTATTATAAATAAATTACATCTGATAAGCATTATGGATTTTATAGTCATCCTATATTATAAAATTTTCCTAGTAATAATTTTTTCAAGTAGATACAGTTTTGTCAAAATAAAACTCCGCAAGGGAATAGAATGGTTTCGATATAAAAAATAACATTTTGTGATTTCTGGCAATTCAGTTTGTTATTCAGGGCAAAGTGTCAAATCGGGTTTTATTATTTCGCATAAATTACACCTCGAAGGGGTTTATCTCGATAAATTGCAACAAATACAACAAAATAAAAAATTGCGCACAGAACGAGTCAAACACCGTGTTAAACATTATATTAATGCAACGTTTCATGCTGAAGACTTCGAAGAACAGAAATAATGAAAAACAGATAAAGGCCATTAAGATAAGAAACTGTTTAGAAAACGGTAATGAGTAGGCGTACAAAAGATTGCGAATAATCAAAATTATTAACGTTTTCTGAATAAAATTCGCATTCAAAGACGCCACGCGTGGTATCGTTTAATGGATTAAACAATTGCTTAATGAACACGATTGAAGTGTATCTGTCATTGCCTCCTTTAATCTGTTTCACAATGACTTGCATAGCATTCAACGAAGAAGTAACAATTCTTCAACGTTAATACTCAAACGTTATGACAAATAATAACTCCAACGAGTGATTAAAAATATGTAAGCGCCACATTATGACGAAAATAATGCTAATTCAATGTTAACGCAATTTTTTCTTGGCATTGCTGCGTCATCGATTAGGAACGGAGGAAAAAATTTGCACGCGTACGAAAAATATGCAGTCAGACTATAAAATCGATATAATGCAACGCGCGACATGCCACGTGGGTCATCGGTGACCCACATATCAGATCCGAATAAATTATACTGATCAACAAATTGAATTAAATAAAATTGTAGATGAAAAAGTAGTATATCATGAAATAATTAAATAGATTGCTAAAAAATCAGGGGATTAATTTTCTGAGCGATTTTTAATTATCTACCAAATATAAAAAATGGAACAAATTTATCCAGGTGCAATATTTCAATATTTTCAGTGACTATTCATTATGTATTGTATGTATTTTTATTATATGCAATTATTTTTTGTAATATTTGGTTATGTTCATGATGTATAACTATTAATATGTTTATTATTACTTATGTGGCATACATATGTATATTTTCATGTATTGTACTGTATACAGATTTTTGTAACGTTTTAAGTTTTGAAATTAAAAATCGAGAATAAATTTTTGATACGTACTTGTAGTTTGAAAATGCATTATAAGATCTCTTAAAAAAAAAACGTAAAACTTGCGTGGAGATGAATAACAGAGTTACCAGATAGCAGGAATAGGAGTAACAACTAATAGTATGAATTCGATTTTCTTTTTAATTGAAAGCATTAGCACGTGAAAAAATATATGTCACTAGAAGCAAAATAAAAATCAGGCGAAAAGAAGGTAACAAAGTTTCTAGATAAAAACTGTCTTTAAAAACTTTGCCCAGCTTTTCAATGGTTTTTAAGATATCGTCGAAGGGGTGAAACTTCAGCAGATAGGGGTACTTTCATCCCCGAAGCTCGTGCGATTAGAGGCAAAAAATGCAGCAGATGCTTGAACTTTATGGAATGTAGAAAAAAGAAATTTACTTGACAGCATGATATCCACTCCACAAAAAATAAAAATTTCATTTTACAGGTTACTGTTGTACAAAATCCAATAGTAACTTCAAGAATTAGCTGAAAAATTGAATTCGACTCATTCTAATCAACTACCGACAGATAGTTGTTTATTTTCCTAATACACCTAGCAAAATAACCGCATTACTTACGGCATGACCCAATATATAAGTTTTATTTAGCTGGCGACAATTCATTTATATATAAAAAAAGGGGGCCACTCCGTTTATAAAAATAAAATAAATATTTCATCGAATCCGGAGGGATGAAACGCAGAGAGTCGAGTAAGGACGGTCATCGAAATCTCGATTTCGTGTTCGACCGATAAAAGAAGATACGCCCGCACATAATGTAACATCGATCCCGTTTCTAGTTTCTCATTCCTTCTTTTCATAGGAATATCCTAGGCGGAACGGTCATCCCATATCCACGAATGAAAATCCTTTAATATCACGAGATTGAGGACGGGGCTTAAGCCCCAACAAGACCTACCAGGCCGAATCGCCGTGAACTATGAACTCGTCGGTTCGCACGCTGGAAACCGTAGGCTCCGTAACGATTTTCTCCTTTTCATCCGGCATTAAGCGGACTTTTTAATTGAAAAAACGTACACCGCGCCTCGGGGCTTTTTAATACGGCCGAATTCGGTAGCTGGAAAATGAATTTTCTTTTCAACCCGCTGGTGTAAGTGTTATTTGAAGAGGTACGTGGAGTCGTATCCGCGGGAGAAAATGCCGCTCGTAAATTCTGTTTAACCGCGGCTGGACCACGATTACCTGAACAGTGATTAGTAACAGGTGGACTCGCGTTGTAATTACGTTTCGTGTAAAAATCATAATTTAAGTTCAGCATGCGAAGTGCAAAGAGGTACGAAATTGAGTGCACAGTGTCATTAATGATTATTTCGGTTTGTAATTGAGGCAGGATGGTTTAAACGTCTATACGTCCCCGTTTATAATTATTAGCACGCGTATCAAATTTGAAATTAATTCGAATAAGGTTATGAAATGATTGGAGAATTCGAACAGTAATTTCCCATTCGATACTTTATGGCACAAAGGAAATGTACAGGAGCGTTCAAAAGTATACGCCCATCTATCTATGTATATTATGTTGAATTATTACGGCAAATGATTGTTATTTTTTCAAAAAACAGATCCGGCTTCAACTGCTTTTGTAATATTTAATTGATATAGCCAATAAATATTGCTTTCACCGTATTCCCTGTAACAGTGAGTGGACAAACACTTTTGAATGGTAGTGTATATTCTATACTATATCATATATATCAGCTTGGAAATTAATTAAAACTAAAATCATTAGAGCGATACAGCTCTCCCGCTCCTTCATGACGGTTTTTATCAACTTTGGCATTCCATTTGTCAGTTTCTCAATAAGTGAGTTTCTGGCAATATTAAATAGATACAGTCAGAATCATAAACAAATGTGATATACTTACAAACATTTAATACAGACAAATCAAACCATTATAACCTTTGACACGTGCAAAATTTTGAACAACGTTCCAAGCAAAAATTTCTTCCAAGTCTGGTAAGGACTGTGTGAAAATATAAAAATTTACTCCACAGTTCATTTAAAAAATTGAAGCTATACTCCGTTTCCCACACTCGAAGTGTCACTGGTTTTTTTGTCCACATAATATGTTCGCCGCTGCATACGATAACGTTTAAAAAAAAATCATTTCGATAGCCTATATGAAACCAGTTTTATCTAAACATTACATTTCAACATTCTTATGACGCGAGGGAAATGGACGCGGAGTGGGGGTAGGGCGGAGCCAGGAGATGCTCTGGATGGCCATCTCTGCTATACACTGATGAAATAGTATTGTCGAAACACCAAAATATAATAAAATTGTCTATCTATGTATCAAGAACATAAAAGAGGGTATATTTTACTTTTATTGTAGTCATAATGCCACCGAAAACAAAATACGTAATTTTTCCACCTCGACCATTTTGATTTGATCACCCATTGTATATCATATAGTTCTCATTATTCGAAAATTATATTCCACAATGTTCAAAGGAGTTTTGAAATGTTTTTTGGTTACAGAGTCCCGTGGCTCTTTCCAGAAACGTAAGGAGAGAAACTATTCAGAAGAAAGTTTCCACAGGCAGTCGCTTCGATTTCGGCAAGAAGTTTTTTCACGGTCTATCTAGCAGAAACCGCAGAGAAGTTTGACTGAGCTCGTTTTGAGCTGCACATCGCGTAATTAACCCAGATTCTTAATTAGTGTACGCATCTTCGTGACCCGGCGGATTTTCACGAGAATCATCACCTGACGACAAGGAAAGGTACGCGACCTTCGCATCTTCCTCGCGTTCACGCAGTCAAAAAATGCATACCTACCCAAAAATTGATTCGAAAAAATATAATGGCGTCGAGGGACGTCTTCATGGGAACTGTACAGTTTTTCTGTACGACAAACTTCAGTACAAAATTATGAAAAAATATATCAGCGATCTTTAACAGCATTTTGTATCATTTATGTTAGTTGAAAATACAGGACATTTATTTTGGATACACCTATGTGCAAAATATTGGTGTTATACTGTATTTTCTTATGTATACCTAACATTATAATTTAAGTATGAATATATAAACTATATATTTTACATTGTCTCCACTTTTATTATATATACAAGCATTAAACATGAAAAATTGTGTACAGATGAAATTTTATAGATGAAAAAAAATACCAATATTATTTCGGTATGATCTAACCGAAATAATACCTGTACAAGTCCCAATAAATAATATTATGCACTTCTGCGCTAGAAACAATAACTCAGATTTAAAAAAGTTACAAAGCAAACCCAACTTTTTCATCGTTTTCGAATTTTATCGTTTGTGTGAAAATAGAGACGCTTTGCTCGCTCGATATATCGTTCGACACGCTCTGCGAACGATTACAAAGGCCCTTCTCGTTTATATCGCAACTTCTAATACGAGACCAACGGCCATGCACCGCATTAGATGGAAATTCGCGCGACTCGATGACACGGAAAATGCTCGATATAAAATTCAGCGAATCGAGCGACAAAAAGAGGAATACTGGTATAGCTGGAACGGTTAAACGATGCTAACCGATTTAGACACTTTTGGAAACACTCCACTGGGAGTTTTGCAAACGGTTACCTTCTAGAAAATTTGCAATTCGCCAGAAATGGAATTTTTCTTTGTAATAGGTTAGCTAGCCAATTTTTCTTTGTGATTGGCTGTACAGATATCGAATTTTTCTTTAAAATTCATGAAGCTCTGAATTTTCTTTATAGTTCGCCGAACACTGAAATTGTTTCTGCAATTAGTCAGACAGAGAAGAATTAAATTTTCTTTGCGATTTGTAAAGAACTGATTTTCTTTGAAATTTATTAAACTGATTTTTTCTCTGCAATTATCCAGATACCGAAATATATAAGTTTCTATAAAATTTGTTAAACACTACATTTTTCTCTGCAATTAGCTGGAAACCGAAACACGAAATTTTCTTTGAAGTATGTTAAACACTGAATTTTTCTCTGCAATTAGCGAAAAACTGAAAGGTTAAATTTTCTTTGAAATTCATCACCGCCTGAATTTTTCTTTGCGATTAGATAGTAGCGAAAGGTTAAATTTTATTTGAAGTTCGTCAAGCACTCGACTTTCTCGTACAATTATCATATGTATATAATTGTTATCAACTTATAAATAACTTCAGTATGTTTGATAGAGTTTTCTGTACATTTGGAACAAAACCATTATTATTACGAATTACAACTGTATAAACAAATCAAGTAAATTGTACTTAATGACAAACCATGTAAGAAATGTGCTTCATAGTAATTGTTAGCATTAGAATATTCATTTATCAAGTGCAAAATTTGTCTTTGCAATTAGCTGAAAACTGAAGCATTAACTGAATCAATATATTAAAAAGCAGACTCACGACATCGATTTAACAATTAAACGATGCTTCAAAAGCGTCTTCAAATTGTTTTTAAAAACTTCTACAGATAATTTTGCGAATCGTCGCTGCCTAGGAATCGAGTTTCGGTTTTCAATTTTCCAGAACTTGAAATTGAACAAAACTTCATCGACTCAAGGTATTTAAAAAACCACTCGACGTATCACTGCAATAGTTGTAGTGCTCCTAATTATTTTTCGACATATACTGTTGGTAATTTTACAAACGGCTGCCTTCTAGAAATTTCGCAATTAACCAACAATCGAATATTTCTTTGCAATACCTACGGGAGCGAAAGAATTCAACGATTCGAGTTATAAAAAAAGAATCGCGGTGTTGATGAAACGGTGAAACGATACTAGCGTAGTTTTAAATTGTTTTTGGAAATACTCCGCCGGTAATTTCGCGAATGGTCAGCGTCTACGAAGTTTGCGATGCGGCGCAACCGAATTTCCTCTCCTCGAAACGAAATATGAAACTCGAGCAGGAGGTTCTGCTAATTAGACAGCGCAAGATAATCGCGATGCTGTTTCTCGCAGAAAACGGCGTGCAAACGACGCCACGTTGCAAATTAACTGGGAATTAACGCGCTCGTGGCACGTGGGTCACGAGTGACCTGTACCAATCTTTTCGTTCAAGCTACTTGTGGTTTGTACTGTTAAAAAATAATGGTCCTGAGATGACATCAGTTTGAATTTAAGTAAATAATTCTCTATGTTTTTATGGAAATTTGTACGTAATACTAACAATATAAAATACGAAGTGCACCATGTAATATTGAGAGATTGTTTATAATTGTCACCATTAAAGAAATAGTAATCTTGTGATGACACATCAATTTAAATTTAACTAAAGAATTCACAATTGTTTGTGTGGAAATGTGTATGTTACAGTAATAATATAAAATACCAAGTGTACCACTTAATAATCAAAGACAGGTTTTAATTGACAATATTAAAAAAAATAGTGTTTTTGTGATGGCATATCAATTTGAATTTAATCAAACTCTCGATTCTTTTACGAATATATTTATATTGTGGTAACAATGTTAAAAACCAACTATACAATGCTACAACGAATAACTATTTCTGATTTTCACTATTAATGAAGAATAGTCATCTTGTAATGTTACATCAGTCTGAATTCAAGTAAACAGCTACCTCAATTTTATACTAACAATTTAAAATACCAAATGTACCATTTAACAATGAAAAACTATTCACGATTTTCATTATTAATAAAGAACAGTAGCTTGAACAAATTGAACAAATCTCGAAGCGAGCATGAGTAAAAAAAGATTGATCGTGAGAAAACTGCAAATTCTATTTTACATTTCCCAAGACGCGAGTTTCCGCGAGGTCTCGATTTTCAGGGAAAGTCCGATAAAAGCAGAAGCGGTCCGTGATCGATATGACCCGGCTATGCACCATTATTTTTGCGTAGCCGGTGCAATAGTATGCATTACTATGCGGTTATGCGGTCATCCGACCATACTGCAGCCACGTTCTATGGACATTTGTCGTGTATCGATCCCGTTTCGGTGAAAATAGAACGAAACGTAAGGGACACGCAGTTTTCCGTTCTTTTTATGGCTTTAACGGTCGTCAGACATCGAGTTTTTCCATCGACGGAGGATAATTCGATCTCATCGCATTCACAATTTCAGACGAAGTCGTCGAAATTCTTCAAGGAACCTCCGACATTCTTCAACGGACAGTCGAAACGCTTTTCTTATTAGAAATTCAAAATAATTGAATGATTTGAAATTAATGTTTATGGTAGAATATTAACACGTTGATTAGCTCGGTGAAAATTACTGGATGTACTTTCATTAAAGTGTATCACAGCATGTTTTTGAAAACAGGTTTTCAACACGTTAACTACCGCAGTGGAAACTCCCATACCTGGTCAGACATATTATAATAGTCCATTTCAAACGAAAGTAACGAAGGGAATAATTATATACCTATTCAACTTCACAACCTCGATCTTCTATTATTATCACAATATTAACACACTGATTGCGTATCGTGCAGTCAACGTGTTAATTAAATAATTACTGATTTTATTACAATTTTAAATAGAATTAATATTGTAATAAGAATGGAAGGTCCAGACTGTGCTACTGAATAGTCATGTACCTACTTTTTTCTTCGTGAATTCGAATAATGCCCGACTCTGCTACAGTACAGTAGGACCTCGATTATCTGAACTGTATCAGTAACAGGATGGATCACGTGTTTTGCACAAAAATAATAGTTTGTCATTACTGAGAATTTCAGCTGGCAGCTTACGTAAAATGCCAACTTACGGATGACCAGTGTTCGGATGATCGAGGTTCTACCATTGTAGTTGACGCGACGTTAACACATTGTATGCGGGACACGTACTAATACGTTTTTAACATATCGTCGGTTGGACTGCTGGCGCGTATCTCTATTTGCTACAGAACCGGGACCATTTATATAATCTACAAAACGAACACCAAAATTTGATCCTCCTGAAAGACTATCCATGACACGAAGAACCATAAATTAGAAAAAATTGTAGCAACGGTGAAGACAAAAAACCACAACGACAAGTTGTACATTTGCAAGTTTTGTTATATACCACTTCATGCAGGAAAATGTTTTGAGAGGTATCGCGCTATGAAATATTATTATAGTTTTAAATATATTGTTTTGTATTAGATCGTTGTCTTTGAAGTCGCCAATAATTTAGTCTTCAGTATTGTTTATTTCAACCTGCATAAAATAGTATTTTATAAGATAATATCTTTTGATGGTAAAATATCATCGAGGGAACGGTTCACGGTGAGGAACTAAAAAAGATCAAATGAAAATTCCCAGCATATTAGTGATTAGAGCGATTTTTTGAAATCCTTTTCCGACGCAGTCAAATCGTCGAAAATAGCCCGCATGCAATGTGTTAGGGGAGAAACTAGAATACAGTACGTTAGAATCTCAATGATCAACCATATTAAAGGTTCCAAGTCATTGTATAAAAGCACCTCATGACCTTGGATCATCCGTTCCAGATGTCTCCGCGAAACTTTCCCGTTCCCGTTCCGTCCGTTCTAATTTACCTCACGATTTCTGTACCGAGAAACGTGGAACAATAGCTTTCCCGAGATTATGTCAACGGAATCGATATCTAATATTTCCCGTTTCGATCCGTGGGTGACGGTGACAGTGATTTGTATTCTAATTCCGTGACGCGTCGTCGTGCTGACCGAACAAAGGAATCGTGCCAGCCAGCGTCCTTGGGCCTTCATGGAACTTATTCGCACCCCCTGAATCATTCGGGAAAGACGATTTATCGGGCCGCACCTCGCACGAAAATGGAACGACAGGTGTATCGTGAGAATGGAAGACGTCTAATGTCTTCCAGGTATTGTTCGCTGGTGTACGCGGGCCAAGAAACAGCAATCTTCTGATTTCGAGAACGTGCTTCGGGGTTCCCGCAAAAAAGCTCGCGTGTATAAGACGATTCAAGGCTGTCTCGTCGCATCGCTATTTCGATGAACTTTCTATGGGGGCTTTTTATTTTCATTGCAAAAATATAGTATTTTTTTTAACTTGTAAAGCAGTATTTTGATTCGAACGTAGTTGATTTGTATAAAAGTAGCCATTGTCAGCTGATAT
This sequence comes from Macropis europaea, assembly GCA_916610135.2. NCBI lineage: Eukaryota > Metazoa > Arthropoda > Insecta > Hymenoptera > Melittidae > Macropis > Macropis europaea. Next base: position 11,553,865 of record OU744344.1, on the reverse strand, counting down.
TAATTTGTAGGGTAGAACATGACAGTGTGTCACAATGAATTTTAATTATTAACAAGTTTATTGCACCTTCGAATGACTCTTGCCAAATTTGATGTTTATAAAAATAGTAATTGCTAGAATACAATAGTGTCAATATAGTAGCAAACTCGTGGTGATTGTTAATTTTTGTATAGGCAAGTTTATTTAACCCTGCAATGACTATTGTATCTGATTTTTATAAAAGCAACCGGTCCGTGATTGTACAAAAACATTTCGAGTTACAATATTAAATTCATTGAATGTTTTATTTAGAAATATGTTATTCAACAAATAAGTCAGAAGTGTACACACTCGAAAACAGACAGTACTAATAGCGGAGATCCAAAAAATAGCGAAAGTTTCGAGAAATATGCAACAGGAATGTATTGCATTATGGTAGTTGCGAGTTCCAGTTTCGAGAGTGAATTTTTATGCAAATTTTGTAATATCACGGTACGAAGTTACCAAAAATTCAATCCACGTAAATGCCTTTTCTCGTTGAAATTCAACGTTGAATATTGCCGAATAACTTGTTCTACAAGCTCGAATAAATATTCACGTGTTCTGCGACGACCTCGAAGATTTTTGCAGCGGATTAGACAGAATCCTTGGAAAAAGGTGGCAAGAATTTTCGCCGAAAGTCAGGAGCAAACACGAGAATCCGATTCTACCTCGTGCGGCTCGTTTCTACGCGTGTTCAAAGTTTATGCTTCTCAAAGAAACGACGAAAAGCACCGACCACGAATCCCAAAAGTAGTCCTCTACGATCCCCGGAGTAAATATTAGTACCGCATCCTTGAAATGGGAAAGTAACAGCAACCCCGTTTCCATCGTTGTGAAAATATAATTTGTTTTTAGGAGAAGCAGAATGGAGAAACGTTTGCAAACATTTTGAAATATCGTTGGAATTTGTGTATTCGTAAATCATTCGCGTACGGCTTTGTTTGAAAGCTTCAGAGGCGAAAAATATATTATGATTCCGATTATAAAGTTTGGTTTATGAAGAGACAATTTTTTAGTGGAAGGCACGGAATCTTTTTAATAATATTAAAATTTATTCTATAATATTTTCGAACGATACTATTTTTTTTATTAAAGTATTAATTTCTACAAGCTGAACATCAATTGTATAATTTTTTATCTCGAGTAATTGCTGGGGTTTCAAAAATAATACTTGTAGAAGCAAGATGCTGCAACTTTATAAAGAATTTGTAAGTTTTTAAACGTTTTTAAAATTGCAACTCTCATTTAACGTAACTGTGTATCTTCACAGTTATTAGAAAAATCGCTGTTTTGTTTTTGGAGAATGAAATTTGCAAATTCGTTTTTTATTTTATTTAAATTGTTGTAGAAAGCAGAAAGCAGTTGATTTAATTGTTTTAGTTGATACAACATTATAAGAAGAATATAAATTCAATTGTCAGGTTTAAGCCCTACTATTGCGTAATAAAAACAAAATAAAAAAACCTTAATATGGTAAGCATCCTAAATTTTAAAAATATGCTTGTTTGCCTGTAATTATTCAGTATTACTTACGCCGAATAAATGTGTAAGCTTTCTTTCAGGAATTGGACTTACCTAAAACAGAAAAATGATTACACGATTAATATATCACAAAAAATTATAAGAAATAAATATAAACAAGTGAAGAAAACGGATAAACTATTGTAAAGCATAGTTATATATTTTATGGACGATAATAACTAGGCATTTTTAAGAATATCAAACGAGATAAAATATTAAATATAAATAAAAGGATGCAATCAATTCGAAAAGGATCGATATTCCTTCAATCAATATCATAGCAAACGTAAATAGTACAGAATGCATTTGAATGTTATGAAACACCGAGTGAACGAGGTACAAAAGAAAATATAAAATTTTTGTAAATGTTTGTACAATTCTGTACTGTTTTAATTTATATTTCGATATTAATTACATCGTTAATAAACACAGAATTTTCGTAAACAACGAATAAACGGTAGAGTTCAGTAAATTGTTCCAGTATAACATTTATGCATGGTAAATTGCAACAGTCACAGAATTTTCGTGAGACATATCAAAATATAGTCAAACTATTTACCTATACATTAAGAACAGAAGAAGGGTACGTTACTATTGTTATAGTCAAAATATCACCATAAATATAAAATACGTAATTTCTCCATCTAATCATGATAATTGGATCACCCACTGTAGTACTGCGTATGGCGCAAGACTGTTATTCACCCCCTTGACATACAAATACATCTGGGAAACATCATTTGTTTATTATGCCATTGTAAAGCTTACATGACTGTTAAGTTGAAATATAATAAATAATATTTTATGAACGCATCGAGTTTCATTTTATTTGTATGTCAAAGGATTAATATACCACGTATGTTCCTTGGTGGGAGTATATTTTATAAATTGTTCAGCATTCACTTTTCTGCAGATTAAAAACTAATAAACAATTGTTTCTTGAATAATCGACCAGCTACATAATTCTACAGCGTTTCTATCTAAAAATCTCTCTAGATCTGGCTTGAACCGACTCCTTTCACATCGACACCGCCCTATCGAGATCCCCGGAATCGCAGGGTGGGCCAGTCGAAGCACTCGAAAGATCAAACAACCCCGTGAAGACGCGATCCGTGTCGATAATTCTATGTCGTTAAAATTCAATTCCTCTGAGCGTTCGAGAAGATAGGCTTCGGATTTGCGTATCGTTTTCAAGCGGAGACAGAAAGCGGTGCGGCCCGGATTCGTCCAGGAGGAGGCTGATAAGGCAGCGAGAGCACTTCGACAGGGGCGGGGGCGGTCGCCATCCTCGTGGAAAGGAAATTTATTCGAGCGAGGAATTTAAATGGTGTCGCTATGTGGGTCAGCTTTTCTCCAGTTTCGAGAGCAGGTGTGTGTCGTTGCTGCTCCATTGGGAAAAAGGATTTTCCCCTCCGCGGCTGCGTGGGCTGGTAAAACCACCCTGCGTCCTATCGTTTTCACATCGGGAGCTCCCGTTTATTACGGGGGCGGCCAAAGTAGACCTTCCAAGGTCACCTTCCGCTTAGTTAAGCCATTCAGCCTTCAGTTTTTTGCGCTTCGTGTGGCGAACTGCGACATTTGTTTAGCTCTTCATGCCGACAAATTACGACATTCGATTCGTGCGTCATGTGAACAAACTGCGACGTTCGATTTCTACGAGTGGAGTATGTTCAGACGGCACGGTGTATATCTGAAATGAATTACGGGAGGAGAACGGCACAATATGAAAGAAATACTATCTTTTAGTCCGGGTCATGCACCACGAGTCAGACTCGTAGTTTAGCCTGAGTGGGTTAACCCTTTGACTACGAAAGGCGTGTACATACGCCCTCACAGATCTACCAATATACAGTGTGTCCGCGCCAAAGTGATACAGGCCCGTAATTTTTCAAGTATTAAAGATACAACAAAATTATTTACATGAAAATTGCATGGTACAAGGGGGCACATTTTTTAACGAAGACGAACATTTTTTTACATTATTAGTTTAAGAGATATGATGGTCAAGTTTGTTTTTTTAAATGGAACTATGTACTTTTGTTCAGATCATTCGATGGCGCTTTTCAAGACGAATTCAGTGACCTTTAATGTATACACCCGATTTTTAGTGGTTTTCTAGGTACTTTATTAAAACACAGTCTTCCGGGCAAGTGAGTGAGTTTGGTTTACAATGATCTTACCATAGATAACAGTTTCCAAAGAAAAATAACATTTACATAAAACATTTAATCTATTCATCTATTTCATTCTCTTCCTCCACGTTGTTAGTCTTTTTTTGTAGAACCCACTGTAATTCTTTCTCAATTATTTAATAGCACTTTTGTTCCCTGATAAATAATATTATATTTTACATTTAATCTTACAAGATGCTAGCTTCTGGTTTTGAAAGTATCGTACATACTTCTTATTTAGATATTTTTTCTAATAGCAGCCTTCTGTCTCTTGAGCCATCGAATGACCCTCCTACTCATTGAATCATCGTCCATCTGCACGTTTACAATCGCGTCACGAATGCTTCGGAAAGTCCAGCAGCGGAAATGCAGTTTCCATTTCTTTCGCGTGTTGTTCGGCCCGATATACGGCCGATGTGCACGAGTATAGCTGTTGCAATCAACGATAATGAATAGATCGCGTGCCGAGCGGGCAAACGAGCAGTTGACAATAAAAGAGAAAGGAAAACGATCGCGGAAATACGATTCGAGATCGTTTAATGCAAGCCGGACTCGCCGTGATAAACGTCGCCGTTAATCCGATCGATCTATCTTCTGTACTTTCTCACGATTTATCGAACCGTTCGCTCCTGTAAATTATGTTTAACAGAGCAACGTCTTAATTCTTCCCGAACCTACTGTTATCGGTGCTTTAGGAAAGCTGTGCCGTCGAAAGAGACTGCTGCAAGGATTTTGAACTTGATAACGAGCTATTTTTCAGTGAGGTTTATTGATAGAAATTGATCGAAATAATGTACACGCTATTGCTGTTAATTTTTCTGTTTTCTTTTGTTCATTATGGAGGTGATGCTTCAAGTCTGAAGCACAGATTGAACGAATAAAAGGTACAGGAGAAGGAGGAGCATTATGTCTTTTGATGTCCATTTTCTACTATTTTAACTGATATGGCATATTTGACACTGATAGTGTACCTATCCTCTCTCGAACATGGAAGGCATATTTTTATTTTCTTTTTCAACTTGTTTATTGCAAGATCCCGTTACACGTACAAAATAATTGTGTGCAAATGAAAATAAATGTACAACAAAACAAGGGAAGAAAATTATACAAGTAACACAAAAAGAAAATTTTCTGACCTGACATACAGTCACTCACGAAATTGATCACATGATTATGTTGTTTCAACATTCTTCTGTGGAACACTTTCGAAAGGCAGTGTTATTTGAAGCAAGGATACGGCATATCTAACAAAAAACATTTCAAATGCGCTCGAAAAATTCGCAGCTGGTTGATTGCACTAGAATTAAGGAAGAAAAGTAATTATAAAAATATTTGAACAATTTCATGAGTCACTGTATGTACATCTCTGACAATGAGCTACAGTCTTGTTTTAAAAGAGGAACATATTTTACATAGAAGAATTGTGAGTCGCGGATTTTTTTAACGTGAAAGGTATCTGTATACAAAAATTTGCCTTCATTTTCATGAATAGTTCGTTATTGAATCAATTATAAAATAAGCGCAGTACCGTAGTAAATAGCAAGTCTAATAAATTATAAAGTGATTCGTCTACCAATTTTTTTGATAAAAATGTTTATCCGACCACGGTTACCGTGTTTGTGTTTTCTCTAATAGTTTGTCGAAGAGAAACATCGATCCACGAATATTTCAGGATGGAGTTTATATCGAGGATCTTTAATCCACATCGATCTTGCGAACCAATTCCAAGTTGCCAACTAAGTTAGCAAATTTTGCTCTTGATACGGGTTAGAGTTTTCTAGGAGGCTACATCGGTTAGTCGTGAGACACCATGTATTACGTAAACCACTCGAGTAATTTAAGTTCGTGAACTTCTTGATGACAAAGTATCAGCGAAATATCTAAAATAATTTCCAAAGTAAAAGGAGAAACATGGGGAACTAGATTTATAGAATAAATATTTCATAAAGTAATCCCCTCTGAACGTTATATTATTAATAGACCGCAGATGTTCATTACAATATACATTTTTAATATACAATATTATTTTTTATTGGTGTTATAAAAATGAAACTTTGATAAAACTGTATTTTGTTCTGTGAATTTTTTACATTTTGATTGCCACGCTTTATTAACACTGAATAATACTTTAAATTCTCCCGCTATCGTCAACAATATTATTAACTTTAATCATTTTTCAATGATTCTGTTAGATTCTATTAGATATATTCATTATGTTATATGTATATTATTACAGAAATAACGATTCAATCTATGTGTTACTGATATACAAGTGGCACGGCAGTGAAGGTGTTAAAAAATGTACCTTTTGGATATGATAAATCGCATAACTTCCAGTCTAATTATTAAATGCGTGGAGATTCATCAAAAAAGTTTTGAGACATGTCAACATGTAAAAATTGTATTATACAGCATTGATAATAAAAACAAAAGATTAATCATCCAAAATGTAGGCTATTGTTTGAAGCATACCAAATTTTAATTAGACTAAATTTCTTAATTCAACTAAAAATTTATAGAAACAAATTTATATGCGTTCTTCGATATACTGAATGAAAGTGGCGTGAAAGCATAAACTCATTTATTTGAAAAATGAGTTTATGTCAGAAAAAGCTGAAACGATAAAATATAAATGGATTAGGGGATATCCAAGGATCTTATTGATGGTAAGGTTAAGGTCAGCGACCATGTTATTTCACCGTGTGATATAATCTAAAGATCAAGGGTCTGTCGATCGTATTATAGAAGTAATATCATATTCGATGAGAGTATCGAAAGAAGTATATCCCACCCTATTTTTTGGAGGAATAAATCAAAGATTCCTAAAACTGGATAATATTAAAATCTCGAGAATTTATTAAATTTAAACCTGTTTCATTAATCAGATCAACTTAAATTTGACTATATTTCGTATATTTTTCTCTCTGTAAAATTACTCCACAATTCTTTTTTACACAGTAAAAGATTATTTAAAATAATTTTTTACGGAGTATAAAATATAAAAGGTATAAGCATTTTATTACAGAGTGAAAAACAGAGTCCAATCAAATTACTCGTCGATTACAGAGGACACAACAAGAGCTTTACATAGTCATTTTTATCCACTTATTGCTACAAGACCTTATTCCGAAATCGATTCTTCTTCTCCGTTCACTGAAATTTATTGTCCAAACCTAAGTTCTCCTGAAAGTATCACCAAATCTGGCTCGAATCAATTCGAATCTAGCTTCGGACTTAAATCTCGTTTCGAGCTGGTAAGTTTCGATATTAAACGAATCAATCTCGGCCGTGGACAGTGTAGCCTATTTTGCCTTTATGGATACGAAAGTTCACGAGCATATTTAAAATTCTTGCATAATGTTATACATTTAGTATGATCTGTTTAAACGTCGATCTTGCTTGAATAATTGAATTGTTTATTGTGCAATTTAGAATATTCATTGGTTAAAAGACATAGGAGATTTTAGAGATTTTATACCCCTACAGATTTTAACGTGGCATTTTTGAGTCCTTGATGGTCTGCTTTAAATTTGATACTAAATTGAATTGTTTTAATGTTTAAGTGCTCCCTTTTCAACTTTAATATAATTACGTATATTTATTAAAAATCAGTGAGTCATATAGAATGCACTTTATTCAATCACTGAAAAATCAAAAAAATACTTTATGTTTTAATATAATTTTTAATATAGTGTATCTTGTATCGATAACCATAATCAAAGTTCTAGTGTATTATCCATCACAATGGCGGATAGAAACTACACATTACTTGGCTGTTATACGTATTATGATAGCTGCGATTAAACCATACGGTCTTTAAAATCATTGCAATTAATGGTACGGAAAAAATGCAACTTTCCCTCGAGTTCAGTAATTATTTCACATTTACGACAACCTAATAAAATAATAACAATAATTATTATTCATGAGAATAGGTTAATAATTAGGTTCTCGTGAATGTGAAATAATTGTCGAACCATACCGCCAAGAAATTCACGAACTTAATTATAATTCATTAACAACACAAATAATAATATTATTATAATAGTATAATAATGATTATTATTATTATTCAGCTATTATACCAATGAAGTATCAAAACAATATATATTATTATTAACGAAAATAATAATAGTTATAACAAAAAATAATAATTAAACGTCGAAACATCCAGATCAACCGTATACAGGTCATCGTAAACAATAACATCAGCACTGACAACAGAAAAAAAAACTCACTTAGAATAAAATTCTAAGAATTATTAAAATAATGAAAATAATTATCTTTCGCGATTATAAGAAACGGTGCACAGGCAGAGTAAATTAAAAAACAAAAACATTGCTAGTACGTCATATAATGAAAGTGTACGCCCAGCAAAGGGCATTTTCACGACAAATTCAGCATTTCGGATAGAGAAAGCTTCTCATAGAAGCTGCAGGACCTTTGTGCAGAGAGGGGCGTGCAAGGGCGAAAGGAGCACAATTGGAACTTTTTAAGCCCGAGCTTTCGAATGACTTCGTAACCCATTAAAAATGTACTAAGGACGCGAGCACAGGCGAGAAAGCTCGCGAGAAACATCCCCTTAATCGTTGAGTTTCATTTCCTTCGTAACACACGGATGTTGCACGTGCGCGCGAGCGCGCACTTTCATCGGCACAATGCAAATTGCAGTTCGTCAGGCTCGTCCGGATACAAACGAGCCACGAAAATAGGGGGGGAAAGCCTCACTTTCGCCCGCATGGCCGCGTACGATGGAGAAAAGAGGGTAGGAGATTGAAAGAAAAGAGTATCATCGCATTTAATCTTCGCGGAGATCGTTTGAAAAGCTCGCGCGAGCTTTATCCGCGAATTCACCGCTGATACGTTCGGCGCTTCCTGCATACCGGGTGCTCGATTTGGACTGCTCTCGCGTAACCGTACACAGGGTGTGCACTTTTAATTTATCTCACGTAATTATGCGCAGGGTGTTTAATTTGAACTGGATGATTCCTGAAGTCAAAGGTGTTGGAACTGGGTGGTACGTGAACTCGAAGGTATTGAAACTCTGTGGTACCTAAAGTCGAAGGTATCTGATGTCCAAGGTACCTAAAGTCGAAAGTGTTTAACGCTCGAGGCACTTAAAATCAAAAGTATTCGATGCTCGAGGTACCTAAAGTTAAACATATTCGATGTTCGAGATACCTGAAGTGCAAGGTGCCTGGAGTGAACAGTATCTGAAGTATGTATGTAGCAGTCAGTGTTAAAAATATTTAAAGTTTGTGGCACTTGAAGTCAAAAGTAGCAGAAGTCTATGGCACCTGACGTCAAAAGTAGCAGAAGTCTATGGCACCTGAAGTCAAAAGTAGCAGAAGTCTATGGCACCTGAAGTCAAAAGTAGCAGAAGTCTATGGCACCTGAAGTCAAAAGTAGCAGAAGTCTGTGGTACCTGAAGCTCCAGGTACCTGTAGTCAAGGCACAGTTAAGTACTCCTAAGCAATTTTCGAAGGTGATTTGTTCAAAATCCAAGCCGATGATTCACGATTTCGTATTGATTCACCACGTATGTAGGTACCTGCTAATATTATATATCATGGGATACCTTGCCAATCAGATACGTGTATGTTACAATTATTCTCTATCATTGCTGATGCAATTGCAACTATTGCTACTACCACTCCGTATCATATCTTTCGCAATATTATTTTTATTACATTCACTATTTCAGTCTACCTATTTTATTTTATTAATTTTTCAACAAAATTTGAACACTTTCACGATAACTTCTAAAAGTATTCCATTCACTCATTGAAATTTCGTCTCGAAGAGGCCTCACTCATCGCAGCTTACTGCCTTCTTCGCATAAGATTCAATCTTTCATTGAAAAAGCACTCACTTTCAAATTTCATAAGCTACTGCTACCGAAGCACAATCATATGAATCTAAATCCCTCCTAGAAGATCATAAGTTACATTACAGACTTTTCTGAAGCTCCAAAGATAATCGTGTATAGATTGAAAGATATACCCTGAACTCTCTTTGCGTATCGACATAATACTCCTTATAAAAACTTAACATGAATCCTAACCCCTGAGAATTGTTAATCAGTCTCCTGTTACATTCAGCAACAATTTGTATCTCATTAAGGTCTGCTTCGAGTCTTCCCTAACTACAAGGCTATTTCAGCTATAGCTTTTATGTTTCGCACACCCTGTGTATTCTTTAGACGTCCTTGATCCAGCGAGATGCTCCGCAGCTGAAAAGTTCTTCATCTTTTGCCTCGGTACTTCCGGGCCCGGAGATTTTTCAGTCTTGCCTTTCAACCGTGAAACGGGGAAGTAATTCCATTTAATCTGCATAACTCGAACGGGTTGTACGTGCAACATTGAGTGCAAACACCGAGATACGTTCGCGTTCGCGAGTGCCCGTGTGCATCGACCGTTTTCATCCGACACGAATGCATCCCTTCGACTGCCACGCTCACAGCTTCGTTGATCATTTTCTCGGTTTACTTTGTCCCTGCGAAGCGGTGAAAATAACACCGTGACGGATAATTTTTTTTTGAGGGTGAGAAACTTCTTTTGTAGAGGCGTGAAAGGACCTTTGGAGCTTTGATAATAAAAAGAAATTTTTATTATCAAAATAAGGATGGCTTTTCGACCTGTATAGGCCATACATCGAATCATTAAAAAAATAATTCAGTATTATACAATGTTTAAAAAATGTTGTACACTGAATACGATGCTAATATTAAACTCTTCTGGGACAAATTTTTTGATGCTAGGAAAAGTAATGTTTACTTGATATAAATTCATATTTATAAAATAAGGAATCAAGAGTTAACAAAATTTAAAGATATGTAAGAAAAATAATGTACACACACATGGTCGTTGGATGTCATATTTTTGTCTACAACCACTGAATTAGAGAAAGGAACTAAACGTACACATACGTGTCAGTATTCCTGAAGAGGTTAAGAATGTTATGGTTCCTTGCCCTCTTCTAATTATTCAACGCATTGAGTATCCCAGTGAAAACAGCCATGTCTAGTCAGACACGCAGTAATACGCTGTTTTTAACTTCTTGACTTATAATAACGAATCACACACGTGATAAAAATTTTCCTCCATCTGTTAGAAAGGACATGCGACAGTTTTTGTTATTAATTTATAAAAATTAAGCTAACAAATGCTCCTTTGGATGCCATGGAACTGTCAAAACCAAACTGCACGTTTTAATGTTTTTTTTTTGCTTATCAGTAAACTGCGGATGTTTATGCAATTATACATTTTCAGAGTTTCATATGGTTTATGTCCACGCGGTTATAGAAATGAAACTCTGACAGAACTGTATTTCATTCTGTAAATGTTTAATAAACATACTTTATATTTTCTCTTGGATTCAAATGTGCCCATTTCAAATATTTATCTTACTCAAATATTACCAGAGTATTGGGACACTTAAATAGTTAATTATTGCTCACTTGGCAATCAATAAAATCGTAAGACAAGTAATTTATACAAATCATAGAAAAATATTCAATTCGATACTCCCAGTCCTTTTTTTTAATGCAACGTGAAATTTTCTATACATTTTCCAACAATCGATAGTCATTCATTTATTATTTAAGTTAAACCAGAGTTCTCACCGGTGATTCTCGCTGCATTTCAAGGAGTCAGGTGTTAAAAATACAAACGGCTCCCGAATTCGAAGGGAAATGCGAAACGGATGAGGCTGCGCGAGTGACATAATACGCAACTCGTTAAAATTACATGATACAAAGCGACAAAGTGATACAAACATGCTCCTTCCGGCGATTGTCCCTTACTACGATCATTACACCGTGCTACGTGACCGGATTTACGATCGATCTTGATCGTGTGTCGTGCAACGAATCGATTCGCGAGCGAGAGCGACAAAGCGTCCCTAATTTTCTTCGTAACTTCTGGCCAACTTCGGTGGCTCAGCGACAAATAGAGCATCATCGATTTCTCTTGAACGACTGCTCGACCGCCTCGAGATATCGACATGAATTCTAGCGGGTCTATTGTGACCGAAAACATCAATATGTGTATTTATTGAATTGTTCACCAAATGTAGCCTGCAAATGAATTTTGTGAGTTATTTATAGTCGCTGCAGATTGTATTGGTATGTTACTGACTGTGGATATTCATGCAATTTAATCCTGCAATATTATAGCCTGCCTGTGGATATTAACATCAAATTCTTATCAGTTATGTATTTATTTATTTATTTACATGCCAATGTAGCCTGCAAGTGAATTTTATGAACTATTTATGGTCACTATACACTGTATTATATCATTACTAAGACTCCAAATATTTATGCAAATTTTTACAAATTTCTTTGTATTAAAAACCATAAATTTCTGTATTACTTTATTTGTTTACGAAATTTTTATTGCAAGTAAATTATTTATAGGCACTGCACATTGTACGGGTCTGTTATTATTAGACCGCGAATATTTAAATAATTTAGCATATTCCAATACATAGATACTATACAAAATTAATATACGTATCATGTAAACAATATCACATAAAAAAAATATGTATTTACAAGCACCAGAGAACGAAATCACTCATTGTCTAATTTTTGTTGTTTCACCTGTATGAAAAGTTGAAATTGTAGACCACAGAAATATGTTTGCGTAGAAATATCCATAGTCCATTTATTATAAATTTCCCTACTACAGTTGAAAAATAATCTAGCAGAACGATTAAAAAATTTCACATTGTTAAAAAATATTCTTTAACAGGCTACATATTCTGAACAAAAATCTGTATGTATGAACCTATGTGAAAACATAAAAATTGCAATTTTTCTGAGACAAATTAATATTTATTTATTCAATTCATTGATTCAAGTATCATGTAACAAGTGTATTCATTGTAGGATATTCTCAATTATTCTCATACTCTGCAATTTTGAAAAATGATATGCACATATTTTCAGGACCACCTTTGAAGCGATGATAATACAATAGTACAGTTAACACAAAACATTTCGCAATACCTGTTTTCTTCGTACAAGCACGGAAATTGATTAAATTAACGTCGTCTTAATATTTATTACGTAACCGGCATATTGCGTTCGTCTCACGTTCGTTATAATCAGTGCTTATTAACTCACTGCTAACTTAATTAAATTCTTGCTCCTCGTTGCTTATTTATAACCTTGAAATCCAATTTGGTACAAAATTTTTCAGTCATCTGGAAATTTAATGTTATTTCGAGAAATAAGAACGTTGAGCATTTTGTGAAAAAATCGGAGGTAATTGAAAAATTGTCTACACTGTGGCATACACAAAAAAAATCATAACAGGAATAAAATTAATAAATATAAATAGCGTCGTAGAAATACTTTCTAAATTTGACGAAAATATATATGTTTATGTATTTAAGGTTATATTTAATATTAAATTAATGATAATAAGACTTTGGATGCTTGTACAAATGTACATGTCAAGCAACCATAATGAATATTTTGTTTTAAGAATTTTATCACTGCCTGTAAACAACGATGAGTAATCATCTTTCTGGGACTGTCTGAAGCCTCAATTAAATTTCAAACGACAGTAAAATAAACAAATTTATATATTTCCTAACACAGAGACGTATTTAACATTTCGAATACCACAGTGGAAACTACCATACATGGTCAGACACAATATAATGTCATATTTTAACACGTTCCCCGCCGCAGTAGAAAATTCCGTAACTAGACAGACACACCAGTGTGGCTATTTATTAATACACGTGGTTGATTGTACAAATATTTATCTCCTTCATATTACACTTTCTATTTCTACCATCAATTTAACGTGAATGTTACTCAACATTTCATAATAGCTGGTAGTTATGTGATCAAATTCAAATTGATGCGTGTACCGAAAAGGGTAAGGCAGAAAAATTATTCGAAAGCACAATAATTACTTTATATTATTCTTAAAACATTAACACTCTTTAACATGTTATAAAAATTACTAATTATTTAATTGAATAACATTTGTGGCATCAGTCATTCGTGACCCTAGCAGTCAACGTGTTAACAGATAAAATAACTGCCAAATAATATAAGATGTCATTTAAAGTAACATATCAAGTAACACGACTTTAAAATTCCTTAGATTGGCATACAGAATGCTCAGACTCAAGCAAAAAATACCAATATCCTCTGTTTAAATGCAAGTCCGTGAGAGGAGCAATTTGAACACACGTACTGGCGGTTCGAGAATAATTGCATCGGTCTGTTTACCCGAAGCACCCCGTATAACGGACAGGTGTACGGGGACGTTCGACGACCCCATATTTCCACGAATTTTCCGCGCAATGAGAGCGACACGACTGTGTAACAGCGCGCAGCGAGTCGAGGAAATTCGGGTTCCCGGAAAATTGGTGGCGGACCCAGCAGGTCCACGGTACCCTGCGACTCTTCGAGTTTCCATTCTCGTTCCACCGTGAAATTAATTCAATCTCTCTAATTCTCCGCATTCTCTCTGTACGTACGCGAACAAGGGGGGGTCGATTAAGTGGCTTCCTATGCAAAACGACAGAAAACGCGTCAGTCAGTAAAGAAGTAGTCAAATAGTCTGGTAGTCAAACAATTTGACAGTTAGGTAGTAGGAAGTCTAAAAATGTATATCTACATAAACATCCGCAGTCTAATAATTACTATAGTTTAGATAATGAGAGTGCACAAAAATTCATGAATGTAGTATAGGAGTATATAAATATATCTACAAAGTTTCATAAAGATATATTGTTTAATTTTGTCCATAAAAATTTCCAAAGTATACCCTCGAAACAGGCAGAGAAAAGAGAATGTATATTTACATTAACATCCGCAGTCTAATAATTACTATAGTTTAGATAATGAGAGTGCACAAAAATTCATGAATGTAGTATAAGAGTATATAAATATATCTACAAAGTTTCGTAAACATATATTGTTTAATTCTGTCCAAAAAAATTCCCAGAATATACCCTCGAAACAGGCACAGAAAGGAGAATGTATATTTACATTAACACCCGCAGTCTAATAATTACTATAGTTTAAAAGATGAGAGTGCACAAAAATTCATGAATGTAATATAAGAGTATATAAATATATCTACAAAGTTTCGTAAACATATATTGTTTAATTTTGTCCAAAAAAATTCCCAAAATATACCCTCGAAACAGGCAGAGAAAGGAGAAGGTGTATTTTCATTAACACCCGCAGTCTAATAATTATTATAGTTTAGATAATGAGAGTGCACAAAAATTCATCAATGTAGTATAAGAGTATATAAATATATCTACAAAGTTTCATAAAGATATATTGTTTAATTTTGTCCATAAAAATTCCCAAAATATACCCTCGAAACAGGCACAGAAAGAAGAATGTCCTCGTAGGCAGTGTTCGACATACATCCGCGGCATGCAGCGACGAGATGTTTGATTAACACGATCAAAGCATCAATTCCTGATAACGACTCGCT
Organism: Macropis europaea; assembly: GCA_916610135.2. Taxonomy (NCBI): domain Eukaryota; kingdom Metazoa; phylum Arthropoda; class Insecta; order Hymenoptera; family Melittidae; genus Macropis; species Macropis europaea. Next base: position 11,538,672 of record OU744344.1, on the reverse strand, counting down.
ACGTCAAGAAGGGTAAAGAACTCGACGATTTTTTCGATCACCGAACCGTGCTGCCATAATCACCGTCTAACTACGCTGGATACCGTGAAAGCAGAACTTGTCAGTCGCCTTTCTTCTCTCCTCTTCTTCCCTCGATAATTACGTTTTACGAGTGTCTTTCTATCCGTGACCATTGTTGCAGCGCAACGACAGCAACAGACACAGTGACGCAAGACTAAAAGGTTTTAGCCTGTATAAAAGTTTATCGTTGGGCTCTATTATAAACTGGAGACAATATGCAAACCATTGGGCACTATTATCGTAATTATTATCGGATGATTAGTAAAAATTTAGGGCTGAGCTAGGGTGGATTTCAGGAGAGTATTCGTTAACAGAGACTAAGAAAAATATTTTTTTTCTTGTGAGTGAAGGAGAATATTCGTAATAGAAGTCACCTGTGTACATTCACAAAATTAATCAAATTAATACGATATTTCAAAATTGTTTTAGTTGACATGTTCAGAAGGTATTGTTATATGCAGCAAGGCTACCATATGTGTAATAAAATATATTTCAAATGCGCCTCCGTAAGTTCTAATCAGTCAGTTTTACTACTTGCGTGGAGGAAGAACAGTAAGTATATAAATATTTGATCAATTCTGTGAGTTACTGTATACCCAGACAATACAAATTTTATTCGATTAAATAAACATTAACTTTTATAACATTTTGAGTAGAATTAATATTGAAATAACAGTATAAAGTAAGGACTGCATAATTGAATAGTTAAATGTTTTATGTAATTGATTTGTATTTAACACGTTAACTGCCACCGAACGTCAAATTTTATTTCATTAAATATCTAATAAATCTTATACAATTTTGGGATAATATTAATGTCGTAATAATATGACAATATAATACATATTCGTTCAAACAGTAAAATAATCTTCTCTTTCTAAATTCACATTTAAAACAGAATATTGTGTTGTGTCTGACTAGGTATGACAGTTTTCACTGTAGTAATCAACGTGTGAAGTACCACAGTAAAAACAGCCTTATGCAAACAGACACATTAACATGTGCAATTTCGAATATCAATCATGCAACAGGGAAAATGTTTAACAATTCGATCCTGCAATTTAATATTCGAAGAAGAACGTAAAATATATTTTATTTCAGAATTTTACAAGAATTAATAGTATCGAACATAACACCTCAAACTATGAACACTATTCAAAGAACTCCTACAAACACTGCCGCTCAAAAGTATGTGGACACTTTCTTAACTGTAATAACTACCTGGAAGAAGTTATGAAATCGTTAATCACTAAATTTTGAAATTCCTACATTTCTTGCAATTTCCCTTACAAAATATCCTTCGTTTGATAGCATAAGTATTTGAAAACACATTTGAATACTTAACTCTGTTCTTCTTGTACCCATCGTGCTCCCGAAAGTGTACAAACAAAAATGATTTCGATAGAACGGCAGAACAGTCTTATGCTCTTACCTGAAGTTCTCTCGAATTGAATCATGATTCTAAATGTCTATATTAGCCTAAAAAAGACAGAGAATCACACTAAAGCAATTCAGTCATCGTGAATAGAAAGAAGAAATCTTTAGAAACCGTCTGTACGCAACAGAATATAATGCAGCGTAGACACCGCATAAACATTTAATTATTTAAACGATTTAAAAGATTTAAATAAGAAAATTATTCAATATAATAATGCGAGCGTGCATTAAATATTCGTAATAGAATTTAGCAATAAACATCGTCTAACAATAGAAATTTATATTGGATAACATTGGTTGATTAAAAATGGCTAGTAATAAAATGTCAATGTTGCAAATGGCAAATTAGCAGTACAACATTATTTTCTAACTTAAACGAGTCAGATATTCCAGATGACAGATTCCAGTGATTCACCCTGAGCTCGATCACATCCCTGGTGCATAGTCATCGATGCTGCGCGGTCACAGGTTGTCGGATGAAGGATACGTCACACACAGGCCAGGGCTAACGAGCAATTATGCAACCGCTACCTGTTCCGCCACCTGTTATTCCATTCGGAGCGTAAAGTTCCAAACGATCTCGATCGTCCTCGACGTCGCAACCAAATCGCGATGTTGTTCGACGATCGACAATGCTCCCGCGAAATTATCGCTTCCGCCACAGTAGGAAATTGAATCGAACGCCACGCAATGTCTGCCCTTCGGCTATGTAATTCCTGTCACCGATAGTTACCGTAAATTGCACAGATTCCGCCATAAACATCGACGGATCGAGACTCAAGGTCTCGATCCATTTTCAAAGAAGCTTCGACACCGACCTCGCGGAAGAATTCGTCGACGGAGGATCGACGCTGAACCGCTACCCTCAAAACGAGATCCCCTTCGCTCTGCACTTTTTGTTCGTTTTAGCTTAGGTTGTTTACTCTCGAAAATATCGACCGACTGCGAGTGATTAATAGTCCGTGAGACCTGCTTTCAATTTTGTTGGGATTCTGGAATGTACAGGGTGAGTCACGAGAAAGAGAACACCTGAATATCTATGTTAGGAAGGTCTTCGTATGTTGTCGAACTCGTCTCCACGTCAGCTACCACGCGATGAAGTTAAAAATATATGGTGTCACTTAAAAAATCCACGATCACCTTTAAATATGCCTGAAGATAATGTCAATCGGAAGGTCTGTCTGTATCATTATATTTAACCCCTTGAACGGTACAACTTTTCTCTTTGACATTTTTTCTTATCTTCAATCCTGATACAGATATTCAGGTGTCCTGTTTCTCGTGACTCACCTTGTATATGGTTGTTCAGGAAGCAGCTAAAAATTTAGAGTCCATGTATGGCGGCTATATAGAAGAGATAGAAATATTTCACCGTATGATCGTATAAATAAACAAAGTTGAAGGGGCTACGTCCAATAATATTTATTCCAGTATCCAAGATATCTGTCAATAATTGGAAGTAAAATATTGTGATATTATGTTTCCACAGAACCACAGAGTCTTCCAGAAATTTATGTCTCTGTCTAAAATGCATTAAACATTGCTCATAAATAAAACAACCATTTCTTTATACCAAGGAGATTACCAGTTGGACAAGCAATTACCAGAACAATTCCAAATAAATAAACTACCCGACGAACATCCTTCGTGACATGTTCCCATTTCTCGGAGTTCCAAAGCTGCAATTACAATTACGAAAGTGGAAGATAAAAGGGGAGCAGATAAGTAGATAAAGGTAAGAAGAAAAACAAAGCTGTATACAATTAAATTACAAACAACGAGGTCAGATAAAATGTTTCGAAGTCTGAAAAGAAAAAAAAGACTGAAGATCGTCTTCAAGAGAAGATAACCCGTTTCAGGAATCGTCCTTCGAGATTCTACAATTTAACTCCTTATAGCACAGAGAGGAAGAACAAAAGCAATTAACCTTTTTTTTTTTCGAATTTCCGTACACTGTAGCATCCCTATAATTCTTGAAAAACAAAAGTTTGAAATCTGTGACCTCATCGTGCGTCAGGTGTGGTGGTAGACACGATCTAGTACTAGACTATTATACCAAAAACCATGACAGCTATATTTTAGTGATAGATTATTGTACCACTATTCTATAGAGCAGAGATGGCCAATGGGAGCAACGTCTGGTTCCAACCTACCGCCACTCTGCGACTATTCCCCTCACGTAGATTGTGATCTGAGAATGACGTCGAAAATATTGGTGATTGAAGGTAATTACAGTTTCTCAACAAACAGTGGCGTAATAAGAATAATTATTTTTTTATATATGACATCAGGTTTATCTAGAGATTACGTCCGTCTCTACTCTGTTATTATGTGAGGGGAATGGACGCAGAGTGGGGGTAGGGCGGAGCTAAGCGCCGCTCTAGATGGCCATCTCTGCTATAAAGGGGTAAAAGAATGATTTATGTACATCTAAACCGACGCACAGTATAACATGTACATAGAGAAACAAATTAATTTTACGTTAAATTAGTTTTATTTAGATAATGCTCTGTTGTTTCTATTTTTTGATTACGCAGTTTCTATGTTGGAGGACCGTTCACTTTCAATTCCACGAAACGAACTACAAAATCTCAAAACTGACTTGTTTAATTTTGGAACATAAGCGGCTACATTGTGCGACGTCTTAAAGTGAAGAAATTTTCCGTCATATTCGAAAAATCGAAGGACGTTCCAGCTTCGATCGAACGAATTCGTTCTAACAAAAGCTTCGGTCATTTTCATGAATCGTCGTTTCCTGATCGAAGAAGGAATAGTGAATGAAAATGTGGCCTTCTCATCGACCGTTCGTTTCCAAATGGAGGTCTCAATTTCCTTCTGCGAAGCCCGATCGCTCCGTGTAGCTGTTTCATTCTCCGGGGCTGGAAAATATACGCGATCCAAGGTTCCCTTTCTGATACAGCAGCCTCTCCCCCTCTCGCCTATTCGGAATTTACCGAAAGAATGCATATTCGCTGAACTGAAGAGCGCCTTTTTGTTTCCACGCTCGAGGGATTCCCTCTGACGGAGGCCGGAGGCCCGATGCAATTTTTGCCTTTGCATTTATGCACGCGGTTCTCCGCATAAATTTCCGCGCGACTCCTGTCAGCCTCCGCGCTCGCTGCACTCGAATATACAGGGTGTTCTAGAAAGACCTCAGGGGCTGAATCTGCATTGCTTGTTAAGGGCGGTTGACTTTTACCAGGTCAAGGGAAATTACAAGTTGCACACACTCAAAGTTTTTAATTAAGAATGTTATTGGGGTCTGAGTTATTTTATTGGATACGTCAGATTTGATATATTAGCCTCAGCGTTCACTACGCTCGAATATACAGGATGTTTTATTTTTGAAGCACTTCAGGGAAGAGAAATCCTAATTTTACACATTCAAATTCTCGAATTAAAAACGTTATTAGTGTCTGAATGGTTTTATTAGGTATGTCACGTGTAGCATACTAGCCTCCACCTTCTCTAAGCTCGAATATACAGGACGTTTTAGAAACATTTTAGAAACCAGGGATGAATCTACATTACTTCGTACGACCTGCAGCCTTTCAGCCAGGTCAGGAGAAGTCGTAAATTGCATATGTTCAAATTTTTGAATTGAGAATGCTATTCTTTTTATTAAGTACGTCAAGGCTGGAGATGATGTCACTAACTTTCAGCAACTCGTAAAAATCAAACGCAGCAACGCCTTGGACGATATAAAAATTAAATAATGTCAACTTTTGATTATGAACCAGGAGGATTGTTCCTAAAATCGCCCAGGTACTAGGGGAGACAACATTCTTACGGTGTCTCACCTGCTCCACCAGGGAATGTTGGTAGAAGATGGTCGCTTCTCCATAAATCAAGACATCTGTTCATAGGATAGACGATGCAAAATAATCTTTAGTAATAGTGTACACTATTGCTAACCAATCTGTACACACTCTCTCGGAAAACTGCAAAGATACTCAGAACTTTTTCTTTCCAAACGATCGTTAGAAGATCATGAAATGTAAAAATCAGGTATCTCGTGGCTCGTACGCAGTCGGTTAAAATAATTTAATTATCAATTATTACTCACACCAATAGACTCATAAGCATTCGTTCAGAAGTCAGACTTACCTGAAACAGAATAATTATCACATTATTAATATATTGTAAGTAAATCGTGCACGTATTAAATAAACACAATATTACTTCTTAACAAACACAATGAATAGTAAATAGTAAATATAAACAAAGGAATCACCTGACACTGATTTTAACCCTGTGAACTTCTTTGTTGAGTGAGACTCGACATTTTTAAATTGCCAGTTTAAATATGTATTATATTTCGCAATATTTTTTTTTACCACAAATATCAGATGTTAGCAAAGTTCCAATGCTGTTTTCAATATAATTAGTAAACAAAAAATTGTTTAAATTGATTCCTATCAACCAACTGTCTTTTGAAGTACATTTCAAATAAAACACATAAAATAATAGGGAGTTATTGAAAAGAAAATTAAAAAAAGTTAGGAGTTCAAAGGGTTAATGGTGCCGCGGGTTTTCCGTTGTCTCACATTTACCCTTTACCCTAAAATATTTGTCATTTCCAGCCTGGTGACATTCTAACGATAAGCTGGAACGTGTAAATAACTTCGAATGTCGTGCAGAAATGACATAACTTTGATCACTGTTGGTGTCCGTTTCATTCGCCTGACAGTAACGAGACAGTAACTCAACGTAAACCGTTTGGAATATAACTGAAGAAACAGGCCGTATGCGGCGTTTCCATTGCTTTTATGTATCTCTGGAACTAGACCGCTGGCTCTGAAACTATTCTAGCCATTTGTACGTATAATTAAGCCGGCGGTTCTATGCCTGACAGTCATAGTGTTTTTGGCCGTGCCGAGACTGTCCAGCTACCATCCGCAAACGCGATACCAGGAACTGATGTACCTTGTCGTTCTTTGTCTGCGACGAGCATTATGAGAATCTTCAAAATGAAATACTTCCACGATAAAATTCAGGTAAAAATAACCTGTTGAGAGTGTTTCGACTACAGAGCACAGTACACTTGCGGTGAAATTGAAGAAGAAACAATTATTAGAGTAAAAGTAGTACAGTTTGAAGGTTTACTTTTTAAGAAAAGCGATTTTGATCCTTCACGAGACAACTTTTGGAGTAAAAAATACTTGAGATTGTCTACTGGTGTGGATAATTCAAAACCACTAAATTTCCAGTTATCTAGTTATAGCACTGAACTCACGATATTATTCAAATGAATTTAAATGTAAAGTCAAAGCGTTAACTTAAGGCAAGAATTGTACTCTGAAATTGTCCAAAATAAGATTGAAGATAAATAAGTGTATTTAAATAATTCTTCGGGTCTTGCTCTTCAAAAAATAGACAAGGTCCAGAGATTATTCCAAGCTTTATTTATTGACACACAAAACGTAAATAATTCAAAAATTTCCAACGACTGAAGAAACATTCCAGTGTCCATATTTTCTCGCAAATGTCCTACACGTTTGACCAGTACGTAACAGTAATTTTTCACCTGTTCAAACGCGAGCTGTTCGTTTCATCGATTTTCCAACGAGATGATATCTTAGTTTTCGCGATGCAAAGGCAACGTGACTGGTATTCCACGATTGAAACTCCACGAGGAACTATCGACTCCACCGCGCTCGGGTATCTCGAAAGTTTATCTCGAATCCATTTGTGGCTACGCCACCCTCTGCCTCGTGCAGTCGGACCTTTCAGAGACTTTCGAGAACGCTATAAATGTAACTTCGATAGGGGATTTCCTGTGGAATCTCCATATGACGCGAATGAAACTTAGAAATGCTTCTTCGAAATTGACTACCCTCTTCAATTACTGACTTTTTGCATACGGATGTCACTGTTATTGCGTCTGGACTGCATTTCACACATTCAGTGCAAATAATGGTAACAGAATTAATAAATTAGAAGAAAACAGAAAATAGAAACAGGCACTGTGTAAAAGAGAGGTACCTAAGACAAAATTAATAACCCTTTGCACTCCAAACATTTTTTTTTATATGATCGACCAGCAACTCCAGCACACTTTTGTAGTGTAAATTTTTGGAAACCATAACTTTTGATTTGGAAAGAAAACATTATAAATGTTTATGAATTTATTTACTTTGATTTTTATAGAATTCTAAAGTACCTTTAGAAGCAATTTCCAATGTGCATTCTTGACATGCTGAGTTGTGATGCAAATTACGAATGCCAATGGAGTGCAGAGATAGTATAAAATAAACAATTTTTCGTACAGCACAGACTTTTAATTTCTCTTAAGTATGGAATAAAATAATATTTAAAACGATATTTAGAAGAAGATGGAATAAAAATGAATCACTGTGTCACTCTATTCATAGGGGCAATCCAAAAATTGCCCTGAACTACGTATAGATTGATATACAGCAAACGTGTTAATATGCTTCATATAAATACATACACCTACAACATTAAAAAACCTCATACGAAACTCTAAATAGAATAAAATAATTAAATCTAAATAATTCTGAATCTCAAGTGGATTGGAAGACAAAGTACATTTTAATATATTCAATATGAAGTTTAAAAAAACTGCAACACTGACATGTTCAAAACGAGATTCCGTTGAAAATAAGATAAAATTGCGACACTGCATCACTCTTTTATGCAGATCGCGTGAATCACCGTGAATTTAATTGAAAACTTAAAACTCCAGCCGCGGAATGAGATATGGCCGAAGAGTGCGTACACCTTGAAGATGCATGCGCATAATATGCGCTCCAGATTGCCTGCATCTCCGGGAGTAGAATTTATAGAAGCTGCATCGCTGAAGAAAGTAACGTTCTGCAGGTGTTGCGTTCAAAATTTCCCAGGAAAGCAAGAATACCATGCATCAATTAATTACACGGGAGAAGCCAACAGCAGACGTGAATGCGTTTCGCTACAAGCCACCCTGTGTGCTTTTAACTATTAAATAATCGTTAATCGTCGCATGAAAGCTTTCCAGATGTACCGGAGCTCAGCTTGCACAGCTGAAAATTTTCCAACGGTGTACAAAATGTAAACCATAAGTAGATTTTAACAATTTATCGGAGACTTTATGTAGTTCGTAGAATGATATAAAGAGCGTGAATAAATTCTGTTATTTTCCTCTTATAGTTCGCGCCCCCAGCCGCTAGGTGGCAAACCTCGGCGCCCGCGCGCTCGAAAGAGACTTTGCCCGGTTACAATTTTTCCAGCCATGTTTATAAGGAAGAAAAAAACAATAGAAAAGTCGCGGGTGAAGCCGTGTTCAAGGCACGATAGTTTAATAATAATAATAATAATAATTCTTACTCTTACTTGCACTGTTTCTGATTAATGTACGTATTAGTATTAGCTTCTGACAAATTAATAAAATGTGTGGCCATTCTTCGTTTTGATAATAGATGTGAACATTTCTATTTTGTTCCAGTATTCTGTAGTGTTCAACTCGAAAAAAATTAACCTCCTCAAGGATACTGACACGTATGTGTACGTTTAGTTTGTTTCTCTAATTCAATAGTTATAGACAAAAATATGACATCTAACGGCCATGTGTGTGTATATTATTCTTCTTACAGATCTTTAAATTTTGTTTATTCTTCATTCCCTATTTTATATATATGAATTTATATTGAGTAAATATTACTTTTCCCAGCTTCGACAAATTTGTCCCTGAAGAGGTTAAAATAATGTGAAACAATCATTTTGTTGCTCCCTTTTTTCTGATGCCTAATTAGTGTATAAACTTCATGTTATGAACAATACAGTTAAATTCGTTAAACCTTGTTTGCTTACTGGTGGACTAAAGTAAGTATTAACACTTTGTCGGCCGCTAACATTCTGCGAACACTAATTATTTTTCAACATAGTTACAAGAATTCTTAAGTAACTAAGCATTTTACATTACTGTCTTTGTATTGAATATTCTACAATTTCGATTTAATTAGTCCTTGAAATATGTATTATACGATTTTGAAATATTCACATGAGTGTTATTCAAACGAATAAAATCACGCATGCGTGGCAGCGGCCGTCAAAGTGTTAACTGCTACCGGTGCTTGACAAAGTCGTTCACCGTGTACTGTCGACGCCCATGGGCGTTCTGCGCAATAGCTCACTGCGTACTACCGCGGCTCAGCCGCACACAGCATCGACTCGTTTCCAAGTAGCCCGCAATCAGAGTTAAAAATTAATTTTTTCTATAAAGCTGTTTCGTGACATTTCTTGTTTTTCCCCTTACCCTTCATCCGCGTTCCGGAAAACGGTGATGTCACGTCGTTACACTCTCGTTTGCTCTGAATTCGCGGCTCGAACCTCCGCGTTCCCCGTTTAAACATCAATTATCATTTTCATCATCGTCGACCCGCAATCGGACGCGAACAAATCGATTATGTCGCGGAATATCCCTCGATCGAGAGCTCCTCGGCTCGAAATCAACGTTTAATTCGCCGGTGTTTGCGCGTTCGACTGCAGAACCGTTTCAGAAATGCGTCACGGTCGAAACGCGTTCTGGGACCCTCATTTATTTACGTCGCCTCCTTCAACTTCTCGACGCTGCGCTTATTTCTTTTGACTCGCGACGCAATCACCGCCTCCTTCAATCGAACTCTACCGTTTTGATCGAGGGAATGCCCGCTGTAAAGTAGAAAGTTCGTTCGTTAAGGTGGAACGAAGGACTTCCTTTCTTTTTATATTTTTATAATTGCAGAGTTCTTGCGGATTCTACGGTTTTGTACACGGGGTGTTAACAGAAAAGGGTTGGGGATTTTAAGGGTAGATAGTACTCTCGAAATGATGGAGGTAAGTACCAATAAGCGCGGTTGGTAAAACTTATATTATTGGAGTTGAAAACGATTCTTCGTTTTAGTTGAAGCATGCAGTTATAGAATTCTATTTATTTCCCCTTTTGGAAGAATAAATGGTAAGATAATCCGTTGTGTTTATAATTTTGTTAATTTTTCCAGCCATGTTTATTAGGACATTTTTCCACTATTTCAAGAGTATTATCTGTCTTTAAAGTCTTGAAATTTAGAGGGTAAACCGAGGGCATGTTCAACCCGTTGCCCAATAGAGCACTTTCTTCGTTGCCCCAGAAAACGCTACCCGACCAGCACTACTTGTAAGCCGCGCCCCCCGTGGGCAAATTTCAATTCCAGCTTCCTTTAAAAAATCATACGTCAGCAATTATTACAGCTATTGATATGCAACAAACGCTGCTCTATTCTCTGAACTTCCGTCTTTCATTAAAAAAATAGAACGTACGTGCAGCAAAATTTTAAATACGTATAAACAATGCCTTCTTATAAATATAAAAATATTCATCACTAAAAAAAATTAATTCTACATGTATGAGTGCACATTACATCAATACATCAATTTGCAAACTCCTGTTATTTTCTTCGTTACGACAAATGTACTTTGTTGACTTTTGTTCTTCTTTTTATCAGTAGTCTGCCTGTGACACACAAATTATTGAATACTTCGCTTGTTCGATTCACTCGTGAACCAGCATTTGCAACATTCTCTTCGCCAATTCATTTCGATTGTTCGCGAATATTTACAGTCGATAGATTCGCAGGGTTCTAGTTCGCATAACCCCGGTGCTTATCTCGATCGAGTGCACGAGATTTCTCCCCGAAACACACGATTTTCCCGGAGTGTCGCTCAGACCGACGTACAATCAACGAAACCCAGTTTTTGCGGTCAATTGCACTCGCGTCCCTGTGCAATTACGAATTTACATGGTCGCACGTGGACGTCGCACACGATGGCGCCGGGAATCGCTGAAATCCATAGCACTCTAATCAATGTGTTTTCATACGAGGCAGAGCAAACTCGATGCCCGTGCATCGCAGGAAATCGACAAACAATTCGTCACCTGGGACGTTCGATTAAATTTGGGAAGACTGGAAAGTGCACGAACGATTTCCATATGGAAATGAAAAAAAAAGAAGATTATAGCGTTTCTGGTATTTTTTTAATGGACGCGCTTGGAAGATACATGCAGAGACTTCTATCGGAGCACAGAACTCTGATGTATTTCGGAGGTCCAAAAATATGTTAGTTTGTGTATAAAGTTTTAATGCTGAAACAGTACCAACACTATGAGGAAATATTATTTCGTTTTCTGTTTTTTTTTCACACACCAAAGTGATTTTAAAATAATTTATTGGTTCACTAGCTTTTTGTGTAATTTATATTAATTTACATCATTGTTTATGAATGTTTCATTTTCCGTCTATCCATTTTTCTTGTTATATTGTTGCTTATTTTCACTGAAGAAGCTGAAAGAATTCACCTATGTACCTAATTAGCACTCTGATTGCCACGTCATCCATATGTGGGTAACACAGATTCAATAATTATGTATTTGATCACGCACAGCATTAATAAATATACTTAATAAAGTTTAAAGAAGCCAGTAACACAATTTGAATACAATTTTTTGGTACAATTTGAGATTATATTTACTACGTATAAAAATGTAGAAAGTTTGCCATTTTCAGCTAAAGCATGGCTGTCAAAGTGTTCATCTATATTACACAATTAATTAAATAAAGTCTGTAATGTCACAATTCTATAGGATACAGTTATTTGTTTTTTCAAATTTCACTTTTTCACTTCTGGTCAATATTAGAATGCACGTTCGCATTTATTAAAATATATTTAAACGAAAATGCAATGCATATCTTATTTCAGAAAGTGTCAAACGTCGTGGAAAATCGTAGACGTGACATTATATTTTGGGGCGGGAAATTTGAACTGTGAAAATTTTTTATCTAACTTCTTCAAGCAATACCATGTAGAGCACAGATTTTTCTCTATTTCTGAAGAATGTTCGTTTTCCAAACTTATCACTAATAATGGAGCAATTAAAACTGAATTTTTTAATACAAATCGACTAGGATAGTCGAATGATTCAATACACTAATTGAATGTTTCTTTGGATGGTGCCGAAGGAACGTTTTTAAAAGGCTTTTTTCATTATCGTCTTCAAAGCACCCTCGCCATCTTCAAACACGCTCCATCCTTTCCTCCTCGTTCTCCCTCGAGTTTCTCCTCTTAACACCGTTTCGAACTTTCGCGAGAAAAAGTAGTCCGAAGGGCTGGAGCCCAATCAGCGCGATGAATAATTAATTCCCTTAATACTTCTCCTGGTTGAAAAAACTCACCGTGATTAATTATACATACGGGAGCGGCGTGTTTCAAAAACAAAGGAAAGGAATTCCGAAGTCAAGAGCGCAAACACGAATTCCCTTAGGAAGCTATTAATCCACAACAATGTGAATTAATTCAACGTGGCCAGCCTCTGGCGTGAACTTTATTTATGCGACAAATGAAATATGGATGAGGAAAAACTGCTTTTCTTCTATAAACAAATAAAGCAATTCACGATATTTCAACGGTGTTCCAAGTAATTGTTACTTATTTTTTTTTATGATTTATAACATGAATAAGGCGTGACTGTTTCTTTTGCAAAATAATCAATATTTATAGTGTAATATTACTACCAACATAATGTTTCTTCATTTTAACCTGTCAGTCAGAGAAGAATTAATGGCGTGAATCGGTCAACCAATTCCAAAAGCGTCTCAGAGCCTAAAGTATTGTGTAAAAGTCTTAGGCTACCATGTCAGGCTTGCGTTTCACTTAAATAAATCTGTGTTAATGTTTTCCCTGAGATTTTGTAGAAGCATGCAGTGCCGTCTGTATGACGACTAATTGGTAACAAATTTATCATCCAACATGACAATGACCTCAAATATACTAACGGATTTGTAACAAATTTTAAAACATTTACACGACAGTACAACATTAACACCTTGAACGCCGCGTCGGTCACCGGTGACCGACACCTCAAATTTAATTTAATTAAATCATTATTGATTGTTGCAAAATTTTGAGAAAATTTCATACTCAAACAATAATGTAAGAACGGAAGAACACAATTCAGTACTCAAATCTTGTCTTTCTTTATGATTTATATAAAGAATAGTAAATTAAATCGTGTCTGATTAGGTATGGCTGTTTTCACTGTGGCACTCAATGTGTTAAAAATTATTCATTGACCAGCTCAAAGTACCGATATAAATATTATCGAACACGCTTGAGATTATTTGGACAGAGCTCGAAGAAAAAGTGAACCAAAAAATGCAGACGAACTTGAAGTATTGCAAACATAGTGGCAACAAAATTCGAATAAAATTATTACAAAAAGGCAAACGGAGGCCGTACAAAATATTGAATTTTTCTTTGAATTTATAACATCTTTATATAATTTCTAACAGTACACTCTGCAATAATACTGGCAAGATAAAATATATATTCTAAATCTTTTGTGTACTTTCTTTACCAGCAAAAATGTAAAGTTGTAATATAAAGTAGGTGGCCTAAGACTTTCGCACAGTACTGCATATCAAAGAAAATGGCGGTTTCTTCGAAAACGACCTTGTCTAAATAAAATTGTATGCAAACGTTGTTATTGCTTTTTAATTTTTGTTAATATAAATTTTGTTAAAAAACGATTGCCTTAAAAGTTGGCAAACTTTCTTCGCACCCTGTGCGTCCGACTGACACAAACTTCTTCATTATTCCTAGCATTGTTCCTGCGTGCCACAGGACCCGATCGACTCGAAATTGCTCGTGAGAAGAATCGAAGCCATTTCACAAGCCATTCTTCGCTTAACTGTACAAGATCCCCCGATTTCCGGATATCCGTCGATCCCCCGCGGTTTTCTATTTCCCGGCAATTCTCTTGGCCCGCTCCTCGCCGTCGAGTTTAACGGGAAATTTATTGGCGTGGCGTGCGCAATGCTCGATACGTGACGAAAATTCATGCACGACCCCGACCGCGATAATACGTAATGCAAAGAATCCGAGTATTGCTCGCGTACCGTTGGATTCCTTCCAGGAGAACGAAAACACGCAGAAGAAACAGACAGAGGGAGGACGTCGACGTCGATAACGCCGGTTCGACGAACTTTTTTCTCTTCCACGCGGCCTGAGTCACCAGAAACTGCCGTCTGATATATTCGTACAATCTACAGAGTTCCACGGATGTCTGAACTGCTTTTCGAAACGGATGTTTGAACCGACCTTGCCCCAACCACACAACACCCCTAGCTCCTCCGGAGTCGGGCGGCTCGCGGCGGCGTTTGAGAAACATGATACATTGCGCGACGAGTGAGTCATCCTTTAACGGAAATAACAAATTTTTGTTCTTCATTGTACATTCGTGAGAATATTACTAATAGATAGATGAAGTTTTCCCAATTAAAATGAGTCCAAACACGATGTCATTCGGACTATTTGTTATCAGAGACGTCACGACCCCCGAATTTTACCTAATGCAAAATGTTAATAACAAATGAACCGAATGACATCGTGTTTGGACTCATTTTCATTGGAAAAACCTCTCCTATTCATTTGTAGTATTTTCATTAATGTATTATAAAATTAGAAAAATTTTGTTTTTCGTTATACGATGACTCATTTGCGTCGACGAAAAAACTATTTGGCGGCGGCCGAATGAAACCTCGCCGATGCTCTATCGCTCTTCCTCCCAGTTTATCGGTTCTCGAGGTATCCTCGTAAATCTTGTGCTCGAGAAGGTGACGAAAACTGGTCCTGGAACGGATCTCTGAATTTGCTCAGTCCCGAATGAGAGTTCAGACATCCGCGGAACTCTGTACTATGCATTTTTTAACGCGGTGAGTCCATTGGGAACTCGAATCATACATTTTTGAACACTTTCGCAGCCGACGGTTCTGACGTGAGAGCCTTACCTGGATGCCGCGTTCAATTGCCAAAAATTGATAGCTGAATTACAGGTGCTGCTACCCATTATCGATAAGTTATCGATAACTTGTTGATACTTGATGATATATCGATAATGTATTTAAGATGCCGTTAAGCAAATGGGAGTGACTGAAGCAAAATGTAACGCGCAAATTTATCATTTACATTTATTTATTCATGTCCATATATGTTGGCTGTAAGCTTGTTCTGCTGTCAGGAAGAATCTGCCCTGCTTTAGAAAATAGTCGTTCACTTGGAACAGAAGTTGCTGATATAAATAAGTATTTGACAGTCGTATTCAAATGTCTTGGAAAATTTGTTGCACCTTCTGTGTTCCACCACGTGAAGTATTTGAAATGTAGAGAGATAGAAGTGTGGAAGAAGAGATGACAGTCTTCAATCTAATGTTTAGTCCAGACAGAGTGTAAGTCAAGCAAATAGTTGGTTATATTATATAGCGGTTATTGTTTTAATTATGCGCTAAATCCGTCTGTTACCTAATATTCCTATAGTAGTTCTGACATAAGGTTCTGTCTCACAGAATAAAATAACTCTATTATATAAAATCCTAAAAATCGGTACCTCGTTATTGCTTTGCTACTTAAATAAATTTTTAAACACAAAATATGCCCCATATAATAGAATTTCATCCTTCTCCGTTGTGCCATTAATTACGGGACACCCTGTGTATAACCTTTCAAATTTGATGAGTAAAATTGTAGCTTCAAAGTGGATTTCTAAAATAATTATAAAATCGTGTGATCAGCAGATAATGCATTGCAAACATTTGCGAACGAATTTTTAGAACCGTATAACAAATATTAATAATAACTTCTCCGAAGTTGGAAACTGTTTAATGACGATTATCTCCGTCATGGATGTTCGTCGGCGATGATAACGTTGGTTCGACGAACTCATGCGAGAGGAAACGTTGGAAAAGGAGGAAAAATCACGTGGGCTGGGAAAAAGTAATCACTTTCAACGTGTGGGTCCGCCGGTGGACGTAGGCGAGGCAAGACAAGTTTGGCCGGAAGGCTACCACATAAAAAAGTTTCTGAATTAGGTTCGCGGCATTATCGCAGTCGTGCGCGTTATTGACGAGTTTATCATGTCTCGACCGAATTATTATTTGAGATGTTTGTGCGGCGAACGTCTCGTGCAATTCATGGAGGATGGAATAAAAATAATGATACGACGGAGGGTCGTATGAAAATAGACGACGTCTGAGAACACTGCCATGGCAAGGCTGTTATAGACAGTTATTATTATAGATAATTGAGCCTTTTCTTTTGAATGTTGCGTAAGTCATTTTTCAGGAAAAATCTGCTAATGCTGCTTCGGTTACAAATGGATATGATCTTTTTATCTGGAAAGAATTTATTATCAATATCACTGGTGATCCTTGCTGTTGAGTCTATAGAAGTTTAGGTATCGCTTAATTAGGTATTAATTATTTTTCTATTAGATAAATCATGTTATTTAGTATAATTTTTGTAAGTCAGCACGTATCATATATAAGAACTTGATGGATTTGCTTCCACGCACAGTTTAGCGAATTATTTAACAAATTTGAAACAAACTGAAATATCCGAAAAATTACTAACTCTCATTTTTGATGATGACAAATAATTTTGAATATTAAATAATTTACTTATGAATTTATGAAGTTACTTACAGTGGTATAGGTCGACTTATTCCAACTAAAAGTTAAAACTTTTAAAAACTAAAAAAAATCATAAACTAAACTATGTAGTTACAGTTTTATAAGTATACAACTTTTATTTTCGAAATTTCTGTTTAAATTTAATTTAAAGACTTTTAATATAATGTTAATTTCGAAAATGGCTTCAGTCACTTTACTAGTATAAAAAATGGTTGTTTAGTCAACATCTGCACAAAAATAATTATAAATACACGAGACAACATATATAAAACAAATTCATCCAAAGTGAACAATAATATTTATAAAAACATTAAAATATAAAATCTCAGGTGCTAATTACCTAATATTGATTACACAGGGAGTCTCCTATGAAATTAAATAACTACTTCAAAGGTGAAAAATTAATGAAAAATTCTCTGACTACATAATAATGCTATGGTATTAATGTAAAAATGTAATCAGTAATCATTCTAATTATTAGTGAGTATCAAACGACTTTTAAATTCAGAAATTAAACGAGAGCTGTGTAAAGAAATAAAAAGACAATTAGATCTAATTCGTCGACTTTTTTGCAGCTGGGAAACAGTTAACACATGAACCTAAAGACATTCTCCTAAATAATAGTATACAGAAAGTTCAATGTGAGTCGTGTGAAATAATGCAGCCATAATGCGGGGAATCTCGTAATACGCGCAATTCATTAACTTCGCGGGCACGTCTGTTTCCATCAGTAGCAGAAGTTCGGATAAAATCATACTTTAAAATATTTCCTTATGAATTTCGACGAGTCACGCAACATAATGATGTGAGATTAAAGTGCATCCTATTGAGCGAAACTTCGTAGAAGAAATCGATTGAGATATAATATTCACGAAGCACACTTTTAGACGAAAGAAACGTTCATGTATTATGTACAATATTGTGTGAGTAACATTCAAATATATTTTGTAAATTCTTATCACGAAGATGCTTGAAGCTTTAAACATAGCAAACTTAAAGTAACCTCGAATTTTCATGTTTATTTTTACCATGTTTAAAATTGTGCTTGCTTCCTAGAAATCATACTTTCGTACTTTTTTCCTGAAGTAACATAGCTACGTAATAATACAACAATATCCAGTTCTAAAAACTAATCCAGTTTTCGTAATTCTTTTCCAAATACAAGAAATTACATTTCTTCGAAATTAAATTGATAACAAAACAGATTATCACATTTTCCATATTTTCGAAATAAAAGAGAGCGTAACTAAAATATTATCGAAGAAATGAATATAATAGCATATATTATATAGGGTGGGCCAGAGTAACTTCGTCAAACCTGAAACATCTCCGCTATTTTTAATAATGTGGAAAAAAAAGTTGATATGGTTTGACCAACTTTTGTCTGAGCGGAGGCGTAGAGAACATTTCAAGGTGTTCTCTATTCTTTTTTTAACGAGGGCTATATTTTTTATCGCAGTGTGATAGCCTGTGATAGAGGTCACTCAAGGTCACTGAAGATGGTAAAATAATTATTATTACTTTCGAATTGTGACATCGCGGTTTCATTTTATATTTCAGCTGCACAAAGTTAGTGGTCCACCCTGTATATTCTTTTTATGTAGACCTTGTATCTAATTATGTGCTCAATTTTTAGTTTTCAGATAACAAATTTTGCAATTTTTGGATTGAATTTAATTTAAGCATTAATCAATCCCTGCACTTTCTTCAAATTTCATTAAACAAACGATTAACAAAGTCCTCCTTTACCTACGGTTAAAGTTCCTAACCAGAATATACAGTAGTTAAAACGAGCTGGCTATTCGAATTGTTGCTACTGCTCCGGAGTCTCATTAATTTCCTCCAAGAATGATGCTAATTTTCATCAAGGAGGAATACCGATGGGTTGATGTTTGCCAATTTCAGCGAATTCCCTCCAAATCGTCTGTTTTGTCGAAACCTAATTGCTCTTCTACCTGTTACTCCTGTAATAGCGTTCATCGTCTGAATTGTAGCTCTGAGACAATTTTTAAAATGTAAATTTAATCTTGCCGCTGTGAGTCACGGAAAATTATGATACCTTTTCAAATACTGCTTTTGTATTCTCGTCTTGATATCAGTTTTTATTTTTCAATAAAAATTTAAAAATCTTTTTCATTTTTTTTAAAGTAAAATTAAGTTTAACTCTTTTTATAATTATTATTTGAGGTTTAGGAAAAATACGTTTAATAGCTGGTTATTATCAAATTTTTTTCTTTGCCTTTATGAATTTTTTTATTTATAATAACTTATGAAAATAACCCTTCAATAATACTACAAGAACTATTTGCTTCATTGTGGGGTATTTAATTTCATTCTGTTGCACACTATGCTTTAAAAGTATTTTATCACCTAAGACAGGCTAATATATTAGGGTGCTGCACATGGAATAATTTTATTATACACATTGTCTCAATTGAATCTTTCCAGGCGAATATCTGCAATGTTCCTTCAATTTTTTGTATTCGGTAGATTATTAAAAATTCTGCAGAAACCTGAGCCTCTAATCAAGGATGCTCTAATGAATTTTACTATACAACGCCTTCTTTTCTCTGACAGAACTGTAGAAGATTAAACCTTAAATGCTTAAGAAAACTAAAATCAGTAGAAAATATTAGGTTCAATGTCACAGAAGATGTTTTAAGCATTAAATTGTAGAGAGATACTAGACTGTAGAATGATTACTGTCAATAATTGGCATTCTATTGCATTTGCAGGGGAAACAAAGAAAACACGACGAAGCGAGTAAACGTCCCGGGGTGAAACCTGAAACTGAATCGACTTGGCGATTCAATCTATGTGCAAATCGAGACGAGTCGAGACTGATAGCCATTAATTAGCGGGTGCGCGTCAGTTCCGTTTGAGCAATGCGACGCGATTCGTTAATCACGGGATTAACACGCCGATATAAAAGCGACGGCGCATAACGTGGAAACGGTGGAGTCTACGGGACGACTTAAAAGTATTTGCTTCCACGTTTCGCCGCCAGGTGGCTCCGTTTCTCGAAAGTACCAGAACCACCACTGGAAATAGTAAGAGTTTAAACATACTTTCAATGATTACACGAATTACATTTGATGGTTTAATCTAATGCTGTCAGATAAATGTCTGATAGAGAACTAAAATTATTTAGAGTTATATCTTTATGAATAATAAATTCGTAACATAAATATAGTAGAAAATTTATGACTATATAAATGAATACACGTGCTTCAAGTAATAATCATGAAGTGGAACTTGAAAAAAATTCTATTTTATTTCGAAATTACTCGTGCTATAGACCATTCTTTGTGGTGCAACTATTTATTGTATATACGACATGAATCCATGCATTTAACTGAATTATTACAAAAAAAATGTTTCATTAAATATTTTAACATTTTGACGGCTGCAAATATTTTGGGAGAACTAGTTACCATTGGCCATTTCCTTCAATATTCTTTAAATAACAAATGTTCTACATCCGTCTCCTTTATATAGAATATTTTACAATTTTCATTTTATAAGTGCCTGCGTATTTATGTTTTGTCAATTATTTGTTTTACATGAGTGTTATACAGATGAGTGAAATGACGTATATGTGACAGCGGCTGTCAAAGTGTTCAGTTAAAATATTTTTATTAATAAGTATTGAACTTCTGTAAATATTATCACAGAGTGTACACAGAACTTTATTACTGACTATACATTCCGGAGCCACCATTTGATAAAGTGAAATCAATTTCACAGTAAGACAATATCTTATATTTAAAAGTATATTTATAACTAACTCGAAGTCTACGTCGATTTTCATCAGTCGATTCTCCTATAAAATTCTAACGGTTGGCCTTTTGACCTTTTCACTGTGGTATGTTTTCGAGTGCGATCGCGGAATGTAGAACGCCATTTGCCCCTCGCGACGAAACGCTCGTTGAAAATTCGCTTAAACCCCTCGGAGGGCTGCGAATTCCAATTACTTCCACCCCTGCGATATTCCAGTAATAATTAACGCTTGTCGCTCTCTTGAACGCTACCTTAAGGTTGTCGCAGCGAAATATTCGCAGATTTTCATACGTGAACGGGAATCACGCTGACGAATGCTGACGCTTCGTGAAAATCGCCCGAAGCCTACGAGCACGTCGTCTCCACCACCCCGTTTTTTTGACGATTCGAACGCGAGGGATTTGGAAAACCCCCCGGTTATTCTGAAAAGCAGCTCGTTCGAATTTAGACAGAACGTCGATTTACAAAAATTGTTCATCGTGAACACTTCCTATGGTATGCAATTAGTCGTTAAATATTCTGCCATTGCACGAGTATCAAGTAAATTTTGTGTTAATTTATGAAGTGAATAATAATCGAAAATTCATTTTTATTACAA
This sequence comes from Macropis europaea, assembly GCA_916610135.2. Taxonomy (NCBI): domain Eukaryota; kingdom Metazoa; phylum Arthropoda; class Insecta; order Hymenoptera; family Melittidae; genus Macropis; species Macropis europaea. The sequence goes on along the minus strand of OU744344.1, from coordinate 11,517,319 downwards.
TCTTTTAAATTCTCTTTGCAGGGTAATGTAACAATTTGCAAAATAAATCAATATTTATATACAAAAAAAAGAAGCATTTTAGGAGTTTATTGCGACAGGAACTTTACAAAAGTATTTGACTATTTATTGATGCGTTTCAGGTTTAAGTTTAAATTTTAATTTATTTAGTAGTTGTTTTACAAGTTCTGCTGGAATTTTTTGGGCTATTATGCTTTTTTACATTTATCTTATTTTTGTGAAAAAAAATTTTTCAAATTGGCATAAGAGACGAATAGGGGTTAAATTATTCAATAATTTCGCTTCACGGTTTTTTAACTGGGAACCGTCAGGTGTTCCTTTCCATCGCACTCTGTACAATGGACGGTCTGTACGTTGATTGATAAGACGCGATAACGGGTAATTAAGCTGGCCGATAGATCGAGGGGTTGAAAAGAAAATTCAGCTTCTAATGCAGGCATAATGAGGCTCGGGGAGCATAGTGGTTCGATAACGAATGGCTCGCAGCCAGAGAATGCAAAACAGCTGTTTCGCATACAGAGAAGCTTAATTAACTAGCCGTGTTAATTCGTTGAAACGGTGACAGAGCGGTTATCGAATAAGGATTAATCGCGTGTCCGATTGTCGTTCCCGAGAGCATTTCGAGATTAGATTCTGTGCGATCGCATGTTACCAGTTTCTAACTTCTCGATGACAACGTGAAACAGCGATGATAGTAATCTCGATCAACTTAGATTTCAGTGATTTATCAATAAAATTGATCTGCATTGAAGTCATTGATTTTGTAAAAAAAGTGTGAGTCTTCATTTTGAATTTCGAGATGTTTCAATAAGTTTGATTTTCAATTTCGAATTCAATGATCTTTGGAAAATTTGGCTATTAATTTTGAATTCAGTGATCTTTCAGTAAGTTTGATTTTCAATTTTGAATCCAATAATATCTTAAGAAATTTGTTTATCGATTTCAAATTGGGTGATGTTCTGACAAAGTTTATTTACAACTTTGAATTCGGTGCTCTATCAACAAATTTAACTTCCAATTTTGATTTTGGTAATTTTACAGGAAATTTGATTTTCAATTTCAAATTCAGTGGTTTTGAAAAATTTGACTCTTAATTTTGAATTTAATGAACTTTCAGTAAGTTTTATTTTCAATTTTGAATGCAGTGTTCTTTTAAGAAATTTAATTCTTAATTTTGAATTCAGAAACATTTCAACAAATTTAATTTTTTACACTAATTTTGGTGGTCCGTCAGTAAATTTTATTATACATTTTGCATTCAATGGTTTATCAACAAATTTAATATCTCCTCAGAGCTTCTTTCAAATTCGCCTCCAAAATATTACAACCCGAACCCACCATCGATTTTCATAAAACTTTGCAAGAATGCTCAAGCACAGCATAATGGGTGCCGCTTAAAGAACAAAAGCTTAATTGAGAAGCGTAATTAAGAGCCTTTATTAACTGCGGAAGTTCGCACGGATAAGCGGAAACGAACGTGCAACGATTCGAGAGATCGCGAGATTTTTTAAAGCGAGATAAATCGAATTAAGTCAAGAATCGGAAACGGGCGTATATTTTTAAATAAAAAAAAAGGGAAATAAAATAAAGCTCGATGCCGAGTCCAATTATTATCCGGATTTCGAGTATAACCGGAGAAGAAGGAGAGACGAGAGAATAAAAAATCTCTTTCGACGTACATGTACCATTAAAGCATTTAACAATCGTGCAAAGTAAAGTAAGAAGAATGTGAAAAAGCTCTCTGTATCTCTTCATCTCATTGTCGCTTGCATTGTGTGACAATTTGTCATTCATCGTACTCGAAAATCGTATAAAAGAGTAAACAGAAGTACAGTATTATTCTAGATTAATAAAAAGTGCTTCAAAAAGACAATTAAATAGTTTGTCAGGTGTAATAAAAAATACAGAAGAATTTATATGCACAAGTGTTATTTAAATGGGTTAAAAAAACTCAAATCTAAATTGTCCAATTTTATAGTCCGTTTGTATTGTATAAAATTGCATGACAGTCGAATTTACTAAAACAGAATGCATCAGGAGTATATTTTGTTAATAACTATTAGATACTTAATCAAATCTGCTCATATGTCGTGGTAGAGCTTTCTGTTTTTCGAGTTGAACATCAGGTACATTTTTTGAAAACGTTAATTTCTCCATATAATTCATAAAATACATGCAGACGTATCAAATAACTTAATTTCTCAAAACACTTTTCTCTTAGAAGATTCTTAATAACTTTGAACAGTGGAAAGGAGAGGTTTATAGTTCATTTTACTGTGCCAGTAACATCGTTTAAAACGAAGCACGTAATAGAACATCGTATCGTAGCGAAAGGAGATTAAGAATATCAACTGTTCGTCCGAATAGAGGTGGTCGTTAATTAAACTCCAACGTCGTCCACTCTAATTTCGAGTCATAATCGAAATTGCAGTTCAAAAAGGTACCTGCGGTGTATTCCTACGGAACTCCCTTTTATCAACAAATTTCATCACCCCTTAGTTCTTTTTTTAACACACTGCTATCTTTAATCAAAAATGCCCATGTAACATTTAATAACTTCAAAAGTCTAAACGAAATAGTTCACACATCCATTCCTTTATTTATTTTAACTGTTTCGTATTGATACTTCTTATTAAATTATCATTTTGTCGCTGTGCAAATGAATAAAGTATCGGTATTGTTAAAAGTTCCTTCTTAAATTGTTGCTGTATTCATTGTTGTTCTTTTAATTAATTTGTAGACATTTTTATGAATGTAAATTTTCATTAAAGTGCAAGCGAAAAATACTCTGTTTCGAAAGTGAGGTCATAATTTTATTTGTAACTAAAATAATTTTCTCTTGAACGTTTCACGAACGCTTTAACAGATACATTTTTTAAATACTTTATGAACGTGTTATAAATTTCCCTCTTTCTGCATTTTGTGTTTGATTTAATTATTTTGGTAAATTTTATACTATGTCGTTTTCAGCAACAAATTTCGAGTCACCCAAAGCATAATCCGTTTTAAAATATAGCTTTTAGAGTCTTATCTGCGCTTCGATTTCTCGCGTAACGCGAAGACCCATAAATCCCGAGGCTCATCCATCTTGAACCTCCGAAAAGCTCTAACGCTGATATATTTTTTAAAGTGATCAATTACCTACCCTCCGAAACAAAAAATAAACACTGCCCTGAGAAGTGACGTTGAGTCGACCGAGAAACCACCCCTTTTATACAGGATGCGCCTGGAATCGAGGCACAATCGCAAAGAACACGTTATTAATCATGCGAAATTATGTAGAAAATGTAGAATAACATTTTTCCGTACGAAATTTCCTCTACGAGAAAGTCGAACTACATTAAGTTTATCGGACAATTTGATCATAAATGGAGACAAGATGGGTCAGAAAGGACCCGAGGACCGCGCTAGAGTTAAAAACGACGTTATTCATGAGAAGACCTGATACATTAGATGTAAAAAAAAAACTTTGGGTGCAAAGGGTTGTTCCTAAATCTGTGTACGTTTATTTCTCTTTCTGTGCTGTTTTCTGCATTATTATATGATGAGTAGACTGCGGATGTTTATGCAATTTAATAAATCCAAATTGGTGAATGATGGACATTTAATAACATAGCAAAATGAAGACTAGATATTTTACATATTTCATGGGGCAAATGCAGTCTAGTTGAAATTTCATTTATTTAATTACGTTAACACAAGTAACGTGGAAGCCTGAAAATGTGTAATTGCATAAAAGTCCGCAGTCTAATGATCAGAAACTTTTTAAGAAATGAATAAATGATAGGCGTGACCTTATTTTACGCATGACCAGATAGTTTGTGCGTTCTGAATGGATCAAAGTTGGATTGAGAACGATCAGCCTGTCACGCGAAACCCTAGCAATCGTTTCGCAGACCTAACGATGGCGATGGCTAATTATTCCAGAATAAGGAAAACCGCCGTCGCTCCGTTCGCGAGCAACCAGAATCAACGGCGACAACTACGTATTATAGTTTCTTCATCGAATGGTCGAAGTTTAATTGAAACGGCCGTGTCAAGCATGGCGACTAATTTCCCAGCAGCGAAACAGAACTGGAAATTGATTGACTGACGTCGAGGGTGCATCGAAATTCGATAGTGATTGTTTTTTTCCCCCGCTGGATAGGTCGAAACAATTCCTTCCACAGTGACCCACGAAATTGGTCGAATGAATATGTTATCTCAAAGGTATTGTATTTCACGCAATACTTCTTTAGGGTATTGTTGTTTGAAGCAAGATGACTATTATTTATAAAAAAAATTACTCTTCAAACGTATCGCCAAAATTTCTAGGCACTAAGTTGTACTTGCATGAAGGAAGAAAAGTGAGCACGGAAATTTTTGATGTGTTTTGTGAGTCACTGCATAGCATATTTCGTGTGCAGAGGATATTTTATTCTGTGAGTAAATAAATGAGTTTGCTAAGTGAGTTGTTGCCTTATTTAGAATTTCTGTCGATATTATTTGCAAGAAACATTTATATGAATTTGAATTTATTTTAAAATGTAAGAAAACTCGATATCAATTATTCTACATGTGCTTACTTCCGAGGAAAATTAATAAACATTCTAGCTGGTCGCTTTTTCCTGTATGTATTACATTTCGCGTTTAAAGGGTTTTCCTTCTCGTGAAGAAATACATAAATATATTTCTTTCAAGAGTAAATTGTTTTATCGAGAATTTTCATAAAATTCATTAAGTTTACATGTTAGGTCAAAATAGAATACTCCACAGTATGAGTTGTGCAAAATACATGTTACCGTGAAACAGCTTTTAATAGAATGCACCAAGCTTTCAAGTGAACCGTTTTCAACTTGACCTCAATTACATTTGTCAATGAGTAGAAATTACCTGAAACAGAAAATAAAAAACAATATTTAAAATAACGTACTGTATGGATTATTTTAGTTATAAAATAATTGTGAAAGCTCAATTTTATTTTATGTCGTCTTTAAGTAAATAATTTTGCAATCATTCTATTAGCTAACTTAACTTCAGACTCAATTAGGGTAGGTCGCCTGCAGTTTTTAAATGGGACACCCTATATTTTTTCACAGAACTCAAAAGAGCATGAAGTGTTGAATAAAAAAATCTGTTATGTCTAAAAGTAATAGTGATCGAGATATGTGCGACAAAAATTTTATTCCAATTATTAGCACAGAGTTCCTAAAATTAATGCAATCATCGCTGTGTTTATAACATTAATTTTATGTGTAAAATGTGTCTATACAACTTTCATTTCAAACATTTTTAAGAGCAACAAGTAATTCAAGTTTCCATTTTTAAGTGCCCTGGAAAAGTAGTTCTTATGTGCGGACGACCACTATAATGGCTTCCAGAGCTAATTCTCAGTTCCGAAAAATACAAGAAAATCCTGAACTGAGCCAGACCATAAAAATAAATAATAAATGAACCGATTTACAAAGGCAAAAGAACAAGAGACTATAAAATAAATCAACCATCGCTTTTTCAGTTATTATTATACATACCCAACCCGCACATGCCGATTTTGATAAAACTTGTACGGGAGACGGTTCACAGAAAAATATTAGATACGTATTTTTTTTTATCGGCCATCGTCCATACTGAAGGGGTAATAGCAGCCCTCAAAGTTTAGGGTTGAAAATATATTTTTTGAAATATCTCAGAAACTAAAGAGTGTAGGAAAAAATTCTCTTTTTTTTTAAAATTGTGTTTTTGAATAGGAAAGATATTCACGTAAAAAAATTTAAGCAAAAATCATTTATTTAAATATGTTCCCTTGTAAGACAGAACATCCAAATAAATAACAAATCGTCAGCCATTATTATACCCCAGACTCTACACAGTTTCCATGATAACTGTACCACGATCAGAGGATTAACAAAATATTTTCCACCGTCATTTCCCATAAGAAGACCAGCTTTTCCAGGATCACCCAGTAGATCGAGAACCCTGTATCGTCCAAGAGGCGATCCTCTTTTTCCCGATCGGAATGGGGCAGCAAAATTGATAACGAATAGCCCAGCTCGGAAGACACAGAGGCAGAGGGCTGAAACGAGGGGTTGGCCTAAATACCAGCAGGGCTTGACGTTAATTTAACGGCACGAGGGTGGAACGGGGTGGCAGGTGGGCGTTTCAATATGTTGAACGAGAGGGATCCTGCACCTTCAGGCTCGCCGAACAAAACGCGGCCCTCTCGCGCAAGGTCTCCGCTTCGAGATTAAACCAGCGCAAAACCCTCGGGAAATGATGCATTGACGTCTACGGAATGATACGGAAAACGGCCCGTGGAAATGTGCCGCGGTGGAAAACGGCCCGACCGAAGTTTTCGCCGCCCCGTTACTCAATCGAAATGGCATCGATGCTGCTCCCTTCCAGAGACTTTCAGAAATTATTCTCGCCTTCTGATCTGCTCGTAGACATTTTTCGAAACCCCCTGACAAGGCTAACAAGGCTTCTTCGCTCGAAATCGTCGACATTTCGATGCAGAAATCTTGTAAAAGTAGTTCGCATTGATTTTGCATCGAATCACACCCCCGTCAGTAGGCAGAGGTGCTGTTATCTATAACGTTATCGATAAATATCGATAATATCGAAATGTTATCGATAATTCGACATTTAGATAATCTAATTGAAGTTTTATTATAAAAGATACAATACATACATCGTATCCACACTTCGAATGGGGCATGTTTTATGTCCAAAAACCTATTTAACTAACGAAACATTAACGAGGTACCAATTTTCAGGAATTCATATAATATTGTAGAATTATTTTGATCTGAGAGACAGAACCTACGTCACAACTATTGCAAGAATGTCAGGCAACAGACAAAATAGAAAAAATTAAAAAAAGGGTTAATACTTCAACAAGTCCGTACTTGCACTTCGAAATGTTTAAAATACATAATATTCATTCTGTTAAATTATTAAACGTCCATCATTCACCAAACTGAATACACTAAATTGCATAGACATCCCCAGTCTACTGATAACAGTCTCCCGCCCAGTTCAAAGGATGTAAAACAAATTTCCAAAGGAGAGTAACAAACTTCCGTTTGCTAATGAAGAAACTGCCTCTTGGAAGAGACACGAGGAGGCGACAGGAGCTGGATAAAATCGGGTTTAAACGATACGAGGTTCAAACTTATAGAATATCTTCATAAAACTTGGACTGCCCCTTGGGATGAGTTGGTACAAAGGTGGTGGAAGTTCCGATAACGGGGAAAGTTCGATTAAAGGCATCGAGTTTCCCTGCAGGGCTCCGGTTCGCAGCGGCACGTCTTCGGGGACTGCTTCAACAACCACGAAATGAAGCTCGCCTGCGCGTCGTGACACAATTGGTGTCGTGTGTCGGCTGGCCGAAAAGTAAGACGGAGGCGGCCGTGGAACGGGAAATGAAGGTCTAACAAGCGCAATATGCAGGCGAAAGGGGGTGTGAAATATTGTAGCCCGAGAGTCGCGTGGACGTGAATTTGTAGATAAGCCAGGGAGGCTGTGAACATTCCTAGGCACAATTTCCTCGTTCTCGCGGAGCGTTATTAAAACGCCGTGATATAGCTCGCTGCTATGTACTGTTGGGAGCTGGAAAGTTGGCAGTCGAGACGACCCACCGGCAAGAAAGGTACGCTGTTCGCTCCGCCTTTTGATGCATCCGAAACGCGGTGCTCTATGATCTCTATTAGTAGATGTGACCGTTTGGCCAATAAGGGAAATTCGTGTGTGTCGTCTTTATATGTCTGCACTAGAGCCAATCAGAGCCGACTGCCATCTTTCCAGCTCCCAACAGTACAGTACGTGGACGCCAATTGTGTAGGGAGTACTCGAAATGAAACGCTGCCACGCAGAGGACAGTTCATCATTTTTCTTTGGTCTGTGTAACCGACTATCGAGTGCTGTGGTCATTCAGCCGGGCCATTTATACAGTTTTAACAATTTCGTGACCAGTGGAACGTTTACGCCCTACTTACAAGGAGAGAGCACGACCTTGTGAACACTGATTTCATCTGAACTTTGCACAATCATAGAGGACTCCAAAAGTAACAATTTTGCAAAGTCACAGCACGCAACTCTCTGAAATAAAGGGAGATATTCACGTTTGAAAAATTAATTCGGTCACGAAAGGATTTAGCGGGCTCTGAATCGCCATGTGGAAACAGCAACACGGGAGAATTGAACACAGACACTAATCTTAGCACTGGTCGTCGCCAGAGTAGCGTAACTTCTTTTTTTTTTCTGTATAACCTAGCATTGACTGTTGTAACCATTTAGCTAATGACCTACCAGTATTAATAATAATACTGATTGTATACATACACAGATTTATAATAATATGATTATAGATGTTCCAGGGACTTTCATAACTTCGCTCGCCATTCACGCTTAACACTAACATATATTTCTTTAAGGTATTCTGACAATAATTGTTATAATAATCTCAACATTTAAAATACTGGAAAAAATACAATAATACAAAAAAAACAGTAACTACCAGTTTTAAATAAATGTTGAAACACTGATGGATTTGGAATGTAACTGAATTTCATGTTTTTCCCTTAATTATAATTATATTACATCAGAAGATATTACTTTTTTCTCGCTTGTAGTTTCACTTAATTATAAACAGCTTCGTCTAATGTTTCATTAGAAAACTAAAATTAATACAAAAAACAAATACGTAATAACGGTAAGAAAATATGAGATATTATAAACAACGCAATTTTTATAAAGATTTTGAACTTGTTTTCTTTAAAGTTCGGAGAACTTAAAATGACAATTGTAGAATATTTAGCAACATATGTTATTAGAAACGTGAAATAAATTTGGCACAGTCCCCCAGACAGATATTCTTAATAGCAATTAAACTGTAACATACGCCGATGCTTCATCGTGAACCAAAAACCCTAAGCGAAATAATTCAGACAAGCAATCAGAACAATCCTGATCGCGATCCCCGTTGAGAACAGAGATTGCAAATACATAAATGAAGCTATTCAAGGGTGCAATGGCTGGGGAAGGGTAAGAAAAATCTGGACCCGCTTCAAGGGAACCCGCCTGCTGAAAAATAGATCGCCAACCTTTTCAAACTCGTCCACGCCGTTGTATTTCCCTCCCTACGAGCTGCAAAGAAGAAACAGAAGGGCCATGGGGGAACGTGGAAGGACGAAACAGGAATCAAGAGGTGGTCGAAGAAGAAAATACGGAAGGTGAAATGGAAGTCTAGGGCAAAAGCTGTAACGGCAGAGTAAACGAGACAAGGCTATGAAATATAAAACTGGACACACACGGGCCAGTCAATGAGGGTCGAGGATGAAGGGCCAGTGAAACTGAGATCCAATCTTTATCCATCCCTTCGGAGCGAGCCGGTTCAGCAGCAATATTTTGCAGTCTTTTGAGAATCGAACACAAAAGATTGACTGGATACCTTCGATCGAAATGCGACATCAAAGAAAAATAAGATGGTTCGAAATCCATCTACAATTGTAGATCCTCCGGCTGTGCGATCATGGCAATCGATGCTGGAGGGGAAGAAGAAAAAAGGACTCGCTGAACATGAAGATGCAAGAAGTACGAGATTGACAGGGATGTCTCAAAAATAACTTTAGACGTTGACTGGTATGAGGGGTTTTATTTAGTTAACCCTCCAGAGCCCAAACTTTTTTCGTGGCTATACAAAAATTTACATAACGTGGAAACCAGCAAATATCAACCTCTAAATACAAATTAACAATGAATTTATGAACTTTTATTTAATATCTCAGGTGAAAGCTGATAATCGCTACAAGGAATCTTTTTGTTCACCAAGGAGACGTTATAAAATAAGATGTATACGTCATATTGCGGCAGGAAATTGAGTTAGATCAACAAGATATCGATATATTGGTATGTGACTTCAAAGTCACACCGAGCTATAGATAGTTAAATATTGGGTTGGCAACCCAATATGGTGATAAGTTATTATTACATCAGGTCGTACTGATGAATTATGCGTACGACCTTCATTAATGGAAAGCATTTCTAAATTCTTATTGTTTAGTTCTATTTTTCCATTTGGGTATAAAACACCTAAGCAGCAGGGACCAAGGAGCCATTGCAAAAAATTGAAGGTTTTTGAAGATCTTCCCCTACATGAATATGATTGCTGTGACTTCTAGTTTGACTACCATCATGACGCATAAAGTACAGTCTATTTCTTCTAGAGTATAAGGAGTAATTTACTCCAGGTGGCTCTATAAGATTTTTAGGATAAACCCAGGTTCTGTCTGCACAAAAAGAAAAAGACCAAGAAGACATTTCGAACAGACACTTTGTCAAATTCACACCTCAAACGCGTCACCGGCATAGATAGCCCGTAACCCAGATCCTGTCTGCTAGGACGAAAGTACACACGGTTTGGGTAAATTGATATTGTTGCGCCAGGGTGTGTCGTCGCAGGATATATTCGTGAGCAACCAGGAAGTTTCAAACGCAACACGAAGGTAACTCTTTATTTACAACTATGTATAGAGATTATTAGAATTCTAGAATACCAAAGGTCGAACAGAGACTGCTAAATCAATAACCACGTCGTTCTTTAACTTCACCGTCAACTTCTAACTTTACCTTCAGCTCGATCTTACGGCAGCTTTCTATGTATAGACCCGCAACAATATTGTTGTCAACTTTGTAAAAACATCTCCATCTTCGACTAAATACACACTATTTAATAATAATATTAGTATAGAAATTTAATAATAATATTATTAAATTTACAGTATTTAATAATAATATTAGTATAGAAATTTATTTCTTTTAACCCTTTGAGGACGATAGACGCATACATGCGTTCCCAAAAATCAGCCACCGTGTGCTACGGGTCACCAAACTGGTCCAGACACAGCTGTTTATATTACGCTTTAAACCTATGTATTTGGATGAACTATCATCTCAGCTTATTTCATTAACTCGTTGAACGCCACAGTGAAAACGGCCATACCTAATCAGGCACGATATAATTTACTATTTTCTATATAAATCGCAAAGAAAAAACAGATTTGAGTACTCAGTCGTATTCTTCTGTTCCTACATTATTGTTACAGTATGAAATTTCCTTAGAATTTTGCAACAATCGATAATTATTTAATTAAATTAAATTTGAGGTGTCGGTCACCGGTGAACGCCACAGTGAAAACGGCCATACCTAATCAGACACGATATAATTTACTATTTTCTATATAAATCGTAATGAAAAAACAGATTTGAGTGCTCAGTCGTGTTCTTCTGTTTCTATATTATTGTTTCAGTATGAAGTTTGCTCAGTAATTATTCAATTCAATTAAATTTGAGGTGTCGGTCACCGGTGACCACCGTGGCGTTCAACGTGTTAAAATACATATTTCTCGTTTCATATTCTGCAATTTTAAAGGACTAAAACAACCGAGCAGACATCAGACATATAATTATAATGGAATATTCAATTCAACACACGCTCTATCGCAGAAAATTTCAGCAAATGGTGCACGCTTTTTCCCAAAATTTTCAGGGCTTAAAGGGTTAACCGTTCCTTGCGTCAGTCGAACACATTTTTCTGATAAAAATAAGATAAATGTAAAAGAGTATGTCTTACACATGGTTTTATTGTTTCTGAACCATGCGATCTTATGCCAGAATGTTCTGACAATGAGCATACAAAAATTTCATTTTACATTTTCAATAAATGAATCTGCATAGATAACTATTTATCTTTTTACTATTGTCTCAATTTGACACCAAGGAACAAATTAGGTCGAAAAAACGGGGGAAGGGTGGTGGTTGCAACACCGCAAACCCATGCTCGCACGATACCTGGCCGATCGTAGGGGTAATCCGAGGTGACATCCACATTTAGAGACTGATGATCCCTTTTGACCCGGCTGGGGGTTTGCAGACGGTAACGAGCATCGAAGAATATTTCTGACAAGTGCTCGTTAGCACGAAGACGCCTATTCCGTCGATCGTTCCGATGATAATCAAGCTAACTCATTAGGGTGTCAGCGGAGGGCAGGAGGATCGATGTCTCCGTTCTGAAGTGTCGTAACGGGCCTAACCTCGTATCCGTGACACGGGGCAGAGGGGGCCAAGAGGTTTCGTACACTTAACACGCGTGTCAAGTGTCTCGCAGGGGGTGAGAATCTCCAGAAAACTGGAGCACGAAAAAGAAAGAGGCCCGGTAGTTATGAAACTAGATGTGGCCGGAGTTTTCCTCTGTGTCGTCTGCTTTTGATTCACCTTCGCCTCGCCCCGTTGCCTTTTGTTTCCACCCTCCTTTGCATACTGGGCCGCCATTATCCCGACTTTTTCTCCTCCGCTGGGAAGATAAAGGAAGCAAGTGCGGGGTCAACCTCTGAGACGATCCTATTGTCTGCGGGAAGCTTTTGACGCGGCGGAGGAAGCGTCCCGGCGAACTTCGAGGAAAAATGTTCGTTTCGTCGCGAAGCAAAGGGTTTCTGAACGGAACCAACGGTTCTGTGGCCGTCTCCGCCGTTGGAAAATTCGATCGACAGAAATTCTTTGTGCGACACCTCCGATGCCGATGAGAGTTTGTCTTCGAACAAAGACCTCGTTTTAGAATATTCTAATTTTAGAGAGGCGTACAATGCGCTGTTTTCGTCACAGACTCCCACGTGCGGGCTTCTCTCGCTAAGGTAATGCCAGAGACAATGGAGACGCGGCTTTGAATGCGTTCCGGCATCGATCTTCCGCGGAGAGCGTTCTCTCGCTTGAAAAACGCTTGAACCGGAAACGGAGAGGGAAGAAAAATGGAAATGTTTTGCGCGGAGATTGGAAAAGCCGATAAACGCGGACCAAGATGTTACGAGTAACTGCCGCTTTCGTTCGATCGATGGAAATGCACTTGGAGGTTCATTCATTTCGAGAAGTCTGATACCCGATTAGCTGCAACGAATTCTATGGGCGATTAGCTGGACAAACTTTAGACCTTGAGACTCTGTGATCTCCTCCGACCGAGTGTCTGCTTTCTGGCAGTCATTGTTTACCGGTGTTCAAGTTTCAAGGCAGTGTCAAGTATTTATTCGTTTAATGAATAAGTTGTTTTAAGGTGGGCTCATGAATAGTCTGGAGAAGTAGACAGAATGTGGTGTACGAAAAAGACAACTGCATTGGACTGGTTCTTTGTTTTACTTGCTGCGTCTGCGAATGAGTGAATAAATGGATCAGGAAGAGGAATAGGGTATAGTACATTAGAATGCAAATTAAATATTATCTTGAAAATAAATTGTACACTTCTACATTTCATACTGAGCCTATTGTTAGGACACAGATAGAGGAGGCAGAGACTACCTCATTCAAGTACGAGTTTATTGAAGTTAGAAGAAAATTGTTACATCGTATTAAACGAAAAAATAAAAAACTTCAGAAAATAGAACCAAAAATTTCAAACTGAATGACGCTTTTTAAGACGACAATGTTTGTTTAACACGTCGACTGCCACGCTGTATAGACTGAAAATGACACGCCTTTCTAGACTCTGATAGACGATGAGAGTAAGCTCAAATTATGCCATTTTTAATCGATGATGTTAGGAACTTTTGTAGCTTTTTACTGATTCTGTTAGACCCTTTTAAGATATTGTTACTAATACTATTTATAATGAGATAAATAACAACTCAATTTAAGCGTCACCCATATAAGGATGACATGGCAGTCAAAGTGATAATGGTGTTCAAATTACAATGAAGTCCTAAGTATTTATTTATTTAATAAATAGGTTGTTTCTTGACTTTAATATAAAATGAATTTAATTTCAAATTATATCGCTATTAGATATAATATTAGACAGTTTCACAGCTTTTTAATAATCCCCTTCGACCTTATGATAAACAAACATCTTTTTAATCTCTGTGTATTAAATTTTGTTTGGTTTTGAGACGTAGTGTACATATAAAAATTTTGTACATCCCTTCTGACATATCCCGTACACATCAATACCCTGAAAAACATAATACAATCCTCTGAATACGTTTATATTAAAATAAACCAAGTTCCAAAAAATATAGAATTGACTCAGAATACCATTCTGAACTCATACAATTTACACCGAAATTCGACTACCCGAAGCACCCCAATTTTGCATGATCTACAAGTCGGCAACGTGGCGCGAACGTTCGAAAATATCCGGATGATTTATGTGGACGCAAGGACGTCGCAGTAACCGCGCGAAAAAAAATGACGTCTGATGTACCGTTATGAAGACAAACAGCCGGAGCGTATTTCACGAACCTGCAGCATGACGAGTTGCAAAGAAAACGAAAAAAAAATCCCGAATTTATCGAACGTCCTACAGCTGAACTGTCGTCGAGTAATGAGCACGTGTCCGGCAAAAAAATGTCTCCCCCTCCGATGTGCAAGGAATCCTTTAAAACTGACTCGTACGGAAGAAACGGGTGTACGGACTCTCAAACGTTATTTCCGCTGAAAGGGTTCGTGACTGGCTTTTATTGACCCTAGGGAATCCTGTCCTTGAAGCGGAATCAGGCTGGCGTGAACGGAATCAAGCTCAGCAGCGTGTAGCTGAATAAACTTCTGCTCCCTTACGTGTCAGACGATACAAGATTTTTCTTCTCGCTGCGAGAACGGCGAGGAACACCTTTGAAAACCGGCGACGTCTCGTAAAAAAGAATATGAAGAAGCATTTCATGAGATCCTTTACGAGGAGAGGAATGATCGTATAACGATTTGCTGGGGAATAGAAACCCGGGACTCGGCAAATCGGATTCATGACTGAAGATTCGCTGTCTGACGTTATTATCTGCTTGCAGGTGCATGAGGAAACGTGTCTCGAAGCAAGGAAACTGCACGACATTCAGATAGATAGGATAAGAAGAGAGAAAAATGGCTGCGATTACACTGACATGATGAACAGACTTGATCCTTCACTGCTGAAGCAGAATCTGACAGAGTCAGACATACAGATGTATTCAAAACTGCAAAAGACAGACGTTCTTATTTCTTTGCAATTTTTAAAGCCTGCTTTACGTAACAGTGGAATGTTTTCTAATAAAAATTTGTAATGCATTTTATGTTTCATTTCTATATAAGAATTACTGACTGAGTTCATGTGGTAGGTCGTTGAATTAGTCTGAACAGACGCTATCATATTATGAACAAAAGAGTATAAGGATACTAATTAAAAGAATTATCTTGATCTTGAAATCTCCCCCGCTACTTCACCCACAGAAAAATTTGGTATACCACGTAATGTACCCCTTTATATTAAACAATTTCTTGTAGAAACATTTTTCTGAAAAAATCATCTTCAGTTCCTCATAAGATGTTCCACCGTTTCCAGTTAAAAAAATAACACCCTGTATGACTCTCCTACGACATTTCCCTTATCTAATATACTGTACTTAACACTTTGATAGCTGCTGTCACGAATACGAGACTTCATTCGTTTTAATAAAACTTGTGAAAAACAAATACTTAGGCGTACTTATCATTGATAAGAAGTAAATAACTGTACATAAAATTAAAATGACAAAATAATTAACATAAAAAGAACAACGTGACAATACTCAACTAGAGTCTCGAAAAATGGCTGACATTTAATTTTCGTTACATATTTGCGGCCATCAAAGTGTTAAAAATAGCTTAGAATTAGATATCACATTTAATATATTATTACTTATAAATAAAAAAAAAGTAGACATAATATGGCGTACAAAAAACCCAACTGCATTAAATTTCGTGTTTATATTACTTTCTGTGTATGTGCAAATAAATAAATGACTCGGAAAAAAGAGCAAGGTATAGTGCGTTAAAATGAAAATTAAAAATGACCTCGGACAATCAAATCTCGAAATCCCTGCAATGGATTAGAACATAGACAGAGGAGCCAGGAGGAAGTTATAATCAGAAAACAACAAAAAGGAATCCAGCCTATCGGAGTTTTTTAACTGCAAGCCATAACAAAATAAAAAGAAACGAAAAATCTGTGGATACAAATTGCCTCTAGAAAGGCAAAGTTAACTTTATAAAAATATAAATTTTCAACATTCGTAGAATCTGTTCTAAAGGCATCGTTTTCACCAATAACAAAAATTTAGATCATTTAAAAAATTATTTCCATCCAACGCCTATTCAACAAACAAATAAAGAATTTGAAAACAAAATCAGACAGTTCTAAGAAAAATAGTGTTCAAAAACAATTGAATTAAAACAACGACTGTACACATCGGTGTCAGTATACCTGAAGAGGTAAAATACTACCATTCGAGACAGTGAAGTCAATCTCCACCTGTTTGCGAGTAGTTCGATCCATAAACGAATGAATAAAACCGTACGAGTCCTCCCCAGGACAAGTTTCCGTGATCATCGATGAACCTGACACGAAAAAGTTTCGTTAAAATTCGATTGCACGGAACAGGAATCCATTTTCCAATATCTGCGACGCGTTCTATCCCCGTTCGGTCCGCGTAACGAAGAAATCTGCTCGATCCAAGGAAAGCATTCTGCTGATAATCCATTTCGGGCATGTCTATGCCTCTGAATCGAGTCGTGGATCGGATATTCGACGTCTTCCAGGTGGTCGTCGGAGCTTTTCTATGCGCCGCCGCCCACGTTCCCAGCTTCGACTGGAATATATGCATCTTAAGCTCGCTGGCTGAGTAAACACGGGATTTCGAGGTGGCACGACCTCAAAGTAAATTCGGTGCAGTAGGTGGCCGAATCGAGAGTTATGGAGGCGAAGCAGCCTGCAAAATGTAGCTAGAGTGAATGAGCTACGTAAATGAATGGCCTGACGCAGCGATTACTTCCGTTTGAAGATATACGGGACTGCGGGGGAGCACAGTTAAAAAGAATTTCGAAAAGTAGCGTTTGACAACTTAACTGTCACGAATTAAATTTGCATTACTTATGGGATGATCTAATAATTACTATTTTTCAGAATTTTCTGAGAGTTAATAGTTATTCAAATGAATTAAATCAATGTGGTCAGCCACTGTGACACTCTAACTCTCGACACTGTAATTCAAAAAGTCTCAAACACATTTTGGTACGCAGTATAGCAACATTCCACCCCCAGATAGTGTTTAGCATTAATGTGTTCCACTCGCGAAGGGTTAATAAATATCGAACGACGCCTGCTGCAAAAATAAATACTACACTGTAAGAACTTATTTTCACTGACACCGAAAAGAGTCGATGTTAATTGTGACAGGTCCTGAAACAATGTAATTTCAATCGAAATAGGATAACAAAGGGTTGTCGCACGCCCTTGCTAACCGACACGAGCCGAACAGGACGTGGACGTGATCGACAGATGTTATCCTGAATATCGAGAACCTGAACATCGAAACCTTGAGGAAGTGACAGCTGCTATCTGACTACCAACGACAGGACAGCCAGGAACAATCGTCGCACCAAGCATGGTATTTATAAACGATGACGTGTCCTCCTTACTCATCGTCAGCTTTCGGTGAAGGAAATTCACGTGTCCATTCGCTAATTAACCACCTGCCTTGCATTAGGTTGAGTCATAAACAACTTTCGATACAGAATAATAAATATTGTTCTCCCTAAAAAATCAAATGATTCACAGAGTCTATTAACCCGGGAGAGGTGACTTTGTGAGAGTTTCTCTCACGCTTGTTGAGAATGCTTCATATCTTTATTACTTCTAATAAATCATTTCCCTAAAAAGTCTTTCTCTAGGTTCTCAATAACAGGTGCGCATACGTCTTTGACAATAAAACAGCAAATAAGGTGAAAAATAAACGAAAGTCGCGATGTGAAAGAAATTCTCACGGGACACATGTAGCGCGACAAATAAATAAACGACACTTCTGCCGGGTTAATTTATGTTCATATTAACCCTCATCCGTTCCTCATTTTCCCAACTGAATTAGTCTCTTGGTGTCAAATTGACAGAATGGTAAAAAGTCAACATAATGAAAAGATTAATAGTTAAATTTGCAAATTCATTTATTTAAAATAAAAACAGATGAAATTTCTGTACATTCGGTACATTTAGGTACAAGACTGTTCGATGAGCAAGGCATACTGCTTTTTTACATTTAGCGTACTTGTGAGAAAAATGTGTCAAATTGACACGAGGGTCGGATGAGGGTTAAAGGGTAATCAGCTTAGATATGCTGCAGAAACAGAAAATCATCTTTTAACCCTTTCGCTGCGGGATACTTGGAATCGAAACGTACGCTGCGTGCGGCCAAGCTGTAATAGTATACGGTGACCCATTGCACCTAACGCCTATAGGCGTCGACAGTACACAGTCAAAGTGTTAAAAGACAATTGTTGTTGTACCTGCAGCATGCAAACGTTTTAAAAATGTTTGCCTTCTAACGTGAAGCAAAAATCAGTAGTAGCCTACGTAAACTATTATAATTTTAACTCTTTGCACTCCGTTGGCTCCGCTACGGGGACATCTGCAGTATGTATCTATACTTAACCTGTTAGTCCCGTAATCTTGAGTGCAAATTATTATTTAGTTTGTTTTGTAACGTAAAATTCAGGTTCTATTTACATTACAATAAAGGAGATTTACCAAAGAAATGAAAATAAATAAATTCATAAGCACTTGTAATATTTTCCTGGCAAAACAAAACTTTTCTTTCCCACTGAGCTTCCCTGTAAAAGTGTGCCGGAGTTGCTGGCAGGTAGTATAAAAAAACGGTCGGAGTGCAAAGAGTTAACAAACACAGAAACTGTGATCTGTCGTAAGTAATTTGGGACTCAACCCAGTATGATGTTTCTGAGGAGCGTATGAGGCGTGCAAAAATCATAAGGCAGGAAAGAAACTCTCTCGAATTGAAAAATGACCTCCGGCACGCTCAATTGAGCTGAAAACGTCCATCGGCCGAGCCACGGATATTAGAAGCGAGTCCAGACTTTCACGGCTTATGATCGGAGAAAGTTGTCGTATTTGGACGTACCGCTGAGCACGAAGTTCGCGTCGTATGTGGAAGTTCGAAATTGAATCGCTGGAAAAGCTCTATCCCCTCCCGTTGTTAAGGACGTCTGTCTGTCTTCATTATGCAATTCAATTCCCGAGGAAGTTCTTGCCGGTCGGAATGCTAAACCACGAGGAGTTCTTTCCTCCGTGCTTGCTCTTCGCGGCGGAAGAATGAAAATTCCCGCTTTTCAGCTGGAGTTCCTTTGTCACGCCTCGGAAAGTACTGTTCGTCGTTTAGGTCTGCGTCGAGGACGTTCTAGAAGAACGCTTAGAACGAAGTTAATACTTTGGGACGAATGAACTGGATAGCGGTTGAATTCTAATTGCGGGTAAATTCGAGTGTCAGAGGTCTCGTCGAGTTAGAATGTTGACTAAACGGTTTGAAACGATTATTAACGCCATATCTACCTATGATTACCGTGCACTTCATCGAAGCGATCAAAATGACAAATTTTAGAAGAAATACGTACTTCAAGGGATCAATGTTTATTTATATTTTTCGGTAGCTTTATTCAGCATCAATTCGAAATAAACGTAACACAATGAACTGGATAGCAGTTGAATTCTAATTGCGGGTAAATTCGAGTGTCAGAGGTCTCGCCGGGTTAGAAAGTTGACTAAACGGTTTGAAATGGTTATTAACACTACATCTACCTACGATTACCGTGCACAAAAATATGTAATTCAAGGAATCAATGTTTATTCATATTATTCTTTAGTTTTATTCAGCATTAATTCGAAATAAACATAACAGTTGTCAAAAATAAATCGTACATAGTAAAACTAAGTCAGTCATTGTTACTGCTTGTAGTTCTAGTGTTAACACTCTCGCAACTGGACCAGGTAAATTATACAGGAACTCGCTACATTGATCAAATAAATACGTTGTTTCAGCTTTCTTCTGTTTAACACTTTTTCAGGGTATTGTTGTTTCAAACGAGGTTACAGTATGTGTAACAAATTGCATTTCAAATTCGCCCTCAAAACTTGTAGTTAGTCAGACAGAAGATAAGAATGGGCTGAAGATAGATTTGTGTATCTATCGACGCAAGTTTCACTGATTTATTCTTAACCATTCGAAGGTTATCAATATTTTTAACTCTTGTGGAAGCAAAGGCACTTTGGAGAAAACTGACGACATACATCACACAGATCTGCAGTATCGAGGGTCAATTATCTTGCATCGACTCCTTTGCATGTCGCTGAAATTCTCCTTGCATCAGCTACAAGACTAAACGAAAAAGATATCGTGTATGAAACACAAAAAAAATCAGAAAAACCTTGTCCTAAAAAATATTAACCCTTTGAGCGCTGAACATTTTGGGAAAAAGCATGCACTATGTGCTGAAATTTACCGCGGTGGAACGCATGATAAAATGAATATTTCATTATTATAACAATGTGTATGGAATCGATTGTTCAGTTACTTCAGTGTTTTAAAATTCTAAAATATATAACGGAACGTACATAGTTTAATAAAATAAGCTGTGGTGATGATTCGTTCGATTACGTAGATTTATAGCGTACAATAAATAAACAGCTGTACTTTGACCAGTACGGTGACTCGTAGCATATGGAGAACAATTTTTTGGAACCCATATATGCGTTTACCACCCTCAAAGGGTTAAATTGCTTGATCTTATCACCGACTCCTAACATTCATCCAGTAGCGCAGAGTACTGAAATTGAAAAAAATCCAAAGTGTCACACGGAACAAAAGAGAAAATGAAGTTCCACGGCAAGGTGAAACAATGATTAAGGTAATGTCCCTTGTTCAGGCCCTTCGGAAGACCCTCGCACGAGCGTAAGAAGCTGTGGAGCTTCGCACAAAAAAATCGAACGCGAGATTCCGTGGCGAGGAAGAGCCGGTGGCGGCGGAATGTTCTCCGTCGTTACATGAAATTGGAACGTTAGAACGGAAGCTGGAGAAACAAAGGACGGAGGAAAAAAATAGGAGAGCAAGAGAAAATACACGGGAGAATTTCGGATGGAGGGCTTCGCGAGGGTCGTCCTTCAATCCTGCCATTTTCGTCCTCGACCCGAGAAAAGCCCGCATTAGATGTCCTTTCCACCTCCCATCGTTACCTCTCGCCCTTTTCTCCGCATCGCTGCCCTGCTTTCCAACGCCGCCGCCGCAAACCTCGTTCATACCCCTTTTACCTCGACGGAAGTAATGAAGATAAGGAACAAGAGAAACGGCGAGAGGTTCGAGGCTCGAAGAACGAGGATTCTTGAGGAAAATCCTCCGATAACTGGCGATACCGGGTCAACACCTGCCTCTGACCTTTTTATGAGACGATCATCCACGGCGATCGTGCCGCAGAGTCAAAAATACGCGCTGAGCCCTGAAGAAAAGCCTCGTTGCTCTTCTCGTTGCAGAACTGATTTGAGAGAAGACTGAGTTACGCGGTGAACCATATGAATTCAAAACATGTTGGAATACAACGATCTCCACACAAAGTCACATGCAGTACACACACACAGACAAGATGCAGCAGGAAAGTGTTGTGTCTTTTGACCTGCAGATTTTCCAGGGCACTCTCCAGGGACAGAAAAGCTGCTGTATCGGTGCGAGCAATGCGAAGTGAAAATGCCAAGTTATTCTAATCAAGAAATCACAGATACATATTGTTGGAAATCAAATTCGGTATAATTCGAAAACAAAATTGAATAGGACATACAGTGGCGGACGAAAGTATTCGTACAGTGAGGAAATTACAAAAAAGATAATTGTAATTTCTTCAAATTAGTTAGTAAATTAGGCAATATAAACTTTATATTTTTATATATGTTTACGTTGAATATTAATTTAAATATTGTACAAAGTTCATTGAAATAAAGTTATTCATTTACAAGTTACAATTGTCTCTTTTATAATATCCCCACTGTACGAATACTTTCGTTCGCCACTGTATGTTTAGATGTGCCTTAAAAGTCACCCTTAAAATATTTCACACTTATTTTGGAAGATCCTGTATAACAGTGTCTTTTATACCTAGTGATTTCTTCAGCTGCGAGCATTTTTGCCGCGCGAAAGGCTAGGCGTCGCGAGACTAATCTCGGCAGGATTTTTCACTCGCTTCGAGATACGATCTCCTCGTATCGATTTTCTATTAACCGTTCATATTGTCGCGCGATATTAAATGTCATCGCATCGTATCGATACGTGTTAGACACAGCCTTGAGGGAAAGTCGTGGAACATTTTTCTTTCGGCCGCTATCTGTCGCCCGCGGTCCCCGCAAATTCCCCACGCGATTGATAAGGAACTCACCGAATAACAAGCCTTTTACACGGCGAACGCATCGATGAATACTGTCGCGTAACACGGAATCTTCGAGCACGTTTATACTATATTTTTCTATGAACGAAGTTTATATTCCCTTCGAGCGGAAACCTTTTTTTTCCTTGAGTTCCTCGAGACTCTTGCCATCAGATATTAAATCTCGCAGCGTCGTCTATCAGAGATTGCGTAAGAAGCTTGACGTTGAATTCTTGCGGAGAAAAAGTGGAGAGCTTTGCGGAAACTTTACTGAAAGTACGGTGGAAGCTCTGATATCCTCTAATATTCGAACATTGTAAATATTATCTTAATAGCACATTTTTTTCCCAGAAAATAGTAGTATATTCTGTGCGGGCATTTTTGAAAATGTTTAAACATGATCAAAATGAATTTTGTTTAGTATACATTCGGCTGTTGTAAATTTCTGGTACAGTTATCGTTGTAGTTTTGTATTTATTCTTTTAGTTTAGTTTCTTTTTTAATTTTTATTGAGCATATAGCTTTATAATAATATCGTATTCTCCAAATAAACGTTATAGTCAATTTTAAGCCTTCTGCACTCCAAGCGTGCCTGTCAGACACTGACAATGTCGAGCGTTCCACTCCGAGTATGCCTCTCAGGCAATCCGATAGTTCGTCAATTTTATATACTAATTTTTGTATACCATGTCAAAAACGAGATATTTCTTAATACGTAAAACTATGTAAAGCGTAAACATCGTATCTCGATGAAGTTTCCTTGGAATATGAATCACTGAAAATTAACATTTCCTTGCAGTAGCTCGCAACCATATTGGTTGCATCATCATATTAGTTATGATGGAGTAGTTGGTTTATCGTATCAAAAGGCGTTTGGAGTGCAAAGGGTTAATTATGTTTACACTTTTAAATATTGACAGGGTACTGTATTACGTGTATGACGCACGCGGCGCGTCATCAGTTTATCATATAAAAAATTAGTCAAAAATCCGACGACGCACCCGTTACGTCATCACCTGGTTACAACAAAAATCGTCTAAAATTATATATTTCTCACTGTTCAAACTTTGTGTCAGTCACCTTATTTTTCAATATCAAAAAGAACCCTGCTCCTGCGGTCTTGTGATGAGACCTCCGCATCAACTAGGTTACTCAATTCATTGATCAACCCGAATAAATACAACGCTACTCTGAACCGAATCAATTCGTTCTCGAACGACTTCAATTATCCGACAATCTATTAAAACGGTCTTACAGAGAAAAGCCGAAATTACTCGCTACACACCGCACACAAATCATTAGCTTCTGCGCGAAGCACTGAATGGATGGGTCTCTCTCTCCTCTTCGTCTAATATCCGGTAGCGGAGGCGGTTAAGTACACGACGTAAACGGCTGTAGATTCTATTTGCATAGGGGCTCCAAGCAAACGTTCCCTTCGGCTCTCAGGAACTAATAACGCAGTTAATCTAACCGGGTCCTCTCGCAGGACACCGGGAAGAAGCGGAACCAGGACGTCACGGTGAAACTGTTTGGCACAGATTCCTCCTCTCGGTGCGTTTATTGCGAGAGCGACTTTTTGCCGCGGGACAGCGCAGGGGACGCGTCATAGAGATTTTATGGTTCCAGCTCGCGGAGAACGGCTTACGGTCTGGCCTCGACGATAAAAGACAGAATTATTGGCAGGATTCTACTGTTATTATGCAGACGCTCGCGATGTCTGCTTGTCCATTGCTGCGTAACCGAGGAAGCTGCTCTCTCCGTCTCCATAAGGACAAACGGTCGTTCAGGATGTCAGGAACGAGCCCTTCAACGAATGTAAGTATGGAAATAAATGGTACCTGAAGAACGTAAGATAAAAGGATATGAATGTGATTATACTGCTTCGTATTTCGGGCTTTTACGCACTGGAGTTCGATGAAATTTGTTGAATAATTTTTATTATGTTTAGCAGTGTTCTCCAACGTGGGGGGCAATTTTGAATATTTTGGGGACCATTAGAAAATTATGTTGTACACGTCACCTTCAACGCCGATACAGTAAAAAAATCGCCATTGTTATTTATGATAGCAGGCGTTTTTTTTTTTATTTGACGTATCTATTTATATTATACTTTTTTATAACTTGATTGACTATTATGATAGGGGGGCAGCAAAATCTTTGATGCATTCAGGTGGGGCATGGTCCAAAAAAAATGTTGGAAAACACTGGTTTGGCATCATTGGGAATTGTTATATAGAATTTTGTGGTATAAAATCGTTACTAATGGTAGAAAAATAACTTCAACCCCAATGATCATTTATTGGAATCTTTTTTATCCAGAATTCGATGTACTTTCGATTTTTCGTAGAAATATGATATTGTATGAAGATAACCCTGAAACCTTGAAAATTGCAACTGACAAGAAAGAATCGAATCGTGTGTGGTCCCTTTCGAACTATACGAAACTCATGTAAATTAATAATTGCGAAAATCAATATTTATGAAGTCATTGAAGTGGTTCCATTTACATATCCCTCCCTGTATTCTGAATTAAGCTTCAATATTTTTCTGTTAACAGAAATTCAAAGTTATGTTTTAAAAAAGTAGATTTTATATTTCACCAATAAATACTTTAAAATCATCGAACATTATGGGTCGAAAAAAGTTTAAAATGCTTACGTTTTATATACATATCGTATATAGAACTATATTAGATATTTCTAAATACAGGGTAGCACACTTTGGAAGCATATAATACTCGAAACGGGAACAAAAGTCGTCTAATCAACATAGGTCCCAAAATCAACCCTTTAAATATTACAAACACTTAAAATGGGCTTTTGAATTCTATATTTCTTAAATAAGTTTACTGACCTTCCGCACAAGACATAAAATTTACAAAAAATTAACTTCATCACAAAATTATATGCTCCTAAACTTGGACTTCCTTTTTCACAACTACCCTATATAACAGAAACGAATCTGACTGCAACAGCGACACAAACTCTATCAATCAACAAAACCACATTTCATATGTTCCGACATGGTACTCAAAAAAGTTCATTACACGTTTCAAATAATTACAGCCAGTGCAATGTACGAAAATTACGTTCATTTCGCTGTTTGTCGAAAAGGGCACTCCGGCATGGCGGATATTTTCAAGTGTGAGGAACAGAGGGAACGCGAAATTCATAATTCCATTTCGCGAGGAAGCGGGTGTGTGCGTGTGCATACGTTCCAAATCTGTGTGGAAGCGTGTTTTAAATCTGTGTGCACGTGTTGGTTGGCACCGTTCACGGCAGTAAGGAGCGATGTCGTACAAAAAGCCGCGTTTGTATCGAGCGTCAGAAGCGAATGACTCACAATGAGCCCATACATCGAACGAGATACTATCCGGTAAGGGGCTTTGTACAGCTGATGCTGTTGCATTGAGCACACCGCACGCGGAAAGAACAACCTTTTCAACAAAGACCGATTATTTATTGCTGCAAGTTGCGCATACAATGAGCCTCAACACCGGATCGCTTCGATGTTAGTCATCGATGCTGAATACGAACGTTGATTATCGTTTCTGTCGAGTATTATTCGCTCTGTTACACGTTTCACTTTACCGTCGTTTCTTCGGCGATATAATTTAGTTTGCATGGATGCCATATCATATGGGTTTTACAGCCGGAGAAATTGCGGTCCGGAGGGTGAAACGAAAGAGTGGAAGTAATGGAACGATTTGCAGGTACTTCTTGAGGAGCTGGTCACTTATATTTGATCAAACCGCTGCCGCGTACTGCGAACGCCCATGGGCGTTCGGCGCAATGGCTCAATGTGTACTACTGCAACTCGGCCCGCACGCAGCGTCAGCATATGATTAATAAATACATTAATTTAAATATCTCACTTGCTAATCATTTTTCGACCATGTTACCCTAATACTTTTTTACTTAGAATGACGAGAGGGTTCGATGTATGCCAAAAAATAGGAAGGTTTCCACTTAAAAAAATAGTGCAACTGCAAAATGTACATGCATTATTGCACCTGCGGAAAAAATATGAACGCAAGTATGTAGTACACCTTGAACCATTCATCTTTTTTCTTTAATATTTGATTCTAACTTGGACCAAAAAAATGATATGGCTTGTTACAGTTGCGTGAATCAGCCTGTATTCTTTCCAAGGAGTTAATTCTAGGACCCATGTTGTTTAAACATTTGTTGCGTTAACTGTACGCTCCAGAAGTTTAAACCCCTTTTTAACATATAAATGTGTATTATAGTAAAAACAATATTCGCTGTTCGAGGGCCACCGTTTCCCTGTCGTGTCAATAATAATTTAAATTTAACTTTGCTATCATTTAATTTCTCATGATTATTTAAACGATTTATCATAGGAACAAGCAAATGAAAATTGATAAATGTTTGCTACTGTGTCCACTATAATTTACAATCGAAGAACCGACCTTGAACATCCACTACTCCGCACCTCTGCCATAGTATGATCGAGCCTTGATTTAACGTCCAAATTAAAATTCATTGATCTACGATGTTTTAATGTAAGATAAGATCGTAGCCATTTTTAGATGATCGATGTCAAGGAAAAAGTAATTTCTAATACGCCTACGGCAATATACCCTTTCCCATGGCGAACCATTTCTGTATTAACACTTTGACAGCCGCTCATATTTAACAAATACTAATTATTTGTGGGCTTTTTACAAGAGCTCTTAAATAACTAAACATTTTACATTACTGTCTTCGTATTGAATATTTTACAATTTCCTCTTTATGAGCACCTGAAATATTTATTATATTATTTGAAGTATTTATTTGTGTTACATGACTGTTATTCGAATAACTAAAATCATGTATACGTGACAGCGGCCGTCAAAGTGTTAACAACACATAACTTCCGCTGGATGAAAACCGAGTTTCCGGTGAAATATTCCAAAAATCTGTCCACAATGGCTGGATGCATTTCAGAATAAAAATATCGAGGGGCAAAATTACAGGAACATTAGAAATCGTTTAAACGGGGTCATTGGAGTATGAATCAGTTTCATATAAAATGATATCACTTTCTAGCGTGTTTTCGCCTTCGTCGTGAAACAAAAATAGCAAACAAACCATGCGCGATGCAATACACCGTAACAGTTAAGATTTGTTGCGCGTGCGTTCAACTTTCACTATAAATCACTGACAATGAGACGCTTTCGTATCACGCAAAATCATAGTACGTCGACCAACCTTGACTGTAACCTGCCCCATGATTCTCTATAAATTCTCAATTTTTTTTCTTGAAACGTGACTGTTTCTTATATGAACGATTTTTCCAGTGATGTATTTCAAACATACTTCTGCTTCAGAAAGGTATTACGTATATAAGTATTATTTTATAGGGTGGTCCAGGCGACTGGAATAAATCACACCTCTTTCCTAATTGCAATTAGAAAATTAATCAACATTTTTCAACCACTTTGTTCAATATACCGCGTGTTTTGACGCCGTCTACGTTACATTGAAAAATGTCTTCCATCTATTATGTTTCGTACCAATTAAAAGGACAAGAGAAGTCACTTCCGTTTTTACATAAAATATCCATAAACAAGCTTTTGAGTGAAGTAATACTTATAATTAAAAGAAGTGGCTGTTGATTTTAAATCCATCCAAAAACGTCACACTTTGCATTAATACTTTTTGACACAGAATTACGAGGATTTGATTTATGTAAAAAATAAATATACGTTTCTACTTGAAAAATAACGAGGCAAGTGTAAAATGGCACGTGCATCTTTGCATTTGGGAAAAAATATGATCCTGAAAATATAGTCCCCTTTGGTCCATTCTCTCTTCTAATTGCAACCAGAAAAGAGGCATGACTTGTTCTAATTGTCTGGACCACCCTGTACAGCTCTGAGCTAATAAAATGTAGCAAAACTAATGATCGAAGCAGTAACATAAATTTATATTAAAATTCGGGACACCTTTATGATACAGACGTTCCACTCAGACCGTTCAAAACTACAACATTACAAAACGAACAACGTTACGTAAAAATAGTATTTGGTAACAGTTAAAAAAGAATTGCTCACACGCGCAGCGAGATGATTCAGACCGTATGAATTTATGGCAGTCGAGGATGATTGTTATCGCGCGCGAAAACGTTAAGTGGTGGAATCCTCGTTGCGCAAGCACCTTTATGAATAACAATTAAAATAACGCGAGCATCGAGGGCAAGTTGAGGTCTGTGAACGCGTTGCGAGCGGAACAATTTGTTTCCGCGGAAAATTTCTAGTTTCTCATAAGCGGCGGAGTTCGCGGTGTTTTTCTTCATTATTTTCGACGATCTGCCCGGAGATTTGCAACGCGATTCTTGCGAAACTTCTTGCGAACCGGGTGGAAACAAATGAACACGGTGTTCTGCTGCTCGAGCCTCAAATGCACTCGTTTTTCCTGGGGAAACGAAAGCGCGATTACGAGGCTCCACGCAAGAAAATGTGCTGCGAAACATTAAGTTTCATAAATGTTTCATAAACGTTAGAAAAGACCTCGATGTAGTTTTAAACGATTTCATTCTGTATGCACGGACGAAGTTTGCGTGTACAATCTTCCGTGTACATACGTCCTTTCAAGCGTTCGTCTGCGGAAAGCCAACGTTCTGGCTGAGGTGTGCAGGGAAAATGTATTGGGGTGGTGGAAAACAATTTCGTTTTCCACATATGTATATAAAATTGACAGCGTTTTCACTAATCCTTTTACCTGAATTTGGAGGTAAAGCAATTGTAGGAAGAGGCGGGGTTCAGTATCTTTATTATTAATAAAAAACGAAAAAACATTCCCACCAACCCAATATTTAATTATAACAAAATACACACAACTGATCAGTCCGGCTGGCTGGAAAGCCTGATCAGTTGTGTGCATTTTGTTATAGTTAAATATATTTTTTCTACAGATGCAGTGTCTTCTGTACTGAGAGTCATTTCAGTGACAAAAACGTTTTGTCAGTTTTTGCTCGTCTCCACTTTAATCGTAATTGCAAAGCGTGTTTACTAATTAGGTATGAACACTCTGGTATTGAGAGACGTCATTAATCAAAGTTTAAGACGCTTTACAAGTTGATGCTATTTTTCCTGGGTGCTATCAACGAGAAAAATCTTTTTCAGGCATCCTGGCAGAATCGCTATAACTTTAGACAGAATCATTATTTTTACATCAAAAAATTATCGCGCATTCTTCAAACATTGTATAACAAATCTATAAAGTTTTAAATTCATATGTTCATTACTTATCTTTAAAAAAATTCTCAAAAATCGCCTCATCGTTCGACCGACAGAGTAGCCAGGATCCTTAACCCTCAAAGGCTACCATAAAAAAATCACGTTACCCATAAACGCTATCAGGGGTGAAACTTCACCCATGATAGCCTTTAAGGGTTAAAAGCGAATTCTATACGCTGATAGACGTTTTTCATTTATCAGAACACTCGAACAGTCGAATCCTAAAGTTTATCGCACGAAATCGTTGGATAAATCATAAAGCAAAGGGTTAAAAATAACTGCAGTTGTTAATTTGATTACGTTTGACGAAGTCGTATATAAAACCTTGCGTTACTCATGGGGATGACCTGACGGTAAAACGAATCAAAAGCCTTCGAACCTTCGACACGCTGACCCATTTCAGAAAATTTTATTCCCCGCTCGATTATCCTCGACGGGTGCCAGATCCGAAACGTCGACGCAGATAGGTCAACCGGTCCGCACACCCATAATTTATCGTACTCGCTATAATCGTTCCTGTGCACCCTTATTATCACGATCTGCTCGTTCTTAAATCGGCGGACGGATAAAAAAAGGGAGGCTGACCTTGCGCGAAAGGAAAACAGGAAAATCAATCGCGAGTGAAACGAACGGGCAAAGGAAATGCATTCGTTTACGCGCGCGCGGTCAGAGGATCGGCAGGTTTGAGGCGTGAAAGAAAATCCTTTCAAAAGGTTTTCCTAATGAATCCGTAATTTCACGTACGAACGCGAACCGGCTAAACAAAGGAGAAAGAAAGGAGTCGGTAGAAAGCGCTAATCATGATTCCCGGAACAAAGCTTCAATCGAATCGCGTGTGTCGTGGGATGGAAACATAAGCTTCCAATTAACATTGAAAACTGTACAATAGAGTGTAGTTTTGTTTTTGCTAGAATCGCTTGGAAAGAAAACTGAGGCGCAGAAATGACATCGGTAAGAGTGCAATAATTTCACTGTCGTGTTGAGAGGCATGGACTAACAAACATAATGAATCGCACTGACAATGAGTTTATGACAGAAATTTGGAATCACTTAATGATTTTTAACAAAATCAAATTTTCTAATGAATTTTCTACTGCTCCATTGTTCGCCCATAAACGCACACTTCTTTCTTCTAAATCGACCTCAGAAACACTTTTTTTTGTAAATGTTCCTTTGTTGCTACAAGAAATTAAATGAAAAGACAGTACTTATAAGGGTTAATTAATACGATTTATATTAGATTTTAAAAAGAAAATTGTGACTAGTTTTCGAGATATCCTTGGGGGTGCCAATATTCAGGGGATGAATTTCCCCTTTAAACTTGAGTATCCGCAACTAAAAAAAATACGTGTCTCTTATTTTTGGCTATAGTACAAACCAGCAAAATTTCATCAAAATCAGGAAGGGGCGGTCCTATACCTTACCTTGTAACTTTAAGTGTTATCCACATAAGGGGTGACAAACTTAAGACTGGCAGGGTAGCTGTTCGCTACTTTTAAGAAATTGAGAATAGAAAACGAATATTGATTAAAATGTAACACTCTAGCTACCCGTGACCATGGTCCTCTTCACAGTTCGTATTAATTATTGTGCTTATCAATTAAAGCGTTAGGAAAGTTCCAGGTGAGGTTCAAGCGATGTCATTTGAATGTTTCATGATCTGTATGGTTTCTTTACATTTTCTACAGTCGTGGATCCTTGGTACAAATGAACACTTGGCCTATTTTGGTACACATAATGAAGACTGTGTATAGAAGGCCTTCTAGAGCTTCTGTCCTTATTGTTCTCTGTCTTCTAATGTGTTAATTCCAACACAGTACTGACGCTTGTACTCTTAATTTCATATTTCAGATACTACGTGTAATACTTTACTGTTTTAGTGTGTACGATATTAATTGAAAAATATTTAACGAAATATGTGTAGAACACCGTGCATACGTATGAAGATACATTGAGTTCTAACTTTTTACGTGAATCATCTTATACAATGATTATACGTTCACTTTCTAGCAAACCAATTTAATTTGTATAGCATCAGATCATATATTAATAACAAACAACACATGTTCTATATCAATATTTGAAAACGTCAATATTTCAGGTGCTATTTTAAACGGCACTTATGTTGAATGTTCTGTATAGTAATAGATATTTTGCTTCATTGAAGATGTATAGAGTTGTTACATTTTATGTGAATCGTCCTGTACAATAATGATACGGTGTTTTTCCAGCCAGCAGTTTATCACATCTAAAGTCACGCCGAGAACACGTATTTCTCGTGCACGCCCACCAGTAGATGTTACTTGCCTCGTAATTAGCACGTAAGATAATTAGCCGTGAATAATCGAGCACGGGGCAGATTTTCTATGAGCCACGCCATTAAGCGTTCGCTTCTACGGCGAAAATGCGCTCACTAAGATGATTTAATTATCCCGTGAGGGAAATGGGGAAATTTGTCCTGATCAGACCTCGTGCGTCCAATGAAATCACTCGACATTGATCAGTAAATGATACGTTCGTGAAACTGGAGTGATTTGTTTGAAACGATACCCGGAATTTAGAGAGAGCCCCTTGAATTGCGCTCCGACGAGTTTCCACGCGAATGAAATTCGATTGTCAATTAAAGGTTCATGAAACAATATTCCCCTTCCACGATTTTCGAAATACTCTAAAAAACATTGCCTTCGAAAATTGTTGATTAAAACGCAAATTGCAAACGATTGCCAATTAAAGTTCCAGAATACAAAATTCTCCATTTATTGCTTTCAAAATTACAAATAATTCCCGAGAGAATAGATGCATATTTAGGTTGACTTAGTAAATTGGAAAGCACTAATTAGATATCGAATTACGTCTTCCGTCCATGAAATCTGTGAACATATTGTAAATTTGCTGTAATTTGGCTTCAGTGAAATAATAGAATAATACAGTTTACTCGACAGATTTATTATATAATTATTTAATTTGGTAGAGCACGTAAAAATATTTATTTGCCAGTAAAAATTTGTCAAATCTATAATTATTGCTGTTTTCTTAAGGATATAAATAAACACATTCTAATTCTATTTTTACTACAGCGTTATATAAAAATAACATAAACATAAACCTTTACTTCTGTTACTTGTTATTCACTAAAGATTTCTATTAGCGAAATGAAGATTAGCTATTTTAATTCAAGGAAAATTCAATTCTATTCACCTAAAAAAGTTATTTAAAATTTAACTCCAAAAACTGGATCGATTGCAGTGCTAAATCAATTTGAAAAATTACTCCCACTTGTCAAAGATTCTGTTTGACTACTGATCAACAAAAATATAAAACAATGTTTTAATTAGAAAATTTTTCAATATACCTTCCATTGCAACATTCAATTTTAGGAAACACCACAAATCACTAGCCTACGGATGTTTATACAAATAAATATTTGCATTTTTAGAGTCCAATATTTTTTATGCTAATGCAGGTATAGAAATGAAATTTTAACAAAACTGTATTTTGTTCTATAAAAGTGCAGTCTAATTATCACGATCCGTAATTTAACTCTTTGAGGCCGGAACATTTCGGGAAAAATCGTGCACCATGTGCCGAACTTTTCCGTGCTGGGACACGTGTTAAATTTAATAATTAATTATAATTATATATTTGATGTCGATTGCTCAGTTGTTTTAGTCCTTTGAAATTGCAAAATATGTAACGAGACATATATATTCTAATGAAATGAGCAAAGATGATAATTCGTCTAAGTACATAGGTTTAAAGCCTACAATAAACGCATGTGCCCAGGCCAGTGCGGTGACCCGTAGCACACGGCGAACGATCTTTTTGAACGCATATATGCGTCTGTCGTCCGCAAAGGGTTAAGATAGCGAATCCAACGTGACGTTCGTCGATACTCAGAAATAAAAACCCTGTAGAGGATGAAGAAAGATAGCAAGGGAAGATTCATTCAAACCGAACTGTTCCAAGGTGAAGGATTCAGACCATGGAAGATTAATGGTGCACCCCGTTAACATTTATGCATGCTACGTTTGCAACCTGTCCAAGACTTTCTATCTTTCGAACCTCTTACAAGATTCATGTGTTCGACGTCAGCTTCAGTTTTGAAGAACCGGCGAAGTGGGACAAACCAGGCGGCGTGGTACATTTTGCAAAAGTTTAAGTAGATAGTAAAGTTGGAGGCGGGAAACGTCTGAAGGATCATGGATAACGCGTCGAGAAATAACGCCGAGAGGCGACCTGCTTTGTATCGCACGTACAGGGTGTCCCTGAATCGCGGACAGAAATTTCAAAGTCTGGCAGAACTTCACCTGTTCACTGGCGAGGACGAGTTAACTCGTCCTTTGAGAATGACTCTGCGATACAAAAGGCGAATTTTAATTACTCACAAAGTAGGAGAAACTTGGCTAATTCCGCAGTACTAACAAGGGGAAAACGTGTCATATTTATGCCAAGATTTTTATAGGAAAAAGTGTCAAGGTATGTGGAGATGGAACAAACTTTGTTTAGCATGTCAAATAAAGAAATGTACAGTGCTCCACGGTTCGCTGAAAGAGAATACGGGACTGAGAACGTCCAGCCAACCGAGGTAGGGCAAGTTGTCATCGCCTTCTCGAGTATAATATTTACGAGGGTACTTTTGAACCAAAACTGATAGCGTAGACATTTTTATTGTCAACTTACCAAGAAATCAACTTTATCTCCATGATATTAAAAATGCTATCGTATTTTGTTAATAATGCTTTCTATATCTGCAATGGAAATATTTGCTTACAGGCGAAAACACTACTATAAGAATAGTATAAATAAAAATTCGCAAAAATCTGTGCAGTAACCCAATATATTCTTCAACAGAATCACGTTCGTTCGTGAGTTCTGCGAATAGCTAGAAATTTTCTGTTTCCGTAGAATGCTCGGGTATCGCGTGTAAAATAATGTACATATAATTAACTTCGCTTAATTATGCATAGAAATGACCACAACTCTTTCTCTCAGCCGCTGTTTTCTAGCATAACGGTTATCCTTTCTCAACTTTCTTTTTCGTATTTATTATTTAATATCACTCGTTTACGCAAATATTAACTTTTCAACAAATTCTAATGTAATATATTCTGCTAATACGTTTCGTGTTCATTTATATTTTTACAGAAGCAAATTTCTGGCGTATAATGTTTTTTCAGCATATTTATATTATAAGTCGTGCATTATGTGTGGACAGTCGCATAATGGAAATGACTATAAATTACGTTCAGTATTTAATTTTGATTACATTAGTGTCGCGAGTGAATGCATTGTGGATAGGTTAATGCATTACGTGACGAGATTTGATCGATGAAACCTTTCATACTTCGCCAACGTTGACGGCGCTATTGAAAGCATAGAAAGTGTCGTGATCGACAATAATCATTCTAACGTTGCAAAATGTTGCATCGATCACTGTCATTTTTAATCATTAAGAAAATATCTTTTTTTTCTTGTATGATTCACGGTCTAAGCTAGCAATATAAACTCGATGACCTAATTATATGGAACAATCAATGCTATTAAGTAGGATAGTATGCTGATGTAGTACCGTTCAGCAAACATGAGAAAGTATATTATTTTGAATATTTTTAGAACCGTGTTTAATGGTACATCAATTTTATTCTATATACTGATTTAAAAAATCGAATAGTAATAATTCTTACAATTTTAATATTGTTACAATTCCACTGAAATTATTATTAGTATTATTTATATTTTCGAAAATTCTGAAACGCGTACCCAGTTATACAGAGTATACCATAATACGCGAACATAATTTCTGTGGTAGATTTAGCGCAATAAGTAATAAATAAAAATAGTTCACATAAATGTTTGTCCTCTTTGACCTTGTTTTCGAGTTACAGTCGTTTTTGTGTCATAAGAACATCTCTGAAAGTCAAGATATCTTATACAGTCAAATTTGTGTTTGCTCAGCTACAACACTGTAGCAATGAAAACATATTGTTCCATTTAAACAAAAATATTGATCACCTTAAAATGTTGATAAATAAGGTAAGTGCACCTAATATCGCCTACCAAATTTCAAATCATTCTCAAGTGAAGGGTAAGAGACATTTTTATACCAAATTAGTCTCAAACGAAAGAGACATTATTTGTATTTAAGGTACATCAGGTTAAAACAACTAAAGTATAAAGATTTTTAATCAAGATTAAGAAAATGGAAGACAAGCAAGCATCGACCTCTTGAGAAAGTGTCTCTAATATCGCCTACCTAAGAAATTCTGATTAATTTATACATTCACGTGTTTTTACCAAATAATTTTGATTAGTATTATATTTAAAAAATACAAAAATATAATCACAACTACAACTACAACTTCAGTAAGTTGCCGATTTCTGCCAACGCTTGTTTTTTCCAAATATTACAGGTGGGCGATATTAGGGCACTTACCTTACGAGGTTTAGAAAAAAATTGCCTCACCACAATATTTGCATCTTCGAATCAAATACCGTCTTCATTAGACATTTTCTAATCTCATCGAAAACAAGAGAGACATTCCAGGTTCTAACCTTAAGTGACTCATCCTGTGTACCCCAACATGCTTTAATTCAACTCGGAACACTCTCAAATCCCATTGCTACACCGAAGCTGTTCGTATTAATACACTATGAGGCCCTTCGTACGCAGACCACCGAATTATTATTCCTAAGTGGCCTGGCTCGTTGAATAATTTCGATGTTCGCGAGCTGATTCGGTTGCGCGGCGTACCCTGCATGAATAGCCTCCCCAAGAATCGCTCAATTATGCAATAACCGCCGTCTAAGTTCGACAGGGCCGAGACAAAGCACTTCCGATGAAATTCATCCATGTTTTGTCTCTAGACTACCATCAGCTACAGTCCCCTTAGAGCCTACTTACCTTAACAGATGTTTCGTATGTTAATTAAACAATTCAATGTCTAACAAAATATAGATACACGTTTGTACTTAGGCTTAGGATGTTCCTTGAATCTTTTGTTCGCTAAAAGTA
The DNA here is from genome assembly GCA_916610135.2 of Macropis europaea. NCBI lineage: Eukaryota > Metazoa > Arthropoda > Insecta > Hymenoptera > Melittidae > Macropis > Macropis europaea. Next base: position 11,480,831 of record OU744344.1, on the reverse strand, counting down.
TAGTTAGGGGTGGAGACGTAGTACAGCCATGTAGTTAGGTGGGTGGACCTAAACGTTATACGACTGTCAGTGCTATTATTAGCAAAGTATAGGGTTGTAAATATACTTGTACAATTTACTGGGTACACTTACTGAAAACTGAGGATTACATGATGCAGTTACGTATAATACTGCCAGAGATTTCTGGATGTTGCTTGTGTGCTATTGGAATAACGCTCTGACGTGTCGACAGGTAGATAAGTTACTCCATTAGGATCTGACGATGACTGACAGTAGTGTGGAGTTGGTGGATGCTTTTATGTGTATTTGTGCTAGCGTTTAGGCGAGGAGAAATTCGGCGCTTGATAGTTTCTTGTTTAGTCTCGAGGACAGTTTAGATAGGCGAACTGTTTAAGCGCATGAATGAAAAGTGTGGAAGGATTGATGAGATGCGTGGTGTGAGAGGTGCGTGCGTTCTCAGAAGTGAAGTATCGAACGGATCGTGTGACTTTCTGGGAATGCATCTCCTCTGTATGAATCTGGTGTGGAAATGCGTGTGGAATGTGTGTGTGTATAGATTTTTGGGACCTCCGGGTCAGAGTGCAGAGGAGAACCGTTTGAGTTGTTGCGTGGAGAGCGTTGCGTGGAGAGCATTGCGTGGAGAGTATTGTGTGGAGAGTATTGCGTGGAGAGTATTGTGTGGAGTCTGTTTGTAAGGAGTTATATATTGTGCTGTCTTTTATTATTTTAATATATATATATTAGTTTTATTATTTTAACTCACGACTCACACTTTGTGTCATACTTTTGAATCCCACAGTAGCGTGTGTTTTGGAAGTTAAATTACAAGTGACAGTGAACCGCAAGGTTTATCAACAGTTGTCAACTGATTAACAAACTGATCGATTGAAATAAATCGACATATTTTGAATGTTGAGATATATAGTGACAAAAGAGAATAGAAAGCTAAGGACTTTAGTCCTGACCCAGAAACGAATTAGGCGTCTTAACTTTTAATTACTTTTCTTTGTTTCCATTACAAAATATATTTAGAATATTTCTGATTACATGGAACTTCCTAAAAGAATGCATAAATAGTTCATGGATGATTAATGTAATTTTAGAAATGTAATGGTGACTCGTTTGTTGCGAATAGACTGACCAGTCAGATTTTGCGCAATAAGTTCCCTTAATGATATAGCTTGTTCACAATCAGCTCCGTTCTTTCTGTAGCTGCTGTCATTATGACTAGAGAATCAAATCTCTGGATTGGTCCAGTACCAATACTCATTTATTTCGAACAAACGAACCGGAAAGTATACTTAAATCAATACGTGTATGATCGCAGAAATACTAGAAATTCAGCAGTAACTCGTTCGTTGCGAATAGATGGGCCAGATTTTTCGTAATAAACGAATCACCACTACACTTCTAAAATTTTACAATTCACGACATTCCTCTCAGTCCGTCATATTCGCAATAAACGAGTCACTGAATCAACTTTCAGATATCTGACCTTCTTTCTACCTGTACCAGTAATATCTGGAGAGAGAAATAAACTGAATATAATGCGCAAGATGTGAAACTAAATCTTTCGCAATAAACGGATTGCTATCGTAGTTTCCATCTTTCAAACTCCTAGTATAACACTCAAATTGGTCACCGAATACACTCCCGCTACCAAACAATCCCAACAATCGTATCATACTTGGCACCTAACACCTCTACTTTACGATCATACTATATTCCACCTGCTATACACGTTCGCAATGGCGCGTGCTCTGAACTCTGGAATCCTCCGATTTTAACCCAGCGACTGTATGATAGGAAAACGTAACACAACCCCTGTGGTGGGGTGTCACATACCCCAATTAATTTTTTCAAAAATTTCAATTCTGTATCTATAATCTTTTAACATAATATAAAATCTGACTTCTTCCATTTATATTCAATTAATCTATGCACAAAATAATTGTAAATTACTCTTTACTCTTAAATGCAATGAAAAAATACAAACGTTGTTATTTTATTAACAATCATATAATAGTTTCTTAAATTTAAATTTACTAACTAGAAATACATTACTAAACGATAAAAGTAATTTTCTAATTCAAGAAATACTTATATTAATAATAACGAAGAATTTGGAAAACTTAAACTTCATAACAATAGTATTAGCTACTATTAACCACCTCCCTTTTCGAAGCAAGCTTGTTTTTTCTTTTATAACCCTAACTGCACAGCAGTAAAGACTCGCTGGAACGAAAGAGCGAGGTATAGAAGGAGGGTACTGAAAACCGGCAGCATCGAGCATGCTTGGTAAGGAAGTAATACTATTTTTTACAATTGTGGGGTATGTCACACACCAGCGCACAGTTGCAGGGTTAAAGCAGTGATTCCATGATTTATTTCTCGTCTAAAAACAGACAACGGGGGTATATCGTACTTTGTTATTGGATCATAACGGGGAACGTCGACATTCATCCGGCCACGTTGCTATTATCCAATAAGTGTGTATCGATCTCCGACGTCATCTCTATGATGCAAGGGGATGATGCTGGCAGCACTTCAGCTGTTTCGCCTGGGCTTTTCAGAGTTCCTCGCGGAACTCACTTTTGTTCTGAGCAGCGGGATTGTTCGAGGACGCGTCATTGTAAAGTTTCGGGAACAACAACAGGCTGACGGTATCCGCGCGAAGTGCGTGGAGGACAAAGAGGAGCCATGATTTTGAGGTCGACCGAATGTGTTATCTCTCGCGAGTGAGACTCAATTTAATACACTCGGACTCTGTCGTCCCCCTTCGAGTTTCTGAAGAATTTGTTCAGACTGAAATTGACTAACTTCATGCATTATAAGTAGGAGCTGATGCAGCGATTTAACACCGGATCTACCGACGATTAACACGTTGAACGCCACGATGGTCACCGGTGGCCGACGCCTCAAATTTAAGTTAATTGAATAATTATTGATTATCGCAACACGCTGAGCAAACTTCACACTCAAACAATAATGTAGGAACAGAAGAACACGACTGAGTACTCAAATCTGTTTTTGCTTTACGATTTATATGAGAAAAAAAATCAATTATATAGTGTCTGATTGGGTATGGCCGTTTTCACTGTGGCGTTCAACGTGTTAACGTGCACTTATTTCATCGAAGCGATCAAAATGACACGTTTTAGAGAAAATGGTAAATTCAAGGAAACAATGCTGATTCATATTTTTCTTTGGCTTTATTCAGCGCTAATTCAAAGGAAACATAAGAGTCGTCAGAAATAAATTGGATATAGTAAAATTGGAAACTGGTCAATTTGGGTGCCTTGGTAATTGTAGTGTTAAAGGCATCAGATGCTAATGAATCGCAAGAGAATTTTTAAAGTACAGAGGGTGAACAAATTATTATCACTTTGAAATTATCCTTTTTGTATTACAAAATGATTTAAATCGTTTAATGCAAAAGTGGTGTCAGTCAGTTTGACTGTTTGGTTTAGCCATGTATCTTTTATGTATCTTGATTTTCAGGAGAAAACGGCATTGTTATTTTAAGGTATAACTTTACAGTGGCTTACATAAAAGAGATGTAACATTCTTTGATATTATTGCATTTTACAGAACTTTTACTTCGTCCCTCATTATCCAGTAATCAACTTTTCTGACTTACACCACTTTTGCATTAAACGGCTCATTTAATCTCAATAATTTTTGCTTTTGAAATATCCTTACCCTTGCTCATAACCAGAAAGACATGTCACTCGTTGAATTAAATTTGAAGGTAGTAAACGTACATGTATCCACAAAACCCTTATATATACACGTACTATTACTTAACCCTTTGACTGCGTCGATGTGTGCGAGATAACGATAACTGAGCAACAACCGTTGATTTCTTGTATTTATCTACTTTATTATGCACTCTCCCTTTGCCTTTGTGCATGCTTCATTTATTAGTTATTTTTATACAGACATTTATTCATTTGTTATTTATTTTTATGTTTCAATTGAGCTTTGTAGTTTCGTACATCATACAGATCTGATAATCAGTTGTCGGTGCTTCTTCAGAATTTGTATACATGTGTTTCGCAGTCACAAGATTTTAACCATGTTAGAATAAATAATAATCAAAAAAAACACAAGTGAACAAAAAGAAACTCATAAATCACCGATATCAAGTCACACTGTTACAAATGAACAACGTCAGCACAAAATATAATCAAATTGATAATCTATACGTTAATAACAAAAACAAACGTGTACATGTTACTATTATTGAAATCATAGTACCACCGAAAACAAAATATGTAATTTTTCTCATCTGATCATAATAATTTGATCACGCACTGTATTTAGTTGAGTATCGTAAATTACTATTGTAAGTATAGAAATTTAGAAAAAATTATGAATATTCCATTTTGTTGCAAGCAATTTCGTCGACATTTAATAACAGTTATAATTTTCAATTACGTGGATATAGATAAATCGTTTTTCGCAACGATCTGTGCAATCCGACGTTTTAGAACGATTTGAATTTTTAATCGACTGAAGCCGCAAATTCATTATGCAGAGGATCTCATGTTCGGCTATTTGAAGTTGAAATTGAACTTGCTTAATATTTATGGTTGTCAGGTTCGATTCTATTTCCAATAATGCAGAAGGGTAGCGACAGACACTAATGAATTTATCCTTCGAATAAAATGGCAGTGGAGACGTGTAGGAGGACCGCTTGTTTGCAGGAAATGATCGCAAACGGTGTCACCTTTGCTGACGTCACCGGGAGACTTAATATTGCTTTTGAAAGCCCTATTTATGAAAGCGTATGTACATGCGTCCACTTTCAGGAGAAAAAAAAAAAGGACGTGGATGCGCGTAACGGAAATTGAAAGCCTGTCCATCGCGAAAAACGAGGTTTCCTTTGACTGCCATTGGAAACGGGATATTAGATTTCCTATCGGAGTCTATGCTGCGATAACTCACCGAAAAATCTTCGTATATTTGTATTCTGACACGAAGCCCGTATCAGATAAATTTGTAATAAAATTAATAATACCACAGGAGAGATTAAATGTATAGAAGTCGCAAAGAATTTTGAGATCAATGCATTCGTTATGGACGTTTCTTTTTATCGAGATAAGAAAATTGATTCTGCACACTTTCAATAGATTATTCTTCCAGAGATACTAACACAATTAAGCGTACTCACATTAAAACAATTTATCATTTAAAAAAGAAAATAATAATAATCTACTGGTTCAGATCCCACCTAAAATTGTAGATCCCCCGGCTAAATGATCATAACAATCGATACTATTTTACGCATAAGAGGAGAAGAAGAAAAAGAAAATAAAAATCTTGCATTTTTAAAATTATAAAAAAGTTCATCAAGCAATGTCAGTGAAGCGTCTAATTTTCAGTTTAAACTTTCTTCTATTACATATTACGTTTCTATTGCATTCACAGACGCATGAAACAAATTTTGTAGCTTTAAAGAGTGTAGGATTACTGCTGCCTGTTATTGACTATGATCACACGACGTAAAAAAACAGTTTTTCCGGCGCTAGTAGTATCAATCGGAATTAAGGGGACTTGCAAAGAGCAAACGATTTCCACGATGAAACCCGAGCTTTCGTTAGATATCTCGGAGACTGCATTCCAATTCTCATTAGGATACGAGTGCACTCGTGTCGGTTCACGTCAAGAGGAACATCGGAAAGTTTCAAAAGCGATAGATCGAACTGGGTCTGGGGAAACGTGAAAATACCTGGAATAACCCAACATCGAGTCAAATGCATGAGAAAATTTCTCGCAGTTTATGGGTGCAGTTTAAAATTGTTTAAAATGTGTTCATATTGAGAAATTTAGTAATTCATAATATATTTTAACCCTGCCGCTCTCCTCGGGTCTATATGACCCGAAATGAGGAGTACGTTTCCATAGGTACTGTGTTTTTAAATATTTCTTTTTAATATTCAATGTATTTAAATTTTGCGTTTACTTCTTCAGTATTTCACATTTCTTAAGAATAAATTATTTCAAAATTTATTTAAATTCATTGAATATTATACAGAAATATTCACAAACATAGTACCTGTGGAAAGGTAGTGTTCATTTTGGGTCATATAAACCCGAGGAGAACAGCAGAGTTAAATCATTTTCGTCCAAATATTCTACTACCCACTTAAACTCATATACAAAGTTAATATTATACCTTAGAAATGGAAATTATTCCATTTACAGAAGCGTAAAATAAACTGTTGATACAGAGTTGTTTAATAAATTCAGGCGTTGCTGTTTTGAGAGACTGAATCCTTCTTTAAATTTTCTGACCTGAAATAACGTGAAAGGCATCTAAAAATTTTATTAACTCTTTGCATTCGAGTGATATTTCAAGATCGCCTTCCGCCGACTCGGTAATTATTTATAGACATAATTATCATGAGAAATTTACAAATTGCTGTTGTGCTGAGGGATTTTATCATTGTTTATTTATTTACAAAATTTATCAAATGATATATTTGATAATCACTAAATCAATATTCATATCTAGCACAAGTGGCCTTCTGAGTGCAAAGTGTTAACACTTTGACTGCCACTCTATATTAGCTGAAAATGACAAATTTTCTAAATCCTTATACAAAATTAATATAGACTCAAACTACACCCTTTTTAGTCAGTACTATTATTAAGTTTTGCAATGTTTCTGCTGATTTATGCACATTTCATTAGATGCATTTCGTAATACTATGCATGATCAAATAAATAGTAACTGAATCTAATTGCATGTGTCCTCCAATAATGGCTAACATGGCAGACAAAGTGTTAAACAATTGTAAACTACATAAAGACACAGATTGATAAGAAACTGCATTCATTCTGATTTTTTGAAAGCAACTGTGTTTCGATATTTTTGACTGACACAAAATTATGCATAAACAATGATCCTTATATTGATGCATAAGTACGCGAAACTTGACAGATTTGTGCTCATTTTTACCAAGTTCAAATACAGTCTTTCGATCGAAGCACTTTGAACACCCTGTGCATGAGACAGAGAGAAGAAAAAGAACTTCTACGCGAGAAACGAGCAGAAAAATGAATAAATGAGCGAGCGAGCATGCGCGTACGAGGGAGAAATGAACGAGTCACCCCCGTGAGGGGGTAAGAAATAAAGAAAACGAGTGAGTCAATAAAACCGTATGAGAAACAGAGCGTACACGAGTTTCTCGGAGAAAAAGGGGTGCAGGAGAGAGTAAGCAACTACGTTTGAAAAAGGAAGGAAAAATAAAGAATGCAGATGCACTCAGCGCCGAATGCAACGAGTTGCAATGAAACGATGCGCTTCCTTGCGGCGAACTTGGGCCTTACAATCTTTCGTCTCAAACGATAAAAAAAAGTAGCTCCTCGACAGGAGCACCTGAAGAACACCTGATGTTTTTCGTCGACCCAGCGCGAGTAACGGAATTGCACGATTAAATTGCAAATCGACACGATTTTGTTGTTAATTCGTTCGTTTAGACTTCGCTTTAACTATTCCGAACTTCGCACAACACTCGGCTGAAGACACCTGTGCTGCATTTATTTAACTTTCTCGTCGACGAATTTTGTTTCGAAGCATTCTACATTTACAACCATGATTTTCATCATGTCTCGTGATATAACCCTTGACGAGGCAACATTTTAAAAAATAGAGTGGATAGACTTATAAATAAATATACTGCGGATACTTTATCAATTAAACATACCGAAGCGCATAAAATAAATGTACTACACAAAATAAACGTAGTAAAAAATTAATTGAACATTTATGCATGTAGTGTATTTGTTGAACCAACTTATCCTTATCTATATTAAAATATAAAAATACTGAAACTGGTAAATGGATAGTTGCATCAACTTTTACGGTCTACTGATAGGCAATTAGGCGAAAGTAATTGAGCAACAACCAATTAAATAATTAATTTCACTAATATCCATTATTAACATTTATTATTATATTATGCCGTCCAAAAAGTTCGTAGCAATTTCGTAATGTCTTGAATAAGAAAAATCGCTACGACCTTTCCAGATGAGCTAATATAATAATAAACTCATAAACAGCTTCGACACAAATATGGCATTCAGCGCAGCAGATACGACTGGGTGAGCTCCGTTAAAGTGGCTTTCAGCACAGTCGACATAACTAAGTGTGTTCCACTAAAGCGACTTTCAGCGCAGTGTACAACCGACAGGAGATTGTTAAAATGGCTTTCAGCACAATGAATACAACTGGAGCACAACTGCCACTAAAGTGGATTTTAGCATCTCAGTACAACAGATATAACCCATATTTAATGTATTTAAAACCGCCCTCAGCGCAATCAATATGTCCAACTATAATCCAATAATGTGACCCTCAGCACAGTAAACACACCCGCCTGTGATCCATTAAAATGACTCATAGCACAATCGGTAAGACCATTTGCATCTCACTAATGTGACTCAACATTTAGTATAACACATCCCGTGTCAAAGCCAACATACTGGCTCCTCGCAGCGAAACGGTTGAGCTTTCGAAAATCAGTTTCACTGCGACCAGCAGGAGCCATGATCGTGCAAACAAAGCGTAATAAAATAAACAAATACTGAAGCGCAATTTTCATACGCTCCGCGAGTTTTGAATCGCGTTCACGATCAACCTTCCCGTTGTCCGATACTTCTTATCTATTGTTCCGATAAGGCTGTGTACTTTAATTATCTAGCGAACGACACACGTCCCGTGTTCCCGTGTTATCTGCGGCGACTGCGTAAACGACGTCTGTAAATTAGTAATAATGGCGAGCAACCAATTGTCGCCTTGAACTTAAAACGCGCGTTCACGACAACGTTCTGGTTGCCTTTCGAGGAAGCTAATTTCGATTCGGTGTATTTGCAAGAATTATGGCTCAGGAAATGGCTGCTGTCGAACGCAAATTTCTAATGAGCTGATAAAATGGACCTTTTCGACGTTTTTACACGTGCGATCCAGTTTATAAACAAATACAGATACGTGTTGGATAATGTTTATGAAATAAATACATCATTTGCATGTTTAGTTATACAGTTAAATCTGCACAACAGAAAATAAAAATTCCGAGATTTATGTTTCTTACATTCTATCTCCCACCGATAATATTATTATTATAATTGTAAATGATCCGCCTATTACTACCACCGTGACCACCGTCGCTATTTCTGTTATTATCATTGTAATCGTCACCGTTGCCACTGCTCATATTATAATTACTATTTAACTCATTGTATGTACAATAGCACAAGCCAATGCTCAACCCTTGTCCTCCCCACTCATTGCCGTTTAAGGGCCCGCAAGATTACTCGCGTTTATCTACGTTTCATGTAAAAATAATAATTTTGTTTTAGAATGTATGTATATAAAATCTCAGGCGGTATAAAATTAAGTACACAGTGTCACTGATGATAATTTTAGCTTGTAACTGAAGCAAAGTGACCAATTTTTGGATGACTGCTGCTCGGATAATCGAAGTTCCTTCCACTCGAATGTAGAATGTTATTTAAAGATTCTTACAAGAAATGATCGACAACCAGTCATCTCAAGATATTTGCAGCCATCAAAGTGTTAAATAAAATAAAAGTAGCTAACCAAGACCATTCAACGAGCTTCAGATGACGTTAAGCATCGTTAATCCGACAAGTAACGAATTAAAACTCCATACTTGCTTATCTAATTAGCGGCGAGCATTATGATTCGCGTGTTCGTATTTTATGACTGCGTAAAAAAATTGAGTTTCACGTATTCACGCTTCTAGAACGAGGGTATGAATTTTTTTTTTCTCAACCCATCGACGCGTACTTGGAGAATCATGAAATTAAAAGATGGGACATCAAAATGCATCTCGTTCGACGTTTACGAGGTGCTCGCAGCCTTATCTTCGCCGCTCTGAATTCAAATACCGCCCATAATCTCGCAGCTCGTGAAATTTTAATTGACGATAAACGTTGACGAGGTTTGTCGTCTCCATGGTAAAGTATAACGTCACTCACCGTTCGATTTTGTCCATCGTGGTGGGATGCTGCAGGATGGTTTGCTGTCTGGACATTTCGACCACGCATTGTGTACCGAGTTCCAGCTCTGAAAACAGAAGAATTGAAAATGTTAATTAAAATGAACGCGAAAATACCGCTTCTTCGCTGAACTACACAGAGCGTTAAAAAGACAGGGGTGAGATAAAAATTTTCTCTTGTATTTAATTAAATTTTTCTTCCAACTCGCGGGCTCTCTTTTTATTTTTCTCAGAAATATGCAAATATTCTGATTGTCATTTAGAATCTCAGAAAAATCGACGTTACGTATTTGTGACAGCGATGGATCTACAATTTCTTCAAAATACCTCGTTACACATCGGTAAATACAAGAATGGAGTACTCAGTTGGCTCCTTTGACTGCGAACTACTTGGAAACGAGGCAAACGCTCTGTGCGGCCCAGCTACAGTAGTACGTAGTGAGCCATTGCACCGAACGCCTATGGGCGTCGGCAGTACACCGTGTTCGGCTTTGTGAAGTGCCCATAAGCGCCGTATATTAATTAATTCGTAATTAAAGGGTTAATATGTATACAGGATGTGCCACTTAAAACAGGCCCCCTGGTTATAGTCTCTAACTATGACGGTACGAAAAAATGCTCATACGTAATTTAAATAATTTCAACGAATGAATAAAATAGAAGAAAAATTTTTTATAAATGAAATTTTTTTCAGTTTTTTTTCTTCTTCAACGTCACCCATATGTTTTCACACGAATGTACATATTTTGTTCTACTATATGTTGTAGCTGACATGAATATGCATTTCGACATGCATAATGTCTAGATGAAAGAAACTTTCGCACTTGATTTAAAATTTTGAAGACCAAGATTCTTATACAGTCACACTTTTATGCATGTCTAAATGAATATTCATGTCGGCTTCAACATACAGATGTCATTGTACATTTAAAAAAAGGGAACATGACAATATATACACAATTGATAACGATCATAGTTCGATGATTAAAATAAAGTGCTCCCTCGAGAAAAATTATTTGGAACTACAAGGGTGATTCATCTGTTATCGAGGGTCCGTGAAAGTACAAAAATAAAATTTATCGTTGTAATGAAGATAAATGTAAGTATATGAACATGTGTTAATGAAAACTGTCGACGTTTTGTAGGCTCGAGCGCTGTAGCTGCGTTTGACGTCGCGTTGTTGACATTTCTGATATACAACTGAATGTACACTGTATACTGAGGGGGTTATATCTAATTATAAGTCCTGAGCATGGTGAACGGAGGTTTAACATTGTTACGATGTTGTCTCGAATGAATTTTCGATCAGCAGGGATTTACATACTTGCAAAATTGATCGTGAAGTTGGATTAATTGTCAACGGAGATAAAAAATTGCAGTTTAAACAATATATGTATTGTGAGCAGTAAAATCATGTAAAATTATCTAAACAGTTAAATTAAGTGATTCAAATGTGTAATAATTGTTAAGTAACACTTTAATAATTTACATCGTAAAAAATGCGCGTATTATAAAAATGCATGTTGAAACATTAATTACTGAAAAGATCTAAAAGTTTGGAGAAATGTTGTGTAGGGGACTCTTCTCGCTTTGACGAGCACTGTATGCATCTGGAGTTCTCACAACTTTTTCAACGCCCTATATACATCCGTCAAATGTACAGCAATGAAGGAGTTAAAGGCCACCGCCGGTCGGGGGTTAATAAAACACGAGGTGGTCGGGCGAGGAAGAAAAAAGAGACAAATAAGAAACAGGGGAAGCCATACACGTTGTAATATATCTTACAACGGTGGCGTGTTGTCATGCTCGTTACATCCGCAGCGACACGTAATCGTATCACGCAACAACAGTTTGCGAGTAAACATTCGGGTTGTTCAAACAAACTGTCACGGGCGGATCGATGAGATCGATCACGGACGACCAGGTCACCGTAGGTCGAAAAGCTTGTGAATTTATTAGAAACACGGAAAAACGAACAATTTTATTGTTTTTCATAGAAGTCGTTGAATCACGATTACGAGAATCCTGCAATTTTTGAACTATCATTTTTACGCTTTACTGTACTCGACTCGTTCTGTTATCCATGTCTTTGTTTCACTCTCTTCGGGTTTACTGAATTTCACTGAAACTCGAGGCATCAATTTTACGTGCATATTTCAATGTCGGTAAAATCCGTATACTGAGTATACCCGTATACAAAATCCGTATGTTGAGATCGTAGATAAATGGTGTTAATAAAAAATTCTATATCTACTATGGCTTAAAAACTTAATTTTTATAAATATGATTTCCACCTGTCTACTTCCCTGGTGAATAGTTTATAATAGAGTTAATAGTTTAGTATAGTTTAGATGATAAGAGTCTACAAAAATTCATTAATGTAGTATAAATGTCGATGAATATATCTACAAAGTTTCATAAAAATATGTTATTTATTTTTTCCCGGAAAAATTCCCAAAAGTATACCACATTAATAATTTGACTGTCATGGGATCACCGGTGACAGACATCTCAAATTTTAATTAATTAAATAACTATTGATTCTGACAATATTCTGAGCAAATTCAAGATTGTTATAATGATGTTTGCATTTATGTTTTATATTGAAAACAGCAATTTATATCGTGACTGACTAGAAATGACCGTTTCCACTGTGGTACTCGTATTAATCCAAACATGTCCAACCCGCGACCCTGAACAATTAGTAATGCGACCCCGCAAGATCGTAAACTTTTAACATTAAAAAAAATATAAAAAAATAAAGGAAGTTTTGTTACTTATACACACGAACTATATTATCTATTTTATATGCGGCCTAAAAAAATTCCTCTTCACATAACGCGGCCCAGGCAAGCCAAAAGGTTGGACACGTCTGTATTAAATAATTAATTTTAGGTCCCATGCTCATTAGACATTTTCTGTTCCTCTTTACAAGAACTCCGTGCTCCCAAATTTAGACCAACCCTTTCAATTTTCTATGGCCACATATTAACCCTGTGTCTGCTATCAGCGTCTATAGGCGCTTGACAAAGTCGCTCTCCGTGTACTGCCGACGCCCATAGGCGTCCAGCACAATGGCTCGTTATATGCTACTATCGCCGAGCCGCACGCAGCGATCGCCTCATTCTCATTTAGCCCGCAGTCGAAGGGTTAAACGCTGTCGAAAAGAGAGAATCCATAGAAAGGAAAAAGAACTGCACGAGATAGAAGAACAGACGGTGGATAATCGATACGGTAATTTAGGGGAGCAGAAGAGACAGAGGAGGAGGGAGAAGACAAAGAACGATGTAGCAGAGAAGCCATGCATGAGGTAACGTCTTATGACAGTCACCAGTCATAACGCTCATAACATTCAACTCTACATGCATACGTGATCGCATGACAGAGTAAATCCATACTAAACGACCAAGCTCGGCTCAACTTTATTCAAACGCATCGACAGCTTGCTCGACCAATCGGATCGATACTCGCAGCGTGGGTTCATTCATGACTCGATGCGCTTCATGCTGCGGAATCATTTTCTGCTCGTGTTCGGCCCTTGAACAGGATTTCGGGACCGAAAGCAGAGAACTCAACGCCACGCCGTTTTATATTAGCAGCGAGTGACAGTTTTTATTTTTAAAATTTGAAATGAGTAATATATTAATCGAATTGCGGATATTTATGGTGTTTAATACGTACAGGTTGTTTTTACATGTTCATCTGGAAGAATTATTAGAATAAATGGTGCGATTTTGAAATTGTTTCAGGGTGTAAAGAAATGTTTACCAAGTACTATTTCTGTACATGCCTGTACTGACATTATGAGGATTTTATCGATTGTACATGTATATTTGTATAAATATATGCAGTTTAAAAATAATTAGACTGCGGGTGTTTAACACACCCTAATATCGGAAAAACGCACAAGTAAAACCGTGAAGAAATGAAAATTACATTTTTTAAACATTTTCAGAACAAAGTACAGTTTGTCGAAGTTTCATTTCCATAACTGCATTAACAAAAAAAAAATATTGAACTCTAAAGATGTATATTTGCATAAACATCCGAAGTCTAATAATAATATACAATTGTATGAAATATTATATTAATTTGTTCAACGACAAATTTACTGAAGTTAAATAAAGAGGTGCAATTTATTTCTATTATATTTATTTTATACAAATTGATAGCTTCCAATTAGAAAAATATAAAAACTTGGAAAACGATCAGAAATTTCTCAGAAGAATAATCAACCATGAAGGGTTATTGCTAATAAAACAATTTCGTCTGTACCCTAAGTTCTGCGGTGTTTTATCATCTGAATAATCTGTCATGGTGTCGAAGATCATCTTTGCTGTGTGATGTTTGATCGCTCATGGGGTGTATTTTTCCCGAGAAAGTGATCCGAGTCCTTGTTCCGGTCGGAGAAATTAAGTTGCCAAATGTCGATCGCTATACACTTATAATTGTGCATTAACTTTATTACGTATTCTGGTAAGGTTGAACAGGTCAAACGTTGAGGAAAGATTGGCTTTTTATCCCGTCTCGGGAAAACTCAGGAAAACTCGGAGGAAGAATCGCTGAGAGAGGGAAAACTGATGGACCGTAGTGGGGATGGGCCCTTAAAGGGTAATGAGTGGAAAGGATAAGGGTTGAACATTGGATTGCGCTATTTTACACACAATGAGTTAAATAATAATTGTAGTATGAACAATGACAATGGTGATGATTACACTGATAATAACGGAAGCAGCGGTGGTGGTCATGCTGGTAGTGCATAATGGAAGGAGCATTTACAATAATAATAATACCAATAATCATAACAATAATAACATTACCGAGGGGTGATAGAATGTAACAGTCTGTACAAATCGAATTATTTTATTGAATACTTGCTCCATTGCATTGATTTAATATTGACAATAACTTCCACCCCGTTCATTGATATTTGACATTTACATCGATGATCATTGATAAGTGGTACACGCCCAGGCGCACGTACGTTGCGCTTAATGACTTGGCGTGCGTGGCCACGCATAACTATACCATCTTATGTGCTTTAATTGCCTTTATTACGCGGACGTGTCAGCGGCTTGATCACGGCGATCCAGTCGAGCCAAGGTGAATATGCTAAACGATGGTAAATTCCTTATCTATGCAGTATACATAGGAAACTTCGAGCAAAAATTACGTCACTGATATTATCGGTAATCCTTTTACGCGTTAGAGGCTAGATCGAAGAGTATTACACCCACGCTAGAATAATACGAGGAAATGGAATCAAATGCGTTTTACTCTGTTTTTCAGTACAGTTTCCTGACATATTATTCTTTTTTCGCGATCTCGTGCGATAAAGTTTAGCATTGAAGTCCTCGAGTGTTTTGATAAATGAAGAGCGTCCATCGGTACACATAATTTGCTTTTAATAATCTTCTGAAAGTCAAAGGTGCTGCGGTGCAAAGTTAACACTTTGACTGCCATAGTGGGTAGGCTGAAAGCGACATAATTTTTTTTTGGCCTACAATAGATATATTATGAAAGTAATTTGAACTTATACTCGTTTTAACACGTTGATTTCCAGGGGGTCACTGGTGACCGGTATCGGAAATTTTAATTAATTAAATAACTATTGATACTGATCACATTTTGAGTAGAATTAATATTATGACAATAATATAAGTTACAATGGTACGATCGAATATTTAAATATTTCTTTCCATAGTGATTTGTATTTAAAACTGGTTATTATATTATGTCTGGCCAGGTATGGCTAATTTTCACTGTGGCAGTCAACGTGTTAATTAAGAGTGTTAGTGATTATTTATAGTCCCTTCTGGCTCTGTTAGATCTTCTTAAATATTTCACTAGTAGTACTCGTATTTAGGTGAATGACAATTGAATTTAAGTGTCACTCGTATATGAGTGACATGGCAATCTACATGTTGAGTTCCACGATAAGATATTTTAGAAGATTTTTCTCTCATGAGACAAAAATCTCAGCAACAACCATATGTAAACATACATATGTACATGTAAAGTCTCTTTTGTGACACAAAATTTCTGTCTCATCGTGCATCTCCACCCTTAGTGTTATAGAAATGAATACGTATGTGAGCCTCGTCTTTGTGACGTACAGATCATGTTCTGCGCGACGAGTGTGAGTCCTCATTAGAAGACAAGGTAATAGTGTACTGCAATATTATCGTAGCATACCAATGACGTACGTGAAGGTGAAATGGACGTGACACGTCAGAGTCGCACTAATTGCACAACGTGCGGACATCACAAGAATGTGTTAGAATGTACTGTATGTAAAATGCGTATTAAATTCAGTTAATCAATTACGTAATTGCTATATTAATTGTGTCATAGTTAACAAGCGTGATGGAATATAAAGTTGTATCCAATAAAGTGGACAATTTATCAGAATGTATTAAACAATTTATTAAAATTTCTAGAACATGTTATTTTCTCATATAACCATACGAAGCTTAACTCGGAGCTTTCATATTTGTGTGTGCATTTTAAATTACGACATTGGAACGAAACAAAGGACACAATGTCACTAATGATGACTCCACCTTATAATTAACGTAGAAGAAGAATTTTCAGATGAACCGCGTTTGGATAATCGAGGTCCTACTGTAATACGTACCGATATCTTTCTATCTGACATTCGAACGTATTCAACGCACGAATTGAATACTAAAAATAGAATCATACACACCATGCACGATTAATAATTCTTTCTCCACTTTACATATCTTTCTAGGACGATCAAGCGCACGTGATCGTAGAAAAGCCTCGGACAATTAATCGCGGATATAAATAACGAAACGACCGAAAGGCGGAGAGGGAAAATTCCGCGAAAATTAACTTCCCCGCCGTTTTCCTTTTACGAGCCGTTAACGTTCCAGTTTAAGGGGATTACTTACATCTTTTAATTTCGCTGCACCCTCGAAAAATGTCGGTCGATAGAACAAAAGGGGGGAAAAAAGAGGAGGAAAAGAGGAAATTACGCCGTTTCACGGGTTACGAACAAAAAGCAAAAGGAGCTTCGTACTCTAATTAACTGGAGAAAGCCTGCTGGAGGAGGAAGAAAGCTATCGAATCGAAAAAAGGAACCGCGGTACGGTTAATGAAAATTAAACGAGAAAACTAATGGAACGCATTAATTCGCTACCAAAAGGCGGATGAAGAAGTTTGGATCTCGATTTAACAGTCGATTCTGTTGAAAATTTCATTAGATCGCTGCAGTGCTTATCGTTCGCTGCCTGGATGAAAGAGAAATATTTGTTCTTCCCCGATGAATGGACAGGTATACACTGTCAAATATTTCTCCGTTTTTCTAAGGGGAATTCCTTCTTCTTTGTTTTCGAAATCTCGATGCAACGGGTGCACCTTGAGCAAACGCTAGGCTTCCGTTGGACCCTTCTATTGTCACAGGTAAGCAGGTGTTTGGGATTGGTCTTGGGTCTGGCTGAAAGGCTGGGATATTCTGAGTGACAGGCTAAGGGCACTGAACATATTTTTCTAACCCTTCAGAATTGTAAGGCTTTAACCCTCTAACGCCGTGTGAATTGGAAGTTAATCTCCAGATGTCTATATTGTTTAAGTTCCATTCGTTTGTTTATCACTGTGCACGAGTACATCCTACGACTATACTGCTACCGTGCAATCTGTTCGTTTATTGTCACGTTTATATCCAACGATCAATCTCTGTCATTCACCTGATGTATCATTTTCATCATACGCAAAGAGAAATTCGGTTACAGAGGGTTAAGAGAGAAATTTGTAATTTTGTATTGGTACCTTGAGTTTCGGGGTTTCTACTGTATGACTTGTTATTAGATTATTTCCATTGTATTGTGTGAAAACTCAAATCAAGGTATTCGGTTGTTTAAAATAACAAATATTGGTGACTATTCTTCAGTTACACAAGAACATTCAACCTGTCTCAAGCGATAAAAATCAATCTTCCTTAACAGAAAATCATTAATATCTAGTCTTAAGACTGTCAAATAAAAAATCTGGATTAAATACTTTATATTATCTTATCGCATCTAATTTAGCGTAAATCGTACCAATAAATGTTACAATAAACGCAGTAAAATAAAAGAAGAGAATGTCACGTCCATATGTTATGCACTGAATTATGTTGCAATATTAATAAATGAACGACAGAAATAAATCACATCGTTGAATGGGGGAGAACCGAAACGCTTATCGATATTTTTATTATTAACCTTATGATAATATAATGCTTTCTGGATACCATATTCCAGGCTCAATTAGCAAGTATAATCGCGATTTAATATAATGATTTAAATCTCGAATATAGGTACTAAATTATCTTTAACGAGACTTCGCTGCAAAACGGTTTCCTCCACCCCGATGAAATAATCTCGTTTAATTGATTCCGTTCTGCCGATGAAAGCGTAATAGCAATCGCTATGAACTTTCGAGCTTTCAATGAACTTCGAGAAACAGACGAAACACGTTCGAGGGTGTACCTACGTTGTATACACAGGGTGTCTCGAAAATTTCCATACAAACTCTGCCAATATTCCACGGCTGAAAATCAGATAAAAATGTTATACAAATATATTTACTTCCGAAAAATGTTTCGTTACAAAGTTTATTTATAACTGCGAATAATTATGCAAGTTCTCGATTTTACGCTTTAGTAACCTTATATTTTAGTATGAATACTGAAACGAGATTTCGAGAACAATTTCTCGTTTACCTTGATACAAATTTAACATTGATGCTATGCTGAATTTATTGTGTGCTTTTAATTGTAATTTTGTGCCATTCCATTACGAACAATATTAATTTTTGTTTAATTCATTCTGTGTATGTTTAGACTGCAAATTCATTTTGTACAGTCCTTATAAAACCAAAGCTAAATGGGTTAAGTATGCTAATTTCTCATGCTGGATCACCTAAGTGTATCCAACAATTGCTTCCATAAACAATAATCTATCTTTCAATACTACAGATAAGTAAATCATTCTTTCAAAAAGTTATTACGAACATTAGAGCAAATTTTGTATTATAATTGTATTGATATGGTACGTATAATATGCTGCTCAAAATAATTAGAGTATATTCTTTTCAACCATTTGTGATGGTCTGTCAAACATCAGTAGCGAACAAAATATTAAATGTCTAATTTACAACATTTTTATTCAACGTTTACTCCGCACAGTATTCAGAAGGTTCATAGTACTTAACATATTAACAACCAGTGAACTATTTCATTGTGTGATCCTTTAATTATTTCAAGTAATGTATTTATATAACATTATCGACTTATTTTTGACCGTAGAGTATTCCTGGAAACGCGTCAGACAACTTGTACATGTGTATGCATAGCGTTCGAAGTCGAAACCGAGTAAACGCGAACGTTAAACGTCTTCCTAACGAGTTGAATTATTTCACCTGCCAGGCAACACCGAGTTCAGAATTTCCGCAGGTAGATCGGGGTTTCCATCGAATCGAACTTCCTCCTCGACGAATCCCTACCAGAGAGAATTGTTAAAACAAACTCGTTTAACGTTTCACCGACTCGTCGGTCAATTGAACGGATTAATCGAATCTGGGATGTGCCTGAATTTAAATGTCTAAACTAATCGAGTTTAAGCCATGTTAAATCTGGCCGAAGTAATCTGGACTGATGTGTAAATTAATTGTTAAAGACTGTACGTAAACGTTGACACGGTATTACTGGAGGTTTTCTGAAACGTACGATGAAATTATTTTGGAGACAAATTTAATTAGTTTAATTAAATGATAATAAACCTATATTTTTATTATTATTTTACACTTCTCATATTGTGTGGTTTCGGTGATCGTGTGGCGGCTCTTCAGCAGATCACACGTTTATTTATTACTGCTGTAAGGCTTTTCTTAATATTGTTGTTCTTTTAAGTATGACTGCTTTTTTAATGTTTGAGTGAATATGCGTATGCACACCTAACGTTCTGAGGTTATCGGAGAAATTTTTAGTCGTAATACCCGTGAAAGACAGGATGACTGGTGCTATCATTACTATTTCTTGCTTCTAGAGCTCTGTTATTATTATTATTTTATTACTTAATTAACTCTAGCTTCAATAGGCAAACAGTTGGCTTAGTTGATGACTATTCTATATGTTTATGTATCTAACTGCATATTTTATCCTGAATCTCTTATTATGATAAGTGTATTTATTTAATAGTAGATATCTCCATTAACTAAACTGTCTGTTTTTTTTTCATTTTTCTTATTTTGAAGAACCTGTACGACGTGTCACATTTATTCATAGCTAATATAAGACTTAATATTTTTTTTTAGTTAGACTGTTATTTTTTTAATTTGCTTACTCATTGTCAGTTGGAATATACAAATTATTAATAGTAATAGATGATATGGAGAACTCTAATTGGAAATTCAGTTCAACAACTATCGATTTTACGTTTATTTATTTACAGTATGGCGAAACACCTTTTTGAGCAACCTACACATTTAATTTTAGTAAAAATATGTAGAATCCTTAATTAAGACAAAAAATTAAAGACAACCTTAAATCTTCCTTTTTGAGAATTTCTTTAACATTGTATCAATTACGTATAAGAGTTATTAGCGACAAAATAAAATTACGAACACGTTAATCAAGCACGGTTATAAAATTAGAAATATTTTAGCAATTTTGAAAAAGTTGAATTTTCTTTTTGTATTTCCAATTATTACTGAAAGAATCGTGTTTATTTAACGCGTTTACTTAACGCCAGATATAAAACGATAGTAATGGAATAACCTGATATTAGTCGTACAGAAAATATATGCGTATGTATGTGGGATGAGTGAAAGTACACGTTTCATGAAAACTCAGTCGACAGTGAGTAGAAACTTGCGAAAATTAAACTGCGTGGTCCTTGAAAAATTAATTTCTTAATAAAATTCATAAAAAATACGCAGACTTATAAAATCACCGAACGAAACTTAAGAATACTGAAGTAAATCATGTTTGCAAAATAATTTCCAGTCTATTCATTACACTTGAAATTCATTGAGTCCCTAATTTAGTGATAATAGTTTACCAAAATTGTTCTCTGATCAGCCTCTAATCAAGCCAAAACCAAAAATTCTATGAATTTTTCCCCATCAGAAAAATAATTCTGCATCACATCTGACGAACAAGGCTGCGAATAATTGCTTCCAACATTTTCTGTGATCCCATTAACTCTGACTGTGGGCGACTTCGAAACGAGGCGAAGCTTGCGTGCGGCCAAACTGCAGTCATACGTCCTAAGCCATTGAACCGAACGCCTATGGGCGTCGACAGTACACAGTGAGCGGCTCATAGGCGCCGTTCGAAATCAAAGGGTGTTGAAGCTTTCTTTTTATTCTTATTCTTTGTAACTCGCGAGCATGCGTTACTTTGACCAATGGTAAGCGTTCTTTCAGTCAGCTTTCCAGAATAAAAAAAAATGTATACGTCGAGTAGGTGGGAACAACGTGTTGGTAGGTCAAAAGCATACTATGGAGAAGGAGAATTTTTCCTTCGAAATGCTACGGACCATTCGATCTGTAATTGACGAGCAAAGCTCCGCTGCCTTTTCAATGATCATTTGCCGAGGCTGGGTCAAGGTGGTGCCGTGAAACGTAGGAAAAAAAAACCATTTAGTAGCTTGAAAAAAAAAGCTTTTTCTCTGTTTCTCGTTTCGTAGGCGTGGCTGTGTCCGCAAGCTCGAGGAAGCTCGTGAAAGGGAAATCCTTGCAATTTTACGCGAGCCAAGCATTTATTTCTCGCCATATTTCTGCTGTTACGCTATTTGCTTTTTATGGAAATTTATATGACGGTATGTCGCTGTATCACGGTCAGAATAATTTTTACTCTAATTTCGTATGATCCATATGCTTTCAATTTAATTTACCTTGGAACAATTATTAAGAAACAGTTGAAAATCTGCATTATAATTGTTTTAGGTGAGGTGGCATGTATTTATTAGTATGTCGACTTTACTGCACGATATTTTTTTAATTATTTAGGAAATTCATTTTCAAAGCTTATATTTTCAACATTTAAAACGTTAATACGTTTTTATTGTACAAAAACCTCTCGTGCATAAATAACTATTATAAATTTTTTATGAAATTATTTAGAAAATTCATGTTTAAAAATTTTTGGCTTTAGATATCAACATTATTTAGTACTACAAATAATAAAGTATTTTTTAACCAAATACAACAGAACTATTCAACGCTATAAAATCACTATAGCTTACAGAAGCAACAAATTTCCAGAATGTTGTAGCTCGATCAATCTTGAAACTGATAGTGGTATCTTATCACAAAAAACTGTACGTATATACTTTAACAGAGTACTCTCCACATAAATCAGACTATTTTTTTAAATTTGGGAATAAATTGTTTTAATATCAATGGTACGTGAACAAATTATTATCATAGAAACTTGTTCAAATAATTATTTTTATATAAATTTCTAAACAGTATATAGGTTATTAGTGTATTCGAAATTGTATTACTGTTGAAATACAGAAAATATAAATATAAAAGTTTCTATATAGAACTGTTAGCGATTACTATAAGATTTACTATACGAATAAAGCCACGTGATCGCGGTCACTACGAAGGTATCGTATTATATAAGTTTCGTAATTACACTCTGGTAGACACCAATTATCTTGCGGTTAACCTGCTTGCAATACCAACTTCTGATGCACTGCCTGTATCACTATGAACTTTTGCTTTTCAATTAATTATGAACTCTTTAAATCAGGAAAGAACGGCGTTGTGGTAATGTTCCTCAACGTGCTTTTTCATAAACCAGTAACATGTTCAATACTATTTCTCCAAAATTAATAGAATTCAATTTTCTTGATCTATTGAACAGTCTTACATAAATTATTACAAGAAACTAATTAAAAATAAACTATTTGAGAAGCTTAGGACTAATGTGCAAAAAGAAGCGTATTTATATATCTGCGATCATTAACGCTTTGATTGCCATGTCACCCATATGTGGGTGACAGTTGGACTGAATCATTACTAATTTGATAATGTATAGCATAATAAATATATCTAATAAAACCTACTAAAATCTAATAGAATCAGGTAAAAATAATGAAAATTACTAATATTCTTGATAAAAGCGGATAGAATTCGAAATTACATTCATTTTGCATAAAAATGTAGAAAGTTTGTCATTTTCAGCTAATAAAACGTGGCAGTCTACGTGTTAAAAAGTTAATTCTATTTATTCCATTTTATTGCTAAAACTGCATAAACCTGCATCTTACATTCCACTCTTAGATATCTGACAATAAACTTGTTTCATTTCAACGATCAAAAACAAGTACTCTGCAACTTACTAAAATATTGAAGATACAACAAAAAAATTATTTAAACGTCCACTGATATCTATATATTTTCTTTAGATTTTAAAAACAAATATTCTCAGAATATGTATAATCGACAAGAAACAGTATATAAGAAAGAACAATAATTATACAAAAAATAACAAATATACCTGATATTTTTCGTGTATTTGGAAGCTTTCGAAATTTCCAGCATGTCAAGCCAGCTGAACGACACGGCGAATAAACATGAAAAATTCAAAGCAAATGATTTCGCGTATTTTTAATATTCCCGAGTACATGGAATTCCAGTTTCAACGGCGCAGAAAAATTCCATGCTCGCTCGAACATCTCGTTTCGACGACGAACGCGATCGTTGTGCAGCGAATCGATTGCAACGAGTTGCCCGATGCACCGATCGTTCATGCAGATTATTATACGAAGATGACACAACGATGATTGTCGATCGTTCGCAACGCGAATGCCGATACGAGGATCATCCCTGCGATAAAGACAGCTCTCTATAGCATGATAACCAGGCTGCGAATGTTCGTGCAATTTGACTCATCCAAACGTGTATAATTTGTTCATTTTGAAAAATTGTAGTGGTGATCGTCAAAGTGGACTAAGTCACATAACTTTCGGTTTGAGATATTTGGATCGATGCAACGCACCGGAAGCGATTAATACAATTTTTGGGGATTTTTTATTTAAGAGGGACATCATCCGGTTGACATAAGCTAATTTTTTTTATGTAAATTTGATATAATACAGAAATCGAAAAATTATTCCATATGTGTTTTTTCTAATTGACAAACATCCAGGTTGACGGGGTGAAAATAGCCCTCAAATTTGGGATTGGAAAAGATATTTTGTCGAATTAATCACAAACTATTGGGTATAGACGAAAAATTCAAAATGTAAATCATGTTTTTTTAAATGATCAATGAAGAATCTTCGACCAATTTTTTTTTGAGAGAATGGTTCAGAAATTAAAAATCTGTTCAAGCTCATGATGGGTTGTTTAAATTTATATAACCTTGGATCAAGGGTCATTGATCTTGCTATGAAAAGGAATATTAACATAGGCGTTTAGAAAACTATGGTTCTGTTTAAAAAA
Organism: Macropis europaea; assembly: GCA_916610135.2. NCBI lineage: Eukaryota > Metazoa > Arthropoda > Insecta > Hymenoptera > Melittidae > Macropis > Macropis europaea. The sequence continues at coordinate 11,456,334 of OU744344.1, read as the reverse complement.
TGGTGGCTGATCTTCATATGACCTTGGTGATTCCACTCATATACTGTATCTGTATTATATATAGTAATATTATTAATAATTTCTATTCATATACATCTGTATTTTATAAAGAAAATAAAGAATAAATGAAATCGAAAAAAAGAACAGAGATTTCACTTTCTTAATTGTACGTATTTAATATAAATTCACAACTATTAAACAAAACGTATAAAAACTGGAACAGATTGAACAATTTTTCCGAAAAATAATATAGCCATTTTGGGCCACATAATGTTAATTAAATTATTGCCAACAGCACTTGCATTTAAATAAAGATAATGTACCCATATGTATCAGCATCCCTGAAGATGTTAAAATGGAACAATTTCTATACGTCTTTTTTTTCGATTTTTTATTCTTATCTAATTCTCTATACAACAGGATTTATCTCGTTAACAAATGAATAATAAAAAGCCTCAAAAATGTATCTTGCAATGGAGCTAAAATGATTCAGCGTTGAGACTCATAATAAACCCCTAAGTTTAAGGTTCTTGAGTCCCTGTACTCTTGCATCGCCACTTGTTCGGATAGGCAACAAAAAAATTGTCAGTTTGACATTCAGTAGAATTTACGAGCGCACTACAGTCTTTTCATCCACTGTACAACGCTTGAAGTTACATGTTACAACCCTCTAGAACAGGCAGGTATGTGGGAGGGTAGCGCGGATCGATAAAGCGACGAAGATGGTGTCTAGAAAGCAGACCGACAGATTAAACAATTATTATTAGCAAGCATCCGGTTATTCGATGAGTAACACCCTTTCCGTCATTTCATGGAATAATATTTGATAAAAAAGATGACTAGCTTCTTTTATTTTATTAAACTAACTACGTTTCTATATTATCTTTTATTTCATTAAGCAACCGTCACTGAGGCCAAATTGTTCAAGTTTCTGAATTGTGACTTTTTGTAGGAAATATCTTAAAAAAACATGATTTTTTAACAATTTCATTAATAACTACTTTAACAATTGTTAAATTTAAAGGACAATACATTTTCAGTAGAATTCAATAATGAAAAAGTGATTTAACATTTTTTTCCTGATATTTTTAAATAAACTACAGAACATTTATTACAATATATCGACCCCAGTACATTTTTAAATAAAAATTAAAATAATACGTAAAGCATTTCGCTGATTCTAAGTACTCAATTCATTCTTGTTCTAAAAAATTCTAAAATTCTTTTCAACGTATTAAAAAATAATAAATGTAGTTTGAAAAGTATTGTATATCTACGTCAAATATAGTTTATACGCAATGAACTTTATTAATGGTTAAAAATGTTGAACCTTCTTTTGAATATTCACATGGAATATTTTATATTTTTATACCACATGCGGAAATTTTGTAAAAGTAATTTTCTGCGTGATATTAATGAACTTGATGAATGAACAGTTTCCCACGGAATTCATTTTATAACGAATCGTCGGGACAACGCTCTCCGAGCATGGTCTGCTGTTTGTATTTTTGGAACGTGTGTTGCTCCTGGGGAATATTTACTTCCAGCTTCAGTTCAAGCGTTGTGTTATTTTTTAACGCCACTTGAGGCGAATCTGTCGTTGAAATGAAGCTTCGAAGAAACGAATACACGTCCACTTGTACGGTGCTTGAAGAGTATTGCAATTACCCGACTCGTTCTAATCTTCTGTTTCAAAATCAGACCATCCTCATCCTTCTTACTTTAAAATTACACCGAAATAAAAATAAACTAGTGTATTAATATAAAATACATTAAATATTTTTAGCTTAAACTTTGTATACCAATTTGAATAAAATTTGAAGTTTCATCAAGACACAAATTTTGATTGATTTAATTGTCCTTCTATCAACATTCTCTGTAAGTACTTTTTTAATTAATTCTCAAGTGATTGAATAACTTCTTTTAAATTGTAAAGCGCAGAAATGCCTGAATATATTGTATAAAATTAACAAATAATATATTTTGTTACTTATGACACTAACTATCCTCGTAAATTGTATTATCATTACACTGAAATCTCTGTCGAGCATTTGAATAACTTTAATGAGCAAAAGATTCCTGAATTATCTGTTAAATGAGACAGATGAGTCACTGCGATCAGTTACTTCAATTATAGCCATTGTTTTGCTCTATAAACAAAATCCTCGATAATGTTTTCCTTGAAATTCGACTTGTTTCGATTCGTTGAGATTTATCTGTATTTTAGATGTTTCATTGCAAGGTTACTTGGTTATTTGTAGTAACAAAATTTTACACAATATCAGAATTATTTAATTGTCATGTCTCTACAATTTTTTGTCATGGTTTTTAATTTGTAGGATTTTCTACTATTGCCGATATTTTATGCAAAGAAACACTGGCGTACAATTTAATCAACATACAAAATCTCTAGCCTAACATTGTAATTTTTTTTTCATTTTATCGATTACTAGCGCTATTTGCTTGTTTCATTCAAAACATTCGTCTTATAAATTATTTATCTATCGATCTGCTTGATTATATTGAAACAGGCTTTCCATCATTTCACCGAAAAGATTATTTATTAACATTTACTATTTTTTAATATTTTTAGTTTTAAGAATATTTATGTATCATATTAAAGACTGTCAACTCGTTAAATTATAGTCAGCTCATAAAATTGAGAGTTCGTCATTTTCATAAAAAATGTTACCACATCAGTTTAATAAGATTTCCTGGAAAAATCATTCACTCTTCGTGTAAAGGTTTTTTTTTAAAGAACACGCAATTCCATAGATTGTCGAAGACAACCAGATACGAGGCCAAATCACTGATAACAGACCACGTTTATCAGCGACGCAATCATATCAAAAGCGCTTCACCGTGTTCTACGATTTTCCTCGGAAACTTTCGCCTGATTCATCGTTTATGATAACAAAATATATTACTGAATGAAAAAAAATTTAATTAATCCCTCCAGGGCTGATTCAAACTCAGATTAATTCAGGGATCTTTAGCGACGTGGCCTTCGAATGCAATAATATTGGATTCAATTAAATAAAGTCAATAATACAATATTAATTAATTAAGTACAATCAATTTAAGTAACCGTGCATTGGGCACATTTTTAAAATTAAATTTGTCGAACATGGAACCTAAAATAAACACACTTTATTTTACATTTTCGGTTTATTGTTCCATGAAAAATTATGTTTCACTTCGTGTCGACTAATGTTTAAACTTATTTCTGTCAGAAAAGATACCTCAAAGAAACAAATTTTATTATACATTTTCTACTGGTTTATTTAATTAGAATTTTATTTTACTTATCATATAGAATTTTATATTATTTTGTTCAGAAGTTTCTCAAACTTTTGTTCTTTCTCCCGTTTAACAGACATGAATTCATACTGTGTATATAAGTATATATAAGTAGTACTTGCCACCTGACTAATAATTTATCAAAGACCAACTGAATCATACACCAATATTTTTTCACATCTCAAACCTTCTCCGCACATCAGCCCGTGTCTCATTTCTTTTGGCCCTTTTCTGCATTTTCTCCCTACGTCAAGAAGCTCCTAATCAATCAGAAATCCCTTTAAAACCCTAGCTAACCACATTGTACGAGTTCAGTGTGCTGCGTTAGCGAAGTATCGCGGTGCAATGCAATAATTTTGGATTATTCGGCCGTCCTCTACCAAGGTACAGAAATACAATTAAAGAAATTTAATCAGTCTTGTTCACCATTAATAAATTGGTTCCTGAAAAGACTGTACAGACGTCCGTGAATAAGCCATAAAAACGCGTCGACGAAACAGTTATACGGCCCAGTGAAAAAACATGAAAGCGGTAGAAAATACATTTAGATAATTAAAAGAAAAAAAAGGATACACGCAGGTCGAGAAAAAAAATTGTATGCCGACGCGTGCAGGTGAAATGGAAGATAATCGTGACGGAGAAGAAAGCACAGAAACAATATGGTGGCGGGATAATTGCACGAACGGTAAAAAGAATTTCAATAAGGAGCTACGAGTTTTAATTAAACTCAATTATAGTAATAACTCGACCACCGTAAAACCATGCGGCCTTACCGTTATAGTTCACACGTAACTATACTTGCGCCAGTTACGATCTAAAGATAATGTTTCAAGTTCTATACTGTCGTTCCAGATTTCTACAATCATTTGCTCTACTTTGAAACAGTCAATTAATTATGATATTCAGAATATTTTTCTCACCGTGCTGCTGTTACTAAATGTTCATGCGAACGTGCCTTTTTATTGTTCAATATTCTTGTACTTTGATGCAGATAAAATAGAGCGACTTGACAACAATTTCTGTTGGCTTACAAAAATAATTAAATGTGTATATTAATTTCTACAGGAATTAATAAAAATAAGTGAATGCGTATATTAATTTGTACTGTCGTACACAAATTAATAACAACAATTTAACGTGTGTATTAATTTCTACTGTCTTATACAAATGAATAAAAATAAGTAAATTTTACATGTTTGTAAATTGTTGAATTACATACAAATCTACAGCCTGTTTGTTATAGTAAGCAGTAAAAATTTTATGGCATTTATAATCCTGATTTTAAGTTATTTAGACTGAAAATTCAAAAATGTAAAATCAAAAGATTCTGAGTATTCCACACAAGCACACCCATTGCAATATTACACAAGCTTTTAAATCTTTTTATAATATTTCATAAAAAAGTTCAATAAAGTCATCTAATATTTTTTTACACAATATTTTTACCTTTTTATTACATCTATTACGTTTGGTTCGTCTTAATTTTGCTATTCTCGCTTTAATTAAATTGTTCGTGGAAAGTTTACGAATTTCTTTCACAATGTTGTCAATTTCAGACTTTCGAATATGCACAATAGTGCACGTGTATGACAGCGAGAAATCGAGGTTGCGGCCGAGGTCAAAATCAATCGATTTATGATAGCCCTCCATGACATACGGTTATGACGTTTTTGAGTTATTCATTGTTCAAGTTACACGCACACCTGGGAAATTTACGTGGTTTCCGGCGTGTGTGCCTGTCCAACTTTTCACGCTACTCTTCGTGTACGTGATAAATATCAAAGCTCCATACACCGGGTAAAGTTCAAACAAAGTGTTCCTTGAACGAAAATATTACTGCATGAGGCACTATACAGAAACTTTCTTTCGTTATGTCAGTTTTCTACGGGGTAATGTACGACGTAACAATTTTTACTAGCACAGTGTCATCAGAATAAAAGAATGGGCTTATTTTACTTTGAAGAAAAAAATAATTATACATAATTACTAATTGAACAAAATTAAAAATACCCATCGAAACAATTCCAGTTGCGTACCAAGACCTTTTGAACTTCGTAGGTAATTGCATCAAACAAAAATGAAAGGAATAATGGAAAAAGATGTACCCTCCAGAATGTGTGATGTTATTAATGATTTCTACAGAAGCTACAGTCAAATTCAGCAGAAAAGAATAAATAATACTTAACCTACTAATCATTTGGTGCACAGAGGCTACACGTAACTACATGGTAAACAAAACTATCCCACCATACTGTGAACCTTGCCAATAAAGTTAACTAACAAACATTCTGTTGGACAGCACGAGCAGAGGAGACACCAGATTCTAAAAATTTGGAATAAATAAATTTTTTATAATATATTTCATTCATTTGTCAAGTAAAAACACAAAAGGTGGAATCGTCTGAAATATTTATTTTCATGAGATATTCAAGAAAAAAAGAGATGGCTCCGAAATTTTCTTAAAACCAAGACAGTGCATCCTAAATTTTTGTAAATTTCTGTTATGACTTTTTCTGTTTTTTTTTTATTCAAAACGATCAATCTTGACATTAATTACTTCTTTTACACCTTTTTAAATGCAGACCTTACAATTAACCTCAATGTGATTGTTTGTATATGAACAGTGAACCTATTTATTCAGAGAACCGGAAGTCATTCAGAGAAGGTAAGTACAATCTGTATTTCAGATTTAATTATAATTAATTAGGCCTACTACACGCGTGGTTTCAGAGAGAATGTAATTAAACAAGCCGATTGACAAATCCTCATTAAAATTCGCAGCGAATGTACTTGAGTTAAATTAGCTAAATGACATGCTGACGAGTATATATATAAATATTTGATTACCCAGTATAGTATATTAAGCTTTGTATATTACAATTCTTATTACTGCTATTATTATTATTATTATTGTAATGTCGTTGAGGCATCTACTTTTTCTAGAACTTTTCAACGAAAATTTCTATTGCCATAGCAAAGACCGGTTGCTAATAATTTTATAAATTAAATGCAATTTTGGTGGAAAAATATCATGACAACATTTATCACACTCGAAATGTGCGTACTTCAAACAAAAATTCAATCACAATAATCGGTTGAAATCAACCTCAAATGAATTGGAATCGAAGAATTCTTGAAGAACTTCCACAAGAACGCTAAAATTAATATTCAGTACATATCTCGATAATTAAAAATACCTACACCTGTTAATTTCCTTACATTTGAAGTCATATTACAAACGACATCGCTCATAAAACGACTCAATAATTGCTCCTAAGTCTTTACAACCGTGGTCACTGACACTCCAAAGGAGGATATCAAATTAAACAGACAATAAACATTAACGATGACAGACAGACATTTGCATAACCAATATCCATCCACTGCTCACATTCCAGGATAAAAATCTGCACCTCAAGTTTAACGCTGAATAATAATTTCTGACGCCACGTATTCTGCAACAGGATGACGACCCCGAAGCAATCGAACAAAGTCAAAGAACGATCATAAACTTCGTACAACTTATTTCCTCCATTTACTGCACCACAGGATACAATAATTGAATCAGTGAGTTGGAGAACAGTACAAGTGGAAAATTAGCCCTTCTTCAAACAATCTCAAAACTAAATGGAAAATGAATAAAACTATATATTGGGACCCAAAACAGTGCAACAAAGTACCCTATACGTGTTTCAGTAGTCCCTTCAGTTTAATATTCATTACATAATTTCTACTTCAATTATGTTTAAAGCAAGTTAATAAATGTTTTTTATACTACCGTGATATTTTTTAAATTTCCTGACTAAACAGTGACTTGAGTTGAAAAACAGTACAAGCCCAATGGTCTTGCTTTGATTATCGAAAATTAATAAACAAAGTTTAACCATAGTTAGACAGACATGAATGTTCCACCGCGTTAGCATAAACGTGATTAAATTGGAACAGCACAATAAAATCAATGGCTTCGACGATACACGAAAACCGATGCTATTTTTTCAAATATCTCAAAACGTGGTTTTTGGACTTGTATCCTGTTTTGCAACTCACCGATTCAATTATTTCCCCTGGAGCCGGCGTGCATCGAGTCGAGCGCATCGTCCAAGTTTCCGCGTCACAATTTTCCCGCGCGATCGGAAAACTTCGGGTGCGAAGTTGGCGGATCGGTACCTTTGAACTCGCGGAAACCTTCCACGCGATCCTTGGCCCAGATATTCGCACGTGATCGAACGCCTGGTCAGCGTTTCCACGTAATCGACCGGGTATCGTCGTTATAGGATGAGAAAACGATGACACAGGCTGAATCGCGATGTAACACATCGAGTCGCCTCCCTCTCTGTGCCAGTCAGACGACAGATTCGATTCTCGTTCCAGCCGATAACTCTCAATAACACCGAGATCCACGATTTTATCATTAGAGATGCCATCCAACTACGTACACCGCAAGTAGGTTCGAATCCGACCGGATGGGTTTGAACGGTTCATGAATACTTTGAAACGGAAAAGCAATACCTTTGAAGAGACTCAAACCTAGTCGAGATAGGTTCAAATTTGTTATAAGTACACTGAGTAATGAGGGGATGAAGGCCATAGTGGTGTCAGTCAAATTTTTCAAGACATGAACTTGCGTGCATAGATATGGTGATTAGACAAAGTAATGGATACACTGCTTATAAGTCGTGTATTGTGTAGTAAGGGCCAGATATCCTTATTCAGCTTCTTTAAAAGGATTTGAAGAGTTTCTGCATGAGGAATGGTATAACATCCCAATAAACATTATTCGGGATTTGTATTATTCCATTCTCGGGAGAACTCACGGTGTATTAGACGCCAATGGTGGTTCTACACGACATTAATAAAGAATTTTCTGAATGTACGAGGTGGTTCCATTATTTTGTCCAACCCCTGTACATTTCCTTTTTCCTATAACACTTTGACAGTCATTATTTATTTGATCATTTGTGGTATTGATAAATTTATTAACTAAAGTTTCATAGTACCAATAAAAAGATGATGAATATTCTTAATGTTTTTGATTAAAATGATTTTAATTTGGGATTATATTTCCTTTGTATAGAAATTTAGAAAGTTTGCCATTTTCAACCCATAGAGTGTAGCTGTCGAAGTGACAAAGTGTGGATCAAAGCATTGCATGTTTGAATCCTTCAATCATTTCAGGACCTTCTTCAGATTTATTTCAAATTTGGTAAGTGTCCTAATACACTCTAAAGCAACGTATACGAACAACAACCCTTGGAGCAATCTCAATTAATACAATCTACACATCGGTCTCTCACAGAGATCTGCATGCCTAACGAATCTCCCTTGTCTCTATTCTAATCTAAAGCATAAGACGTTTCTATTAGCTACAGTAAAACAGATCTATGTAATTTAGAACTCAGAAAGTGACTTTTGCACCACCCTGTATTATATAAGAGTGAGACCACCATCTTCCAATCGAAACAAAGACCACGGTATGCAACACAAACATTTTTGAGTCGAATGATTGCAAACTTAGATTTTTCTACAGTAAACCAACAAATTCGTTTCCTTTTTCGCCAAGACTATTTTTCCAGTCCTTGGACCTCCGTTGTAATGTCACATACATGGGTGACACGGAAGCAGAAACGTTAAACTGCCTAACAAATCAACACAATCATGTTAATTATATTCTTAAAGTATTCAAGACTTTAGATTCATTCCTCCTCCACGTTTCACTTTGTTCCCATGTCCACCGTTTCTCCGCGATTTCTTACCGGCGAGTTTCAGCGAGCAGCCGTAAAATAGTTGTTAGAATTTCCCCGGAAAATCTCGTCGGAAGTAATCTCCTAACGTTCCGACCGTTTCTGAAAAACTTCCTGCACTCTCCAAGTGGATTTCGCTCGCGAAATTCCGGGACTTGAACTCTATTGTTCGAAATATTTCGCTTCAGCCTGCAGGCGAATTCGAAAGAGCCGACAAGAAAATAATAATTTTGTCAGGGGGCGAGGGAAATGGATTACCAGGAGTTTCCTGGTTCCGGGGGTCTGTCGAGGAGACGTCGGTGGACGAGGAAAATATATCTTAATCTGTGCCACTCGCGGGAGAAGAATCGCTATTTCTTGAAAACTTCAGCCCCGTAAATTGTTCAGGGTCTCGTGAAGGATTATAAAGTCAAGGGGAGGATGAACATCGCTTTTCAAATCACTCGTCCGTGTTTCAGCTGACAATTTGCATTGTACGCCTCATACTGATCGCCAGACTGCGGATGTTCACGCGATTTGACATACCCAAACATTCGAAAGGGGGAAAAAATAAGAACTATACTTTTTATATATTTGTAATGTACATACTACCCCTTATCTGTTCGTGACTCCGTCCATACACAAATATTGCTCCGTTTCTACTTTCTCCGTCATCAGAAATATGCATCATACAAAACAGTCAAAGTCTGTCACAGGCTACGTCACCCATGACCGCAGTAAACACTACGTCATCCTAACCGCTGTGTCATAGTACCAAAATCTTGCCCTATCCTACCATCCCCTCTCTTACTTTTGAAACTCCTTAAAACCTCCTGAATTTTCTCCATAAAGTCGTTATAATTCTAAAAGCCACCGGACTCAGACACAGAGTCCAGATCCGTAAACAGCAGTAACGTTGTAGCACTCTGGATCTTAGTTTAATAAATACATATTATTAAAACGGTAGTTCGTCTTCTTCTTGTGTCCATTGCATATTTGCAGAACATAATAAGGTTCGTCAAAATTCTGTTTATATAACTACTTTAACATAACAAATATTGAACTGTAAAAAGGGTTTTATTTTATTTGCATAAACATCTGCAGCGCACTGATCATTCAACTGCAAATATACATTCGTAAGGTGGAGATCCACCTTATCAATCCATCGTTACATAGATCGATCATTTGCTGCAACAACGACACAGCACAAAAAGAACGATTTTCAATGTTTCGAATCATTGCAATTTTATAAGAACATCTGTCCTCAAGAACCGTCCTCTTGTGGCAAGTTTTAGGAGCTCATTGGCACTTATATCGTTTCACCAGTAGAAACTACAAACAAAAACAGTTTTCTTTAATTCCATCCTAATAACTCAAAAATGGCAAATTTTTAGTTGCATTGTTGTTGCAGCAAATGAATGATATTGCGTGTACAGGGTGTACCACAACATGTGGTCGCACCGTCAGTGTTGGATTCAGCACGCAGAAATAATAAAGACCACATAAACGGTTGACGTAAACTGCCCCAAAGACTTTTGAGCGGGGGTGTACGTTCATGGATCTGAAAGGGCTGATCGATCCATTCAAGCAGCGGCTGGTGGATCCAGGAGATGTTTTAAAGATTCGCTAACCGGACTCGAATCGTTCTATCGGTTCATAAATGTTATTTCAGCGAATGGTATCGTTAGAAAAAAGAAGGAATCCCGGCGTTGATCGATAGTAGCGTACGGAGGCTGGTCTCGAATAACTTGGGATTATCAACAGGCACCGCTATTCAGGCCGAAGTGCACTTTCCCCGATAATTACTCCCCGTCGGTCGTCGGATAATTAAGGAAATAAAAGTAAACCGAGTGGAAGCGTTCGAGCGAAGTATCGATTATCGGAGCACAGTTCGGCAGCCTCGAATGCCACGATCGCGGATGCGGATTTTCTAATCCCGCGGATGTGTATATTAGAAATAACATGCTAACGGCCTGACGTGTGTTTCCTATTAGCTCTCTCGTATTACGATAAAGGCATTTGTTTAGAATGCTGGGCCTACTTAATGAAGAGTAGATAAACGGTACTTGCAGCACTAATAAAAGATAGAAACAATAACGGCGTTGCCACATAGGAAGCTACGCTGCTTAACACGTTCCATGCGACAGTGAAAAATTCCATAACCAGTCAGACGCGTGAAAATAAGTTTCCATGACTACATAACGTTAAAAACACGAACACTGAATTGTCTTATGATGTACCATTAATTTGGTACTATTGTTGTGGCGTTCGCTTTAATTGGAATATCATGAATATTACCATTTATTTAGAATAATCGAATTTGGTGCGTGGGGCGCGTACGACCCACGCGGCACGGAACGTGTTAACACGTTCGCTACCAGAGCTCGACGTCACACACGTGTGACAGAGATAATTGTAAAAATGAAGCATGGTCCGTGGTGGACGTTTTTCTCGAATCGAGCATGGTAGTAAACGTGTTAATGAGAGTTTTGACATTTTATTGACATATTATAGCGTGTCTGATCAGGTATGGGAGTCTCCACTGTGGTAGTCAATGTGTTAAGCTACTCTAAAAAGGAAAGCTTTACTCCTCTGGCGTTGTTAGTAATTAATCTTCAGAATCTGTGAATTCACTACTTTGACAGTGGCGGACACAGACGGGGTGCAATCCTCCCCCCTAAGAGTCACAAAATATAAAAATATTATATCACGTTCTAGAAAATTGTTAGGTATCTACTTAATGTGTCGTCAATATATATTTTCTGATTTTTTAGAATGTGAATTTAATTATTTAGGCTATAGTATCAGAGATATTAAACTATAAATTAGAAGCAAATTTTAAATCTTGTGAAAGAAAGTTCAAAAATGTACTTATGTATTTTTACGTATGTAAACCCCCCAAAAGGCTCCTGAATCCGCCACTGTACTTTCACATATATTTTGAAGTTCTCTGCTTGTTGAAGCCATGCTTAGGACTGATAGCGGAGACACTGGGGGAGGTACGGCGTAAGGGCACCGGGTCTGAGGGGTTAATGCGCTTTTGCATGTTGATAGATCATGTTATTAGGAATCTATATGTATAGTATCAGGTATTGGACGATCTGCGTCACTATATAGTGAGTTAGCTGACTGCCCCATGCTCATATAACTGATCAAACTCATAACCTTAACCCTTTGCGGAGGACAGGCGCATATATGCGTTCAAAAAGTTCGTTCACCGTGTGCTACGGGTCACCGCACTGGCCTAGGCACACGCGTTTACTGCACACTTTCAACCTATGTATTTAGACGAATTATCATCTTTGCTTATCTCATTAAAATATATATGTCTCGTTACACATTTTGCAATTTTGAAGGACTAAAACAACTGAGCAATCGACATCAAATATATAGTTATAATTAATTATTCAATTAAACACGTGTTCCACCACGGAAAATTTCAGCACATGCTGCAGGATTTTTCCCGAAACCTTCCGTCCTCAGAGGGTTAAAATTCCTCCGTTATTATTATAATGTAAATGCTTCGTAAATAATGTTACCACTGTATTTCTTTTTCTCCCATCGATCATTCGATTTGGATGCGTTCGAATACTTGACCAATTGTACGAACTTTAATATTCTCGAGGATCGACTTGTTTTCCTCCTTTCACTCGATACGATGCAAATTCATTCGAGAAAACGTGCTTCGCGTGTTTTCCTTAAAACTATCCTAAGTCCTTGACACCGCGTGTCCTTTCGCCTGTATGTCCAGACGAATTTTTCCGCTTCTGAACGAAAATAAGAATAAATCCGTGAAAGTGTGACATCCGACGACCAAGACGATGAAATCGAAGAGCGAAAAATAGCGATGGGATTAATGTCCATTTCTATCCACGAAGACACAAGTGAGAATATTTTTCGAGGTATCCGTACTAAATTCAAATGTACTCTATTTGAAGGGTAAGGGGAACAAACAAGGAATGTTACAAAACAGATATTTTTTAATACTTTAGTCCACCGGTAAAGAGACAAGGTTCAAGTAATTGAACTGTATTGCTTATAACATGAGGTTATACTCTAATTAAGCAGCAGGAGAAAAATAAGCATAGAAATAATTGTTCTACATTATTTTAATTTTTTTTAAGTTGAACACTGTAGAATAAAAATGGACATGTCCTGTTTTATCTCCTTGCCCTTCATTTGTCAATATTAATATTACTTTTTAATCCTCTCATATGGAATTCAATTACTTGTTCATCGTGTTTCGATGCTGCTTGCTACTCGATCCCATCGCTAGCAAAGAATCAAATATTCGAATCGATTTGTTTTTCCTGAGTCACGCGATTTGAAGCAACTCCTTTGTCCCTGTCACGTTTAAATTATTTAAAAAAAAATCAATGGAACATTCAATGCATTTGTTTCTGTTGTTTCTATTTCTAACTGCAAAGATATTTAAACTTTAACCGTTTTAACTGTAAGGTTATTTAAACTTTAACAGTTTCCATTGTAAAGTCATTTAAACTTTAACAATTTTAACTGTACAGATATTTAACCCCTTGACTGCTATCGAGGCCTACAGGCGCTTGACAAAGACGCTCTCCGCGTACTGACGACGCCCATGGGCGTTCGATGCAATGGCTTACTGTGTACTACTGCGGCTCGGCCGCACGCAGCGTTCGCCTCGTTTCCAAGTAGGCCGCAGTCCAAGGGTTAAAGTAACAATAAGTGTTTTCAAATTGTTGATAGTAATAATTTAGTGTCACGCACGTAGGTAAACCAATAATAATGTAACACAGGTTTATTTCATGTATAAACACATAAATGAACGGTGCTATTACGTCAGAATAAAATATATGTATCAAGCGAAACTTCGTATTTCATTCGAATGATCAGCGTGAAAGGGAGACGTGAAGCAAAGCTGATGAGGCGACTTTCAGTAAGATGAAAGAAAATCACATTTGAACACGTATGCGGAATATAAAATTGAATGTGAATAGACATTTTCAGTGAACCCTGCCCTTTTCATATGCTACTGAATTTATTGTTTTCTTTCAAAGATTAACTTGAAAAACAAATGTATTAATGTAGAATACAGACTTTTTTTTTTATAGATCCGTCATACGTCTTTTTTAACGCTGATAGTCTGCGGATGTTTATACAAATATGTATTTTTGGAGTTCAACGTTTTTATGTTTCTGCATTTTGTTCTGTAAATGTTAAAAAAATGTACGTCTTATTTTTTCATCGTTTTAAATGTGCGTTTTTAGGCATGTTAAATTATATAAACATCCGCAGTCTACTGATAAATAATTCTGTGGGATTTCTACATCATATACAGGGTGTTTATACAATAATATGGCGGAGTGAGTAAAAACTGAGTAATAAATTGTCGAGCAAACACAGATGGTCAAAAAATTAGTATTGAACAATTGAGTCGTTTATTATTGAAAGGGCGTATATCCATATTTTGGGGAAAATTAAGTTATGCATTTAAACTGTTTGTAGGTAACCCAAACTTCGGGTTATGGGACCCAAAGAACATCAGAAGTGTCTTTTAGTATCTCGTATACGTTATTAACAAATTATCCGATATAACATAATTTCGAGGAAAATTAGGTAAAGTTTTTATTACCTGGTGTCAAGTTTTAAAAAATGAACACATGAGTTTTGACTTTCTGTTTTTATAACACGTTTTTATATCATTTTATCAGATGAATACTGTCTATCTTCTAAATTTGGTATACTTCTAATTGCTGTATGTAAAAAAAAATAATTTGATCCGTTTGACCGTTTTTCATAGAACGAAATGTAATTTAATCCTTTCAGGGATGAATTTACTGAAATCAGCAAAAAGATTTTATTTGTTTCCAATTAAATTTCATTTAATATGAATCCATAGCTATTGAACAGTACAATACCAAATTTTGAAACAAAATCACAGACTTTTATGAAAAATATTGTAACCATTTCAGGTCACATAATGTTGGTTAAATCCTTGCTAACGTTACTTATCTTTAAATAACAATAATGTACACGTATATATCGACATCCCTAAACGGGTTAAAAAATAAAAGTACGCTACTGTTACCACAAATTTTAACAAGATTCAATTTACA
The DNA here is from genome assembly GCA_916610135.2 of Macropis europaea. Taxonomy (NCBI): domain Eukaryota; kingdom Metazoa; phylum Arthropoda; class Insecta; order Hymenoptera; family Melittidae; genus Macropis; species Macropis europaea. Next base: position 11,441,219 of record OU744344.1, on the reverse strand, counting down.
AAATCTTGCTCTTTCAAAACATATAATAAACACTACAGACGCGATTGTAGTCGAACAATAGCTCGAGGCAAAACTATTCAGTTATACTTATTCCATTTGCATCTGAATGAAATCGAAACGATATCTCTCGCGCCGGAGTGAAGTACGCGAAAAATAATGCTTCGAGACAGATATCATCCATTCGGCGCTACGTTTTATTTCGATGCAAAAAAGAAAATCAACAAATAAAAAACGTTCAACGTCTAACAGTGATTTAAAAGACAAAAAAGTTTCATACATTCTAAAGCAGCTGCAGCGCTGTCGAACGATACGTTATCGGGTAATATTTTCCGATTTCGCTGGAAATACAGACACGGATAAATAGACGGAAAATGCAGCAACGATCGCGCGACGCATCGCAAATAAAATGATAGAACCGTTGCTGAAAAACAGAAAATGCTTACTCTAGTTACTTAGTATGGCTTCCGTTTAATCCCGAAACGCGAGAAATAATTACTGAGACGACACGTAGCTCTCTGTAATGAAATTTTCTAATTATCAAATCTACTGCTTCCTTCCTTGCAATCTGGCCATTTCCATTCATGTGCGTGGTCGTCAGATTATTATTGCAATGATTCTAACAGAATTTATGTATTATAGTAAACATACAATATTACTAACGTATCAACAATCTGTTAAGTATACCAGAGTTTCATTGGAATTTATTTATTTATAGACTGTACGGGTATAAGATCCATATATGTACATAAGTAAGCATTAAAACAAAATAGAAAAATAAAAATAGTCGCAGTAACATGATATGAAGTATAAAATTAAACATAAATGCAATTACAAAGAATTTATAATTACAGGTTTTCTGAACAGTATGTAGAGCACTGTGTAAAGATTTCTTAAAGCAATGAATGGAGCCACTGAAAACATCTTATTTAGTATTCGATTAATTGAATCACCTGAATCATATTTAGTTTTCAAGGTAGCGTAATGAAATATATGCCGTTTTTTTAAAACTTATTAAATTACTGTAACTGTAATATTTATATCTGCAGCGAGTTGTTTTATCAATTTCTATGCAATAAAAGTGTTCCAGGATATATTTGCTCGGAGTAAATTTATAATTGCTCTCATTATTGAATTCTTGGTGCATTAGTTTCATGGCCAGACTTGAAAGGCTTCAACGCAAAGGAAGCGTCAAATGTTAAAATTAACGCGATACTAATCGATGACGTAGTAATACGTCACCCTAGAATACTTGCGATTGCTAAGAATTCATGTGATCTGCCATTGTGTTCACTAAAATAATATTATGTTCATTATTATCGATACTATAAGGCGTTGCAATAACATTATTTAACATATCAATATTATTTATTTAACATGTTCAAATATCTAAGAAACGCACATTTAAAACGGTGAAAAAAATGGAAAGTACATTTTTTTAAGCATTCACGGAACAAGATACAGTTTTATCAAAGTTTCATTTTTATAACACCAATAACATAAAACATATTAAATTTTAAAAATCTATATTTGAATAAACATCCGTGGTCTACGTATAACACTGTACTTATTACTGTACTGTAGACTCAATATAAATATTAGTATACACCCCTTGTTTATTATCTTCATTCAATCTTCCATTACGAATATTTTAAAAAATATGTATATTATATTTAATTAATTCCAAATTCATTTAATAACAATTCCCCGTATATCATCGAGGAAATTTTAATAATTTCGTGCAGTTCGGAGCAGAAAAAAGTAAGGCACGATTTCCACACGTGACATTGCATAACACGAAGCAGTTGAACAGGAAAATATTGCTTTCGTACGAGCGATATGAGATTTTCATCGCGTAATTGTTAACATTAACGCAGAAATACCGTTTCTTACAGCCCGGCCGCAGGTGCACGCCCGCATTCGAAATATTCTCGCGTCATAATTATGCAGATAACTATGTATTATGACATAACTATCGAACTATGTAGATCGCGAACTATCCCGTGCGGAGTAATAACGACGAATACATCGAGAGTTTACCGATCTCTGTGGAATTGAACATTTCATTCGAGGCAGTGGAACTTTGACGTTCGCGGTGAACGTGTCACTCGATTCTGAAAGAATCTACGTTGAGCTTTGTTGAATATTCAATTGTTTTTTAATGTTTCATACCGTCGTGATAATTGAATCTTTCCAGATAAACAAAGAAGAAAAGGAGAATTTTTTGTATATAAATTTTTCTAGGCGTTGTTCAATTGGAGCAGATAAATAATTTTTACTTTAATTGTAGAGTATAATGTATATGAAAATATGAGTGTGTAATATTAGAAAAATATTTCTTTTATCTTGTGTATCGCATACAGGGTTCGATTTAAATAGAACACCCTACTTATGTACATTTATTATTCTTGTAAAACGTTACATGGTAAGATAAGCTGGATACTTTATTACTATATTTTTTTATACAGTCTTTTATAACTTCTTTGTAAGTCAAATGGAATACTATGTTACTTTAATAAACTATGTGCATGTAGTTACTTAAAAGCATTGCACATACAGTGGTGGTTCACAAATAAATAATAAATATTACATACATAAAACACTGCAAATAAAATAAAATTATAGAAATATGCAAAGTAATATTTGCAGTATTTAGTCTACGGTATTTATAATTAAAAAATGACGAGAAATTCAATTTACTGAGTACTGATATCTTCAACTATTTTTTATTAAGTGATTAAAGCCAACATCTGCTTAAAGTGAGAACACAATCAATGGAGTAAAATACTATTTAATATTTGTTTCTATTATCTTCAAAGAAAGACTCAGAACTAACAATAAGTAACAAATTAAACGTTCAAAATAATTGTCTACAATCATGTTCATCATAAAAATAAATACATGTCAGTATTTATGAAAGAATGTAATTCCCTGCACAAAATTCAATCAGAAATTAAATTTTTTTGTATGAATTTGAATATTCGTCAAATTGATGTGCATATAGTTAACAATAAATTTGTACATAATATTGTCTGTTAATTTGAAAACAGTTTTGACTATTTTTAATATTTCCTTTCTACCACTATTTCCTCAATGTTATTCCGTAAATAACAATCACGTGACATGACGTTTGTCAATACGTACAAGTGATCAAAGAATTCAATTATTATCAGTTTATTATCAGTTGATTGCAACAGCTATCCGACTTTACACAATCTTACTCCATTCAAGAACGATCTGTACGTAATATTTTCAGAAATTCGTAATTGAACAAAATAAATGCGTTCCCTCAACCTATTGCATTTTCAGACATTTATTTAACAACAACGTACTATAATTGTATTAAAAACTCCGCTAAATATATTACAAAATACTAAGACACAATTCTGTAATATTTTTGCAGAATTTTGTAATTATACAGATGATCATTAATGACGTGTTTTTATTGATCATTAAATGGTCATATTTTCAGCAATTACATCACATACAATCACGAAGATATTTAATACGATAAAAGAAAATATTTGAAGCTTTTTTTTTTAGTTTTTCGCTCCAAAATTTCTCTGCCTTCAGATAATCGAGGTTCCACTGTATTTATCAACAATAAAGTATATCAGTAAGTTTTCTAATTTCAGCAAAGTATAAAAAGCATAATCCTTTAAGTATACGATACAGTTGATAGTAGAATGCACGTGTCACCCGTGTACGCGTGACACACCAGTCAAAGTGTTAGGTATGACCGTGAAAATGTTAAGTGGCGGAACACTTATGCCAACGGCATCACTGTCCAAGGTGTTCGAGCAAAAAAATCACTATATCTGTTCAACGCACGTGTAAAAGTCGCGGCAATGGCAATGACAGCGATAATGGCGCTTTCTTTATCAGCGTACACGCGTTAATGATATTCCGATTACCAGCAGCTGGCGCATTACGTTAAAACAGGCGATGATAAATTCATACGTCAATACGTTCCCACCTGAAACGTCCTAGAACTCCGAGAACAGGTCTAAACACGTCAGCCACGACAGAAAACGAAAACACCTGAATCGCAAAATCCATGAGTAGACAACTCATTCGTCTGGAACTGTACTGCGTATTTTGATGTTATACTTTGAGAATTTTTTTCGGAAAAACTGAGCAACATATCTTTATGAGACTTTGAAGATAGATTCGTGCACATTTGTACTACAATCATGAATTTTTGTACACTGTTATCATTAGACTGTGTATGATTACACAAATATACATTTTTGGAGTTCAAGAATTTTTATAATAATATAGTCAAAGTAATCAAGTGTTGATATAACTATGTTTTGTGTTTCAAATGCTTAAGAAATGTACTTTTTAGTTATATCATGTAACTGAATGTAAATATTTCAAGTATATGAATATGTTCAATTGTATAAACATCCACAATCTACCTATCATCTAAAGTTTTGATTCTAAGCTATAGTAATTATACAAAAATAAATATGTAATTATTTAGGATTTTTAGAATGGTTTGAAGGTCAAAATATTTTTATTATTCAGATTTATGCCATTTTGTCAAAAGTTCCTTTCTTTTGTTTCCTATAGTTCAAGTGCCAGCCACCCTCATACTAATTGAAAGTCTCTTTTTAATTTTTTATTTCTAAAGACTTGAATTTTGTCAACCGTTCTACTTCCCCAGTGAATACTTACTATAGTTTACATAATAAGAATGTACAAAAATTCACAGATGTAGTACAAATGTATATGAATAAATCTGCAAAGTTCCATCAAGATATGTCATTCAATTTTTCCCAAAAAATTCTCGAAACAGGCCAAAAGAGTAGAATACCCCCTTAATATTTGACCCCCTTAGACTTTGTGTATAAATCTGCAAGGATAGCTCCATCGCTTTTGATAAAAAGTAAAAACTATTATAAAATTCATTTTTTTCACATTCTATTCAACAAGAGGACAAAGATGTGTCGAAAACGGACCATGTTCTCAAAACTCATTTTCCATATTAGCAATCCCCTTTAACAACCAAAAAAATCACATCTACTTCACCTGTGAATTCATCAAACAATACAACCAAATTATTCTGTAACTGTTCAATGTCGCGACTACTAAAACAGCGACACAGTACATAAAACACCAACAACTCCAACGAGTTATAGTTGGATGGTACCAATGTACTTCATCATTGAGGTTAACTGTTACGTTTGCACGATCAACGTTCGGATAATCGGAGTTCCACGGTATCGCTACATCGTGCACAGTTCTTCGCGGACGCTGTCGAAGATAACGACGAAATCGGGTGAACCTGGAAGATCAACGGAAAAATCGAGCGTAGAAATCACCGAGGCACAAAGTACTCGAACCAGAAACTTCTTATCGATAACAGAGATAATCGTAAAAAAACGCCGAAATACCTCCAGAAAGAATTCCTCTTTCCAGCGATCGGACTCGCGAAAGATGCTGGGCATCGCGCGTTCGATCGTCCGAAATTCGAAGGTCGTCGATGGCTAACGTCACCGTGTGGCATTTTAGTCACATGTTTGTTCTTTGTCACGCGGTTCTCGTGTCACGGCGGGAGATCGTTTGTGAGCATCGGTCCCTCCGAAAGGCGACCGTGCGGACGGGGCTCGCAAAATCTCGAGAAAGCTCGTTGTCCTCTCTCGTGGTCCTGGGAAGGATCGGGGATACCTGGAAGCAAGGTAGAAATCCGGGACAAAAGGAGGGACGAGGATTCAACTGGTAAACACAGAAAGTGGCTCGCCTGGAGTTCCGTAGAGGTTCGCAGTCTTCCAGCTCGTCCACGCTCGCGCTTTATCGAGTGGCGATACAAGGACGAGATAAGGAAGGAGGCGATAACGAGGCTATCGCGGAACAGGTGAAAACACCTACTGCTTCGTGGACTGGACGAAAGAACGTCGCTGTCAAAACGCACGATCGAATGACCCGAACAGTCGATTTCGATGGTCAGCGAACGGTGGATCGGAGTATGCATCAGCACGAACGTTCGATGAGTGATAAGAGACGTTCGTGCGGATGAAATGATTTTTGTCGTTCAAGATGTACGTACCTCTGCGATTGAACGGCCGAACCCGAACGGCAACCTTTATTTTATCCGTAGCCATGATTTCACACCGGTAACGCGCACTGTATATCCCGATCACAAGGAACTGCTCGACGATTGTATTCGTACACAATTATGGACTCTCACACGATCTTCATAGCGCTACATTATTCTCAACCCATACCGCGAACTTTTCATGCTTCTGAAACGGCACTACGTCTCACCGAGCCCATGACACACTTCGCCATATTGCTTGAAGCTCGTCGTGCGTCAGACGACGGTCGTCCTATCGAGTGAACGTGCTTCCGTGAACTGCCGCTAGGAACGCTCGAGAGCCTCGAGTCCTGTGACGTCACGTATCCTTGCCGCGCGCGCCGACTGCCGGCCGGAAAGTGGAACCTCAGCCAGTCGAGAGCGTGGACACAGGAACATGCGGACGGAGCATAACATTGTGGGGGGAAGCCACTGCGGGATGAGGCGATGAGGCTTTTATGAGCCTGGTTTTCATTGGCTGATGCTGTTAGTGTACGCGATTACGTGATTTGGAGCGAAATTTATATTGGGATATGCGATATTTAATTATTTGTTCAATCACCTTTGCAAGGTGTTAATATATATATATATTCATGAAAATTTGTGTACATTAACTATAGGCCAGGATCAAAGATGATGAAATGGAATTTTTAGTTCTGCCCTTACAATAAAGATTATTATCTGAGAAATATACTCGAATTTTAAACTCAATGATCGCCTCGTATGGCTTAGAGAAATGTAAACTTGTATGATGTTCCAGGTAATTACGTTATGCTACGTGTTACTAATTGTATTTAGACCGATGAAAATTAGTGTAGCAAGAAAAATCCCGATGCAGCAATTCCCGCCGTAAAGAGTTACTTATAGACATAAGTAGCCTGACTTTCGTTCAAGCCATTCACACCCGAAAGAAGATAGCAATTAATCATTTCATTACGCGCTGTTTGGGAGCAAGGAGAACGCTGCGTACGGCCCAACCGCAGTGGTGCATAGTGAACGATTGCACTGAACGCTTATGGGCGGCAACAGCACATGTAGAGCGACTTTGTCTAGTGTATATATATGCCATTCGGAGTCAAAGGGTTGAAAATACAACACATTCGTTGTAAATTTATGCGGGTAGCCCATCTTGTAGGCTTAAAAAAATAGATAAATTAAGTTTTAAGAATCTAAATTCTTATCTTTTGTTAGGTAACCTTATACATTTCAATAACTGAAATATATATTCTCTGTCAATTTTTGTTGTATTTAAAAGTTAAATTACGACATATTCACTTTTTTAGTATTAACTTACTTAGACATCTGCATTACTCTGCGGATAAAAGCTTTTCATAATTCGCGGTACTGAGCATGTACGGACAGGCAACCAATCGCACGCGGGCTCAAATTTTACTCAGCTCCTCCGCAATTCAGCTGCGCACCCTTGTCAATATATTAAGCATACGCGCGATCCCTAGATATATTCCTGTGTCCATGGTCGAAAGCTATCGATCTACAGGAACCCCTAAAAGAAACCACGCCCGCGAAATTTGAACGTCCAATGCGTGTTTTGTCAAAATTCAACTTTTGTCCGATAATTTAACCCTTACGCTGCTAATGTTGACTATAGTCGGCGCAGAGGTCAATTACAATTGTCTATTGCAAAACATTTACGGAACGCCAGTGCGCGCCAGGATATCGCAAGTGGCGCCATCTCTGACGAAAACACAGAACTGAATAGCGAAATTCCAAGTGGCGCCATCTAGCGAAAGAAATCAGATTATTTATAGAAAAATCCGCCAGGTTCGCACCGAGCGTTACGTCGTTGTTTAGTTCGAGATTCTGGCAGAAGATGACGCTGGTGACTATTTCCCGGCGCAATCTGGCGATGCATTTATGAACCGAATGAAGCGTTACCCCTGCCATCTTCTGTCAGGATCTGAAACTAAAGAACGAGGTGGCGCTTGGGGCGCCCCTGGCAGAATATTCTATAAATAATCGGGCCCCTTTCGCTAGATGGCGCCACTTGTGGTTTCGCTATTCAGTTCCGGGCTTCTTTCAGAGATGGCGCCAGTTGCGATATCCTGTGGCGGTCGTTTCGTTATTGATATTATTTGTTCCTTGTTTCATAATGTTTAATTGAATCTTGTTTAATTAATATATAATTATGTCCGCGCCACAGAACCTCGTATCATAGATGGGAATGCTGTCCTTGAAAGCGTCTCTCGGGAGGTAGGATTAGGGTTGACAAGTATTGTGTTCTGCTGTGTGCCTCGACGAATCAACGCCAGCCTGAAAGGCAGTTACTGTTCCATTGGCTAAAAGAGGGGTGCGAGAGATCCAAAGACTTGCTCATGCAACAACCCTGCATCGATGACTAAAATGTATCTCGGAGAATCCAATTCTTGTTTTGTACTCAAAGCGATAACATCTCTGCAGAGTTCTGAGGAACTTAAATAACTTTGAAGAAATTACGTTTATTTTGTCATCAATTTTACACATTCCAGGAGCAGACGAATATTCTCGCTAACTGTTTACGCAACAATAGGAATTGAAAGTTAGGCGAGAACTTGTGAGAACGTCTCGCGCCGATGATCCCTCTGATGGCGAGTGCAAGAAGTATCGCCACAGCTATAATTTTGGTTATATACATTTTGCAATTAATTATAATGAGAATATTTTTTATTTCTCATTTAATATTCGGAAAAAACAGATAATAAGGTTAAAAGTGAATCTAATAGAAACACATGCAATTCATAAGATTGAATGACAATTTGATACATATTTCAATTAATATATGCACGAGAAACTAATAGCAACAGTCAACACGATTGCAATTCTATTCTATTCAAATTACCCAAAAAGAGTTCGCTTATATTGCGATTAACAATCGAATTACGGAAGGTCGGACAGCCAGGCGGTTGCCTGAACCGGGTTATTTCTGACCCGTAATAAGTTTGCTTATTCAAGCGTTAGAAAATGAACTTCAGCAGTTTCTGTCTTTATATAAGAATACACCTATTCATGAAGTACAAATTTACGGTTTATTCACAAAATTTTAACATTTCCTTATAAAAAATAAGCAACATAAATACAAGTGTACTGTGTTTATTCCGTATCTGCACAATTTACGCACAAAGTGATTGCCAAGCTGGCAGTGTGGGGTTTACAAATATGTTGCGAACATTCGTCGCATTTTGCACTGTATTTATTGTCATTGCGTATGCACATGTAACACCTCGAACGCTTTTTAGACAAAGCAGGTCCTTCATTTTTCCTTATTAGCTTCCTTCCGGTTTTTTCGATCGCATGCCTGACGTGCTTGTGGAGCGCGACCTCTCCATTTTCAAACGCTGTCGCACGTCTGTCGATGTTCGCCGAATACAATTCATTTCCCAATTTCTCTAAAAATATTTTCCTTTTCCGTTTCAGTGCTGTATGACTCTCCCACGAAGGATTTTTCAGCAACCATACAACAAACGCATTATACGCTGCTATGTCCACGTAATGTAGGAAAAGCGATAGCGTCCAACGCCTCGTATACCTTCGGCACGAATGTTCCCGGAGTATTTTATCAAGTACATCCACAGCAGTTTTCGTTGAGTTGTAGAAGGATAGAATTGTTGGTTTACAATTTCCTTCTGGTCCAGAAACACCGCGATCATGATGTAAACTCGATAGAAGTACCACACTTTTCCGCGGTTTGGAGACGTACGACACCAACGTAAGATCCCGTGTAAACAGAAATTCCGAGGAAAACTGCTGCCTCGAGCGTATATTGATCAACGATTTCGGCAGATCCTTGCTATTTTTTCGTAAAGCACCAACCAGGAAAATCTCATCCTGCAACAATTCCTCCGCCAGGCTGATGTCGGTGAAAAAATTATTCGCGGTAACCGAGCGTGTAGAGTGCTGCCAAAAATCGGTCAACTGCCGAACGACGCGGTGTCGGTCGTGAAAAGTCTGGTTTTTCTCCGAAAGGTTTCTCGTTTTTCCCGAATAAACATCCAAGTTGCAACAATATAATGTTTTAGCGTCGCATAACGTCCGTAATTTCATTCCACATTTCCCAGGTTTACTGGGCATGTGGACTTTGAATGGGCATCGGCCCCGGAAATCGATTAATTGCCCGCCGATCGTGCCCGTGTTTGTCGCCTCGTAAGACTGCCGACAATTTGCCGCGAAAACATTCGTCACATTTCTCAGCGGTGCTAATCTGTCTGTGTTTTTTCTTTCCTCCCTGGTGGTGAGATCGTCGAAACGGATGAATCGGAAGATTTCTCGAAATCTATCCCGGGACATTATAGCCGTATAAATCGGTAGCGAAAATGCGTCGTTCGCTCTCCATAGGCTGTTCGTACTCTCGCGGGACTCTCTAAACCGGCCCATGATCAACAGCAGTCCGAAAAATGCATCGATTTCAACGCGGTCTACGGGTTTCCATTTTTTATCTTGTTCCTTCCTGTGAAATATTTCTGCTTTCTGATTCGTATATTTTACAATTATGTCCATGATCACATCGTTGATGAAAAGGTGAAAGCACTCTTTCATGGTAGTCACATTTTCACTTTTTGCAGTCAGACCGCTGTCACGGGGTGCACTTTGCAAACGATGTGCAGCACTGGGAGCGATATCCGTCCACGTGCGTCCAGCAACAGTTTGGTCTGTGTCATCGTCTTCCTCATCCGTGTCCGCAGAAAATGTATCACTTTCGGAATCTTGTAGTTCAGGTTCTGCATCGCTGCAAGATGACAGTGTTCCTTCGTCCGAAAAATGTTGTTCGTTCCAATTATCTTCTCTTTCTAAAAGATCTTCGAAAAGGCAGCTCTGACTCTGCAGTTGTTCGTTTTCGGCAGACATGATGACTTTTTCTACTTAGCGTAGAAAGACTGCAGCTAATCAACGATGAAACGACGTGATGTATTCACAATAACACCACTTTTGTTTGTACGATGCTTGAGAATGTTACTATGCTCGATGTCCAGCTAGAAATGACCGTTGCAGCTCACCGCAGTCTTCTTATTCAGTCTTCAACGTATTTTTTTGGGCTCATTGTGCGACAAAGAGAGTCAATCACCGAGTGGGCGAGACGAAACGATAAAGAGTATATAAACAATGTATGAGTCGCCTTGTGACAGACAGAATACGGGTCCAGATTGACCCACCGTCGCGTCCGACTTTTAGGTTACCGCGCTAGTGGCGGCGTATTAAACGTTGACGTCTAACGAAGACCCTGCGTATTGTTTACAACAAACATAGCGGTTTTTTCCCAACAATGTCCAGTACGAAGAGAGAGCACAGTGAAAGTGATAATGAAGAAGATTGGGTAGGACCGTTGCCATCGGAAGCTGTTCCTCAAAAGAAACAGAAAGGTACTTGTATAACCTATAATTCTGATTTCGATTGTGATGTTTTGCGAATAAAATGATAATCATTCCTGATATCTGCTCTTTTTTGTATAATATGATACTTTACTGTTTTTTTAATTATGAGTACAAGGTGTACGCCATTATTTATAAAGAAAACAGTGTGACATAACCTCCATTGGTTCTTCTATTGCTGAAATTTCTGAGAAATTTTAGATGTTTAACACTAAAATTTATGTTTTTTGACTCTGATGGAACTGTCATGTTATCAAAATAGTTTTGTCTTTTTTGTTATAATATACATTTATGTTGCTTGACTTTACTTTAATTAGGTTTCTTGTTTTTTGCAGTTCTGGAATATGAGCAAGTGTATGTACATAATTTACCATGTTGCGAGTGTTACGAGAAATCTTATATGCACAGGGATGTAATTACGCATATCGTGGTAACAAAGTAAATATTTATTATTGTATAGAATATATTTTATATTTTGAGATAATAGTAACAATTTTAATCTGATTATTACTTTTTATTGGAACAGATCAAACTTTGTGATAACGGGTAGTTGTGATGGTCATGTTAAATTCTGGAAAAAACAGGACGAACTTATAGAATTTGTGAAACACTTTCGTGCTCATTTAATGGCTATACAATCTATGGCTGCTAGTTGTAATGGTGCCCATGCATGTACAGTCAGTTTAGATAAAACAATGAAAATTTTTGATGTTATCAATTTTGGTAAGTATCATTTATTTCATGCATAAGGACTAGTATCATATTTGAAATTCAATGTTCAGTGGTTTAATAAATGATAATTTTATTTCAGACATGATTAGTATGATAAAATTGGACTTCATACCACTTTGTTGTGAATGGATATATTCTCCTGGTGATGCAATATCGGCTGTAGCAGTTTCCGCTCAAGAATCAAATAAAATTTACATTTATGATGGACAAGGAACTGATACTCCATTGCACGTCTTCGAAAAGCTGCATACCAAACCTGTTGTTGCTATGAAGGTAAGAGAAATCAACACAAGTATCGTTTCCAACACAGTTTGTGTAACAATTTTTATATGAATTTCAATTATTTGTAGTATAACCCTGTCTACGAAACATGTATTTCCGTGGACAAAGCTGGAATTTTAGAATATTGGACCGGTCCTAAAACAGAATACAGGTTTCCCAAATGTGTTACATTCGATTCGAAGTTAGACACAGATTTGTTTGAGTTTGCAAAAAATAAGACTTATCCGTGTGGGCTGGCAGTGTCTCCAGATGGGAAGAAATTCGCATCTATCAGTGGGGACAGAAAAGTTAGGGTTTTCAATTTTCGTACTGGGAAATTATACAGGGTATTTGATGAAACGTTACAAAGATTTACTGAATTGCAACAAATGACACAGCAACTACCAAACATGGAATTTGGACGAAGGTATAGTGGTTTTTGGAAAAATATTTTTCTATAATAAATTAAAATATTTTCTTATGAATTAATATAATTTACAGAATGGCAGTTGAAAGAGAACTGGATAAAACGGAAACAAACTTGGGAAATATAGTTTTCGACGAATCTGGTTATATGATTTTATATAGTACAATGTTAGGTGTAAAACTTGTAAATTTGTACACAAATCGATGTATTAGAATTATGGGGAAACCTGAAAATATTCGCCCTATGCAACTAGCTCTTTTTCAGGTACTTAATGTACATTTATTTTAAATACTATTTTTATCAAATTATTATTGGTAATAACATGCATGTTCTTAAAAAATGTGTAGGGAAAAGCTAGGAAAACAGCTGCTGTGACAGTAGAAATGGAGGCTTCAGAAAATCCAACACTAGAAATGAACCGTCCAGATCCTACTCTGTTTTGTACGGCTCATAAAAAGAATAGATTTTATATGTTTACGAAAAGAGAGCCAGAAGATACAAAGAGTCAAGAATGTGACAGGGATGTGTTTAATGAAAGACCATCCAAAGAGGATATTATTTCTTCCACGGAAGCTACTAATATGCAAAAAATTTACGATACAGCAATTATTCACACAGCTCTTGGGGATGTTCATGTGAACCTCTTCGGCAAAGAAGTTCCAAAAACAGTAGAGAACTTTTGCGTTCATTCGAAAAATGGTTATTACAATGGACACATATTCCATAGAGTGATTAAAGGGTTTATGATTCAAACTGGCGACCCGACTGGTACTGGTACTGGTGGAGAAAGTATATGGGGTGGTGAATTCGAGGATGAATTTCGATCAAATTTAAGACATGACAGACCGTATACTTTAAGTATGGCTAACGCGGGACCGAATACAAACGGCAGCCAGTTCTTCATTACTTTGACGCCCACGGTAAGATGCTCGTTCTAATTTCTATTACGTATTGATATAATGGTACTTTAATATCGTATAACATTAATTATATATTTTTTTAGCCTTGGCTGGATAACAAACACACGGTATTTGGCAGAGTAGTAAAAGGAATGGAAGTTGTGCAGAACATTAGTCAAGTAAAAACAAATCCAAAGACTGATAAACCTTATGATGATATTCGAATAGTCAGCGTTACCGTTAAATAATATTTTGAAATAAAAATGTACACAACTATATTTTTATAAATCTCTGATTTTATGATACTTTATTTACATTCTTACAATATCATTTTGATCTCTCGTTCATGTGATACAAAAGCCCCCTTAAAAAATTATAGGTTCCCGTGAAACTTGTAAATGCGTTTACGCTGAACAGGTTGTAATTCTTTGGGGTAATTACTAGCGAATATCTGGAGCACAAATCAGTGAATTAAAATTTTTTAAATACATAAGTTTCAGTTAACAATACCTGGACCATGTAGCTCCAGTAACCATAAGACTTGCAGTTTGACTGAGGGAAATCGTATTTGGAGGTCGATTAAGATCTCCTATGCCAGCTGCTACCAAACCCCACTTAAGTGTCGGAGCCCAAAAGAATACAGTGGTCGGCCCTGAATTAGTATAACATTACATCAATTATAATTTTATAGATATTGTTTATCCAATCTTTTTTTCCAACCTGCAGGGTGTAAGAAAATAGGACGAAATTTTGGTGGCAGAGTATAAGCTATTCGTAACATTAATCTCTGATATGCACTGTTATTTTTCGGTAGACACATGGCAGGATAAAAATGTCAATAAATAGAAATCCATAAAACGTTAAAAAAAATATTTGCGTTACTGAGCTTGTCACAAAAGTGTTAGAGATGATATGAAATTTGACACACTTCATGTGTATTTATTAATGACTATGAAAGAATAAAAACTAAAAGTAATAATTTTCGAAAGAAACATGGAAAATGTTTAACAATATATAAAACTAGTTTTTCATATACCTTGAAACTTTCTAATACACATGTGCTATCATTACATACGAAATTTTGGAATAAAAACGAAATATTAGTTTGCCAGTTTCGTTTAATTATATATTGATTTAAAACATGTAAAAGAAGTATAAAAACCAAATCGTTTGAAGAATTGAGTTATGTAAATAGAATTATGTAAAATTATTTAACACTTAGTTTAATGAAGATTAAGAGAGTATCGAGCATTAGGGAATGTTAGGTAGCAAATGGGAATGTTTTACCGTATTAGATTTAGTTTACAGCTTTTTACGTATTGCTAAATTTATTTCATATTGCTCAATACTAAAATAAACATGAATCCTTAAATCGTTATACCACTATTCAATCATTTAATTATTTTGTAGTAATTTTATATATCAAAGATTTGAGCCATTGAAAAAAACAATTGGTAATCCCGTTTTAGTTTCCTTAATAGTTGCGACTCTAAAAATTTAATTTTTAGTTTTTTGTACATGACAGTATAACCCCTTATTTTAAATAAAAATCAAAATTGTATCGTGTGAAATGACATAAACAAAATTAACAAAATTTTAAAGTAGCTACAGCGAAAGAAATATTTTTTTTATTTTTAAAATTACATTTTATAATGAATAAAAAATGAGTTTTTGCAACAGCAATAAGAAAGCACCAGAATGCTGGAACAACATGGAAGAATTGAAATATTTAATTTGTGCGATCGAGTGCTGGTATGCATATTATTACTTCTTATTTTTATCTATGCCCATGTAAAAGTCATGAAAACGTTATCATAGAAAGAAGGACCACTTTCCATCCACTGTTACAATCAAAGTTACACACACTCTCAAGAGGCCAATCTGTTAAATGTATTACAATAAAAAATATCAGTGTGTACTTTTTCCCAAAAAATTGCAAACTGAATATTGACCATTTTTCTACCAAGATACAGAAACAATAAATAATAATTCACTGTACATGGACTGGACGAATATTGAAATTCAATTATCTCGAAAATATAATCCCTTGGCGGAAAATTTTATTTTTCATTTTAGATTTATTTTTTGTTGACGAATACACGGTTTTGGTCACAGCCTGTATTTTTCTTTAGCAAGTGCCCGATTGTACCCCCGCCACCAACGTGCACCATCATGCTGCCACCGAGGATTGAAGAGCTGCCTCCTATAATGCCACCTCAAAGAGAACCTTGTTGTCCACCACCTCGTTGTCTGCCTCCTGCTTGTCCACCACCTCCACCATCCGGTGCTTGTTGTCCTTCTCCACTTCCTGCACCTCCACCTAAAACATGTCCTCCACCGATACCACTGACGAAACCCTGTCGCCCACGTTGTTGTCTGTTGCCGTGTTATCCACGTGAGTTCTACTCGCATCCACACAGTAGCGGACAAAATTTAACCCTTAGCGATTGGAGCCTCTCCGGGTCAAACTTACGCCTACTCAGAGATTATCCCGGCAAATCAATAAATTTTCGAATTCAACAAATTAAAGAATGATACAAAGAGGACCAGTTCTTAAACATAAATTAACGCTGATAAGGTCGCACTTTGACGTCTACTTCTGGGTATATCCTGGCCCTCGACCGCTGAAAGTTAACCCTTAACTACTGTGGACGTTGAAACTTACGCAACTACTATAGGAGGTCTCACAGACCGCTAATGTTTATTGCGTTATTACGTACATACAAGTGCCAAATAAAGATCAAATTCAATTGTTCTTGCTTTGTACATTAATAATAAGGAGACCCAAGCATGATTGAACATTAGATTCTAATTGAAAGGTACATGGCGTGAGAAGATGATAAGTCATGCAGGAAGGGAAATAGGGATGAATGAAAATTTGAAGCGGTCTCACAGACGTTCTATAGTAGTTAAGGGTTAAGACGAATTATTGTTTGATAGATTATCGCAGTATATTATAACCGGTGAACTTGGCGATCCATTCTTGCTGTAGTTTCTCGGGGTCTACGACACTTTGGTCTATCATAATAACACTCAGTTTTTTAAATTTATACCATGTCTGCTCACAAGCTGTCTCAGATCTTCCAATAATATTTGCTATTTCAGCAAATGTCTTTCTTCTTCCTGTGCAGTGATACAACAATCTCTCTGTTTACTGGACAATAAACTAAATAAATAACTTTAGCTACTGTTATTATAAATTTAATCCGTTACGTTAATTGAACTTACTGTTGCTCGTTTAAGTTGGACCACCACCGTGTTTTATATTTATTTACAGGTCAGTACTGTTGACAAATGTGAATATTGAAGAAGTTTCCCTACGAAGTCTTGTGTTTCAAGAAGGACGAAGTAATATTGCAGTATTGTAACAAAATTTTGAATCAAATAAACTCATCGATAATAAAATCCATTGTACTGTAGTATGATATATGATTTTCTCGACAGAATGCACGTAAAGTGATGACAAAGGAATATTAAAATATTAATAAAGTAAAAACTGTATAGTATTCAATTTAAAGAAAGTATTGTAAAATGTTTCGTTATTTAAGGATTTTTGCAAAGATTGGTCAAAGACAATTAACGTTTGCAAAATATTTTACGGCCGTCAAAGTGTTAAACGAGTCATTTTGACCCCCTTGGCAGGTCTAGTGTTAGCGATCTTTGCTGTTTAGCTGTTATGCTTAATGAGTCACTGGGTTATTCAGCATAGCGTGCCGGGTTGTTCTGCTAGTAGCTGCAGCAGATTGCAGGATACCAGAGGAACAGTTGAAGAGGTCAAGTGGTCGTAGGGACAAAAGCCACTCCAGAAACGATGACGCTCTGCCGGTCGTAATAAGACCGTTTCCGTGCAATTATTAACGACAGGTAGTTGCACGTCCTTCGAAACTCGTCGCCATTGCATTAGTAATAAATACAGCTGCTCGCAGAATCGAGCGTACGTTCATGTAGAAGCTATACTCATCTCGAAAATTAGCCGGTTAACTGGGTCATTCTTTGGGTGGAGATCCACGATGAGATATTTCAGGAGATTTGCCCCTTGCGAAGTGAAAATCTCATCAACAACCAAATGTAAATAATGGAGACAGTCATGAGTAGACTGAGGGAGGTTTATGTAAATATACATCTTTAGAGTTCAATATATTTTATATTATTGCAGTCACAGAAACGGAAGTCCGACAAAACTGTATTTTGTTCTGTGTCTGTTTGAAAAATGGACTTTTTATTTTTTCAAGGTTTTAAATGAGACTTTTTCAAATGTTTGTGTATGTTAAATTGCATAAACATCCGTAGTCTAGCCATGAGAGATGAAATTCTGGAAAATATATCATGAAACATGGACCATGAGAGAGAAATTTCATATGAGATGTGAGTTGATAAGAGATGGCATTAACCCTAGTGCGGTCTTTGGGTCTTTTTCGACCATCGCGTCTTCATTTGTTTAAAAAACTTTTGCAACGATGACATTATAATACATGCGACTGGTTATTTCTATGTTCCTTAATCTTCTCATTATATCATAAAGCTGAAAATATGAGCTCCATACATTCGGTACATTTTTTACCCAAAGATCTTGAATGTATAGTCGCACACAGGAACGCACTAGGGTTAAAATTTATCTAAAGGTGAAGATCCACAATGAGACGTTTTATCAGACTTTCTTTTCATGAGAAAATAATCTCTGCAACAACTAAATGTAAATATACAGGGTGCAGTATTTAACTGATTGTAAGAACACTCAAATATCTCTGTTACTTATGATTGTATGAAAAAGCACCTTAGGACAAGGTCACACTATTTGAAGGGGTGCATCTAACGATCGAAACAATTTTTTCTCAAGCTCTTTTTTTAATCAGATTAGAAGGTCATCGATGCTTTTTTAAATAGAACCAGGGCCTTTTTAAAGAAAAAAAGGTGCCGGAACTCATTTCTTGTCAAGCTTTTTATTAAAGAAAATTATATTCAAATATCATTTAAATGAAATTTAAAGCAGTTTTTCCTATGCCACGAAGCGCATAAAAAATTAAACAAAATTTAACATTGTTTCGTCTAATTGCTTTTGAAATATTACAAATACCGTGAAAAAAGGTGCCGGAACGCCGTTCCACCGCGTTACATGACAAAAAAAGCCCTGAATAGAACTGTATGTTTTTGTTCGACTAAGTGTCTAGCCCATTTCTATTCGAATTCATTGATCTACGATATGTTGGTTTTCCAAGGTCATTTATCATCGTCTTAATTCTCCTTTTGCTATACGGCTACAAGATGTCTTTCATCTTTTCGGTCGTAGCGCCGTAGAGTCGGCACGATCATAAGCTATTCGCTCATGCACGTCCAGTTGCCGTGCTGCAGGCGCCGCAGAGCCCGATTTTTAAACATCGATAACTGAAAAATGAAGCCTCCACCGGAATTTCGTAATTCCTGATTTTCGACTTATTTTGGCCTGAGAATTACCTCTAAAATATTCACCACCTGTAGTGAAACACCCTACATGTATACGTAGAAATTTTTATCTCATGAGAAGAAAATCTAGGAAAATCATGAAAACTAAGAATAAAAATCAGGTACATTATCATGTACATCGCAGTGACACTTCCAAATGACACGTTGAATCGTCTTCTCCGATTACTAGGTTTAAATATTCTAAAACAAACACGGTGGTTAGTAATTAACAAGCGTCTTGCTCATGGTAGAGCAATTTACACAAGACGAGTTAATTTGTTTTCCCTAAAATCATATTTTGGACTTCTGTAGTAGTAAAACGATGAAAAATGTGTTTATTTAAAAACAATATTGTCGATTCAAAGTATAATTATAAGATTGGAAGAGATTTAGAAATTATCATCGTTCGAATAATTATGAACGTGAACGTGAGTCTACGTGTACTTGATTAAACTTCATACTTACGTGTCTCGAAAACGAAGCTTTAATTAAAAACCTATATTTTAAAGTGTCATTTACTCTTATAAGTGGAATCATTATTTCTGACGGTTAACAGGATTGATCGTTGTTGAGAGATTATGAATAAACAACAAATATATTTTACACAAGAACTTTATTCGGATTTCATACGGTCCCATGAGTCGAAGCTTGAAGTAACGACACTTATTTTCTCAGCAGATTTCTCATTTTGTCAGAATCTGCTAATCGTTTAATTCAACCTTAGCTTACAACAAATTCTGAAAATTTCGTACAATAATACGTATTGTATGTCTAATATGCTACAATGAAAGCTGCACGCAGGTAGTGAAAAACATAATTTTTTTGTTGAAAAGGCCAGAGAGACGTCGGTTATTGTTAATTTCCGATTAATCATCAATGAATTTCTCGTTGCCCTTTAGTTTCATTTGTTCAGGTTCTTTTCCAAAAATAAAACTTCTGCTACAACAAAATTGGGGTAATAGTTTTGACGTTGTCTTATTACCCAACAAAAAAATGAAAATTCATTGTTAATTAATCGCCGTTTCTTACAAATGCGTTTGCTTGTTAATTTGTTGGTCTATGTAAAATATAAATTCTATGTTTCACGATTCTTATCGCACGTAATCAAGTTCACATCGATAGGAGAAACGATGCACCGAGTTACGCGGATCCGTGACCTTGAGCTGCTGAAACTTTATCCACGGGCAATTTTTCAAGAAACTAAATATTTGTTAAAATCTACAATTCGTATGATAAGTTATTCAACGTTTTATATTTGCGCTGAATTATTATTAATCCGATCGTGTCAGTGTTTATTTATTAATGTACATTAACCCTTTGGCTGCGGACGGCTATTTGGAAATGAAGAGAACGTTGCGTACGGTTGAGCTGCAGTAGTACGCAGTGAGCCATTGCGCCGAACGCCCATAGGCGTCGACAGTACACGGTGAGTGGCTCTGTCAAGCGCCAACATGCGCTGATCGCAGTCATAGAGTTAATATTTATTCGTTTGAAAGTACTCTATTTGTACGAGAAGATTCCTGAAAAGAAGCGCTAGCATCTTCAAGTTATACATTGTAGGTCAGTGAATTCGTTTTTATTCAACACTGTATTCATAAAAATATGTAATCACATTTGAAAGGACTTCGATAGTTTCGGAAAAATATTTTTTACTGTATTTTATCGTTTTCTCTTTGAACATAGTTAGGTGTCCTATCTTAAATATGTTCCTCACTTTTTACATACGTATGTTTGGCTTACACATACTTAAAACTACAGACAGAAATTCGATCTTAAAACTAAAATTGAAAAGGTATGCATTATTGTGTCGTCGAAGTTAATGTTTAAATGTCAGAAAGACGAAATGTCCAGAATGGTTGCTCGAACTTTCTCTTAACCATGTCTCAATGTAACCTTGGAAACGGTTTACAGGAAAAAAGTCTCTGGATGAGTTAGGCGCGAATAATCAGGATTCTTTTGTCTGGAAGTAGAACAAATTTTACGACAGGGATTTTAGTTTCTATTGTTTTTTCAGAGACACTATGGAGGGCGTCCGAATTAAATCGATCTACGAAAATATCTACGACATTATCTGTGATATCTAAAAACTAGCATGTCCTGGACGTGGCTTCCCCCGTGATTTTTCAGCATATAGAATTTAAAATATAGTCTTTTTTCTTGTATTTTGTAGCCGAACGAATTCTCTTTCGAGGGCGCCGGCGCCGAGCTTCGCCACCTAGCGGCTGTGCGTGAACTATGCTCCCCGTGAATGGCTCGCCGGCACGCCGACAGAAAATAGTTCCATCTTTGTTATCTCGATATATTATTTACTTAGCGACAAAATATAGCTTATGACACCCCGAAAAATGTAAAGGAGCTATTGTGAAAATTTCATAACAGTAGGTTTAGTAGTTTTTGAGATTCTTGCGAACGTATAAACAAATTCCGTCTCTTTATTGTAATAGTAAGATCTTTCAGATAAAATTTGAATAATTTCAAAAGGGTCATTTAATGTCGAAAGTTTTTTTTTCATAGGTGGAAACAGAAAAAATGTTTTGTGGTTGATTATTATTGTGCAATATTGTAATTAAAATATATTTCAAATTAATGACTTTTTGCCACAGACGCCTTTCTATTTTCGTACAGAGAATGAAGAGTTGCTTCGATTACTGTATTAAAAAATGTACATGTGAAATAAAAAAACGCAATCGTTGTTCATATCTCCTGTATGCCTTTATAAAAAAATGTTCACACAATTTTATGTTCTTCATACAATCATTTAACATTTTACCAAAACTTCTTTCGATACTACTGAAACTTTCGAAGACATTCGAATTGATCGATTTAAATGGAACCCCTCGTTCTTAATTTAAATAAAAAAGGAGCATAGTTCAATTTAATTAACAATTATCAATTGTGATTACTTTTTAATTACTAATTACGGTTAATAATTATAAAATTGTAATTGTTAAAATAAATTTGTAAGTGTCAATTGATCGATCAATCCATTAATCGTTAATGACAATTATTGTTAATAACTTATAGCTGACAATTATTTTGTTTACAATGTTATTAGGTGTAAAATAGCAGACTTTACAAATCAGAATAATCGTTACAAGCATAACACTGTTAACTGAAACGGGTGTAGCAAATTGAACTTTCTGATACGTTCAATTTACGATTCTGTATTATTCCAATTGCAATTTACAATTCAGTTCTTAATGACTATTATCCATTTCCCTGGAGAATATACATTCATTTAATTTCAGTCAAATATAATTTACTGGTCGATCAATGAACGCTCCATTTTGATTTATGTTTAAAACAATGTTTCGATGCATCTTCGGCCAAAATTTGAAGAAACTTGAAATCTCTGTAATTACATTCGTAAATGTCATACGATTACCATTCTCATTCATAAAATTCGATATCCCTGGTTCAAATCGTTTAACATACGTTTTGATCTGACCTGCAAGTTTGATATGTTATGGATTTTCCGAATGCACGCCACAGGTGAATTTAAGGGATTCCAACTATTTCGGAAAATGAATTCTCCATTGATCCATGAAGAATACAAGATGCACACAATAGACAACACGTAAGAAATAGGAAATGATAGTATCTTTTACTTCGATTACAACAAACTACAGTGAAAATGACATTCACGAATACCTTATTCATCTAAAACTATAAACTACTACCTCTTACAATAGCGAACGCTTATCCTCATTTTCGTTGGTCTCATCCGCAAGGTCTTCGCTCAAGACCGCGTGTTAAGCTTGAAGAAGCATATTACAATGGATAATCACAATTTGGTTCGTAATTAACCACTCAAATAATTCCTGGACCTGGAGTTACTTCGTTCCTTGAAGCGCGTGAAGAAATTCGATGATCAGATTTTTAGCTTTTGCATTCTTACAAAATCTCTTATAATGAAAATAAAAAGGATACTAACAGAGAAATCTTTCCTTTTATAATAAAAAGTGCAGTAACATAACATGTTCCGTGGGTCGTATGTGATTCACGCATTAAACTCGATATAACTCAATAAATGTTGGTCCTTCTTACGTTTGAAATAAAATTAACATTACACTGATAATACAAAACATTTACTCTCCAACAAATATCGTACATTTTCTTTAATCTGTTCTACTTTGAAAATTACAGTTTGTACCAGCCATTTTATGTGATTGTTTCCGTATTTTTAAAAATTACATTCAATCAACGCGGTGAAGTTTTTTATACAGGGTGATCCACCAGAAACAGAAGACTAAAATATTTCTGTTTGATTCGAAGATCGAGGAAAATGTTGAAAAATTGCACTGTTCAGACAGACAAATGTGAAGGTTAAACAGTCATTGTTGTAGACACCTTCACGGTCGTTTTAAGGTTGGCAATTTTTATTTTAATGATCACCATGTATTTTTGGTTTCTTCGCCCAACAAGTGGCAGCGAAATAAATTTACTAACTTCTGCGCGATGATTCACAGGCGAGTTCAATTTAAAAACTTAGGCTCAAACAACGGAAATCTTCATTGAGATTACGTTCATAAAACAAACAAAGTTCATAAATCGTTATAAGAGGATTTGTTATAGTATTTCGCATCAAGGAGAAAGTAAACTCCATTCGGCATGGTTAAAGTGATTTCGTTTGATTAATTACTGTTTCCTAATTAATAAATAATTCCTCTTTCTTAATCATATTTCTCAAATTCTCGTAGCAGTAGAATACTGTTTCATACGAGACGTCTAAAATCAAAAGACATTACCTCCATTGTAATCAATATTCTTCATTCTTTACGTTTTGTATCTCATAGAAAGCTACTACACTGAGTTTCTTAAAAAACCAAACTTTATAAATCTCTCCGATTCAGACTAATTAAATCAGTGCTGGCCACCGGAGCTGCGGCCTTCCTCCACTCTAGGTCCTTTCCCCTCATGAACTGGAGGGAACAGAAAGGAGGTAAATAGACCTGAAGCGGGGAAAGGTCGCAGCTCGGGTGGCCATTACTGAATCAAATGAATCCTAAAAAAGACATTACTTCTGCAGCAGCTGTAGGTTCACCTTCGTAGAGAAATACTGATTTTGATAACAGATAACTCGAACATCTGCAACCGGTGAAAAGGAAAATACTCTCCTCGCTTCTCAGAGCTTCTACTTCGATTTCAGGCGCCACGTGTTTCACAATCTTACATTTAATTATTACAATTTCTCCGGCAAGCCTCGCGACACTTTCACACCTGTCGCATACCTTACGTACACAACGAATCGAAGGATCGGTACTGGATGAAAGATTTATGTTTTCGAGACGCCCTTCGTTGCGTGGAAACGTTAGAGAACGAAAAGGTTCTCGCAGCTCTTGGTTTTCCTTTTGAAGCCAAGCAGATGCTTCAGTATCCTCCGGTGGTGCTTGCTCCTTTTCCGTCTGGTCGCTTGGTCCCGGTCCCGTTCAGGATTCAATTTGATTTGCGCCAGGATGCCGACCAGCAGCTCGTCCACGTGGTGCGCCAGCCCCGAGGAAGTTTCGATGAACTTGCAGCCGCATTTGTTCGCTAAACGTCGGCCAGCTGTCGGGACACACATGAAGAATTCGTGAGATACCTCCACCTCTGGCGACTCCTCTCGAATGGAAACGGATTTCCACTGATGCTACCGAGACGCGGTCTCCCACTGGAAATCAATTCTACCTAATGAAGGTATGTGGTTGCGCAATAAGTCTGTTCCGATTTTAATGATGCATACACCGCAAGAACACTGTTTAACTCGCTCCATAACGCAGGGAAAAATTCTGTATCTACACGGACATGCCAACCCTTTGGCTACGGCCTATTTATTATTATTATTATTATTCGCCTTTATTACACACATAACTTTAGTAGATCACATGGAATACAGAGAACATAATTAAAAAGAAAGAAATAAAAAAGTATATATATAAGATGAGGTGTGTAATATAATATACAATAGTAATTCGAAGCGTTTTATTAACCCTCATCCGTCCCTCATTTTCCCAACTTAATTTGTGCCTTCGTATCAACTTGACACGATGGTAAAAAATCAGTATAAGGAAAAGATAAATAGTTAACCTTGAAAATTCTTTTATTGAAAGTAAAGAAAGAAATTTCTGTGCATTCAGACATAAGATTGTTTGCATCGTTCACAAATGATAAAGCGATGTAGAAGACATACTGCTTTTTCACATTTCTCGCATTTTTGTCAGAAAAATGTGTCAGATTGACACAAGGGACGGATCGGGGTTAAAATAATAAAATGTATCCATATCGTCAAAATATTCGTTGGACGATGTACAGGATGCGTGAAAAACAGGGTCTATGAATTTAGGTGCTTACAGTACTCACCGAGTGGAGTAAAAAATGTCTAATCAACATAAGTCCTAAAATCCTTTCGATGTCCTTTCGAATCAACTTTTACATTTACGAGAATTCGGTGTCGTAAGTGAGTCTAAACAAATAAAATAAAAAAAAAGAAAAATGAAAATAAATAGTGTGGTGGATTTACGACAACGAATAGAAAATGCATGTCGTTCTAAAATACGAGACACGGAAGGAATATTTAAAAATGTATGTGAGTTTTTAATAGAAATGGAAGGAAGACACATGGAACATCTGTAACAAATGTAAAAATAAACTTCTGTATTTCTTATTGAAAGGATTGATTTTAGGACCCATGCTGATTATACTTTTTACTCCACTCGGTGAGTATTATAATCACCTAAAGTCTTAGACCCATTTTGTTGAACACTCTGTATAAAAATATAAAGACACTGTTGATTAGGATGTCCATGATCTCTCAATGCAAGCCACGAAATAAGTCAGTCACTATAGTGGCGGGTAGTATCCAAAGGGTTAAAATGTGTTTTTATGAGTATGGACGGTTCCATGCTGACTGATCAAAATCCATACACACACCGCATACAATTTTCATGAAATTTTGTGAATATTCAGTCTTCTGTGAGTGTAAGATAATGAACTTTTCCTTCCCGTGGAATTGCTTAAACTTTTTGAGTTATGGGTGCTGAAAATTTGAGGTGAAATCTTCTTTAAAAAATCATAAGGGGGAAATTAATACAGATATGAAAGTGGGAGAATCTCATTAATACAATTTTTGAATGCTATTAAAAAGGACAATGCGTCTGGAACAGTTTTATATTTATATAAACAATGTTTCATTTGATTGAGAATGTTAACACGTTGACGCCACAGTGAAAACAGTCACCGCTGGTCAGACACAACATAAATTTCTCTTTTCTATATAAATCGTGAAGGAAAAGAATGTTTAAATATTTAGTATTGTACATGCGTACCTATATTAATGTTGGAATGATAAATTTATGCAGAATATAGAAAAAATGAATAGTTACTTAATTAAATAAATTTCAAAGCGCCGGTCACCGATGACCCCTATAGCAGTCAACGTATTAAAAGAATCCAAAATTAAATCCTTTTCTACTTTGATTATTTTTTGCAATCATCTTATACTGTCCTTTAATTACTTCGAAAGAATCAAGGTAGAACACGGGGTACATTCTGAATTATAAAATTTTATTGTCGTTGGAACAAGTTTTCTCCGCGCTTCTATTCGTTTCTTGTAGAACTACGGAAATACATAGTCACACTATTAAAATGGTTTGTCCTTCATGTTTGTATAATGCTACAGACGTATTACGCGTCTCACTAAAAATTGCAAATGTTTCAGAATATGCAGGAGAACCGATTTATGCAAAAACAAATACATATTTCCAGTTGAAGAAGAAGTGCAATTCCAATTTTCTAGCACATCCTATGATGTTTTACAAAATGATTTTATATAATAGTACTTACAAAAACGTCAATTAACACTTTGAGTGCCATGCTCCATTAACTGGAAATGGCAGACTTCCTCAATTTTTGTACAAAATGAATGTAACCATGAATTCTACCTTTTTTAATCAATAATGTCGGTGATATCAATAATTTTTTTGCTGCTTCTATTAGAGCTGATTAGGTATATTTTTAATACTTTACATGATCAAATAAATAATGATTGTGTCTATCTCTCACCCAGATATGGGTGAAGCGGCACTCAAACTGTTAAATGGAATAATAAAGCTCATTGTACCATTCCACTTTTACATTCACCTTTCTTTTCTGTCTTCAATGAAACAAAAGCTATAGTCCACTTTAATAGTGCGACTTACTGTTTTCCTAAGCGAAGCGGGTAAAAGCGCCGCGGAAGCATGTTCTCACGATAATAAAATTTTATAACTCAGAAAGTACGTCGTGTTATATCCTGATGCTTTCGGAGTAATTAAAACAGAGTACAAGGTACTTCAAGAAAAACTTCAGCACGGAACAGAATTTACTATTTGATTTTTTTAAACATGTATAACTAAAAAACGTTGTTTATACAAATGTGGAAGTTCACCTTAGACGTGTAGTACCTACATATTTTTTTAATAACATTCACAAGTTCCACGAGTAAAATGGCGCTCGTCCACGTCCATATCTGTAACAGTTTTCGTCTTACGATTTTTCTCAAGGAAGACCCCAAATTTTCGACAACCGTATATTAAACAGTTTAATCAATTCCTACAGGATATCCTGTTATGAAATGTGATTAGTAGACTGGGGATGTTTGTGTAAATCTACATTTTAACACTTCCGCATTTCCCATGCTGATGCAGTTAACACGTTGACTGCCATGGGGGCCATCGATGACCGACGCACTGAATTTTATTTAAATACATAATTACTAGTTTTATTAAAATTTTAAATAGAATTAATATTGCAATGAAAATACAAGGTCCGGACTGTGCAGTTCCGTAGCTGCATATTTTTTTCCTTCGTGTTTTGTGTTTGAAATGTGATATTATACCATGTCTGACTAGGTACGGGAGTTTTCACTGTGGCGTTCAGCGTGTTAACACAGTGAAACCGTCCATACCTAATCAGACACGACATAATTGACTATTTTTCATATAAATCGTAAATAAAAATAAAGATTTATGTACTCACAAGGGACATTACAAAAATTCATGCAAATTGTTTAACATTTTACCAGAAAAATTTGAAAAAACATGTTAATTTTTAACGTATTTTTTAAACAAATTACTTTTTCGGAAAACTAATTATACAGCTCAATTCAGCATTAAAAAATAGGCATACCGTACATTTAAACTTTTTTTCTAAGACCAATAGTTTCTGAGATATACCGTCAAATATGTTTTTCGACCCCAACTTCAAGGGCTGTTTTCACCCCCTAGATATGGACGATTGCCGATATAAAAAAATATGGGTGAAATATTTTTTTGAGAACTATTACCCACAAAAATTTCATCAAGCTCGGCGATTGACACTTGGGTAATGTCCCTCGTCAGTCTTCTTGTTCTGTTCCTAAATTATTGTTTCAGTATGAAGTTTGCTGAGAATTATGCGACAATTAATAATAATTTTATTAAGTTAAATCTGAGCTGTGGGTCACTGGTGACCGCCACGGCGTTCAGCGTGTTAAATAAATGAAACTTCAACACGACTGCATTTGCTCCCTGAAATCGTCAAAATAAGTAATTTCTATTTTGCGAAGTAACTGAATATCCATCGTGCTCCAATTTCGGTATATTAAATTGCACAAACATCCGCAGTCTAGTGATCAGCTTACCCACGCATTCTGTAAGCAACTCGAAGCAAAAAATTCTAATAAGCCCGGGTCACCCTGTACGTCCATAGAAATCCTTTTATAGAATGACAAAAACCGTTGCTTCACACGCGTTGGCTTTGTTATGTTCGCAGCCATAGAATGTACTTTTTGCCCTCATTACTCACCGATTGAGAGGACCTCACGCTTTCGCTCGAGGTCAACCTTATTTCCGACGAGAATCACACCGTGGCTGGCCATGTAATCGCTGTTCCACAAATACAACAGCGTCTCCTCGGCCATTTCCAGGCTTCGTCTGTCCACCACCGAATAGACTACCACATAAACGTCCGGATTGTACGTAGAACAAAATGTCTCGACCTAAACACAACAGGGAGAAAATTAACGTTGTCCGCAAGCCGAGCTTCGAAGAAATTTGGAAGTTACCAGAACTTAATGATCAATTTGTAACGAGTGATAATGTTTAAACATGATCTGTGTCATGCTGTTTTGTGACGTGGAGATTTATTTATTAGTAGAGAGACTATTCAAAGAATAGAATGCAGAATGTAACAAAACAAATAAATTCCTGATATCGAAGCAAAGCCTTTCTGAATGCGAATCTCGTGGAGTGTTGCGAAGCATCGAACACATTGTACTGGAGTGTCCTAGGTTCTTACCGGAAATGAACCAATTTTCCATCAAGGAAGACCTGAAGACGAATCTGAACGAATTCAAGAACATCGAAAACGTACTACAGTCCTTTAAAGCTCCTGGTTTAATCGATTGCTTGTGATCAGATATCGTATATTTAAATCGTAGATATAATGCATTGAAAATGTACAAATATGTGTAAACGCTATACTTTAACACGTTCCGTGCCGCGTGGGTCGTATGCGCCCCACGCACCAAATTCGATTATTCTAAATAAATGGTAATATTCTTTATATTCCAATTAAAACGAGCGCCACAATAATAGTACCGAATGAATGGTATATCATAAGACAACTCAATGTTCGTGTTTTCAACGTTATGTATTTATAGAAGCTTATTTTCACGCGTCTGACTAGTTATGGATTTTTTCACTGTGGCATGGAACTTGTTAATACGTGGTCGCTAATGACTTTCCTGTTAATGCGACCACTTTGAAATAAACTTATAATAATAAGAAGAAATAAGTGTATTTCACGCGTTAGTGAGGAGAACAATTGTTTTACTGTACTTTATCTGTTAATGGCAAGAATAGCACTTGGCCTGAACCGAAAGTTGAGTGTGTACCGAAAACGGTACACGTGGCAGGGAACGTGTTAAGTGCCGTCTTCAGAGTCTGTGTCTAAGCTGTCGAGCTGTATTTCGGATTATCTGTCACGCAACAGAGCGATTCTCGCTAAAAGAAACAAGCATGAAAGAAAAAGAGATGTATTTATTGCACGAGATTGTGCGTGTTTGGAGCAGGAACAACATGGAGACTCAATTAGTCCAGGACGTGGGTACCTTAGTCGCAGGGTAAAGGTCATGAGAAGGATATCTATTTTACCTGAAAACACTGTTTTCCACGCGTGTATACGCAGAACATTATTTTTAACAAAAACGTTACCTCAGAACGTTATTAAAAATCTTACAAAATGTTATATGTATGAAACTATAGTGAGTCTTGGTACAATTAATGACGATGAAAACATAGTTTCGCCTTCAATGTTACTATAATTTATTCAAATAATTATTGATAAGATATAAAAAAAGATAGTTTTCTTTAAATTTTTAATTCTGGAAACTTTCTAGTTGCATATTGTTAGAAAACAGTAATAATTTTACGATAAGCAGCGATGAATAAAATTAATGAAGTTATGCATGTACAAACGTTACTGAAACTGTTTGGCAGTATATGTTGATGCGAAAATGATGAAAATTGGATAAAATATATTTTATATAATACGGTAGTCGTAGTTTTTATTGTACTTTTTATTAAACACTATAATCTATTCTTAACGGCTAGAGTTCGCATAATTAGGATAATTAAGGTTCTCCCATAGCATATAAATGATCAAAGTTTATACTCACCGACATCTCTGCTGCGGGATGATCAATGATCTCCAATTCCGTTTCCTGACCGTCCAGCATCACGGAAACGCTCTTCTGTCCGTATTCTTCGTCTGAAACAATTTTTAATAATAATATAAATTCCTCTAACACGACACATTTGGCCAAACTTGCAAAAAACAACTGCAATTTAACTTAGAAGACGCAATCTGGACAATCTTTTCTGGAATTCAATTTCAAAACTGCATAGGATTCAGCATTTCATTTAGACGTATTTTCCTTTTCTATTATAATTACTTATTAACTGTAATATAAAATAGTGAAACTGATGCCGAAGACGAAATTTGAAAGACAATAGATGTTACGAAAATTGAGATTCCTTTCATTCTTCCATTTCATTTTGCTTGCTATTTATTATTAAACATATTTCTTAAGAGTTACTTTCATATGCAATCACTTACAAATTTTGATCACAAAATTCATTAAAGAATAGTTGTGACATACAGGGTGGTTTATTTAAATCGATTCACTCGAATATCTCTGAAAGTATTCATGCTGCCGAAAAACATTTCAGGTGAGAGTTGAATGATTTCGAAGGTCCTCTCCGTTTTTCTAAACAGTATTATATGTATATTTTTTAACACTCTAATTAATGCAGTTTCTTGTTCTCTATAAAAAAGTGTTAGAGTGTTTGTGTTTGATATATTCATGGTTATCTAAATAAATTATAAATTCCTAACACGTTTCACTTGTAAGCAACACAGTCAGACTATCAAAAGGCATCACTAACACTTTTCAATGCAGCAGCTATTTGTCGCATGTAAAGTATGCGATTTCAAAGAA
Source organism: Macropis europaea (assembly GCA_916610135.2). Classification (NCBI taxonomy): domain Eukaryota; kingdom Metazoa; phylum Arthropoda; class Insecta; order Hymenoptera; family Melittidae; genus Macropis; species Macropis europaea. The sequence goes on along the minus strand of OU744344.1, from coordinate 11,409,529 downwards.
TCTTCTACTTCTCGGCGGAGAAACTTACATAGATGATTTGGCAACAAAAATGTTGGATAACTTTATAATGAGCTTCGTAGGAGCGATCGTTGTCATAGAACGGCGCGTTATGTTATTCAGGTTATTCACGGTTCAAATACTGGAAAGTTCTTATCTTCCGGAAGAAGTATAAAAGTTCAATCAGTTCTACTTTTTTAATTTCCACTCACACAACCATTTTTCCGGCGAATATGATGAAGTCTCGATATAGTTGTTTATACCGACTAAAAGAGACGGGAAATATGGTCCAATCTGCCATGTCTTCCTGTGGTCAAAATTGTGCAACTTTCCTCTAAACCGTTTTTTCTTTTGACAAATATTTTATTGCAGAAACAATATTGCGATTGGAGTTTGCTGTTACAATGTTTATCAATAGACGTACGATAGTAAATGCAATTTCCTTTATGGAGATGATCTGACACGAGTGGCTGACATTTTGAAATAAAACAGTAACAGTAAAATCCTCGAATTTACGTCACACTAATTACATTTAATGTTTTTGTTGTTACTTGTTAACGAGGCATTTTTGGACCTACGTTCATGCAATATAAGTATTTATTTTTCTTTCTACTTGTGTATATGTACTTTAGTATGACCGTTTCATTTTGAGACACCCGGTATGATTTTACATATTCTATTCATCTAATGCAGTGATGTATATGTTGTGTATAATTTAGGCTATAACTGAAGACAACTGTATCTGAAAAACGAACCATTTGTAGACACATGTGTATCAGAACATTTTCGCAATTTTGATCTATAGAACATATTTGTAAATTTTGTCACACCCCTTTAGACACACCCTGTACCAAATGGAAAATATTTAATTACTTCACGGTGCACTTTTTAGCTTATATATTATTATTGTAGAGCTAATTTTATTTGCGAGTGTAATGTTGTAACTATAAACAGTGCATAAGGGTGTATATCTAATTCAAACGTTTTAACGTTGTAAATGCTGTCTAAAAAATGGTATTCGCAAATTCTTACCAGGATTTGCTATACCACCGCTTCGAGGATGTGAGACTTATGGATTTCTGGAGCCTCAGAGAGAGCATCATTATACAACTTCCTTCGAGAGAACACGCATGTCAATCTCCGTTACATAAAGTATTCCTTTGTAAATATCTCTCACGTGCATTGGACATTGCATCTTCGACGCAACAATTCGTTCCATAAATTTTCGATCATATTTGTCTGTCGCAGAGACGTCGGGTCGATAGTTTTTGATGCATATAAATTGCAACGCCAGTATGAAATATTTCGTTGTCTGACAGATTGGAAGTCCCCGCCGCCGAATAATTCAAAACACCTGACAGCGTGACAGGATTTTGTATGGGATTTCTTGAATGTTGATGTTGAATTTTATTCAAAATGTAATTCAGAGTTAAAAGTGTTCTTTATAGAGATATTTTCAAAAAACCATGCGCCTTATGTTTATGTGTGATATTGACAACGTTATAAAGAAACTTGTTCTCATGCTAAGGCGTTCGATCTGAATTAGGTTTTTCAGCAATTTTTTTTTTATTTCTATTATCTAATGTCGCATCAACCGCTTGTGTGGGTTATTAGCGACATACACAAGAGGTAAGGTTCACATTTTATTGTACAGTTTGGTGTGCTTCAGATAGTGTAGTAGTCTTTGTAATGCTCCCTCGTCTTTTAAATTGTCTTTTAAGGTGGGCCTTATGTTGAATTGCTGTCTATGGGAGTAGTATTTCCTGCAGTATAGGATGACGTGTTCGACTGTTATTTGTACTTTGCACAGGTCGCAGGATTGGGGCTCTTCTTTGTTGAGGAGATACCGGTGCGTGAGTTTAGTATGTCCAATTGTGATTTTTATACAACGAAGGATGTAATATTTAAAAAACATGCGATGTATCTTTTCAGGAATAACTTTTTAAAGAAGCATCTAGTAACTCATAGTATAATGTTATGTAATTGACGTTCAGATATTAATTTTTAAGTATTAGTATTATTAATAATCATACTGTTGGAGGTCCCAACACATCTGAAAGACTTCATGGTGACATGCAGCACTCGGATGCGTTAGATCAGTGATGGCCACCGGAGCTGCGGTCTTCCCCCACTCTAGGTCCATTCCCCTCGTTTCAGTTCCCTCCTCCTTCCTCTTGGTCCATCATCGCCACAGATCACAGCCTATATGGGGGAATGGACCTAGAGAGGGGGAAGGCCGCAGCTGTGGTGTCCGTCACTGCTATAAACCGTACCGTAGAGCGTCTTCAAGGCCCTTGTCCATCATAAAATATTACCAGGGCCTTACTCTGCAGCAGAGACCTTGTAAATGTATCTTCTCCATTTCCTAAAAAAGAGACCTCCTCCTCCTTCGAACGATCCAATAGTAAAATTGTCCAACACATAGACGCACACTTTTTTTTCCTAGATCGGACTCAGAGTCACACTTTTGTTTTAAAATTTTCCTTTGTTGCTACTAGATGACTGCTATGTCCGTCATTTCCCAGCACATCAACAAAAATCTGACGACTATAGCCGTCATTTGCGGCAATGGGTTAAACACGAAAAAGAAAGCGCTTTCCTTCGTCGAAGCCAGAATCCATTCTGCCTCTACCGAGTTTGCATCTTGTCTTTTGATATTTCTCTCAACTCTAGACGCCTAACACCAATTTTGTACAACTACTAGTTAAACAAATTATATTTCGTTAACCAAAATACGTTCTACCGAGTTTGCATCTTGTCTCTTGATATTTCCGTTATCTCTAGACGCCTGACACCAATCTTGTTTACCTATTAATTAAATACATTATATTTTGTCAACCATAGATTGGATTCAAATACCGCAACAGTACTATGTTGCGGAAGAAAATACACTGCACTCGGATAAGAGAAAATTCTGACGCTGGATCGTTCGGGTAGCAGCACATCCGAGTAACAGGGTGTTTGAACATTGAAAGTTCTACCGTGTTCGCAGTTCACGTCAGCAAAATTGCTTTAAAGACGAGCCTTGATCGCAGACAGTTTGGAAATCTGCGTTCGAAGACGAGCGAAGAAGGGAACCGAATACTTCCGGCACAAAGTGAACGTGACGATGGAGGATTGCTCGAGGAGTCGCGAAACGACCGACAAACACGCCAGTTTCTTCCCTTGCAGAAATTTTCTCGTCAAGGAAAATCCAGCGACCGGTTATTGCATACGCGACCGGAAAACGGACGCGAAGGGCAGACCTCGGAAAACGTGGCCACGGCTATAAGGTTTGCATTTGATATCAACGCATATGGTACATGCCACTACCATAAAGAAGGGAGTTGAGGTAACATTGAAGGTATCTTATAATACTGGAGATCGAATTCCTTTATCTCGATATCTGCCTTCGATGCTGCGGGGTCGAGGAAAAGCGTAAAAAGGAGACTTTCCTCGTACGTGGCCGGCACATGCTGCTGATGGAAAATTCTTTTTACGAACTCATGTTTCCACCATTTCGCATGCACTTCAGCGTCGAAAATTCCGCTTTCGTGCAGCATGTTTGTTAGAATCACCAGGTGGGTTATTAAGAAATGTTGTGCGGGTTGTCTCAGCTAAATCAGAGTATACTGGGTGTTCGTGTTATTATGAACCAGCGCTTTTCACGTAAATGACAAGTGTATGGAAAGAATGGAAGAGGAAAAACTTCTACGGTGTTTTATGAACAATGCAATAAAATATGTAAATTTGGTAAGCATAAGTTCTGCACCGTTAGGTTGTTTGAAATGTTGCTAACGACATGAAATGAGTTTCGTGTACGTGAAATCATTTCATTGTTGAATACAGTCTGCTAAAACGAAGTATCCTTGTTTTACTGACCAAGCAATTCTCCTGATTTAAACCTGATTAGAAGCATATGGTTCATTCTAGAACGTCTGGTTTATCATAGATCCAGTCTCACCAAAGATGTCTTTATACAAAATATTCAGGAAGTGTGGCATGGTGCAGCGGAAATAAAGGAGTGCATAGATCGTTGCATTTCAAGTATGCCCTCAAGAATTGAGGCCACTATCAATAGCCACGGAGGTCACACAAAATATTCAGAATTATTGTAAGTATCATTTATGGTACACTATGGAAGCGCCATAGAAGGTAAATTTGCTTTGTCATTGACTCGTAAAGCTGAAGGCGCAATTAAGCTGCGGCCAAGGTAAACGAAGATTATTATGAGCATATCTCGCAGGTGAGTCGATAAGTTTCTTACACGCTACCGGTGATAATCCGATTAACGTGAAGGCAGTCATATTTATTTAATGAGTGGAATTAGTCGTACGGAGTTAGTCAAAATTCCGTGTGCTTCCCGCAAGCCAGCGGAAAATCTCGCGACCGCTCGAACAGTTAGGCTGCTTTAATCCCGGATTCGTGTTTAATGAGAAAATTACGAGTACTCGAGGTCCGGTTTTAAACAAACGTCACACAACGATAACACTCTGTATTCAGATTATTATGTTCAAATTGGGGGACACACATTTTCCAGGAATTTTGATCTAGAAGTTAACACTTTGACTGCCACGTCACCCATATACGGGTGACACTTCGATTTAAGCACTATTTATTTGATCATTTTTAGCATTCATAAATTTACTGACTAAAGTTTAATGGTGTCAATAAACAAATTATGAGTATTTCTAATATTATTGACTAAACAGATTTTAACATGCGATTATATTTGATTCGTATAGAAATTTAGTGTTAAATGTCCACAATCAGATCACGTTTTACGTTTTCCTTATACAACTGTTGCTGTATTTATCATAGCCGTTCAATTTAGGGCTGTTATTTGTCGAAAGGGCTTGTACATAAGTTACATAACTTCAATATAATAATTTGAATGTGGAGTACGACTATTGCACAAGATTTGTAGAAGCCGGTGAATTCTATAGAATAAATAATAAATAATAATTGAGAGTGTATAACTGAATATTAAACAAAGTCTTTGCTACCAAAAAGAAACGAAATATAATAAGAATAATGAATCGATCTTTGTTGCTCAACCATTATTATTCCGCACGCAGCGATTTTTATTGGGAGTACGCCGCAGTGAAAGGGTTAAAGATACATCTCATCCGGTCACTTAGGACACCCTGTATAATATCGATGCTACGACGATTATCTTCGATTGACCTAATTCTTCTAAATTTCCACATTCGGTGGCGATCCTCTGCGTGTACACAGGAGGAGAGAGGAAACATACTGAAACTGTCTATTCGTCAGCTCATTCTTCGGCACACTTTCGTGTCATCGATGGGGGCTGTCATTACAATTCCATTTGCTTTTATGATGTCTGCTGGTGGCGCTGATATTGCCCAGTGGCAATGAAACTCACGTGCCGTAAATCAAATAGGTAATTCGAGTTTTATGGTTATAGGGGCCGTTCGTTGTATGTATAAGCATCAACGAATGAAAATTACAATCGATGCACCGCTGTGAGCCATACTTGAGCGTGGCATGTCGGAAGAGGGCGATTTCGTCTATGCTGGTCACGAATGAATGGTCGATAATGCTGATTGTCCGTGATCCTCGAACAACCTTGTCCCCTACATTAGTGACTTTTCACCGATGACAAATAAGGAAGCTCGTCAACCGGGGCTCCCAGTGTGCCCGGTTGAAAAGGGGATCGTTTGCTCCTTGATTGCAATAACATAATCGGTGCAATCATGAGTGTACCTACGTTTATAAGCTGCACGGAATGAAGGACTTGTAATATCGTTCCATTTCTGTCGTTTTTTGCGAACATTGGGTATTTTATGAAACGCTACCGGTTATAAGTTGAAAGGGGTTCTCCGTTATAGCGAAGGCTGTCGTACAAGGAAGCTGTTTTTCTTGGAAGCTGCTATAAAGAAATTTATTTATTTATTTGATAGGGTACATATTTTTGTATATTATCACTGCAATGTTACTTTGTCTGAGAAGTTTGTGAAAGCTTGCAATTATTTTATGGGGTTGAATTTATTTAATTTAATTAAAAGATACTTTAACGTATTACTAAAGATAAAAGTAAATGTATGAAGGAGTTGCAAATTTTTATAATGTTTTAGGCAGTTCACAAATGCAACGGAGATATCCTTGGCGGCCAGGATAAATGGATCATCCTATGTACAAGGTGATAAAAAAGGAAGGTCTATGATTGCAGGGGTGTATATTACTCGCAGAATGAAGTACCAATTTTTAATCAATGTAGGGAATGAAATTAGCCCTTTGAATGTTATAGGTTTTCATAAAAGGTCGGTATATTGTTACAGATTGTGTGAAACCGCCTATAGACGTTCAGGGAATGTATTTAATAAATACGTTTACGATTTCTTTGTAATAGACGTAAGATTTCAAAAGAAATGACTCTACCGATGGTAAATTTCTCACGATAACTATACTCCATGTCTGGAAAACTCATATGCATATTTTTAAATATGTGCACTTAACGCACAGGGGCATTTTTCGCATGAATTCTAGCAAAGGGTTAATTTTAGGACCTACTATGATGAAGTATTTTTTATTTCTCCTCTTGAGTACTGTAATTCTCGATTTTTCCTGTTTTTAAATCTTGAATAATGTTCCTTTTTCTATGTTCAATTTTACATTAGTTTCCTTTCCTTTGAAATTTCTTTGATTTTCCCTAGTTTCTTTATTTTTAATTAGGAAACTAAGAATTGACATGTTAAGCCTCGCAGTGAAAAATCCTGCAACTAGACAGACGCTCGAAAATGCCTTCTTATTTTGAATATATAAATATTTATGTATTTGATAATATACTTCTTATTTCGAACTATCATTGCAACATGGATGTAACTCAAAATTTCGTTGGAATAATCAATTATTTGACGAAATTAAAATTGGTACGTGGGTCACTGGTGGTACACGTGACGTTCAACGTGTCAAAAAATCGCCTTAGGTTTTTATATTTTATTTCGTTCCCCGCCTTTTTTCATAAGGAATCAAATGGCTATCATTTCGAATTTCTATCATACTGATCTGTGTTTTTTTTTAAATTTTTACCCTTTTGGTATACACGATTTCTGTGTAATTTCTTTTCGTGCATTCTTAATCCGTCTTTGCTCCTTTAGTAGTATCTTAATTGCATGCCTTTAGAGCATCCGTTTCTACCAGCTTCCTTTGTTCCGGAATAATTCTTCGTAGCAGGAATGCAGAACAATCAAAGAGCTCGCGCATCCTCGACACCTGCGATACAAGGTAAAAGTTCAAAGGCCTTCGCCAGACGTGGCTAAAAAAAGACAAAGCGTCGATGCACATACAACGTTTGATGCTCGAACACCGGAAGAGGTCAGGAGTCTTTCGATTAAATTGCAAAATACAGTCATTCGACTCGTTTTAATTATTCTGCGACGGTCAGTCCTAACAAAATTTCACAAAAATTTAATGTCAAAAGAATGAGATCTTTAGAATATTTATTTTATATTGTCTGAGACACTCTTTCTAATGCAATGCATATAATACTGAAAAAAAACCGTTTTATTTATAACAATTTATATAGAACATGGATCACCATCGATATTATGAATATTACACGAGAAACATATTCGATTCATAATTATCACGATTTAGCGCTGTTTCTTCGTGTTCCCTTCACCCTTTGCATACATATATTTATTTATTTATTCTGTCACTACTGATGTATTTATTTTGTAACATACATTTTTTGAATCTTCGAAAACAATGGAGATACTCGAAAGTGGTGACATTAAATGAGACACCGTGCATACGCAATTATACTCAACTTTCTCAGAATCATGTTTAAAAAAATAATAGAGAATCGATGCACATATCTCATTTTATTTATTATTTTTTTTTTATATACTCTGATGGCGGATTTATATTTTAAACATAGTGATATAACAAATACAGTTGTTCGTGACGACTGTAAAAATCCTAGATATACGTATAATAAGTGTTCCAATTTATGACTACACACAACGGTAGAAATAAATAACGTCAGCAACAAATTGAGGTTTAAATGACTCTATGATAAATTCGAGCATTTTGTTCCTCCTCAACGTTCATTAACATTTAAACGAGGAGCACGTTCATCGGTGGTTTAATACTGTTTGCATGGAGCAACATATCGATTTTCTCATGTGTTTAGCAACCAAAATAACGTTCCCCTCATAAAATGGTGAATAACTAGCTTGAACATTCGCTAAACGTACCGGAAATGTTTACATAATATAGAGTGCGATACACTGGCGTAAAATAGAGCTCACAATGGATCATCGGATCCGATCTGCTCTTAGCCCTTTCACCTACACTCCCGTTGCAACATGAATACTTCAACAGTTCTCAGAGCACTTTTGTGCGAAGTGTTCGCCCCCTAATTGGGAAACAGAACCAAAATATGCTTAAAGGTGTTAAAATATGCACATCTTGTTAATCGTTGATGCACAGTTTAAAGGGTCCCCGCATTTGCATACTACGAGCACTCTCAGGATAGAGTGCTGGAAGACTGGAGATTAGGCATGGTTACCCCGAAGTGCAGGATTAATGGAATTCTATGAAAATGTTGACATTATTGTCGCTATAACACTTTTGTTGACAGTAGATTCCTTGTTACACGCGTACACCGCCGTCCATAAGTTTTAGGACACTTGCAACTTTTGTCGAATATGTGATATTTTATCTAATTTTCATGCTTATGCTGTTTTATATTAGACTAGCTGCGTGTGCCCGATGTTGCTCGGGCTTTTGAAGGGGTGGATTTTAGGCAAATAAAAAAAAAATTTGGAGGATTCTTCAAATCCTCACTTGTTCAAATTTCACTTTACACATTTACTTCCCGTTTTTTTAACTAATACTTCCACAATAAATTTTAAAACCATCATGCCCTTTTTTATTTCTTTAAACGGTTATAGTTATTTATGTTTTATTTTCTTTTTAAGGGGGAATTTGGGAAGAATCAATTTTCCTCACATATTCCCCCTTAAAGTTATTGAAAGTGATTGAGCTATTACACAAAAAATTACTCGGGTTGAAGTTAAGAGGGGGTGGGCTTTAGGGGTGGTTGGGGGTGGGGACCCCCATAGTATTTTTTCTAGAGCGTCGAAGAATATTCATGCCAAATTTGGTGCGAATACGTTGAACGGTATAGAACCCTTTACCTAACAAACATAAATATTTTGATTTTTATAAATGTAGAGATTAGGCACGGTTATAGCTTTAATAATCCGTTATTTAACAGGCTAGATTAACGGTTTAATAGATCAAATTAATTAAAGCTGTAAACAAATTTATTTCTTTACCTTTCAGTGCTTGATTTTTCGAATGCACCGAACCTGTAGAATCTTTGTCTCGATTTCTCTTTGTTACTCTGACATAAGTGTACCGGTGATTATGAAGGTGGTCTGATTGTAAGTCATATATTTTTTGTTTCTATATGTTTCGCCCCTATATCTTCTGTCTGAAGCTTTATAGTCCACGATGCAACCAAGTATTTCCGTTGTCATAACCGCGGAGGAAGGCAGCTGATGTATGAGGACAGTAAGCAAGAGTCCAGACTAACTTGAAAGGAACAAAGTTTAATCACTAGATTCGAGATTGGCCACCCGTAGCACTACTCACTCTTATCTGATTCCCAAACAAGTTCTCCACTATGCGGTAAGACTAATATACCAATTAGTATAAAATATATTCTACTGTACTTTCTCCAGTTTTCAAGACATCGAGCAACAACTTGTGTACACGCCAATCCTAAAGATAACATAAACGATCCACAAGAACTGCATCTTAGTCTAGTGTATTTTGAGGATCCAGGAGTATATCATAGTGGTATTTAACTTTAACATTGTAACTGTTGTTGTCTGCAATTGGTTATTATTTTGCTGACTGTAAACCCTTTTGCTATCAGAACACTTTGATGGCCACTGTCACGTACACGTGAGTTTATTAATTTGAATGAAACTCTTGTGAAATAAATAAATAAATATACCTATTACTGATGACGAATAAATATTCAGGCCCTATCAAGTGGAGATTGTACAGTATTCATGAATTCTGTGTGCTGAAACAAAGTATCTCTGTTCTATCCTAACCCGGTAATTCTCCTGATTTAAACCCGATTGGAATCGCACGGTTCATCCTAAAACGCCCGGTTTACCAGAGATCCAATCCCGCTGAAGATGTCCTTATGCAAAATATTCAGGAAGTGCGGTATCGTGCACCGGAAATAAAGGAGTGCGCGGATCGCTGCATTTCAAGTATGTCCTCAAGAAATGAAGCCACTATAAATAGCCACGGAGGTCACACAAAATATTCAAAATTGTTGTGTGGCTTTAATAAAATTGGAAAACAAAGATTTCGGGCTTTTTATTGATAACCATATCGTTATATCGCGTAGAAGCAGAATCTATAAATAAGCACCTAAAGTTGAAATTTGTAAAAAAATATTGGGTGCTCATATCGGAGTGGCAGGGCACTGTGCAAGGACAAATGAAACGGTAGAAAATGTTCAGTGAAAGGAAAAGAATTTGATCGTGAAATCGCTGTCGAATTTTCCGGGCTGAATGGAACCACTTCCGCCTCACGACGTCATATGCGACTCGAGTTGCATAGCCTTCATAATACGTGCTTACTGCCGGATTAAGTGATACTATCTTTCGGTGGCACGCGTTTTAAGTGAGGTTTAATTACAGGGATTCGCTATATCGTTCGTGATCGCGGTGTCGAAGTTTAAGCGGAAAGGTCGAGCACCATCCTCGCTGGGTAATTTCAGAACGAGGGTAAACTTTCGAAGTTATTAAACGCGGGCTTCGGAACGTTTCGTGAAATCCCGAAACGGCTAACATCGATTCGACTCCGGACCCGACGCAGCGGAAACTTTGTCTCCCCTGAAACTGCGCCGACTTTAATAACTACGGACTTCGGAACGGTTCGAAATTTATGATAAACAATCATGAACCGAACGCGCGAAACTTCCGATAAATGTTTGAGATTAATTAACAACATACGTTCGACCACGGTATATTAAATTGATATAATATTGTGTACCGTGCTAGAATTCCTGGCTAATACTTTATTTAGGACAGACTGAATCAATAGCAACATTGAATTGACACCAACATTTTTCCACATTGCAAACTGTCTCCATTCATCAGTGTGTGATTCATTTGTTTGGACACTTTTCTGTATTTTCTCCCTTCTTCAAGAAATTCCGAATGAATCGGACGTCCCTTGAAAAGCTAGGCAGCCATATTGTACGAGCTTACAATCAGTATTGCGTTAGCTCTGTTAGGACGAACTTGTGTCAAAGTTCAGAATGAAACCTTCTTCGTTAAAGCTTGGTAATCTGAGTATTAGGCTGGCTTTACGTTGGCAAGGTTCGTGTACCTGTAGCTGGTACTAGTAGCTAGCCTGACTGGTCTACTCACAAGGTACTGGGACAAGTTACTTGTCAGTGTAAATACCTAATTGTCCCGAGGTTAGGGCCTGACTAGTTACTTGTACGAGTTATTGGTACAAGTAGTCAGCCTGGCTAGTTCACTTTCAAGTTACCGGTACAAGTTACTTGCCAATGTAGACACCTACTGACCCTGAGGTTGGGGTCTGGCTAGTTACTTGTACGAGTTACCGGTACAAGTAACTTACCAATGTAAACGCAGCCTTATTCTGTGTAATCACCAGTCCATTACAACTGATCATAGTGTTTTAAGATCATTTTTTTTTTAACTTCTGTTTAAATAGAATCTTACTATGGTACTTGTTAGCAATTATTATTTTTTGTATGCTCCTTCAATCTTTAGAAATTTAATTTTTTAATGTATTTTCTGCGAGTAGTATGTACTGTTCATTCGTGAAATTAAAATACAGCAACAAAACAATAGAAAGTAACAGAATACGAATGGACACGAACATGCTACACGTTCAGCGTGAAACTTTCAAATTAAGTTATACGATTTATTCACGTAATTATGGATTATTATTATTGAAATGAGTTAACGATGGCTGGGACCATTAATTACCAAACTTAAACTCAGGTCATTGGAAACTTTTCGGCACAGCACCTGTTCCACCGAGAATATTCATTCGAAGCTCCAACTCCGGGGCTACGAAATATTGTTTAACGAGTACAGCAGAATTTGGCCAGTTATCGGCTATAAATTAAGCGACCGTTTGCAATAGGTCGGAAATTGGATCCTTCTGAAATTCAAATTTACTATAGTTAACATTGTAAATTCGAGCAATCGTGTTTCATTTGTTTAAATGTATTTGTACAGACATTTCTCGGTTCATTCCAATTTATATCACAAGATTGAAAAAACACATAATTCTAAAATAATAAAATATTATTTATAGCATAAATTTATAACTTAAATAAATAGTAATTTCTTCTGGAAATTTGGCCAGCAAACATGTTCTATGAGAAAGTGCATCTACGTCGGTGTATTTTGTACGAGTTCCAAATAGTGAAATATGCAACGAAGCCTATTGAAAATTTATGTCATATTTTTAGTGTAAATACTGTGTGTACACGCACGGTGCAAAGATAGCTCCTAGGATTCCTACCGAAGGATGTTAACCTTGAAGAAGAACCGTGCAGCACCACTGCTGTGGATGATAACGTTGGTAGGGTCAAATTGGAGGAAAATCCTGACATAACAGCGCAAGAGCTTGCAGGAAAACTCTACACAGCACAGTTAAGGATAATGGAGCATACTCCACTATCTTAGATGCATCATGAATCTCTCCACATGAGTACCGCATGACCTTATAGATAAGAACTCGGCAGATCGGATTACAATTTCATCAGAATAACCATGTTTAAATTGGGACAGGACTATAGAATCAAAGGCGTTGACAATACTCGAAAACTAAAGCTACTCTTTCAAACATCTCGACATCTGGTTTTTGGACTGTTCTTCAATTCACTGATTCAGTTTGTAGACATCAGCCGTTTAGTGTGTTGAGTTTAGGGAGACTGAATTGGTAGTGATTTGGATAGCTTATTGTTGGTGGGGTAGCACCCACTACTCGATTCCCAGTCTAGTCCACCCAATTTGTTCTCCTTTACATTTCAAAATTGGGATTCGCCCTCGTGCTACAGAGTTGCCCAGCAGTCTGAAATAGCATTCAAGACCAAGAATGTTCAGCCTGCCGGGTCACGACAAGTTGACATGACCTTCTGTGAATATTATGCTCGAGAAGTTTAATTTAATTTTAATTTAATTTAATTTAATTTGATTTATTCCAGTATACGGGAAAAGTCCCTTTTTTTGGTACCATAATTGGTAGTGTAGAGACAGGTAGTATACATAATACACGAAAAAGCCTGTTACATCATAGACTAACAAATCGTTTTAGACATGTTACAGTAATAATGAAACGCTAAATTAACGCAGTTTGAGTGTTCATAAACTGACCTAGCAATTTATAAACACTGTTTTTGAAAGTATCAGGAGAGCCGGAAGAAAAGTCCAATTTAACACTGAATCTATTGGCTAAATTACAAATTCTATATAGAAGATCTGAATGCCCAAATCTGGAGGTGTGGATGGGTGAACGAAATAGTTGAGCATGTCTAAAGTGATGCATAGGAGCATTGAAGTTCAACAAGTGAAAAAGGCTAGGATTATTAGAGTAGTTATTAATGATTTTAAAAAGAAAAAGCAAGTCGTTGACCAATCTTTTGTCCTCCAGAGTATGAATATTAAATCGGCGCATAACATGGTCATAGTTGTGGTCTAAACGAGGTATGGGGTGACCAGATTTATAAGCCAATAATCTTAGAAATTTGTGTTGGACTTTTCCTAATAGGTATTTACGCTTGGAAATGTGTGGAGACCAGATTACCGATGCATACTCAAGGTGCGGTAAGACCAAAGAGGAATATAGATTTAGTTAATGGCAACTTGTTCTAGACAGGCAGGCTGAAAATTCTCAGCCCCGACTGCTACTTCAGACTGCTGGGCAACTCTGTATTACGTTCAGTCTTTGTGTTTTGTGAATTTTGAATTTATGTGTGGCCGAGGACAGCCACGTTTGTCAGACTGGCCAAGGTGTGTAGGCGGCAGCCGTTTAATGTATTGAGTTTAGGGAGTGTTACGAACTCACTGCCTCTTTCCACGCAGATGAATCTGTACAGTAATTATAATACGATAGTATTGTTGTATAAGATTATCACCATTACTACTACAATTACCACCTATGCTACTATTACCAACATTTCCATTCTGATAACTATCATTACCATTATAATTGTTATTCTTATTATCATACTCATTATTATTATTATTATTATTATTATTATCATACCCATTATTATTATTAGTATTATCATACTCAATATTATTATCATTATTCCAACCGTTATTGTTATCACCATAAGAATTGTTATCATGGATATTATTGTAATTACGCACATCATCATCACCGTTGACGTTACGCGCGTCAGAAGGACCCAGGTCAGTCCTAAGACCCTTTTCTCCCACCATGCGACCATAGCTACCCCACCCTTCCACACCGAGCTTTCATAATTAATGCTTCCCGAAAAATCAACACTTCTACGCGAGCAACTAAACCGCCTAGAAATAAAAAGCAACAGTAAACACTCTTAAATATTCATTTTGAAACCCGAGACTTTGACAATCTCGAATCGTTACGGCCCATTCCGTAACAGGGAGATTGAATTGGTAGTGGATTGGGACGCTTAGTGGGATAGCACCCGCCGGGAAAGCGGAAGGTCCCGGGTTCTATTCCCGGTCTACTCCACCCAAATTTTCCTCCCTTACAAGATAAAGTAGACATTCAACGAAGCTACCGAACACGGTGTAAGCGGCATTTCACGTCGTTGCATCTCATTTCCATTTCTAAGAAAATTCGCCCAGGTGCGTTCTGGCATAAAAGCGCCAACACACCAGGGAGTTTATTCAACGTCTTCGCGGTTGACGTTGACGATCGTAGCAGCCGGAAATGTGTTCACACTTACCGAGGGAAGTGTCGTAAGCGCAAATGTAATCGCTCGTGGTGAACTGTGCGGTGAGGGCGGTTTTTCCTACCCCCGATGCACCCAGCATGCCAACTTTGTAAGTGGCCACTCGTTCGTTGCTCGTGTCCTCCTCGGCCTCCATACCGGAAAGCTGCGACGCCGAGCTGAAACGAAACAAGAAAAAAAAGACGGCAAATGTAGTGGTTGCCCCTAGGTTCGCTCTCCGGAAGCGTATCGACCGACACGAAAAGAGAAAAAAAAAAGAAAGAAAGAAAGAGTCCATGGTGCGACTCCGCCTGCCTTTCTTCGTGATTCCTTAGAGCCCTCTCGCATCGCGTCGTTTCTCCTCCCGCCGACGAGCAAGGAATGGACCCACGGACCTCGGTCACGGTTCGCGGGTAGAACTTTTCTCGGTTTTTCCTTGTCCTTTGACTACTAAAGGCGAATGAGGCGCACTTCTCGGGAACAGAAACGGTGAATGCTCAGAGAATAATTGATCACGAAGAAAGGTTTCGTTATGATGCAGGGGTTACGGCAGTCCACAAAGACCGTAAAATCGAGCACCCCGCATCCCCCACCCTCCCATTCTTTATAGATGTTTTCGAATTGTGCCGTTTGAGGGATACTGAGATGTTGAAATTATTTATGCACGGTTCAAAGTAAATTACTAGGACCTACGTTAAAATGTAGTACGAATAATGATTTGGGACTTATTGTTAGTAATGCGTGCGATGTAATTTCAATTTTTTATAATGCTACATGATTTTATGCATTTGAAATTGTGTTTCAGGATTTTACTGCCCGTATGTAACTTTTTGAAGTGTTTGCAATGAATAAAGATTTTTATTTTTGTTAGACACTTGTGATGGGTGATATATTATGATATAAATCAATTTGTTACATAATTATAAATTGAAAAGGAGAAAGGGTAAGTTACAAAATAAACTATCAAAGTTCCAGATTTTTGTGATAGATTCGTGTATACGTTGTGTGTGACGATATCATTATCTTTTTAATATTCCTGAATGAAATTCGCAACTTCCCCACCTTTCATCGACATTTTATTAAAATTTTATTTCATGTGATGTTTTTCGTAAATTCAGTATTTTTTAATGCTTAAAAATAAATGATCGAGACTAGTGTTGAAAACTATAGTATATACCATAGCTTTCAAATTTTTGGTTTGCATAATTCACCAGAATTTTATAAGATTCTTTTTATATACATTGACCTAAAAGTGTGGGGTAAGTTACGAGCTTAAAATAGCTGCATTTAAATGAAATGTTATAGTTTCTTCATTTAGGAAGAAGGATCTTTGAAGCGCCTTATACATCACAATAAATTAATTAAAAGATTACACAGGTAAGTGATGTTCTAAAATGTTCGAATATGTAGTAATAATAAATATATTATAATATATCAAAGAAAGTATTAACGAAATAAAATATCGTAGCTTTTAAGTCTTGTTTTAAAGTTTATACAAAATTTAGCAGAAAGGAAGTCTTCATGATAAAATATTTATTAATTCTGTCAAGGCTTGACACGAAACGTATGGTACCACATTCATACCCATTTTGCAACATCAAGGAATACCACCACACTGTTACGTTGTCGAGAAAATGCATTGCGGACATTTGGAAACGGACAGAAAAACCGTTTCACGTAGCAAAAGACAAATTCGAACCATATTTTTGTGCAAACATGAGATTTATGAGCATACAATTTCTCATGTGTCTTTCCCTTAATTTTCAATGTTTCATTTTATCTTTCTACTCTTCTTGGACACACTTCTGGATTAGTTTATTTACAACTAGTATCATTTACTCGAAAAACGATCTGCAGAATAAATTTGCGTAGAAAAAATCATATACCTCTCATTAAAGAGAAAACTGCGATTGCATTTTGTAAGTTTATCAACACACCTTCGAAACATGCAGGGTGAGTCTCCTCACTCGACCACCTTAAATTACTTGTAAACTGTTTGTCATATGACAAAATGTTTCAAACAAAAATTGAGTCCACATAGCAGAGCTTTACGTAGTCGGATCAGAATTTCTACATCAAAATGAATCGATGAGTTAAAGAACAGTACAAGTCCAAAGTTAGCCATTTTCAAACAATCTCAAAACTAAATGTAAAATGTAATTAATGAGTGCAAAAGCAGTATCTGTCATGGATTTGTACTGTTTCAACAATCTGTTTAACAATCACTTTTCATAAAATAATCTCTACTTCCGTTATGTTTAAAGCAAGTTAATAATTATTTTGTTTTACTACTGTGTTATTTTTTAAATGTCCTGACTAAAAAGTGGGTTGAGAAAAGCAGTACATGTCCAATGGTTTTATTTTAATTATTCAAAATGAATGAATAAAGTTTAATCATAGTTAGGCATGTATGAACGTTTATCTTGGTTACCATAACCGTGTTTAAATTGGAACAGCACTATAAAATTAATGGCTTTGATGCTATTTCTTCAAATATCTCAAAATGTGATTTTTGGACCTGTACCGTTATTCAACTCACCAATTCAAATATTGATCCCAGAAAGGGTGACAGAATAAAAACCGCGTGAAAGGGATTTCGATCAGCTTCAGCACAGGTCGAATAATTCTTTTTCGACTGTATACGCCTCGGTGATTTGTACTTCCACTCACCGGCTAACGTGCTTCATAATTCTTGCCATTTTTCCCCTAGAAGAGCATTTGCCAAGATTACATTTTATTTCGGCGCGAGCCACCCACGGGGTGCGGATAACCTGTTGGGATTCCAGGCCTCGATGTAAATCGCGGTGAAAAATTATGCGAGGCAAACGAGAGAAAAAAACGCAAGAAAGGGAGGCGCAGGAGAGGCCCTTTAATCTTTTTAAGTGGAATCGTAAGGGAGGAGACTCTTTTTGGCTTCCATCACTCGTTACGTTCGCTGCCCGCCGTTGCTGCTACGAACGCCGCGTCGGGTGTAATTGCTCGACAGCAATTACGTGTCTTTTAATTGCTCTCTGAGAGGCAGCTACCTAGTAGATTTCGACATCCAGGACAGAATGTTTCGAGATTGCGGCATCCGCGAGATAGTTTTCCATTAATTGGTACGTTAACCCTTTCGCGACCAAACACGTGCTGCTATGTCTTTTCCTAAGGTGAGTCTACTGGTGGATGACGTACTGGTATAGTCACTCATTAAAATATTAGGCTGACGCATGTTTCGGATTCTGAAAGGAGAGTGATGACTTGATTATTTTATTCCCTTTTCTATCATACTCATTGAATTTCTTTTTTTTGTTTATTTCTCCCTTGTTTGACACCTTCATTGTTACAAATTTGTTACATGGGTAGTTACGCGTTCACGTAGAATAAGTCTACCGAATATGAGATATGCAACTAATATGAGACCCCGTGGTATTTCCATAAGGAACTGCTGACATGTTATGACAGTCATCAGAAATATTAGAACAGAATATTAGAACGTCATACACATAGTATCTATCCTCTTCTCTCTGCAATCTCAGAGCTCAACCGGCAGTTTTCGGAACAACGCATATGAAATAGCCAATTCGGTAGATATTGTTAGAACCCGCGATAATAAGTTCTATTACGCGAGTAGGCAAACGGAAATTTTTGGTACTCTTGCGAAAGGTGTCAACGTTTGTCCTGATCTTTGGATCAGACAGCTTCAGAAGTTTGCCCTGGGATTGGAACTCGGTAGTGCACGGAGAACTTTCTAACTAATTGCTCCACAGTTCGAGAGCCAACGAAAATCTACTAACGTTGTCTAGGTTCTGCCTTAGCGTTAATCTACACTGTTGGTTTTTGGTTTTGTGTGGACGATTATGTGTGTGGCTCTCATCGTCGCTATGATAGGGAACTGAGAATTTTCCTGAAATTTCTAATCGTGATAAATTCGAATTATGTACGAAATACCTAATTTCCTCAATTTTTGAACAAGCATACTGCCCATTTTATTTTTTATACTCATGATTAACCCTATCAGTACCCCAGAGCCGATGTATGGGCTCCGCGGTTTTTCTGAGAAATACCTTCAGTCGATATTTCGGTTTTTCATTTTTTCCAAATATTTTTTTCTTCACCATTGATTACAAGCTTTAATTTACGGAAAATAATTTTTTTCTTTTCCTTGTGTAGAACTACATACGTTTTACAATAAAATACAAAAAAAGCGTGAAGTTATTTTCATTTTTAAGAATAATATGTTAATTTTAGTAAATATCTTTAAAAATGCATATTTTCCAAGGTATTTCTAGGCGGTACTAAAAAGGTTAATACAATATCGGTTACGATATTCAATTGTCGATATCTTTCTATTGTTTAAACTCTTTTTATCAAGCCACGGTTTTCTATAGGAAACAATGCCCGCGAAAATAATGTCCAGTTAAATAGTAATGGAATTGTCGATAACAGTTATTTTTCAAAAGAAACTGCTGTTCGTTCTATCCAAGGAAATTAATACTTTCATCAAGCTCTCCTCTACATTCATTTTGGAGCTTTGTTATTTATTAATAAAGAGCAGTCAGTTAAATTCGTTTCAGTTTTTAAACCATTTTTACCAAATTTATAAAGCGGTATGAAAGAGGGTGCAAGATACATATCCACATAAAAATCGATAGTTTTATTATAATATTATATCACCAACTATGTTGCACTGTAATTTTAGGTACATAAATCGTCTTCTAAATAATTATTAGTCAGTGACGAAAATAGTGCATGTTTATGTCTGCATTCGTTGTTCCAAATAATATTTTTACTTCTTTTCACCTAATGTTTATTATATTACGTTAGTATTTACTAGAAGCAGTTTGATCTTGTGATATGCACGATGGAACATTATTTTGATCTTCTAAAATAACTTTAAAAAATTACCGACAAAAAATGTTTCTCAGGAGAAACAGTATCAGAGTATAATTATACCGAGACTGAAGTTTCTGTCTTTAATTATTCAAGAGTTAAGTGCCTGCAAACTTATGTAGTTAATTTTTACCTTTCATATTACGTCATCTCCTGCGCTACTCGTTAAATTGTATTCATAACTTTTCCCGCAATTTTTGCCGTGTAACTTACACTGGAGGTCTGGCTTATGTTACGCTAGTCAATGTTACGCTCCCATGTTTAATCCGGACTTTTAATTTTAAACAACGAAAACGGGACACGTTAAAACACTCTTTTTCTTTGAGACACTTCTTGAAAATATAAATAAATTTCACTTAACCGTATAAACCGTATTTTTCTAAGCGGAGAGCTGAAGAAGAGCGTAATGAAAACTTTTCGTAATTACGAATTTCAACTCGCAATACGGACAGGGAATGTATAAAGTCGCTATATTGACGTATGCGAAGTAAATGAAACGCGCTATAAAAGAATAGTAATATCAGAACAATTCCATGAGAAAGCTAAAAAGTTTTGTTTCATACAAATGTGTACTAAATGTAGCAAAGAAATGGATAAACATTATGAAGCGTAATAAAGTGTACACAATGAGAATTTCGGAACTTGGACTTTCTCACTAGAAACGGAATCTGTAAATGTAGTTTACTAGTTTTAGTTATAAACTTCTTGCATCTGACTAGTTTTCTCGATAATAATTTATTACAAAGTTAAAGTGCCTACATTTTGGAAATAATAGGGTTTTCAGTAGTGAAACTTGAACATTTTGCCAGCAATTCTAAAGATCTCCGTGCAGCAAAATATCGTAGGAGATGTGAAAGATACAAGGAAGAAAGAAATTCATTTCTTATAATATATAGTAGGTGACGAATAAACATGTATTAAATACAGTTTTTAAATTTTATTACATAACTGTCTTCAAGTAGAATTTTGCAAATCATTTCTTTCTTTTCAAACGCTATATCTAAAAGTTTATTACTCCTTGCAAATCTATCATTTGAATAATTCAATAATTCTCCAGCGGTGCGAATTGAGTATACCGAAAAAGTACACCCCGAATCTGTGTAACTCGTTTAGAACATGCAGATCACAGTGTTTATCAAGAAAAAATCGTATAAATCACGATCCTGCATTATCAGAAACTCGATTATTATTTTCAGATATATGCGTTGTACTTATCCGTATGAAGACACTCTTACTAAAATTTATAACAAAACTAAAGGAAAATGAAAACTATCAACGATTATCCGCTTTATTATTCGAATAATTTCAAAATTATTATTCTGATATTCCAATAAGTAGATACAGCAATTTCTTGCAAATAAACAATTATTAGTCGAATGAAATATTCATGTATACAGAATTGATTCGGGTGATTATGTTAGATATGCATTCAAATCAACTCGAATAATTTCCAAACCCGTTTCGGATCACATGTGGATGAATTAATGCGTTTATCCGCTTTGCTGTTTCGAATACGCGACGAACAGTTGGGCTATAACTGATTCAGGCTCACCTGAGTAATCTGACCTCCCTGGTGCTGCTGCAGCTGGTGCCGGAGGATGTGACACTGTTGATGCTTCTGCTACGGCGGCTCTTCAACGAATCACCGAGGTTGTAGACCCCGTTTGCTGTTATGGAAAACGATCTGAGCCTGTAATATTCCACGCCATCCTCGGTTTCACCCTCTTCAGCCCCTCCGGCGCCGCCGCGTTTCGTTTCAGCGAGCATCGGCTGCAACGCCAACAATTAATTCTATTAATTGATACGGTTTCTTCAAAGGGCGTCTATTTCAATCGCGTCATATTATAAACTGACGTGAATCGTTTCACTTAAAACATTGATGTTTGATTTATACAGGGTGTAAGAACATGTGGGGGTTCCACTGTTCGTTCTATCCAAGGAAATTAATACTTTAATCAAGCTCTCCTCTACATTCATTTTAGAGCATTGTTGTTTATAAATAAAGAGCAGTCAGTTGTTGATTACATAAATGTCTAAAAATATGTTCGTTAGTTGCATATATGTTGTATTATTCCTCAGTTAAATTCGTTTCAGTTTTCAAACCATTTTTACCAAATTCATAAAGCGGTCTGAAAGAGGGTGCAAGATACATATCCACATAAAAATCGATATTTTTATTATAATACACATTATGTTACCAATTATGTTGCACTGTAATGTTAGGTACATCAATCATCTTCTAAATAATTATTAGTCAGTGACAAAAATAGTGCATGTTTATGCCTGACCCACATCAGGAGTTGACAGGAGACACAAGAACAATGAAAAAAGTTTATATAAACGTGTGTCCTGTTTGTCCTTCTTCCCAAGTTGTAGCCACTTTTGTGTTTCAATAATTCGCAACTGCTAATAATAAGTACAGTAGAACCTCGATTATCCGAACACCGGCCATTCGAAAATAAGTCAAGCTATATCAGTTACAAGTTAAAATTATTGTTAGTACCATTGTGCACTACATTTTGTACCATTACGTATTTTAAATTCTAAAATAAAATAACCATTTTTATGGGAAGTATAGTTGCAATGTAAGCTAATCTACTTCTAATTACTGTTGGAATAATAGAGGTCTTACTGTATATAAACGCTTCTGGAGGAATGCAACCGGTTTCCTTTCTGTTTGCAAAATAAAAGAGATTAGGGTAAATGGAGTTGTACTCGAGACTGTCGTTGGTGATTTTCCGTATGTCGACCAAGGGGAAAAAATCGGGTGGAGCAGACTGGAAATCTTGCTCGAATCCTTCCGCTTGCCGGGTGGGTGCTTTTCCACTTGCAAGCTATCCAACGCATTACCGATTTTCTCTTCTTAAATCCACTAAATGGCTGCCAACCACAACTATTTACCTCGAAACTTTGGTTCTGGATTTGAACGTTTAATTAATATAAGGGAAATAACGTTTAATTGTATTTTTTAATTTTCTTTTGTTTATAACTACCTATCCGGATGGTTCGACAGTTTTTCAGTTCATAAAAAATTAAATAATACTGATCAGTTGAATTTAATTCTCTTAACACTTTGTCAGCCATTGTCACGTGTACGCGATTTTATTCATTTAAATAATGCGCGCGTAATATACCTGTCATTGATATATAATGAATATTAAAATTTGTGTACAATGTAAACGTGAAATTAGCGTGTTTCTGCTGTAGGGATGTTAATTTAGTAGATATTTTGATTTTAACACGTTGCCTGCTGCGGAGGTCACCGGTGATTTTTAACATCGTCATTATTATAATAATAATATAAGTGAGTACTATACGTTCAAATAATACAATATTTTTTCCTTTCGCGATTTATACTTCGATCAGTAGATTGCAGTGTGTCTGACTGGACATGGCAGTTTCCACTGTGGCATTCAACGTGTTAACATGCTGAGCGCCACAGTGAAAACAGCTATACCTAATCAGACACGATATAATTGACGGTTTTGTACATAAATCGTAAAGAAAAAAAAGACTTGAGTACCTAATCGTGTTCTTCTGTTCCTACATTATTCTTTCAGTATGAAATTTACTCAGAATTTTGCGACAATCAGTAATTATTTAATTAAATTACATTTGAGGCGTCGATCACCGGTGACTGACGCGGCGTTCATGTTAATGTTGCGAAGTGGTACTCTTGAGTTCCAACACAAAGAACAATTTTGTTGAAGTCATGCCGTAAGTTTTTGTTACACTCTAATGGTTAAAACTCTCCATTCTAAATAAAAAAGAGTTAGGATGTATATATATTTCTGTCGAAGAATTGGTAGATTAAAAAATATTTTTATTTAAACATTGCTGCATTTGAAATCACGAGTGGTATTTTACAAAGTTAAAAAATATTTTTATTTAAACGTTGCTGCATCTGAAATCACGAGTGGTATTTTACAAAGTTAAAATCCAAATAATTCCTACGTCAATAGTTTTTCAACACAAACATTTTAATACTTTTTTGTAGAAAATGAATAACTGCATCGATTAATATAAAAAAAATATATGGTTCCATTTAAAAAAACACAGGTGACCTTCACATCTCCGCTGCACCTTCACGAATAAAAAAGTGATTAACATAACATTACGTCTTTCTCAAAACTACTCAACTTTTGTCTGAAAAGCGTTTCGTAATCACTGACAATTTTTAACATAATCGCGTGGCAAGATGAACGCTTTGATTGCCACGTCACCCGTATGTGGGTGACACATACAATCAATCATAATTTATTCCATCATTTATAGTATATATTAACACGTTGAACGCCACAGTGAAAACGGACATACCTAATCAGACACGCTATAATTTACTATTTTATATAAATCGTAAAGAGAAAAAGATTTCAATATTCAGTAGTGTTCTTCTGCTCCTACATTATTGTTTGAATTCGAAGTTTGCTCAGAATTTTGCGACAGCCAATAACTATTTAATTAAATTAAATTTGAGGTGTCGGTCGCCGGTGACCACCATGGCGTTCAACGTGTTAATAAATATATCCATTAATGTCTAATAGGTGCAGTAAAAAAATTGTAGAAATTACTAACATTATTGATTAAAACGACATAATTTGCGGTTATATTCATTTTGCATAAAATTCTAAAGTTTGTCTCTTTCAGCGAATTCAGCGTGGCAGTGAATGTGTTAAAATAGAGCATCCTGAATAAATAAAAAAAATACCTCCGATTGTTCCGTTAAGCGGAAAGACGTGAGCAGGAATAAGAACCGAAATAATACGGCCGGAGAAATAGGAACGAGGTTGCAGCTTTTCAAGTAGTTAGAACCTAACTAGATAAAGTCTTTCAGACCTTCGCGACTTGTTTACGATAGGGACCTGGCTTATTCAATTTTCCAGAGCGATATAAAGTGTCTAACATTGTAAGCAGGCATCGTAATACAGTGGAACGTCGATTATCCGAACCTCGCTTAACGGAAGCGTCGATTATCCGAATATCGGTTATCCGAAGGACCGATTATCGGAACACAGGAATGAGTCACGTATCTAAACCATGTAATAACGTTTACATGTTGGAAAATATGCCCTTCCTGCTTCAAATGCCCGATTGCAGTGTCTAATACGAGTTCAGTGCATGTACATTTCATTTGAAATTGATCAGAATGAATTGGAAGATATAAAAAGGGGCATACACGCAAGCATTAATATACTTAATTTTTACATATAAATTGCAGATAATGTAAACATAATCCTAGTATTAAAAATGCAAAAGAATGCAATGCGGAAGAGAAGCAAAATATTACTGGTCTTACTTTTATTTTATACTGTTTTCATAATTATTTTTCTCGAAGTATCATTATAAACTAAAGATTTTATGTCCTCGCGGATACTGAACCAGCTTCGGGCTTCTTCTAAGATGTAGGTCAAAGGTTTTCATTACTTTAGTCTCATAATGGCTTTTCTCATATTTTCTTTTAATACGAGAGTAACATATCAACGTGTACGGATTTAATCCCTCGAAATCCTATAACAAACAGGATCCCATTTTGTGCTTCAGTTCCCTTATTTTTGTTCTTATAACACACTGGCTTTAAAATAACTGGAATATTATGAAAATATTTCAGAATTCCGTACGTCGTTTATATATGGATTTATAAACTTTTATACTACCTACGTTATTGAAATTTCCATGTCTGATTTTGATCGATGATCTTCTTTCATCTTTCTGGTAGCTCAAGGATACATCTCTTGTAGAATTCCTGGGATTTGTTAGTGAAAGACGGAAAACCGGTACGAATATATACAGGGTGAACCCGATGTCGCGCACCATGTGGATACACCAAGTAAACAGATCAGAGAGTACATATATAACAGTAAAAAGAAATATATTTTATTATTCCAAATGTCTTATTACACCTAATAATTATTCAAAATGCGGTATGTTCGAAATATTCGCCTTCAACGTATAAACACTTTTCAATTCTGTAGCTGCATGATTCCTGAACACGTTGGAGCAACAAAAAAGCCTTTAGAAGAAATAATATAAATAATAATTTCATTATTCTTATTGTGCGCGATATCTGGTTCACCCTGTATATATGTTACGAGTCAATACATTCATTTTGCAATACAAAACTATTCAGAGCGTTGTTTGAAGAGTTCTACAGACACAGAACGGTTATTCGGTAAAATCCAGGGACGGATATTCGAAACATTTCGTGTTATCGAGTTTCATGTACAAAGCTGTTTTACAGCGAGTGCATAATTCCAATAAGTTCAGTTTTATCGGCACTGTCGTTCGCAGAATTATTCCGTCGTTTCGCCGAACCGTTAATTTCCCGTCGTTCCACGTGCGAAATTAACCCACGTTTTATTTGCAGCGTGAAAAGGTCCGCGTCATGTTTCAAACAAATGCGCCAGAAATAGTTATGCAAATCTCTGACGAATTTATAGACGCACTCGTCACGTACATACATCGGCTTACCGCGAACGCGCGAGTATCGATTTGACAATCGACGGAATGTCCATCGGAAAATGTCAGTCTGTTCTTCATCAGCACTAGATTTTAATTATTCAAATTAAGCATTGTTTGTTAGAGCAATTTTTTCTTATTAAAAAGCTTAACGTCGCATTAACTGAACATAGGTGGGTTATTAGCGATGACACCATGAGATAAAGACACTATGAGGAATTAGATTTTGTTATATATAGACTGCAGATATTTATGCGAATATATATTTTTAGAGATCAATATTTCTTCTGTTAATACAGATATAGAAATGAAATTTTTACGAAACTGTATTTTGTTTTATGAATGTTTCAAAAAAGTACTTTTTATTTTCTCTAGGGTTTTTCAGATATTTGGCTATGTTAAATTGCATAAATCATCCGCAGTCTAGTTATAAAGCATCGAGTCTCTTAAGATGAAGAGTACTCCTAATATTTGGCAATGATAATTCAGACTTTCATTCAGAGTTTGCTTCGTAGATATTTGACAGTTTCATACATCACAGATTAGAGGGTCGGATTTAGATAGTAGACATGAATGTGTAAATCTGGCGTGGCCTACTCTGAGTCTATGTATACTGTACATAAATACTTGGAACCTTATTTTATAATTGGAATTGCTTTCTTCTTTTTGAAACATGTAGAAACGTCACTTGAACCACTCAGAGCCTGACCAACTCCACTTTTAGTACATTTCTCGATTTTATTACCCAGCACATGAATGTTTGCAACATCATCACGTTTCTCGGCTTTTCATTTCACGGAGCCGATCAGTTTGGCTTCGTAGCCAAATGTTTTTCAATACCACGAATAATTTGGAAAGATTAAAACGAGACACCATGTGTACTCCAAAACTTATTATTAGGTAACCACGAAAATTCGTGCCGTTTATCGGTGTTATCATTTTCAAACTGTACCTCTGCCCACTTTATCAATTAAAAGAGTGGTTACATGTATATGCTTAAACGAAAAGTTATTTAACTGAAAATTTACCGGTGTACATAACTTAAGATATTTAATCATTTAAAGTTTTAAAAAACTGAACCAATATGTATGACTGTCTCAAAGTCAATTATTCGGGGTTGTTTGTCGAAACAGAGGTGAAGCACTTTTTTGACACCAGAAGGGGCAACTTTTATATAATAAAAACAGAATAGAGAAGTTATTAGATCGTTGGAAAAAGGTAATAGAAGCCGACGGTGACTACTTTTCTGAATAAAATATTGTTAGATCCACTTTGTGTATCATTTATCTCTACTGATGAAAACGGGACGAAGTTTCTTGGTTACCGACTGCTGCGCCGAAATTAAATTCATCAAGAAAATTCGATGTAGGAAACATTTGATCAATTCCGCGAGTCACTTCGCGTGTCAATATCGTTGAAGAGGTTAAGTATGCCACGCTAAGGTCTCAAGACTAACAACTTGTAAGTTTTCGAACAATAGCAGTCGGAGGAATCGAATTTGTCGGCCCAGCGGACAGGGTGTCGTTTAAGCCAATATGTTGGCCTGTCGCAGCGAAACGGTTAAACATCGCACGACCCAGCGGGGAACGTATGACCTGCATGGCAGACTTACGAATAGAGATTAGGGTCACAGTGAATCCCATTACATTGCCTTGCACATTAAGAGAATTAAGGCGCATTGCTGCAAACTGATGTTTCGCCTTTTGAACTACTTTCCTATAATGCGCATAGCCTGGAAGCGGACATGATATAACATTTAATCGATGGCATACTATTTCCTAATTGATTCCTTTCACAGAAACGGTTGTAACACGAAATTTTATCTCAGGGAATATTAATAATTCAATTGCTACACTGAGCTCGTGGATGTGACATGTTGCTTACTGTATACTATACAGGGTGTTTTATAAAATCGTGTCAAAACTTCAGGGCTGAATTTATACATTAAAGTGAAATGATGTTGTATGCATAACAGCTTTTTATAGTAAAATTGATTGTATTGAATATCATAGATGTGTATATCTACCAAATTGATTTTTAGACTTGTTTCTGTTTCGAAAACAAAGCTTTGTTAAAAAAATATATATTGTATTAGTTTTACTTATTTTGAGATGTAGACTCATCAGGTTCGCGGTTGGATCCTGAATTTCGGATGACCCTGTATAAAAAGCACGATGCAGCAAAATTTAACCCTTTCACTACTGAATTTATCATGTTCGACCGTAAGGACGAGTTTTCCAAGTTAAACCAAGTTTCCCTTTACTTAAATCACACTGTAAAGTAGCAAGTTCCAAATCAATCTTCAAATTATGTAGTTTATAAATACTTTCTATGTTCTACCTATTTTTAGAACTGTTTATTTGTTTATTTCACCGATTTTAGTTTTCTGATGGGATATTAATCGAAGCTGCTTATAATAAAGTAAAACTATAAACTGTAAACGTAAGCTAGGATGAGTTTTAAAATTGCGCTAATAAAATAAAACTACATTTAAGATAAACAGGATAAAATTCGATGAAATTCTAAATTCACATGTATTAGTAAAATGGAAATAAGCAATAGAAACCTGAAACAGCTTTATCATTAATGCGATTCTTACAAGGAGAGCTCTCGAAGTGGTAGTCTCAGATTTTAATCACTCCTTTCGTGTTAATAGATCGTGTTATTATGAATCTTCCTATACATGGTTTTGGGGATAGATGGTCAATAGTTTAAAAGATATTCAATATTAAATTTCCAATAGGATTTATCTACTCTGTTATAACAGCTGTTTTCAAGTACAACAGCGTGGGGCGGTCGGATAGGCACTAGGTTGCAACGTAGGGTTTCTTTTTCCATTAAATATCTTTTAAACTATTAACCATCTACGCTCAAAACCATCTACAGGGAGGTTCGTAATAATATGATCTATGAACATGCAAGAATTCATTAAACTCTTTCCGAGACGATCGCTTCGGGAGGTTTCTTTGTTAGTAAAAGCCACACGGAACATCCGAGCTATACAGTATAGTAGCTGTTAGCACTCTAACACCTTCTGCTGTGCTGGTACGTCGTATGAACTACACAGCGAAAGGATTAACATTAACTCTCTACACTCCAAGCATCTTTTGATATGATACACCAGCAACTCCAATATAACTAATGTGGTGACGCATGCAATATGGCTGCGAGCTACTGCAAGCAACTGTTAACTTCCAATAGTTAATATTCCAAGAAAACTTCATCGAGCTAAGATATTTACGCCTTACTTAACTTTACGCATTAAGAAATATTTCATTTTTGACATGGTGTACAAGAATTAGTAGATGAAAGTGACAAACAGAGTGCCTGAGAGGCATACTTGGAGTGTAAAGGGTTAATAATGATAATAAACGTATTCAAAATTGGTGTCCTCACAACAGAAGCCTTCAAGGATAAAATATCATTCTACAATTTTTATATATTTTGTTATGTACAACTGCTTCCTTCTCGATCATCCTATACGTTAGGAGGCATTCTATACTTTGCAGCGAGTGAACAAATTGTACAAGTAATAAGAAAACAAGGTTGAAGAAGCTCAGATATTGAGGTAATTCCATGGAGCAGCAGTTTCGCTCCGGAGCTCCCGACACCTTCAGGTGTCTGTTCTTTTCACCGCGTGTTCACGATGGTTTCACGTTAAAGGACGTCTCTGCGTATTCCCGACGAAAAATCTGTTCGACATAGAAGTTGCTCGAGGAGGCGATCGATTGGAATCGTGGATAAAAAATTCGATTTGCCTCCTTCTGACGTTTCGAACGATCGGTCCTGACGGGTATCCGTGTAATCCTCCTGTTCCCAACGCGACGCGGTTCTTTTTCACGTAGAAGGGCAGGGATTTTCTTCTATACCCGCGGTGGGCGATAAAAGTTTTTACGTTTGTTGAGACCAGCTCGGAGGAACTTCCATTAACTACGTAACTTTGTTCACTAGGTGACAATTCTCTCGCTCCCCTTCTGTCGAAGGCGATGAACGTCTGGAACAATTGATATGGTCGGTGTCGTATCGACGAGGGAGGCATACGATGCTGGAGTTGCTTTTTAATTGACAGATGCCCCTTATTTTCAGGGGAGCGTAAGTCGTTAGTTTGACATATTTAAGGTTCTGTATTTTAATGTTTCTAAATGTATGATCGCTTGCTATGGAGAAATTTATTTTATTCTTGTTGTCTGGAGTACTTATAATTATCTTCATCATAATTATGCTTCTACAGATAGAATCTACCTACGTTCATACTAGTAAAGTGACACAAATCATTTACAGAAATAACGTTTCATTAAAACTGAAGTGTTACACCGAGTTAACACTCTGTAAACGGAATTTTCTTACGTGTGACGAAAATGATATATCAGGTAAATGGTAAAGACAAATGATAAAATTTGTATCGCGGTATACAAACATAAATAAATGTAGTAATAAACGAATAGACTCCTTGGTGGCAGCATGGTTGTAGAGTATAACTGTACACAGCGATAAATAAAGGGAATGAAATTTGAGAAATGTAGATACATCGGTAAGTATGTCACTTTCAAGTCACATGGCGTTATAGAGGGTTAAATAACTCATAGATTCATAAGTAAATCATATAGTATAACTATAAGTAATTAGTGTAATGTATTTAAAATTCAGTGTAATTCATCATCATCGGAAGTAGGAGTTACGAAATCTTCAAATATTTCAGTTTGTTTTGAATGTTTAAAATAATTGCTTCCTCTACTTTTAACGTTACCAAGAAGCCTAAACGTTTCCTAGATCTGACACGTTGTGACGTAGCAATGTCCTATGACATACCATAATCTATTTAAAATTAAATTTTTGCAAAGTCAACGAATGCCACTTGTAACGATATAAATTATGTTGATCGTTTTCGAAGATTTCAAATAGTAAATACAACTCGAAGAAGAATTACATAAATATCTTAACCGTGTTTCTAAACAAGATGACTCTATAAACAATCAGATAAAATTTACTGATCCCTTCATTCTCAAAATTTTGTTATAACTATAAAATTCTACTGTTAAACGGTTCGTTTATATCATAAGAAATACTATTACAGTGTATGTATTAAAAACAGTAATATTTAAAAAAAATTAGAGTAAATTTTATTCGTTCTACAGGGCAACATATCTCTGTAACGACCGCTATTATTTGTTGTTAACTGCAGCGTTGGGCTTTTCTACTACAGTTTAAACGTTCTATCGATAATCCATAAAACAATTTATCAGTTTGAAAGTTTATTGCCTGGTTAATTGAATGCGCGTTTTAATGGGCATTCCGAGTGCATTTAGTCAATGGTTGTGTAATCGATTTCCATGCTACAATTACTAGTCTGTTTAATTGCAATTTATAATGAATTATCCTTCCACTTTACAGTACTAAAAGAATTATGGGTTTATTATACTTGTAATTACGGAGCTTTCATGGAAAGCTTTTTATAAATGCTAATATTTATTCAATAAGAATAATCTTTTATTGAAATTAAAGTAAAACGTAATATAAAATTACTTTCGATAATAATTATTTATGTTTAATTACATACACGTATTCGGGCTGAGGGGAATACGAATTATAATGTTATAACTATTATATATTTTATAATTATATGTACTATCATTATTAATTGTGACATATTGATAATAAATAATGAAACATTCACAGATTTACATATAGTCATACAGATTCACGAAACCAATAGCCAATAGCCAATGATACTGTTAAGCAATACAACAATGGAGCAGCCTATAAAGGAGATTTACTGTACTTACAATTATTAGGCTGAGTCATAAATAACTTCCAGTTTGTCTATTTATTTCCTGATATGAAAATATTATCAGTATTATCAGTCGCATAGATAGACTATTTGAATTTGTAAGAATATTTGTAAGAATAAATAATCTATTACATGTTGGAAATTATTTATGAGTCAACCCAGTAGTATACTGGTACAATTTGACCATTTAATCGTTACACACCCTATACAGATTATTAACCCTTTGAACTCTTTTGTCGAGTGTGACTCGACATCGATTTTATTCACAGGTACTCCTACGTCGAGTCACACTCGACATTTTTAAATTGCCACTTTAAATATGTATTATATTTCACAATATTTTTTGTTTACCTAGATAAGCAATATTACATGCACATGACCTTTTTTTGTAACAAAAAAAGTCCTTGAAGCGTACAGGTACATGATTGTTTGTACCTAATTGGTGCCTATCAACCAACTGTCTTTCGAAGTACATTGCAAATAAAACACTTAAAATAATAGGGAGTCCCTGAAAAGAGAATTAAAAAAAAAATAGGTGTTCAAAGGGTTAACAGTATCACGGTTCGTCAAAGGAGCAAAATGTTCGCATTGCTTATGGGACGACCTAATATTTTCCAGTGTTTGTCATGAAAAAGCAGAAGTTGAATAAAGAGGTTCGAGCGAGTTCCTCGAAATCCGTTTTATAGAAACTAACATCGGCGAATCGCTGCCTTCCATGACGGAGCTCGCAATGTTTCTCGCGGCGCGTTAACCGTGAGAAACGTCAGCGGCAGTGTTATCGCCTGGTTTATGTCACAACTGATAAGAAGAATCCGGTAACTCGGTTCGTTTTCCAGGAGCTTGGCAAGTGATCCAGCCTTTCAACGAAGGTTAAGGTCGGCGATGTTGCACACCATCCGGAGGATCGTCGCGTTAACCTCCGTCGAGATTAATTGCACGGACCTTACGATCTGGTGAATGTCCCTTAACCCCTGCGCACTCGCATCACTATTTAGAAATTGTAACAAAATTTTCACGTTGCTCCACGTACGTTCATGATTTTTCCTGAAATTCGTTCGAAATCTGTGCGGGCATTTCCTCGAGAAAATATACAAGGTGCGAAATAATTATGTGGTACACTCAATGATAAAATGATAGGCTGCTCAGGGATTGTTAGTGTCTAAAATTAGTAGAGTAAAGTTGTAAATTTCTAACTAGTGGCCATAACAGTTGATGCTGATTAAACATAGAGGCGAACAAATATTTTCTACAGCGGCGTGTAGTAGTTGTACCTTCTTTGATGTCATTAAATATTGTTGTAAGAATTTTTATCTGCTTTGAGAGGGGTGTTAGAAAATTTACAGTCGTATACTACAAAGCAAAAAAAGATTTTAATAAGCTAAGATTTTAATGAATCTATAAACCGTTTATTTATAAAGTATTTGGTGTTAGATAAAGTGTCACGGTATAGAAAATACTCGTTCAATTTCTGAAAATTGTGCATTAATCCGTTAACTGCCAACTCTTCTCTTTTTCGAAAATTTTTCTGCAATTCTGTAGATTTTAGTCGCCTTTTAACGGATTTAATAGTCTTAAATACGCGGGATCCCCAAATGGGGCTCATGGCAAAGAATTAGTTACTGTAGGGTGTATTACAGATTTTAGATGTCCATGCGATAAAAATTATTTATATTGTCAATTACAATGTTTCATAATTCAATATCAATGTAACTGCCATGGTTGTTAACCGTAAAAGTCATACTTTTTAGATCCTGATAAAAAAACTGATTAGTACTCCAAATTATACAAATACAATTTTACACAGTTTCTTTAATAAGTTTATTGCATCTTCTCAGGAATATTTATTATTTGTGATCAAACAATGATTGAACCTACGTGTTACCTGTATATGTATAATGTAACAGTCAAAGCTGCCTCTTGTGTTATTGGAGCTATATTTTAAACTGACTGTATCTAAAAGACGAGTAATTTAAGGACCCATGTGCATCAGAAGCATTATTAGTTTTGAGATGAAGAATATCTGTAAAATTTATGAAACCTTTTTAGACACCCTGTATATTGTGTTTTTTTGAGTAAGTGGATTCGTCAGATCATCTTGCTTATAAAAGAGAAGTGTTCATAACTCCGACAATATTCATTATTCGGTCCATGTTTATGAGGACCATTTTCCTGCATTTCACTAGTACTATCCACTATTAAAGTCCTGAACCCTTCTTTTAACACCCTTCTTTTCTAGCTGATTTGAACATCGTCGGTGCGCCATTCGTCGTTAATCTCCTCGAAGTGACGCGTCATGAGTGTGCCGAGCTTTTCGGACCTAGGAAAAAGCGCAAGAAATGTATTCAAAACGGGCTACCATTACGGGAAAAGTCTCATCAAACTGAGCACCAGAGCAAAGAGTGGCGATGTTGAAATGGGTAGCGAGTTGAAGCTGGATTGCGACGTGTTAAAAGTAAGCGTAGACAATTTGATATACAGGGTGTTCTGTGACGAAACCGACACACGTTGCCAGCTTGTTCGATTGGTGATTCTAGGCAAAAAAGTTCCTATACACCATGGGTCGATTCGGCTTCGTTCCAAAGATATGAGCTCCTTGTTATACAAGGCCCCATGCTGCAAGGTCTCTGATTTGGTTTATGATTTATTATTATTATATTATTTATTATGATTTATTATTATATATTATTTATTTGATTTGGTGTGTGAAGAGCGTGTCTTCACTGAGAGCTCTGATATGTTTAACGTTGTAAACGTTACACCAGTGATGGCCACGGGAGCTCCGGTCTTCCCCCACTCTAGGTCCATTCCCCTCGTTTAGGTTCGCTCCTCGTTCCCCTCGGTCCATCGTTGTCTCAAATCACAGCTTATATTAGGGGAATGGACCTATATTGGGGGAAGCACGCAGTTCCAGTGGCCATCGCTGATTTAGAGTAACAGCTACAGCGTACATATTAACACCTGCATTACAATTATATAATTTTAAATTTATAGAAAATCAATACCTTCAGATTTAGTATTTAATATTTTATATTTCATAGAAAACAAAATTTCATTGTCAGTATCCGACGTTTCATTCATTTTAAATTTTTAGACATTTATAATTTTGCAATTACAGTTGGCCGGTGTTAGCGATATGAAGTATAACGCAAAGGACTATGGAATCTTTCTGAACAAATGGACGACGGATGGCACACTCACCGTTGGCTACAGTCTCGATGGAACGCCGATGCAAGACATAGGCTTGCTCTCAGAGATTAGTTACAATCCAGGAACTGCCGCCAAAGCCATCAAAATTGGCGCAAAATGCAGCAAACAAAAGTTCAACGCAGACTGTTCGATCTGTTAGTCGAATTTATTGTTTAATTTTAAGCAATCATGCTTTAAAACGTCTTTGGTAAAGCGCGGAGAATTATCGGTATCATAGAAATTATAGGAACGATCGATAACATTTTTCGTTTGCATTATTATAGACAGTATATATGTTATTGAATCATTTTTTATTTATGTTTTTATCTGCACACAGTACATTTATAAACATTTTAGAAATTGTGTATAATGTTAAAAACTTATGAATAAATTAATAAAAGAATAAAAAATTAATAAGTTTTAAATATAAAATGAATTTTAATTTAGCATTTCTCTTAAAGTCATTAATTATAATTCAGTGATACGATTGAAATATTTTTCATATTTCTCTTCTTAAAACCATGCAGTCATAATTGGACTCTGCTTTTATAGAACTTAAACTCAAATTGAATTCAAACTTTTTAAATTCTTTTTGCTCAATTAATTTATCAAAATGTTATTTCTTTATGAAATAGAAACTGCCGTCTTTTTTTTTATTATAACACAATTACAATATAATTGTTTTCTACAAAAAATAAAGTTCAAATACTACTGATCTCGTGAAATGATTTAATAACATTTATACTACAAATAAACGTAACGTTAAAAATAACAGGAATTCTTTTGCCAATTACTACGTAATAAATAACTCGGGTTGGTTCTTCAAAGGGACAAAAACTAATATGGTAGTTACATTACCAAAGAAATAGTTATTTCTCACAATTAATAATTTCAGGAAATGCAATTCCTTTTGCTAAAGCATTTGTTTTCGCGAAATAATTTGATTACAGTCCTCACTTCTACATAGGCGGCATTCATTCTCGAGGAAATAACAGAAACATTGCACGAGGTTTAATATCGTCAGTTATTAACAACGCGACATTCGAGGAGACCGATATTAAATGAAAACCACTTTAATGATCAATCGCGGCACGTGGATGTAATTAACTTCGAGTTTTACTGTCGCTACGATAATAATAATAGTACACTCACGAGTGGTCCGTGCTGCTCGAGTATTAGACTTAAACTGACATTAGAACCATGTTTACCAACGGACTGTAAATCATCGTGGAAACAAAGTTCTCACACCTTCCATTTGTCTGTATAGTGAATATTAAAATGAAAACAACACCAAATCAAACAGTCCTTGATCATATTGAAATTTGTCAAAGTTGGGCGTTACTTGCTTGGAAAAATAATGTTGATTAACTAATGTATTTAATTCAATAATATTCAGTTACAAATGATTTTGATGCATTTAAATTTAATTATAATTAACTGCAATTACAATTGACAATTTAATTGCTGCTTGCGTTTAAGGATTTATAAATAAGGATAAATAGCTGTAATAACGAATTCGATTTGTTACATACGTTTCCATTAATACTGTTACTTTAAAAACAGTTATTGTTAGAACTTATGAATTCATATGAGATTCGTTTGAGAATTAATTTGAATTTTTCTACGGGATTGATTTCAATACGTTGATTATCGGAGTGAAACCTGCCATATCTAGTCAGACACGCGTCCACTTACTGTTTTATCCTCCCAACCCGATAATTATACACTGACGAATTTGTGGCATAGGCAATAATTAATTGAGATAAATTCATTAAGATAAAGTTTTGTAGGAGTAGTGATGAGTATTTTTGCTTTAACTATCATTATCAATTGTATGGGATACACATAAAGAAGAAACACAGATTTTTATCAAAAAACTTTAATATTATTATTAATTATGAAGAAAACAAGAATGCCTAGAAACTGGAGAACAGGAAATTGAAAAAGTTGTGTGTCAGCTGTGACCCAACGTTACCAATTGAGGGTTAAATTAAAGTGTAGGAGCGAACAGCCGGTAATCACCACCGAATTCAACGTGTTAACGAGTATCTCGATTATAATACCTTTCTTGATCATTCGTTTTCTTAATAATAGTAATGATTGTGTATTGAACCTTAACGGTATACATACACAGGTTTAAAATAATATGATTATAGATGTTCCAGGAGCTTTCATAGCTCCGCTCGCCATTCACGCTTAGCACTAACACATAACATTCTTTAAGGTATTCTGACAATAACTGTTATAATAATCTTAACATTTAAAGTACTGGAAAAAATTCAATAATACAGAAAAACAGTAACTCTGATCATTTTTATCGTTGCCTGAGAACATTCATACGCAATGAGAATGGCATTGAGGCAAGCTTTGCATTGTTTCTGAATTTGAAATCTAGAAAATTGTTTCTATTCGCAGCCAGCGATATGAATTCCAACGTGAACATTCTGGGCTCCATGGTCACTGCCGTGAAAGGTCTCCTAATCGGCTATCAAGGTGGTTATAACGCCGAAACGAACAAAATAACGAAGAATGACGTTGGCGTGGCATTCAGTTATCGTGACGTGGGCTTTCACTTTCGATGCACCTCGATACCGCACGAGTGTGGACTCTCCCTCTTGTACAAAGGTTAAAAATTATCATGATTCTTTATATACACTTAATTACTAACAAGCAATAATACTACCACCGTTCTAAATTCGTTGGTGCATGTAGGGCATAACATTTGTCCCGAAATAGTTCTTACCTTTGCGAATAGCAACAAATTAAAAGGTAAACTCAATGAAAATGAAATAGTTTAATAACTCAGTACTCTATTGGATACAGATTTAAATCACATATAATATAGTTATTCATAAAAATATATATAATTTGTGCCATAACGTTGGACACAAATGGGTAGTATTGTACATTAAATTTTGTTGAAGCAGTGCTTATGGCGCCCCGTATCAATTTTCCACCTTCCGAATGCTACAATAAATAC
The DNA here is from genome assembly GCA_916610135.2 of Macropis europaea. NCBI lineage: Eukaryota > Metazoa > Arthropoda > Insecta > Hymenoptera > Melittidae > Macropis > Macropis europaea. The sequence goes on along the minus strand of OU744344.1, from coordinate 11,371,297 downwards.
TGTAACAGAGCATTTCGCTCATGGTCTGTCATTTCGGGTTTTGTTTTTCTTCCTCTTACATTTGCATCCATTACTGACATTATTTGTTAAAATATGTAAAAACAGCAAATGCAGCAATTTTGAAAATGTTAATTTTTATTTACTTTTGTAATATAAATATTTATTAATACATAGTTAAAATTAAACAAAATTTATATGAGATTCGTGCAATAATGGCTGCCATTTTGGATTGAAACACTGACAGTATTTCATAAAAGTTGGACTGATAATTTTTAACGATGGCTGCATAAACGAATTTGCTGAATGTTGTCAAATTTTTCTCACGCTATATTGGATCAATTTATATTTAAAATTTGTATTATTACTTTTTGATTAAGCTCGTATGAAAATATGTTTACATAATATTGTGCAGAAACACCTTGTGTTTTTGCAATGATAATATGAGAAAATATTTGGTTGGCTCTTTAACACTTCTTTAACATACAAAATGGTATAAAAGATTACTTTATGAATAATCAAGCCAGGGAATAATTACGAGAAAATTTATTCGTTCGCGCAAACACACTAATTGTAAGTCATAAATATTTAAAAAAGCCTATCGAAGAAACAACTTACAATATTATGTCAATAATTTATTTTTAAATATTTCATTAAAATAATATCTAGATGTTTTTGTACAAACATTCCGCATAAGCAGGAAATTCAACTCACTTCTTCAACTTTCGAGTACCTTCTAATGAACACTTAATTATTCAGTCGTGTTTCAATCTCTGACGTAATTATGAAGTACCGTTCTATTCATTATAAATTATTCAATTACTTTTCTGAAGAATGGTTCGTAAGTCCATAAATATTGTCAGGGCACTGGATGGTACAGTTATTTTAGCGATAGTAGCAGCAAGTTAACATTCCTCAGTTTAACATTCATCATCTTCTAAACCGTTTGACCTCGGAATATAAATTTTTTTTATAAATTCATTCCGTGATGTTACCAAGGACTGTTATAAATTGAAAAAAATCCGTGACTGTGGTGGTTATTCTGCATTTTGACGTGAAATGGTTCGAAAGGGTTAATATTCCTTACTCGTGAAATGTTCGCCAACTTTGGTTCGTGTACGGTCTAAGTGTTACGAATGTCGGACATGCAGACGGCTGGGATTATCACAAAGGAAACTGCTGTCAGAGGAAATTGAAAAGGGGTTGCAGTTTCATTGCACGGTGTTCACTAAATTCACCGATTCACCTGAAACAGCTGCATTACGAGTTTGCAAACTTCGTCCCTCTTCCGAAACTCTTTATCGCTGTCAAATTTTCGAATGATTTCGCCATAAAACGTGTTGAAGAGCGTTTCACGCGAAGGAAAAGTTTAAAGAGGGTGGTTAACTAACGTAACTTTCTCTTCTACATAAATTTATATTTTCTCTTTTCAATTCTTCGTGAATATTTTGACAAAAAATCTTTTTGATTATTTTTATACGTTGTAAAATTATAAAATCAGTGAAATTAATACAACTGTGCTTCTAAGTATACTGAAGTATTTTCGAAGAAGTATCAGTAATTTCCTCCTCAACAAATTTTTGGTATTAATTAATTGTGCTTGAAATAATAAATTAATATTTATTTATGTAATTTCCAAAACTTGTAATCTTGAGGAAAATTCCTTATGGAATTTTTATCATAAAAAGAGCAATGTCAGGCTTTATTTCTAATGAATTATTTGAGCAGTTTTTTTTGGAGTGGTGTAAATCAAATTTTTAGATAATGGAGTTAAAGTTGATCTCAGTTACGGACTTATTTAAGTACAGTCTTCTTTCTGCTAATTAGATATTAAAGTTTAGAAGCTTAAAGTACTATGAGTTAGTTCGTACAAGATTAGATCGAAAAGGGAATTTTAAAAATGTTTTAAACTTGTATAAATCTATTTTGAAATTTTTTGAGGCAGACACGTTGTTGAGCTGTATTACTGAAATAATTCTTAAAATCGATTAAACAACAACGAATGTTTCTTTTAAATTATTCATATGGGAGGAACGAGTTTATGAACACGTTTCTAAGAGTTATTGAGCAGACTGCGGATGTTTATGCAATTCAATATATCGAAATTGGCGCATGGTGGATATTTAGTAACTTATTGTTAATAAAATGAGAATTATATATTTTGAACATTTTTAGGAGCAAATATAGTGTGGTTGAAGTTTCATTTATTTAAGTTCATTGTGTTACGAATCATGGAAGCCTAGAATAGTATATTTGCATAAACATCCGTAGTCTAGTTATGAGTTATGAGAACAGTATAACATCAACGGAACACAGTATTAAAGATGATAATCTGGTGCCTCGTTGGCGATGCATACAGCGACGACAAATTGACGGATTAATCGATAAATATTGAAATTAATGTGATACACCTCCGGGCGAAGATGAAACAATAACACGAACTTCTTCGTTTGTTTACCTGTCCCTCATGGGAAGCTCTGAGGAACATAAGGAAATTCAATGTGTCGCGATTATCTCGAAGCTTGAGCCAATACAAACGGAAAACATTATTTAAACCGATCAAAAGCACGGAACAATTGCTTTATTCCCGAGCAAGATTTAAATTGACATATTTTAATTTGAAAAACGGGAGACATACTAACATTTGGGAATGTATCGAATTTTAAACAGTTGAGGAAATTGGGAAAAATAAAAAGAAATTTGGAAACGGGAAAAATTAAGAAAATAAGACAAAATTGAGAAATTAAACGAATTTGGAAATCAAAAAATGAAGAAATTAAACGAATTTAGAAATTGGAAAAATTCAGATACTAAACGACTTTGGAAATTAGAAAAATTGAGAAATTAAACGAATTTGAAAATCCGAAAATTGAGAAAACAGGGAAAAATGAAAAAATCAGAAAAAATAGGCAACAAGAAAAAATTGAGACGTATCCAGAAAGAATATGATGTCTGCTACATTAGTTTTGAGATTACCAACATAGAATACAAGAAAATTTCTAGAACAAGAAAAAGTCAGTATTTACAACAAATATTGAGCAACTGAAAGATTGCACGATAAATATTTGTCAATGCTATCGACACTATCAATTTAATTTGATAATTATATTTTTTTCTTAAACTGAAATCAAATTGAAGGAATGTGCAACTCCAAATATTTTCAAGCGACTTCGCTGCTCATTTTCGCTTTAGTAATAAGTATGAGGCATATTCATCGGTTACATGTGAATTCAGAATTAAAAGTGCACCAAATTTCTATTTGTATAAAATTAAACTTCATTATAAATAGATTCGTTCAATATTTCACAGTTAAATTAATGAAAAATTTTAATTATTCGTTCAAAGTTTGGATGAAGAATATAAAACTGATTATGAGTGTTACAACTGCAAAATGTTCAGGAAAATTCATCGATGGAAGTGTGAAATGACCAGATTCCTGCAGAAGATTCGTCATACTTCTCAAATAAACTGAAACTGAAACAAAATAGTTCGAAGTAATTTTTACGAATAAAAATAAAGAAAGAACTGTGCTAACAATTCGTCCCGTCGGGAATCGTGTTTCATAAAATAAAATCCCACAATATCTCGCCCCGAAATGAATATAGGTAACTTTGTTTAAAACGGAGCTTTACAGAAAGGCAACAAAGTTTCTCCATCAACCTAATAATTCAGCATACCTGTACTAGTCGATTATAATCGCTTCAACTGTGAAAGTTTAATCGACGTTCGGATAGTTGACATTCTACAGGAAAGCAATTTCTCGATTCATTCTGTGTATAAAACGTACGAGAAAAAGTAATAAAATATGCAATACCTTATAAGATATTCAATATTTTCTCTGAGGGCCGTCGATATCAACCGAGAACACCGGGTATTCGAGTACCCGGTAACGTTCGATATGACCCGAGTAGACAATAAGTAGGTATTACTCGAGATATTCTTGATTAAAATTTAAAAAATTAGGGTAAGTGCCCCTAATATCGCCTAGCACGTAATATCGCCTACCCGTAATATTTTGAAAAAAAATCGATGACAGAAATTGGCAACGGACTGAAGTTGTAACCAAACATGTATAAAGATACATATTTTGTTGACAGCGTTACAAATAGTATCTCTTTTGTTTGAGACTGATTTGTTATAAAAATGTCTCCTACCCATTACTTGAGAACGATTTGAAATTTGGTAGGCGATATTAGGTGCACTTGCCCTATTAATGCATACACAACAAAAGCGTTTGTACTTCTTATATTAGCATATACACATAACACGGTATACATTTATGCATAAATTAACAAGTTTTGTATCTATTACCCGAATAATAGTAGGGGTAGAATACTCGGGTAATAACGTATAGTCGGATAATTCCCGCCTTCCCGTGTATTTCCTGGGTACTCGGGTGTTCGAGTTAGCCGGGTATTAACAGCTTCATTTTCTATGCAAACATTCCTATTGCAAGCATACAAACAGCACTTTCGAGAAACGATATGCAGGAAGCCATCTGGCGGTGAAGAACAGAAGCATCCTCCACATCAGAGGATGTTTATGCAATTTAACATACCCAAATATCTGGAAAACGCACATTTAAAACCGTGAAAAAATAAAAAGTATATTTTTTAAACATTCACAGAACAAAATATAGTTTTCTCAAAGTTTTATTTCTACAACAGCACTAACGTAAAACATATTGAACTCTAAAAATGTATATTCGCATAAACGTCCGCAGTCTACTCATCAGTCCCTCATGTCAGTTTGACACATTTTTCACATAATGAATCTAAAGAAGCAGTAGACTTACTAGTCGTAGAACCATTGCTTTTCTCTGCTGGAATCTTGTTGCAAGTTCTCTAAGAAGGCAGAGTGGCAAGGGCCTCTTCTCCGCTAGGTATTTCTTCCTTCTAGAACAGTGATGGCCACAAGAGCTCCGGCCTTCCCCCACACTAGGTCCATTCCCCCACTCTAGCTCCATTCTCCTCATACAGGCTGTGATCTGTGACGACAATGGACCTAGGGGGCTGAGGAGCAAACTGGAGGGAACTGAATCGAGGGGAATGGACCTAGAGTGGGGAAATACCAGAGCTCCCGTGGCCATCACTGTTCTAGAAGGTAACAGAATGAACACTAGATCGTACGAGCTTGTTAACGACAGCTAAATTTTAAGAAGGGTCGAAGGCAGATAGCCTGACGTTATTTCGCTTTAGCCTTATTTATTACTGTTTTGTGTCCGTATATTGAGAGTATGGCTTGATGGGTGGGCACCAGATGTTAGCCATCGACTCGAAGTCGTATGGGTATCGGCTGTTATAGGCTGTTTGTTTGGAAAAGGCATGACAGAGAGAGAATTTAAGGATGACAGGCGACCTGACGTCGTACTGCTAGTTTGTTAAGAAAAGGGACATTGTTCCTAAAGGTTCTGGCCACGGAGTGGTGAAGGCCAGGGTGCCTTCTGGCAAGAGGACTCTGTTGGACCCCTCAGCACTTACCCTAGAGCCTTTGAGAAATTCGAATCAATGAATATAATTACTAACAAGCTAGTTGATGGTACAAAAAACCAAAATCGATGTAAATGCGGTGTGTGCCCTTTTCCACTGAGCCCTACAATCGCCAACGATCATCAATTCCCTCTCGACACTCAGAACAGACGAACCGAATCGATATTCCCGTGCAAAGTCAGCTCACGCGCGATCGTTGCATTTCGGATTCGCTGCACAGTTCGAACCCGTCGCGGAGATCGGAAAATGATGCGATACCGGATGTCTGTCGGAACAATGCCGGGGTTCGTTCGCGAATTAAATCGGTTTTCCACGTGCGGGCCGACGATTCTATCGCGAAAGTGTGATTTCGATTCGCTGTGAAGGGAACTGTTGATGATGGCGCGTGTCGCGTAGGCAGAATCGCGGCGTGCATAATTTATACGCATCCCCGTTTCCCGTTGCACGCGGTGTTATTGTCCCGCGGAATCGATATTCGCAATTATGGTCGAAAATGTTCGCGGGAAATTTGCCGCCGAACGCGCGTCGCCCTCTTACCTTTATTTCTACGCCGGGGGAGGTCCCGATAAAATGGAAGGTTATTCGCTGTTTTCATGCATACCTTATAATCTCGAGATCATGCCTCGCGTGGCGGCAGAAGTAATTAGGGATCTATCAGGAAGGAAATAAACCCGAGGGCGGAGGATGGAAGTAATTCCGACCGAACGATTCACGTGACTGCGGCCAGACGTGAAATCTGAATTTCTTTTTTACTCCGCCTTTCCCTCTTCTTCCGACGCTTTTTTTCCCTCTTTTGGAGTCCGCGATACACCGCGCGCCGCTTATGCTTTCGTGAAATAAAGCGACATGCTGGAAAAAGAAATGTCTGAGCAGATGAGGCTGACGAAGCGGAAAATACCTTTTTTTCGTTTTTGATGAATTTTTATGGGCTCTTCCAACATGAATTCGCTGCTGACAGTAAGAGTTGCGTTTCGTTCGTGGAGCTTAAATATAATATTTTGCAACAGCAAAACAGGGGAGAGTCTACTTTCGGGGAGCGTTAATGATACTTGATGTTAATTAACGTTCGTTAAGATTTTCTGAAATGTTACAGATAAACGAAACTCTGATGTTTCGTATCGAGTTAAATAATTTATTCAAAGATAGCAAAAAGTAAATAATTTATCCTGTTCTCTATTTTTAACACGTTGACTGCCATAGCGTGCAGGCTGAAAAGGAAATGACTTTTTAAACTTCGATACAAATGAAAGCAATCTGGAATTTTTACTGTTTTCAATTAATAATGTTGGTAATTATTTATAGTCCTTGCTGGTTCTTTCAGATCTTGTTAAATATTTTACTCATAGTCTCGTGTTTTCATCAATAGCAACTGAATTGAAGTGTCACCTATGTATGGGTGACATGGCAGTCAAAGTATTCACAGAGTTGATTTTTCTTAGAAAATTGGGACTTACCGGGTCCTCTATCGAAAACTAACACTAAATAAATTATCTAATTTAATATGACAGAAATTATTAAGTATATAAAATGAATTTCTTTCTATTGCATGTATTTCAACTTTTGTTTCTTAATTAGCCTGTGAAAAATCGGTGAACCAACACAGATTGTCATTGATTGATGCAATTAAAGAACAATACAGATTCAGAGTTTCATTTGTTTAGCTTTGTTATCAGTTCACGGGTTAAAGATATAAAGATCCCAATTATGAAGTGAAACGACGACGTTTTGCACGGACACCCAATTAGATGTATATACACGCGTACGTTATGCAATTAATTAATATATTTAATTAGCACGTTACATGATGACCGAAAGCTTTCACGCGAGATCCAATTGGTACTGGAATTATTGCAGTGTAAGAAAAAATTAATTAAAAAGAGATAATGCGAAGATACATACTGTTCAATTACAACGAAAAATAAAAACTTGTAGACGTTGTTAAAACTGAACAGAGGGTGATTATTTATGTCAAAAGATATAAAAGAACGAAGAGTACAGTTTTGTTCATTGGAAACTTCATTTTGTAATAAAAATTTTATTCAGTTTGATGAACGTATCTGTTCTTTGTTCATCTTTTGTGCCAGTTTTTATTTTATTAATGACAACTCGTTACAATTAATACAGCTCAGTTTTATAAATTATTTCCTGTTTATTGTATTTTAAAAATACAGAAAATGACGAAATGGCAAATTATAGTTTTGTTACTCCACTAGCGATGACAAAAATGCATTGACAGGAAACAGATTATATTGCAGTCATTAATGTTGATAAATATGAAAACAAAAAGAAGGGTAAACAAAAGTAACAGGTAATGAGTACGTTCGTCGAATTATACTAATTGTAAATCGCATGCGCTCTGCACGAATTTTCGAAATCGATTTTCTCGAAAACCTAGCTCCACTTCAGCAAAATTTTGTACTGCATTTCTCATTCTATTTTCATGTAAAATTAACTCTGACTCGATTGCATTACTCGCTGCGCAACACTGTGTAGAATAACCGCCAAATTAATGAACTTCCATTGTTTATTGTTTGAGTTTCTTGCATCAGCTTTTAATCAATATTACCAATTATAATAAAGTAATCGGCTCGATATCACTATTTATTAAATATAAATTGAATATTATATAACATAAAATAAACATTAAATTCAGCCTTAAATGCCTAACTGAACAGGGCCACGTTAGGGCCATTCCACGCGAAGTCGGACACTTTTTGAAGCACCATTTCGGATTTTGTTGAAACTTGCATATGTTGTGGTTTTTAGTGATACATAATGTATCTCAAAGGATTTTTCAAAATTTTAAAAATTGTTCATTTTACAGCTGTTTGAAATATAGTGTTAACCTTGATTCAATAAATTGTAACTGTTGAACTAACCAACTGATAAAAATGAGCTTTTGAGTGCACACAGTGGAGACCTAATAAGAGAACCTAATAAAAATTATTTCAATTAAGAAAAATATTTTTTAACCGTGTATTTTACAATTCTTTTTTAACAAATGCAATTTTATAATAGCCAATGATCACTGGTGTCAACGTTCAGTGGAAAGAAAAGTAAAAACGAGTAAATAAATGAAGTATTTTCTTCGTGTTGCAGTGAATCCCGATTGGGACGCAGCCATAAATGGCATCCTGGCGAAACGCGGTAGCCTGCAGGAGTGGACACTGGGGGCAGCGGCGAAATGCAAAATCAACGACGACTCGACCTTCCGTTGTAAATTCAATACCGACCTTCAGCTGGGCATGAGCTTGCAGCAGAAGCTCGACGAAAACGTCACGGTGACCATGTCTTTCAACGTGGACTGCGCGAACGTGACAAGGGGCGGTCACAAAGTGGGATTGGCCGTCGAAATTGAAGCGTGAACATAACGACGAGTCCTCGAATGTCCTTTTGTAAAGAAACGTTCTTTGATGTCTGTCATTTTGAAATACATTTGTCCGGCGTATTGTATCGTGACTGTTGTTATACAATATTAATAAATATATTAGTATTTTTATTTAGCCACGTTTCAATTATTGTACAGTGTATTCCGGGATTGTCCTCTTTGATGACCTTGACTCATTGCACGACAAATTGTACAAACGGCTTCATGTTTGTGAAGTTATTTCCATTTTAGTTCTTTCAGGCCTTCAGAATCAACTGAAAGCGGGGGTTCATATTTATATGAATTTTCGGCTAATTAACACGTTGAACGGCGTGGCGGTCATCGGTGGCCGACACCTCAAATTTAATTTAATTAAATAATTATTGATTGTCGCAAAATTCTGAACAAACTTCATCCTGAAACAATAATGTAGGAACAGAAGAACACAACTGATTACTCAAATCTTTTTTTCTTTACGACTTATATAAAAAATGGTAAATTATATCGCGTCTGACTAGGTATGGCCGTTTTCACTGTGGCGTTCAACGTGTTAAATTATGTTTGCTGGTTATATTGCTACAGGAAATTGTGCGAATATTCTTTCCAATGACCCTGAACTAGTTCATGGCAAATTGTACATCAGAAGACTTTGCAGTTGCTGGATTTCAGAAATGTTATTAACTGAAAATCATTTGAATGCAGAAAATAAAAAATTTGCAAAGTTTTTAGGCTTCTTAAATTACGTTTGGAATATATGTTATTGCAGGCGATTATGGAATTTCTTATGGCATAACTCGATGCGAAATGCTTCGTGTGTATCTAAAGAAACTACTTTCATTCGCGTGTGTTATGGTATGGTGGAACTCTAGTAGCATTCCAAATATGTGTCCATCAACTGTCATCAGTATGATGTATGAACTGATGCATTAATGGTTAAAGGTCTGGAATCATCTAGTGCATCTTCTTCATATTCTATAATATGCCAGCACGTGAAAGGTGACTTCATTTTGCTCGATTTAAGTTAATATTATGGTTGCCATGAGTATATTCTACTACATTCCACGTATTAAATAGATATAGAATATTAATTGTTCTTCATTATCCAATTACAATTATTAAAAAAAAAGCAAATTATTGGAAATAAAAGAAGAAGCTGTTTGGAAAGTGAAATTTCATTAAATGAATATTTTGCATAAATATTCGCTACTTTTATTTGTTTCTGTGTACTTTTTCAAGGGAAAGGTACCTAACACGTTGGCTGTCATGGCGGTCATGGAACTAATCATTTTTCTGCCATCTTACCTCAATACTTTACAAAAAGTGACGAGAGGATTTGGTGTATGCAGAACGAAGCACACATTTCCATTTAAAAAAATAGTGGAACTATAAAATGCACATGCGTCGTTACACTTCAGAACAAACTATGGTCTTGAAAATGTAGTCTTCCTTGAACCAATCACGTATCTCTAACACTTTCTCCTAATTGCAATCAGGACAGAGGTATGACTCGCTCCAGTTACGTGGACCCTCCTGTATGTCAATAAATCATACTCAGTTTTATGTTATAGCGTTCTTGTATACCTGGCGATGAGGTTATTCACCTTAATCGATTCTACTTTTGGTCCTACTAAAAACTTGCAACGAGGTGTGCACACGTACACATACGTACACGGTCTGTCTAGGTTTTGGGGCGACTGATTTTTTTTTTGGTTTTTTTCCCTGCAACGCTATCTCTTAATGAATGACAGCGTTATAGAGCTTAACATTTCATCTATGACTGGCCAAAATTTCAAGGCTCTAGCGTATCTGCATCATCGGTTGTGAGGTGAGATGTAACAGTGCCTTATCGACGCTCGTCGAAAAAACAGCTTCTGCAAGATAACGTACCGGCGCACAAATCCAAGATTGTATGCGATTTCTTGGCTGGAAAAGGCGTCATAGCGCTTAAACACCTCCGTATTCGACAGATTTGGCTCCGTGTAACTTCTGGCTATTCCCAGGACTCGAGTTAGGTCATCCAGAGGGCTTCTATCGCGGTTTCAAAGGCGATTACGAAAACGGAGTACCGTGAATGTTTCGGAAACTTTTTTAATCGCTTTCAACATTATATCGACTCGGAAGGAGTGTGTTCTGAATAAAAACAAATAAACACACAACATAATTGATGTTTTATACTTTTTTCGGCAGTAGTCGCACCAGAGCCTGGGCAGACTGTGCACACGCATGCACAGTCCTCGATGGCGTTATACAGTTCGTATTTTAGTACGCCGGTGGCAATAGAACCGGAAATTAATGAATCCGGAACGTTATTGATCTTGTTGCTAACGCGTAGACCCATTGTGTACGAAGAAGTAGTTTGCCCGAGCTTTTCTGGCATCCAGGTGAAAATTTGCGAACTTAAAGGGGATCGGTCGGTCTCAACGTGCTTTTTTCATTAACCGAGCTTTAATCGTAAAATACTTCGTTCTTCTGGCGCTTTCAGTATTTTGGTGTTTGCACATAAACTTTTCAGTGACTTGGTGTATGATTTATTGCATTCAATGCAGGAATTTATATCAGACGAATAAATTCTGAATGAAAAGAGAATGTAATATTTCGCAGGTTAAAAATTTATATACCATTTTGTGTTTATTAAAATATAAAAAAATGTGATGTAGCTACAAGATTAATTTCTATTGAACTTATTCTACAATAATTCAGATGAAAAACGCGGCTATTGTATAAAAATGTTAGAGACACATTGACATCTATTTATGTCAAGACAAAGGCTATTTGTAAAATTATCAATAATTTTGCAGAGTACAACTAAATTAGATGGATTAATCGATTCTGCACAGTCTGTCTATGTATAAAGCGATTAAAATAGGATTAACGCTTGGATCACTTCTGTCCATGCTGTGCAAGAAAAGATAAACATTTTTATTGAGCGTTTTCCACGGATTAAAATCGTACCTATACAATCAAATTCAAAAATACTGTTCTTTAAAATTAAAATAAAAAGAAATGTCACATTAAAGTACATTTTCCCAAATGTAATTAGATCGCATGTTTGCATTATTTATTTATTTTATTTTTAAGGTTACATGCTTTACCTGTGGGTTCTTAGCAACCTCAGTAAAAGTGGCTTGGTTTGAATATAGTTAAATAATGTATGTTAACCCTCTATAACCATAATTTATTTGCGTATGACGAAAATGGTGCATTAGGCAAATAATAAAAATAAATAATAAACGTAATAATAAATCAACAGAGTCCTTGGTAGCTGTATAGACCTAGAATATAATTGTACACAGTAATAAAACATCGAAAAGATACTTAAAAAATATAGATATATAGGTAAGTAACATCCAAATCATATGACGTTATAGAGTGTTAATATCTTTCAGAAATTATAGTACTATGTATTTCATCATCATGCAGAAAAGTACTTATGTGCATGCGGGAACCTGGTGACTTGACGTTGTATAATATTTAAAATAAACCTGTTGTCCCTGATAAATAACAAACAAGTTTGAATCGGACTGAAACATGCGGGCATGGTCCACGGAGCTCGCTTTTAAGCACAGCCTCGAATCAATGGGACGAAACATCGAGTATATTAAACAAACGAAGCCCGAAATAAAATAATGTTCAAACCTCACGACCTACATTCGATTTATCTCAAAATTCACTTCTGATCATAATGGATCTTTTAATATCGAATTCAGCGACTCCGCATCCCCTGGCATATTTAATATCGACAACTTGTCAGTTGCCGTACCCGTCAGACTAAAATCGTTCAATCGTTTCCTTTCTTAACAACCTTCATGTACCTAAAAATTCGACAATTTTTCTACCGAACAGACGAATGGAAAAATATGGCTACAACGCAGTAGCTCCAATTTGCAAAGATGGCAGTGGCATCGATCTTTATTGAACAACTGCCAGACCTGTAATTGGCCGGGGAGTATGGTTATCATTATTCCGTAGCAACCTTTAACCCAGAATGTATCGAGGTATCTTCAACGACACACTGGCCAATTAACAAAGCCTCGGAAGCTTTGTGCATAAATTATGACTCACCCTGTGTCGTGGTACCGCTGGCATGCTGCTGGTCCTCCCACGGTATTGCTTTGGCCCAGGACCACGTGATCCAGACGCTGGTCCAGATTGACCAGCTGGACTGGTTGGACTCGGTCCACCTGGACTTGCTCCTGGACTCAAATGAGAGGAGGATGACACCGCCCCAGGACTTATCGCAGGTGTTCTGGTTGGACTTCTCGGTGAAGGTGATAGGTGACCCCAGGGGCCAGCTTCAGCTTGCAGAAACCTATTGTTTGCAAAGGAAGTTTCTTGTAATATTTAGCATTGGTTTTGAACGAATCGTGGATTAATCCTCTGCAGTCGAAGTCTTTTGCACCTGATGTCCATAACTTAGAAACGCAAGAACAAGTGTCTTCTATGGGAGAGTTTATTTTGGTCGAAATGCACTCGTTTTAGTTGGTTGCTTATAAAATGTTTGCATTGTGGTATTTACGAAATTGAACACTATTTTTTAGCCGCTTAGACGAAATAGAAAATTTGAATTATGATTAGTACTTGGAAGGTGCCACTCGACTGCAAAGGGTTAGCTTTTACATTGGCTTATTGACACGTTCATTGTCCCCTGTTCTGTGGTTCAAGACAGTTTTGCTCAAATCCGGGCGATTCCCTTTTGTTCTTTCTCAGTTTCCAATTGATGCTAAAATATTTAAATTGTAATATACAGAGTGTTCTGGGAAATGGGTGATGAATTTTTAGGGAATATAGTTTTCGAAATAAACGAGGTTACAATAAACGACGTAAGGAACACGCACAGAATATTAAAAATTGTTCTGTATTATCCCATTCCTAGTCCTTGGACCTAGAATTGCTTAAATAATAAACGATAATAACTAAATGCACTAAAAAAAATGATTTCGACATGATTAGTTTATGTTGACGTGTTTATACAACTCTGATAATAGATCTACCTCGATAAGTTTTATGTCTAATTTTTATTTGTTCTTTTGGATGTGTTTTGGGTCACCCGGTATATATGTAAGTTTGCATAAAGCAATTGTACGTGAGAATCACCCGAGATTCTGCGTCAACATTGTTCTGAATCACATGAGGCTCAGGGAAACAGTAAATATGTCAACATGAATTTTTAAATCCATTGAAACAGAATATTCTAAATATAACTAAAAATATTTACATTTTTACCTAACGATGCTAAAAAGTTTGTAGTATTTTTAACTTCTAAATGGTAATGCACTTTATTCTAATTCTTGTGTAGGGCTTTTATTACAAATGTTTACTACGGATGTTTTGCGACATATTAAGATTATTACTTGTGAACTCATACTAATTTGTGACAATTACGGAGGTGAGATTAAAAAAATGGTGGACAGTTACTGACAATGAGTTTATGTGCTAAATATAACTGGTAAATGTAAATAATAATACAATGCTGAATATTGGTGTAACGTTACAGTAACTTAATACAATAAAATATTCAACTAATAATTATTGTTAAAATGAGTTACTCATATTACAAATACAGTATCGGTATAATTCTAAATTTATGTTATATAAATATTATCCTTACAAAATTGAGAACGTTCTTTTTATTAATTTTGTCATAATTGTTACTTTACATCTACCGAAACAATGCACTCACTAGTATTATAAAAAAGGAGTATGAAATTAAAAAGCGACAAATTTATGTTACGTAAAAACTTTTTATACGACAATTATGAGGCATGATTTACAGCAGAAATATTGTAATTTTTATTTATGAAAAATTATCTGATTGGACTCACGTTATATGAATCTCTGAACAATAAAAAGATAGCTATTTAAATAACTTTAAATGAACAAAGTTCTAATGACTGAAGTTAATTAAAAAAGTCTGTAATTTGAGAGCAATTGAAAATATAACTACGCAGATGAATGAAAAAATATTGCCATATAAAAAGTTGCAAAATGGACAAAAAAATTCGTAAACGAATAAATAGACACAAAAACTTAACTGTGTGATACTTTGGGGTAAAAAAGATCCCAGGATTTTCCTTGAGGAAAAAAGTTTCTATGAAAACTGTATCAGTATGTTTAATTAATAACTAAGACAGATTGAAAATTATTTGGTTTACATATATAAAATGTCATTAGTTAAACTACTAAGAACAGTTTATAAGAATATGTAATTTCATTTGCCATTAATAACTAATTTCAGTAGTTGATGCGATATTAGACAATAATTTAAAAAAATATTTCAAATTAAATAGCCGTGAATACGTTATTTAAAATTGAGAATGTTGCACTGACATCGTGTGTCGGTCCATTATCTCTTAATTTCATTTTAAATCAAATTTGCCCTGCTCACTTCTGATACGCAGCAATCCAATAAAACTTAATGGGGCAATATACTTGAAGAAAATAGTTCACCAGAAAGAAATCAAGTCGATGTGTATAGTCGGTGCAAAAGATATAGCGTAGTCGTAAATTTCACGGACGATCGAACAAAGCACATGTTTTAAGTATCGGAAACTCGGTGACAAAGAACAACTCGAGAGGCGAAATACTGTTCCCATTCATTCCACTATTTGATATACATGACTTCACAGATGTCGATTTTTTACATTTCGAAGAAATATTTTGTAAACACAGGCATATTATACACTCGTTACTTGTAACACATTGAACGCCGCAGTGGTAAATCCTGCAACTAGTCAGACGCACGAAAATACCTTTTTATTAACACGTCGAATGCCACAGTGATAACAGCCACCGATAGTCAGACACGATATAAATTTCTCTTTTCTAGATAAATCGCGAATGAAAAAGATTTATAAATATTCAGTATTATACATGAGTACCTATATTAGCATTGCAATGTTAAATTTACCCAAAATACAGTAAAAATCAATAGTTATTTAATTAAATAAAATTTGAAGAGCCGGTCACCGGTGACCCCCATGGCAGTCAACGTGTTAACACACTAAAATCCACAGTGAAAACGGCCATACCTACTCAGACACGATATAATTTACTATTTTTTATATAAATCATAATGAAAAAAAAAATTTGAATACTCAGTCGCGTTCTTATGTTCTTCTATTATTAATTCAGTATGAAGTTGGCTCAGAATGTTCCGGCAATAAATAATTATTGAATTACATTAATTAAATTTTAACTAAATTAATTTAATTTAATAATTAACATGTATGTTTATTTATTAACCTGTATATTAATTTATTAGCCTGTACCGTTCAATATACAATTATTTATTTGTTCGATAACATGCTACTTAATTCGTACTATCATTGTAACATAAATGTAACTCAAAATTTTGTTTGGGTAATCAGTTATTTGATGAAATTAAAATTAGTACGTGGGTCACCGGTGTTACACGTGGCGCTCAACGTGTTAATATAAATCGTAAAGGAAGAAAATACAGTTCGCCCTCCATTATCCGAACTCTAATTAACAATAGAATGACTCACACTGTAACTAGAATTGGCATAAAATTGATAACTTTATTGTAGAATATAGAATATACAATTGCACAAAATTAAGTATATATTGTCACTAGTAATAATTTCAGCTCGTTACTGACACAGAATGACTAATTTTTGGATGACCCGAGTTCGGATAATCGAGGTTCTACTGTATTCAAGTATTCAGTCACGAGTTTATGTTCCTAAATCAATGTTCCAGTATGAAAATTCCTGAGAATTACGTAATAATATTTATTTATCTAAATTGAATTTGAAATGCCGGTCATCGGTGAGCCCCGCTGCATTCAATGTATTAAGAAATGTTCGTGGTGCAAAGGTGGAAATGGGACACCATGTACAGTGTACGTTATGAACGAGCTTTTAATAGATTACCTGTGCAAGTCTGGAGTGGGTCTGGCGACCGCTATGCTGGAACTTCGTCGTCTGGAGGGTGTCGGTGATTTCGGTCCGTCGACGGATGCGTGACCTTGGGATCCCGTCAAGGAGCTGCGATGCAGACGAACTTCGACCTCGCTGCTCCGCCTCTGGAAGGCCCTCTTGCTCCATCGTCTGCTTTTGGAATCCGAGCCAGCGGACTCCTGTTTTCTGAAAGGCCGACGATGACTTAGCAGAAACGGTAATTGGTACCTTATTTTTGCCACGCGAACGGACAATTCTAACAGGCTGGGTCAAGTGGTTCGGTATCGTGTGCTTTTCCACCCCCTCCGGAGCGGGGGGTAATTTTTATCGAGATAACGGTCCCAGCTCATCAGATATCCGGATGGATAATGGACATTCGACGCCTCGAGTTATTTTTACTGCCGACCCTTTTGCAGTGCTAATTTAGATAGACGATAATTTTATGATTGCGTTTCTTCGGTATAACGTTGATGAGATGTTCTCGGTTTATGAGCAGTACGACCGAGTAACAAGTACGTCCGCGTGGCAAAATACATGGAGAATATGGAATTATATTCGATTGTTTAAAGCTTCGCTTTTGAAAAAATCAATTTGGAAGTTTGGTAGAACACGTGCACCGATCAGTTTCTTTT
The DNA here is from genome assembly GCA_916610135.2 of Macropis europaea. Taxonomy (NCBI): domain Eukaryota; kingdom Metazoa; phylum Arthropoda; class Insecta; order Hymenoptera; family Melittidae; genus Macropis; species Macropis europaea. Next base: position 11,353,893 of record OU744344.1, on the reverse strand, counting down.
TTATTACGTATACAGGGTGGGTGACGTAATTTGATCGTCATAGTTATTTTCGTTACTACTGGACCAATACAAATACTTTTTCTTTAAATATTTGGCTTAGGGGGACCTACAGGCTAATCGCAGTGTATTCTTTGTAGGTTATCCGTTTTCAAAGTTACCAAGGTCACATTTGGTTTTTTGTATGGAACTGTATATTTTTTGTCCTATATTCTCAAACAGCATAACAAATAAATTCAACGATCTTAACCCGTAACTATTACTATTCAAAATTTGTAACGTAAGCGCTACCGGCACTCCTGAAATTTGCAATAAAAATCACATTTTGCGAATCCGAAATTGTGTTCAATATTTTGTTAGAAAACTTTAGAACGGATTATTGATTCAATTCACATAATGTAAGTAAAGCTGCCAGAACCTGGGTTGCTTAACGTTTAATGAAGAACGCGAGAAGTTCATTCATTGCACAGTTTCCTGTTAAATATTTATCGACGCAGGGCTCTCGTAATTGACTTTGAATGATATTACGTCGGAGTTGGGTGGGCTTAATATTTTCCAACAATATACTAACACAGATACAGCAGGATCTTTCTTACTCATCATTATCAAGATCCTCTTCTTATAAGGGAATCTTTTTTTAAAAGAGCTGACAGTGGTTGAGGGGTTTATAAGAACAACAACTCTCGTCAAAGTTCACGACAACACCACAACTTCATGATTTAATTAGATACATTATTTCTGAGATATAATTACAGATTGCACCAATAGCATCTGTGTCATACGATGAGTTTCTTCTTAAGAAAACAGAAAAATCTGTTAAACAAAAATGAAAGATGCCAGCGTATTCTTTTTATTCTCCTGAAGAAAAGACAATTGGCAGGGGTTGTTTTTGTTATGAACCCTTCATGAGCATACTGGGTGACGACCATGTAAATGAATATAAATAAACTGTTGCTGCAACTTGGTGGAAAAATTCAAATATGCAAGAACTGAGTCTCGAAAGCTAGGTTTAAGGAGTAACTGGCAGGGTAATCAAAATTTATCATAATCAGCAGTTCTTTCAAAATCCCACTTTCTCGACCGAACTACCTAAGAAAATTAAATTCTCACTTCATTTCTGCTAACCTAATTGTAAGATACCGTGCATATGACGTTGATAAGAATGTTTAAATTTGTCACTCAACTCAGATCGAACAGACTATTTGATTCGTCCAAATTCTCTAACTGAAAATTGATTAGACAATCTCAAATTTCCAACGCAAGACGGTGGGCAGCGATTGTAGAGTCGGTTACGCACATGCAACATAAAAACATTTATGTTTTATCGAGATACGAGAGCTTTTTCCGCAGAAGCGGAAACAGTCTTTTCCCGAGCGTTTGTCGTAAAATCTGCGAGCGACAAGCCTAAGCAAATGCGATACACAACAGTGACCTACATTTAAAACGTCCGGAACCTCGTTTCCTGTTTCCGCTTTGGACGTTACCGCAAGATACGGTTCATTTTATTAGTCGACTGAGAATTCAAACCCAATGATGTCTCTTAAAATGTGCAGTGTTTCACGAGTGTAGTCGAACTAGGGCAACTGCTGACTACCCGGGTACTCAGGTTATCCGGGTGCCGGGGTCTATCTCAAGATGAAGGAAATTACCCGAGTCCTACCCGACCCGTCGGGTACCTGGATACCTGGGTACTCACAATCAGAAAAATATCCGGTATGATTCACCCGAGTACTCCACCTGTGTTACCCGGATGTTTATAATATTTCGGGTAATTTATATTTTTGTGTCAGATAATAAAACAATGAAACTATTCATAATAATTAATATTTATTTTTAAATACTAATTAATTACTTCACTGTTTTATTATTTGTCGCAAAAACATAAATTACATTGCAGACATCCGAGTAATAAGAGTAGAGTACTCGGGTAAAACGTACCGAATGTCCGGGTGCCTAACCGGTCGTCGAGTAATAGGTATTTAGTCTCGACTGTCTCATATATCTGTGCTGCTCATGGGATACCCGGGTACTCGGGTAATTTTTGTTCACCCGGTTACCCGGGTATCTCATAAGTAAGAGCTTTAATTCGAACACTAACTCTGACGATGTTGTAGCTCGCTGAACTCGTCTTGATGTCGGCTACAACGTCGCGTTATAAAAAACATATGTTAATATTAAAAAAATGGCGATGACCTCGAGAAATGACAAAGCAGAGTGACCTTGCAAGAATTTTTTTATCATCGCCAGATGCACGTTCTGAAATTATATCAACCCTTACAAGGAACATCACTTAATTGACACACGGCGATTTTTATGAAACTTGGAACATAGGTGAAGCATTCGGAAATATTGTACATGTATTTCCTTTTATTTGCGGATTTTCATGTTTACAGGGGTGAAGCTACCCCTCAAATTTGGGGATGAGAACCTTCGGAGCCGGGTAGCTCAAAAACTAAGAAATATAGAAAAGAATGGTACAGGCAAAAATTATTTGAGTTTTTATGAGGAATAATATGGCATAAGAGAAATTTGAGCGAAGTTATAGGCGGCGCCACGGTAGTCAAGAAAAATTCTAGTGTTCTGTAGAATTCTATATTTCTATAATTTTTGCTTTTAATAATTCTTTTGAAGTTAATACAAATTTCCTAGTTATTTCCCAATTCTATGTGCTATGCTATATGGTGATATTACAAATATGTAGGGTGTATTGTGTAGAAATAGAAACCATTATTTGACAATATTCAGTATTTTTTTATAATATAAAAATCTAAATTTTCTTATAAAGCATTTTGTATTTCTCTAAGTATTTATACTTCTAGAATAGTTTTCTATAAATATTACATTCCTCAATTTACTTGCTGATATATAACCCCAGGCCATGACAGAATCCCCCTGCTTTACGGTCGAATGAGAATTGTGTATTTGCATCTCTTCCATCTGTCTCCACCAAACAAAAAGAAGTACGTCAATCTGATCCAAAAATATTAAACTTCGATTCGTCCTAGGAAGTTTCACTCCAGAACGAATTGTAATTTTTAATACATTTTTTGCCAGAATTTCGTGTCTTCTAATTAACTTTATTAATATAAGACTTCCTTTGTGGATCTCTGGTGTGATAATTATTTTCTTCTACAATTCATTGACATAATACAGAACACATAAAAATTATCAGAAATAATGACTCAAGTTTTAGTTTCTTTAGTTTCTTTGGCCGGTCTGTGCAAACTTTATTATTTAGAACTTCTTCAAGTTTTGACCATTTCATGATACAGTAATTTATAAATCTACTTCCATTTAATACTTTTGCAATTTCAATATGAATCGATGAGTAATTAATAGAATAGAACTTTACCATTTTCAGAACTCACAACCATGAAAAAGGACTGTGCTTGCAAAAACAACCCTTATCTCTCATCCTCATATACTCTCGCATTTCCTATTATCCACCTTTTATCATTTTTCTCTGATTCCCTTAACCATTCTGCTAGTTCCTCGCTTCTCCTGTCGCTGACTATGTTCTCAACTCTTACTTTGCCTCTCTCTAACTCAGCGGTGGCCACAGGAGCTGTGGCCTTCCCCCACTCTAGGTGCATTCCCCTCGTTTCAGTCCCCTCCAGTTCGCTTCTCGTCCCTCTTCGGTCCATCGACGGCTCAGATCGCAGCTTATGTGAGGGGAAAGGACTTAGAGTGGGGGGAGGCCGCAGCTCGGGTGGCCATCGCTGTTCTTTGCAATCTTTTACCATATGAGCCGTTTAATGCAAAAATGGTGTAAGTCAGAAAAGTTGATTACTGGATAACGAGGGATAAAGTAAAAGTTCTGTAAAATGCAATAATATCAAAGAATGTTACAATTCATTTATGTAAGTCACTGTAAAGTTATACCTTAAGATAATAATGCTGTTTTCCACAGAAAATCAAGATACATAAAAGATACATGGTTAAACCAAATAGGCAAAAAATAGACTTACATCACTTTTGCATTAAACGACTCATACGATCTATCGTTCCCCATCCACCCTCACATAGATCGCATCTTCTTGCCTCAGCCCCCTCCCAATATCTATTCCTTTTTTTCGTGCTCTTTCATCTTACTCTCGCTATCAACCTCTGATTGTTTTCCTCTTTTTTATTCAAGTACTTGGTCAACATTCCTGTTCTTACATATTTATATCTTATATTGTACTTAGCCCTCTCTGTTTGGTTATATTGCAGCTGTTTTGGGGTTTCTCTATCCCTTTCTTTTAATTTCCTCACTACGTATTGCCCTTCCTTTCTTAACTGCTCAACCCTCAATTGACCCACCTCATTCCTTCTTTAATACCCCTCCCTCTGTTTATTTCTCGTTGTCTGCACTCGTTCTTCTTTTTCTTTTATACATTCCTGTAACAATATCCTTCTTCCTTCTTCTTCGCCTCCTCCTTGAACTTCATTGCTTTCTGCCCTGCTCTATCTCTTACTTTCTCTCTCTTTGGCTCTTCTAAAACGGTGAGTAATTAGTATAAAATGCAAGTGTCAATCGAAGTCCTTGGTCGAGTTAACTTCAGTTTAATCAGCGGCGAAGGGAGGCGTTCGACGACATCACGTTCTATTTCATTGGCATCTTCAGGATATATCTGTCACGTATCACGCCGTCGGAAAATCGCTTTACAACGTAAACCCGAATCCGAGAGAATTCCACTCGAAGAGGTTTTCCTTCCGCGTGAAAGCCCGTCCCACGCGTATGGCACCTGTCTCGTACCTGTACGAATTCAGACACGAGAAATGTAATTTCCCGATAAAATCCTAACGTTTGTCCCTGTTGCAAACTCTCCGCGCCAAAGTTCATTCCTGAACCGCGTCAACTACCACATTTGCCGTTTGTAATTTCGGCTGGTCCTTCGGACCATGTAAAATCGTCGGAATTATGTACATAGCCATTTCTGGAACAACGTCACACGCCGCTTTGTCGACCTCCAGCCTGTAAATGTGGTTTTCGATTTTTCTTTCTGTACCTCCGCTTGGAGAGATTCTAGAATTATTTGTGTCTTATTTTATTTGAATATTTGACAACAGAAATCAAGAGTAATAGTCTATTTTATTATATTTATGGAAGTGAGGTATTGCAGAAGTTAGTGGAAGTCTGAATATGTCCAGGTTCTTGGAGAACAAATTAATTGTGTTTGTTATTCAATAATATTCCTTTAAGAATGTAATTGTAGTTTTAAACATTTTCTTCTGGGAAGAAATGAATAATACAGCATATATTTAGGGGTAGTTTATTGATTTTAACCTGTTGACCAGATCTCTAGTCGAAGTAGATCGTGTTGCATTTCTATTGTATTGAGATTCAATGGCTCACGAAATTGATCAGACGAATGCGTTGCTTCAACTTCCTTTTGTTTAATATACTTGCTGGGCATTGTTATTCGAAGCAAAGGTACTATATCCGTAATAAATTGCACTCCAAGCATGCCTCTATAGTCTGTAAATACTCAGCTATACCAGAAATGAAAAAGAAAAACAATCATGGAAATATTATGTACAAGTATGGTGTCTTAAGATAAATAACGATTAACATAGCGTTTAAAGTATTGATTTTTCTTCGATTAATGATAGAAGTTATATTATTTCTGTTTTCAAATTAGAATTATATGATACAAAAACTAAATTTTTTAGGTGGTTTTTAAAGGTTATTTGAAAGTCATCTTACTTGCTTTCAATGGAATAGTGTATTGTTTGTTTATATTTTCTCAGATAAAAAGGAACGAATTTATGGCGCCCTTGTTATGCGACCTAGAAAAAACTGAAGATCAAATAACTAAATTTTGAAATCCACGCAGGCAATAAATTCAAAAAGGTCGCTGCGACTGTCAGCTTTAAAATTCAATTCTTTAACCATAACATATCGTAAGGTAACATTACAGAGGAATATCGTGTCTGCATTCTTTCATCAAATCAGATGTTAACAAAAAGTATGCCATTCCATTTGAAAATGCTAACTTTGAAATAACTTTTAAATAAATTAAAGAAAAATTCCATTTTTATCAATTTCTGGTGGAATCATGGAAAAATAGTACATACAGGGAATACGAAATCATTGCAGTAATTCCGTGAACGCTTTTAATCGATCGGTTCAGCTTATCAGAGCTGACGAGGAAGCAGTTATGCAATCAGTCCGATTCGAGAGTTCACGTTAGCATGTGTCAAAGTCTAACAGAACGGTGTGGATATACCCAATCAGATCTTTCATTTCCGTTATACAGAGTATCCCTGGTAGTTCAGTAAGTAGTCCGATCGAGTAAGAAGTGGAGCTGAGCGAATTTAATTTTACATGAAAATTATAAATAATAATTTGAATCGTTATTTCAGTCTGTTATTTTTGTTCCTATCTAAAGATACTATACGTATCTAAATTTTGGCCACTCTGAACAACCACCTCTTAATATTTCTGAGACAGAGTCAATAGAGACGATGTTTGAAAACTATCCTACAACTCCAATTAGCAGTTCTTAGTATTTTTCACAAACCACTTAACATTCTCAAACTCATACGCAACGATAAATATTTTTGAATGGAGAGATTGCGGTCATCATAGTTGCAAATCTCAATCATACAGGTAGCGCTGATCCACACTCGGGTTTCAAGCGTTTCCACGTTTGAGATTTGGAAAAATCTGAAGAACTTTGTTTTCCCTCTGTTTTGCCTATGTCTCAACTACCTCTACCTAATTCCCATCTGAATCAAGGATAAAAGCCTCTTTAAAAACCATGTTTGCGACCGCGGTGGCAGACTGTACTTCCAAACCTCGTACGTGACGTATCTCCCGATCGCCGACAGTCTAACAGGTTCGTCTCACTTTGTATTCTTAAATAAAGTGTAAATTCTGTTACACTTCAAAGTATTTTCTCACACGCTATCGTCAGTCTCAGATCTCAGAGAAAGTATCTTAAACGAACTGATCCAAAAATAGGGACAAGAAGCGTCCCGTATAACGCAGCTATCTGAACCGTGTCATCTAACACGATTAATAGATTTCAATTCTGCATCAGAAGAAACTGTTGCTGTGAATTCAACTTAAATCGATCAAGCTCGAATTATCGTACCGCCGGTCCTCTTCGATGCTTCGGGAGAAAACTAAGATTTGCTAAGGAGAGAACAATATAATTCGTTTACTAGTTCAGTGTGTCCCGCGCTCGATTCCGAACTTTCCCGCGGAAAACTGACGGGGAGCTAAATGGGAAAAGAAATTTCCTCCGGACCCAGCAGTTAATTGCGTTTAATTATTCATGTATGCCTTCGAGGGCGATTTCGAGCAGAGGACTCGAAAAGAGTCTCGACAATCGAAGCTCCGTTAAGACGGCTCTATTTTCTCCGAACACCGTATCGATTTATCCTCAGAGTCTTAATAGAGCGTCTCGCGGATTATAAATAATTGCAACGTAATTACTGCTGGGAAAGGGAGCTTCGTTAGGATTCGTCCGAATGAGTTGGGACGAAATCTGGGTAATGGGTCGCTGGTATTGGCATTTCTTTTTTTAAAAAGACTCATTAAAAGTTAAACGAGACGAGTTTCTGGCTCCGAGGGCACTAATGGCGAGATAAACAGTGCGTGTAATTTTCACGTGGAGGAAGTTTGAAATTTTCGATTTGGACGCACCATGTTGCATTCTATGTATTTTTCAGCTATGTGCTACCAATTTCCTTTAACACTTTGTGTGATCAACCATACAAGGGTGACAGGTACAGTCTACTATGGGCTACATTATTTAATTAGCCCTTAATTACTGGCGTCGGGTCGATATGACCTGAACCAGCAAAACGGTAACATATCAAGTAATCCTATACGTAATTATCGCTTCCTGTGGTATTCAATGTATGTTAACTAAACGTGAATATATTATTCGATTTAATTCGATAAAAATTTGACTGGTTATGGTAGAACGTAAGAAGTATTCTTTTCTTAATTCAGTAGTCAAAGTTTGACTACATAAATAGTAAGATACAAGTGCTTTTGGCCAAACCCTGCAGTACAAAAGAAAAATAAAAAGAAACAATTCTGTTATTTTTTAATATAACGAATAACGAATAATTATGCTTATTGTTAGTTCTTCTACCGTGATAATTGATTCATTTGTTATTTATTTTTATGCTGTTGTTTACTGGTTTATTATCTCGTTTTACATTGCAATTGGACTTATGATCTTCGTACGTTATTCGAAACTGAAAACAAGTTCTTAGAGTTATTATAGCGTTTGCTCGCACAGAAGGTGCTACTTCTCCTTGACGTCTACGTCCGTCTTTGGCAGCCAAAGGGTTAAGGATGTCATGGAAACGTCCAGATTAGGCTATCTTAACAACTATCCAAGGACATGATTACCACCTTCAAAATTGACTTGACATTTTTATTACGATTCTCAATTTCTAAGGTGTTATAAGCTTATTTTACAGAAGTTATACAAGATAACAACACATTTCTTTTCTAACATTTTAGTGGTCAATGAAACCTTTGATGTGATAGATAGTGAAGCAATTTTTCCTTTTGTTGGTCCAATGGAATAGTACACGAGTGTTCGTATTTTCGACGGAGCACGAAAGCTTCATTCAATGTGGCGTAATCAATACTAAATTGGTTATCAATCTAATGATATTTCAGTATTCTACGTGGAATTTAAATTAAGCGTTCCTGGAAGAAAATGCTGTTGAGCTAGAACCATTCTAATGAGTAGTATGAATTATGAGATTACTGCAAAGGAAGTGGAAGCATTACCCAGTGAATTAAATCGAACCAGAGGAAGTATTCAATCCCCAGTTACAATTGGAAAACGTCGTTCTAGATGTAGTTCCCTTATTATAATTAAAAGACTTGATAGCAATCACCCAGTAAAATACAGGTCGATTCATATAATTAACAATTTCTGTTGGAAATGTAATAGCGTAATTAATTGGTACGATCTGAAAGGAACTTCATGTTATTTTACATTACAATTTGAAATAACATTTGTATGAACAAATAACTGATACGTCTTGTATAAGAATGGAGACGTCGCTTAAATATTTGTATTTATTACTGTCTTCTGTTATCAGCTCTGTTCAGTGCAGAATTTCATGATGTATTTTGTAAATTGTTTATTTAATTTCTGTGTTTTATATGGCTTAATCTTGTTTTAACATCCATAAAATATCGACAACTTCAAATAAGTTGTAAGCTATTTATTGTACTTGTAGCTAGTAATTGTAAGAGAAAGATATGTATACGATAACCAAATTTTTATTATTTTACATTGTTAGAATCATATGAATTTTTGTTACTATTCTTTAAATTATAAATCCTGTAAAATATATAGGCTTTGTATATTTCATTCCGATGTTGAAAAGTGTCTCCAAATCTGAGTACAAAATTGTAAAAGAATTTATCCGAAATTAACACGTTGAGTGCCACAGTGAAAACAGTCATGCCTAATCAGACATGGATTAATTTCCGACTGTTTATATAAATCGTTAAGACAAAAAAGATTTTAGTATTCATTACACATGTGTCATTACATCCCCCATGGGTGACCAGAGAGTCACAAAACTTGTGCATCACTTTTTACCCTCACAGGCCCCATAAAATTTATTTTTCAAATTGCCTATTTTGTACAAATCGCTAAAAATAATGTTCATTTTTCACAAATTTTATAATATACTTTTTTTCATAAGCACTGAAGTGCTTAAATAAAACTACCCTTGCTGGTAAAATCAGTCACACTTGCGACCCTAAGTTACGTTATATTATATCTGAAGGGTTTCAAATGTGAAGGGTTAATTGCATCGAGTTACTAAGCCCCAAGAAATTTTTATTCACGCTGACATTAAGCGTACGGTATGAAATAAGAAATATATCATTTAATAGATATATATGTGTATTCTCAATGGTACATATTTACGGAGCGCCATTATGGCGTGTCTGACTAGTCACGGGATTATCTACTGTAGCATGGTACGTCTTAATAACAGATTTTCAGGAAATGAATTTTATTTCATCAGGTGTTCGGAAGGCTACCCATTCAATTCAGAGTTTTTTTCAATAATATAATTCATGTCTCAACTGCGAAACTTCTTTCTCTATAAAAAATTCATAAGACGAATAATTTACCATTTATTTCAGCCTGTTGACTTAGGAGTATCATCCTATACACTCTATTTATTGGAGAACCTCAGTGGTGTAAATATTCATGTAAACTTTACCGATTGATTATTATAAACAGGGTAATTATTATTCGAAAGAAAAATTATGACATTCTATATATAGAGAGCAAACAGTGCTAGTTTTACAGCAACATAATACATTACCTACTGATTAATTCTAATACTGATGGGTTGCTAAAACTTCAAAATAAAAATACAACATTTCTTATTTCCTATATCAGCAAAATCATTGCTGTCACTCACTGAATAATTACTGAACTATTTAGGCCAGTGCTGAAACGGATGAATTATTGACGACGAAATACGAAATTAATCTTTTCTGACCGATGATAGCTGACAGCGGGAAGCCTATTAATACATTTGCCAACAACGCTGTCAAAGAACGTCCTCAACTTATTTCTACTATTTTTCTTGAAAAACGTCAGAAATAACATTTGTCATCTGAAGGTTTCAATCTAGGTACATCACTATGATCGTATAGGAGTTGTTAAAAATGAAATTCAAAATATCAATCATATTGTTTGGCAATGTCCCCTTTATAAATTATAGCAATCAAAGTTAATTAGCCGACTGTAAAGATATAAAATTCAACTACCATCAAGTGTAGAAATTTTAATCAGTCTACTAAATATTACAGCTTGTTCATATGTTGACACTTCATTAAAAAATTGTAACTTAAGAATTTAATGTATATAGCGAATGTATCTGTGTATAGCTGAAATGAATCTCATACGAGGTTCCAAATGCTTAAATAAAAAAAATCTGGAGGACCATTGAACAGAGTATACTTGTCATATTAATCACCAAAAACAGTCAATACTGTTCTTTGCTATAATGATAAATAGACACCCATATTTTTTTTGTTAAAAACACAGCAAAATGGTTATAAATTAATAAATTAAGAATGAACCATAAAAACCGTATATTATCTGACAAGTCGAAATTTTTACTATGAATTCACTTTCATTTTTTCTCGACAGCAATTTTACAAAATTGGAAAAAATTCATAAAAGCAAGAGGGAGCGTTGTTCATTTTTAATTCAAACAGGGAATCTTGGACGCTTAATTGAATTCAGTAACGTCCACTAATTATAATTTAGCAAAATTTAGTTATCCAAATTCAAGAATTATCCAAGAAACTCGATACAGTTCATTCTCTTGGGCATTGTCGGTCGAAACAAACGGAAAAATGCGACGAACTGGAAAAATCGGTGCAGTACGAATAAACGGTCCGAAAAAAATCTTGATCAAAGGAAAAGCAAATACCAGGTTTTATGCTGCAGTTAAAAATACGATATCCCTCGGAACAATGAGAAAAAAAGATGAATTTGAATGGGAAAGGACAATTTTTTATAGAACAGAACGGAAAGAAATTAAATTACGCTGTCGGCATCAGAAAGGTCCTGATTAAATTATTTGCGTCGAAACCAAAGGACTGCTATAAATAGAGCTGTTTGAAAATGGGTGGACACGCGGAAAGCTATATGTAAGGCGTGACTGAAAATACAAAAATAAATAAAGAATGAAACTAATTAATTATTAGACCGACGCAAAGGATTGCTGCTTTACTGTAGAATTCTATGTGACATAAAATTGAATCGTTTATTATTGAAAGGGTGTATGTTCATATTTTGGGGAAAATTAAGTTTTGTGTGGTTCTAACAATAGACGCCTTGCCAAAAAAGTGTCTTTTGATATCTCCTATCGAACCCAATTGAAAAACTCGAATAAACATTATTTCGACGAAAATTTGGAAGTTTTTATTGCCTAGTGTAAAATTTTAAAACATTAACATACTCCCTGTCAATAATAATTGATTCAATGATGAATCTTACTATGTTGAAAAGGTACGATTTGGCTTCTTATATTGCTGTAAATGGTTATTATATTTTGTATTAATAACAATTATTTCAAGACTGTGCATTATCAATTATTGTTATTTGCAGTACTCTAATATGTTATCAATTTCGAAAAGAGCAAAATACACGTATGATTTATTTAATATGTATATCGAGAATAACGAACGTCACTGTTATCGAGAAACATTAACGAATCACTAAGTTTTATATAAAATTCATTTTAGTGTGATGGAAACGTCCAGAAAGGTCACACAGTTTTTGTATACAGGGTGTATGGGAGTGAGTAGTACAACCGCGTAGGACGCTACTCTAGATAAAGAAACAAAATGAAAATATGGAATAAAATTTTTTGGTTCGAAGTTACATTTTTACGAAATTAAATTTATAAAATTGTCGAGTGCAGGTGTATTCAAATTTACTGTATTCATTTTTCCATTGTATGAATTAATTAATATTGCACGAATGACTGTATTGAACTGCTTTCGTATGGGTTTAATAAAGATCGTTTATATTAACATGCAAATCGTTGAAAATGTCGTCAGTCTTCTCACATATGGATTTTTAATGGATGTATCAGAAAATCATAAAATGGAGCTAACAAGATGCTCTGAAACATTCTTTTAACACAGAATCATGCAAAATCAATTTAGTACCGTCAGTGATATAATATCAATAAATAAATAAAATCAATTTAACTAGACGAGCATTCGGCAAAGTAAACTGAATTTGCGTAAAAACTGAGTCTGAAATAACAAAAATTTATTTCATATTCCCGGTCTGTTTTTTCCAACTAAAATCACCCACTACACGACTGTATCACTCGTCTCGACATACGCTGTATACAGGGTGGGCCGTGAATATTGATACAAGCTGGGTGAGGGATATTCTATGACTTAAAACAAGTCGAAATAATAGACTAACTTTTTGCTGTACGAAGCTTCATTTTTCAGAAAATTGAGTTTGAAAATTATTCTTATTATTACTGATTTCACAACAAATTACTATGTTCGTTACCACTATTGTTCGCATACCTTAACCCAGCGATGGCCACGGGAGCTCCGGTCTTCCTCCACTTTACGTCCATTCCCCTCAGATAGTCTGTGATTTGGGACAACAATGAGCCGAGGAGGAACCAGGAGCGAACTGGAACGAACTGAAACGAGGGGAATGGACCTAGAGTGGGGGAAGGCCAGAGCTCCCGTGGCCATCACTGTTATAATTAATTTAAAACAGGTTTCCCTTTAACGTAATAATTTATATTTTACTTTTTTTATTACCATTTTATCGTATAATATCAAAAACTTGCAGGTTCCGATTTTGTCGACAAATAAATAACATTTATATTCTATAGAATGATTTCTTGTAAATATGCAGCATAAACTACCTAATAAAATGCAGAAATGTAAAAAGATCTTCTCATCTCATTAAACAAAGCTTACTCTCCAAACGTGTACATTTCGAAAAATTCATTACCGCGGAAGGGTTTAAGGATTAATTTATAGGTAAGTATTCAGAGTCAACAAACTTTGATATTGTATCATACACAGAAACAATCATAGTAGCAGTTTTTAGTGAAACCAGCATGGAGCATCACTTAGACGTACGTACACTCGTTTGATTTTCAAAATCGTTTTTCTGGAAAACGCAGGTTCGTACAACAAAAACTTATTGTACCATTTCGACTCGTTTTGAGCCACAGAATCTTCCTCGCCCCACTATTATCACGATTTACAGCCCACCCTGTATACTCTTTCGTAAATCTTTTTATATCACTTCTATCCCGTTCGCACGATATTATTAGAAGAAATATGACGGTGCAGAGTAAATCAGGAAACAGAGTAAATCAGGAAACAGAGTAAAATGGGGATTAATGTTCCTAAAAGTTTTTCCACCATTGCCTCCGTTCTTCCTCTTCATAAATCCTTTTTCCCACGCCTTTTATTAATCAAACTCCTTTACCGGCGGATTTATTTCCCGTGAGGTGCTTACAAATCTCAAAATATTGCTCGAATGCAATCCGATCCTCCGCAGGGACTTCGACTAAACAGGGACCAAACTTATCCGTGGAACTTCAAAAGCAAAGGGTCGGATTTTCCTTTCGAGCTTCGTTTCCAGCGAGCACGCGCGAAGGAACATGGAAATTCGCTACGAAAATCATTTCCACGTCGCTCGTTCAAACCGAACACCTGTAAATTATTTATACTGATCGTTTCGGACACAACGCGACGTTGCCGGATTAATCTAATCGGATCAAAGCTCCTGCGTACTCGCACTTACATTATGCGTCAACGTTACATGAAGCTTTCGCTCGAAAATAGAACCTGTCCCTCCCGAACTTACAAGCTCCCTTACTAGCCCTCGGGAAATTGTTAACTGTACACGAACGAACCCGCAGCTTTTTTAACTTTGCCTTCAGGGGTGCATATTAATAACGAGCAATAAAGCCGAAGGCAACGCAGCCCGGTCCGGTTGACGTGCTTCTGTACAGATACAAAAGCTGCGTGTATTTTGATGCAGTTACAACGTAGTGCATAGTTTTTACTATTTAACGCTCAAAGTTGTAAATGCACGCCTCTTAAGACAGAATTGCGTTAGCGTGAATTCTGATTCATGAAGGAAATTAACTACTGCGTGCTCGGTTTAAGCACCCGTACAAATTTTTGTTCTTATTATTCTTTCACCGGGTTTCATTTTTTTTAATGTGAGTGACTTTAGAAGCAATTCTAAAATGAAATTATTATAAAAGTTTACGCGTATTCTACAAATTTGTTTATCTGCAGAAAATACGGGCGTTTCGTTTATTTGCAGTTGTTTAAATCAAATTTTCAATTGATTAAATTTTTACGAGGTTCCATTTTTTTTAAATGTGAGATACTTTAGAAATAATTCTGAAATATAATTATTACAAAAGTCTACGCATATTCTACAAATTTGTTTATCTGCAGAAAATACGGGCGTTTCGTTTATTTTCAGTTGTTTAAATCAAATTTTGAATTGATTCAATTTTTTCACGACCGTTCATTTTTTTTAAATGTGAGTTACTTTAGAAGTGATTCTAAAACAAAATTATTACAAAAGTCTACGCATATTCTACAAATTTGTTTAGTTGCTGAAAATACGGGTGTTTCGTTTATTTTCAATTGTTTAAATTAAATTGAAGTGAGTACGTTTGAGGCGTGCTGATGAAAAGAAATAGAAGGTATGATATAATGAATAAAGAATACCTAGAAATGGATTACAATCCTTTAGTACTCTCAATAATAAGAGGACGAGAAAATACGGTATCAATACAATGTTGGTTTTCTTTATATTTTCAAACATTCAAATGAAATAATTAATTATGACGTTTAAGATAAATAATACGCTTTTGCTTTCTCAATCCTTATTGCACACTGCTCAACTATTTATCCAAATCCAATCATTCCTATCCAAAACGCTTTCACTTGCACACTCCCTTAATTGTTTTTCTCTCAAATGCCGCCTGTCCTGAGTAATTAAAATTATACTTTAATTAATAACTGTTTTACTATCACCAACAAGTCTGCTAGTTGGACTCATCAGCAAGGCTACGCTAGCAGACCTGTGTCTCAGATGCGGGACAATTACAGAAAGCTTGAACGACGTGTATGTACAGTGACTCATGAAATTGTTCACATGAATATATTATTTCTACATTCTTCTAATCGGCACCTTTCCAGGGCATTGTTATCTGAAGCAACGATATGGTATCTCTAATAAATATTTCAAATACGCTTGAAAAATTTCCAGTTGATTGGCTGCATTAAAATTAAAGAAGAAAAGTAATTGTAAAAAATATTTGAACAATTTCGTGAGTCACCTTATATAGGAACTTGTGAGAACGTCTTGAGCCGATGTCCCTCTGGTGGCGAGTGTAGGAACTACCGCCACACGTTCAAATAATAAAATATTCTTTTCCTTCGCGATTTCACTTTAAACAGTATATTATAGTATGTCTGATTAGGTATGACTGCTTCTACTGTGGCATTCAACGTGTTCAAATTCCAAAATCATTGGATCGATTTTCTTTTCGCTCACAAGTTGTAAATATTAATAAAAAGGACAACCCAGCCATGTACTGTATTATAGGGTCAACAGTTTAAGTAAAAGAACAAGTTTTTAATTAAAATATATCTGCTTTGCTACACAAGTTTGTTACAACTTTGGAGAATCGACGTATCTCGAAGAGTGTTACTAAAATTTAAGTAACCTACTTTTCTGTGTATTTAAATCGAGAGAATTTCCAGAGTGCCTCCAGCAATAACTCACGCTGTCATTTTGAACGAAACAAACTCTGTTTACATCGTGTTCATTCAATATATTTTAAATTTATATTTGCTGTATATTTTGATTTTCCATGAAAAGTTCGATTAAACTTGTCAAAGGAACACGAGACGCATAGACACACTTCTTACGTTTCCGTTCCTGTTAAAAATGCTTTTGTGTGACGCGGCCGTGTCGAGGCGTAGCGTTTTAAAAAAAAAATTACATTCCATCGCATGAATCATTCAGCCGTTGCCGTAAATCAACTTTAAAGAACTCGAGGAGTGTATTTTACAAAAGACCAAGGGGAAAATGAAGAAGGAAATTAATTACGTTATAATTAATATTAAGGGACAAACAAAGACTGGTGGAGATAATGTATACGCTTTTTTATTTTGTCAATAAATTAAAACTAGTATGTTCGACGAATAAAAATTGCTGCTGTAATATTGACAAGGATTTCTTAAGTTACAATATTTGTATTTCTTAATATCGATTTTTATTTTGGTAGTAAAAATCAGTTTATGGGAACGCATAAACAATGTGCTATGCTTCAGACTTTTTGTTATTGCATAATGTACTTTACATACAAACTGTTGCACTTTAAACATTACTAAAAGTAATTGCATTTTAATCTGGAATATTTGCTCTTATTTTAACTTTCATTAGTATAATTTTATGACAGAAGCGTCGTGTTATTTTCTTTTTAATACCTAATTTTTAAATCTGTTAGAGTCACATTCATTGTTACAGATCAGTATCTTTTATCGTTTTTATACTCTAAAAATTGCTGTAAAATATAAGCATTTTACTCAATACATCTTGTATTTCCCATGATTTGACCACCAGAAATATTGTCTGTTGCTTTGTATGATATGAAGGAATGCCTAATTGTAAGAGAATAGTTACACCATTACTAAAAGTAAATATAACGACAAGACGAAGTTTTCCTCAATATCACTGTTTCTTTTCTGAGATTTCAAGGTCCTCAGTGCTTTTAATAGAACAATATACTTTTGTTGCTGTACCATTGTAGCTGGCAAAATGACAAATTCAACCATGTATAAATTTAAGTTAATTAATTAACAAATAAATATCGAAAAATAACATACTAGTGCTTGATTATACATATTATAAATTGAAGACTAATCTCTTCTGTCAAAAGATTGATGGAATCTGAAGAAATTCAATACTAAAGCAGTAAAACGTTCAGTAGAATTGAACAATGAAACAATTGTAATAACAATTATACAGAGTATTCATGAAAGGTTTTGTCAAACTTTAGGAGCATGTGGCGCTGGCAAAAAGCAATAAAAGATGTTTAATGAACATATGCAACTGAAAGCTGTGCGGAAAACGCCTATCGGCGTTCGAGTAACGTACTTGATGAACAGGTTTCCCGATTATCCGCACGTGACGTAGGGTTATCATATAAACTTGTCGATAATGCTGCCATTCGGTATTACGCAGATCGTGCGTGTGCTTAACACTAGATCTACCGACGATTAACGTGCACCTATTTCATCGAACCAATAAAAATGACACGTTTAACAAAAAATACATAATTCAAGGAAATAATGTTTACTTATATTATTTTTTAGCTTTATTCAGCGTCAATTAAAAATAAACATAATAGTCGTCGAAAATAAATAATGCATAGTAAAATTTCAAACCAGTCATTTTGACTGCCTTGGTAGTTCTAGTGTTAAATGACTCCAAATTTTTCGTTGCACCGTTGAATAATGATTCAGTTTGACATAACTTCCCAAATAACTCAGAAGTTTTCCTGGTAGTCCTACGTCACGTGCGTAATTATGGTAAACCTACTTTATTAAACATTATACGAACGCCGATAATCAAGTTACAGTTACATGTACAGTACATGTTGATTGACTCTAGAGGCCCGTGAAGTTTGGCATAACCTCTTGTGAACACCCTGTATAGATTGTATACATGTAGATCGCATACATTAATCAACCTTATCAGCTGACCCGTGACTAATACTTTAATAACACCAGTGTCATATAATCAGTTGCGGGATATCCAGTGTGTTCCAAATTTTTCTTGCTGCACTGTATCAATATAGTGTTGTTCCTTATTTTAAAAATATAGGTTCCATAATCTAGACTTTATTATCTAAATTCGTTTGATAAATATTTGATTGTTCATGCGGTGGAATACAATAAATAATACCAGTTTTGGATTTTGAACCCCTGCAATTTGAAATTTCACCCCTGATAGCCTGTAAGGTTAACGTGACTTTTTTCTATGGTAGCTTTTAAGGGTTAAATAAAAATGTAAATATAATATCAAGGAGTCGTAGTAAACAATTTGCTAATCAGTTTCAATTTCAGCGGAAAAATATCATGATACTGTTTGAGTAACATAATCAAACATAATGAATTCTGTAAATATTGTAGCCCTTGCAGTCGACTATATACTTTAAGATATTTTTGTATTATACCTCGATATATCGGGGACGGATTTACTTCCAGTGCTGGAAGAATCCTAAAAGCGTATAAAAAAATTTTGAAATGCAAATGAGAATGTTGTGTATGGTCAAAATGACCTATCCCAATATACCCAGATACACTAAGATACATACAAAACTTCTAAAACAAAAAAAGGGAAACAAATGTACAAAAGTCAAGTAAAATTTCAGAAACTAAGTTACCTCGAAAATCAGTAATAATTATACAAAAATATCAAAAAACAGCTCGACCCCCTCGGTAGTCCTAGTGTTAAGTAAACAACAAATATAAAATGATCAGGCTCCAAGATTCGTTCTCAAGGTTTCGTTTACCTAGGTATTAGCTTGTCCTCGAGCATGCTGGGCAGATCGTCCGAGTCTTCGTTGAGCGCGGCGAAAAAGTCTTGAAACTTGTCAGGGAAATTGCTGGGGGGGCAGCTGTTCATCGAAACGCGATCAAGAAGCTCTGTGGAATTCTTCTCAACGGCTTCATGATGACCCGAAACGGTTGACGTTGCCATATAGTACAAGACGAAGTCTCACAGGAAATCGCTTTAACCGCGCGACGGCTTTTCCCGCGTCAACTTTCCCAGACATCCGTCTCGACGCCCCATCCGAACGACTTTATACCCCGTGACTCACTTTGCAAACCTCAGATCCTCGTGTCCGACTCGAGCATGCGAAAAACCATCGAAACAATCTTTCGGTCCATGAAATCGCTCAGGATTAAAAGCTCAATCAAGAAATATCATCTCGAGACAAGCGACAGGTTCTCGCCGTGCTTACGTTCGAAACATCAGGGAGCTTCTCTACCGTTCTCAAGCATCGAAGCACGCGAACCGATTCGATCGCGTGATCAAGGGCACAGCTTCACTTCTCACGTGGATCGAGAACGACATCGACGCTTCGGTTCATGTCGTTTCGAACGATGCACACGTGTAACGCGACCTGCGTGCTCAGGAAAGTGAAAAGAAGCCGTCGGTTGAGTGAAAAATAAAATGAGAAGCTCGTAGATGCGCGATGGTATCGAAGGTCTACGGAGAGGCGATTGCTTTTTCCCGACGAGCCCCTGGTGAAAACTGAAGCTCCACGCTTGTTCCGCGGCGTTCTAGCTTCGACAAGCACCCATGACTTGCGCAAGCGTCGATTACCCCGAAAGCTCGCCGAGCCAGCAGAGATAACACGGTGAAAGTTGACCACCCGATCTGGCCCGCGCGAGATTGTTTTCCTTCCTGTTTCCGTCGTAATTGTCACGTGTTCCTCGAAAAACGAAACATAGTGGCCGACGATCGTCCGGACCGCTCCTCAGGCATGCCGGAAGAATTATAACGAGGAACATCTTGCACCGACAACGCGGAATGATGGAAGAGCTGGAAGATCTGACGATTCTCGTTCCCCTGGATAAAAAAGAGAGACTCTTCCCCTTCCGTTCGATTAAAATCGGAGATTCGCTATCGAATTGATTCTGCCCCGGAAGGATAGCTCTCTTGAATAGAAACTTTTCTAATAAGAATTTTAATTTGCTCGCGTTTAAAGGGAGAGATCGTATAAGTCGGAGACTCGAACTTTTTAATTAATATCGAATTCGTGTCTGGTTGGTGAGATATCGGTTTTCGGGGAAATAAAGTTGACGATGCAATAACGTAAACGTTGCTCGAGGGAGAGTTGGAAATTAAGGGATTATACTCTCGTGCTTTTCCTTTGATGCTGTTAATTGTCTTTTCTTGTTTCGACAGGTATGCATAAGTTGTATCGTAGAGAGGAAACAGTTGTAAAAGTACGTAGTATGCGGGAGACTGAAAATAAGTTGGCTTTAACATGTTGAACGCCGTGGCGGTCACCGGTGACCGACACCTCAAACTTAATTTAATTGAATAAGTATCGATTGTCACAAAATGCTGAATAAGATTCATACTGGAACAATAATGTAGGAACAGAAGAACACCTCTGAGTACTCAAATCTTTTTTTTCTTTACGATTTATGTAAGAAATAGTCATTTATATCGTGTCTGATTGAGTATGGCCGTTTTCACTGTGGCGTTCAACGTGTTGATTAAGTAATTATTGATTGTCGCAAAATTCTGAGCGAACTTCATGCTGAAACAGTAATGCAGGAACTGAAGAACACGACTGAGTATTCAAATCTTTTCTTTCTTTACGATTTATATAAGAGATAGTAAATTATAGCGATTACTAGGACATTCTGTATATTATATAAAATTTTGGCAGCTTTGAATTCTATATAATAATTCTCTGACTCGCACCACGCAAATCAGTCCACAGGAATGAGGAAAACAGCGCAGTGTTTATTTTATTGCAATATTCTTTCCTTCTACACTTTCAAGTACAGTAACTTTTTCGCATATTTTATTATTAAATGGTACGAAACATTCGACAAACTGAAATTCTGGACGTCGAAGAAATGTTTCATTTCACTTTTCGAGGGATATAAACGCGGCAAGAAAAACTGGTGCTGTCAACGAGTGCAGCGTTAGACATAAATTGGGCGTCCATAAAAATCTCCTTGTTTCCCCGTTCTCCTTCGGTCTAAACAGGAACTGTAAAAAATATAAATTGACGTTGTCCAGGACGGAGAGAAACGACGGAGAATGTGAATTTATTGCGAAACGTGTTCACCCATAGTGTCGATGATAACAAAATTTAATATTTTGGTAATATTATTGCATAATCTTTTGCGAGAATCTTTTTGTACAGAGAATCGTGATAACGTTGTAATTAATTTACAAAAAATAGAATAACCATCATTAAAACTAAGAATTTTTATAAAGGGCTGAGAAAATTTAATATTGCGATAATAATATAAAATAGAAGAACAAGAATGAGTAGACAAATATTTTTTTGCATTGCTATTTGTATCGAAAACAGCAAATTATAATTTAGCTGGACAGCTACGATTGTTCCCACTCGACGTGTTAATTTCTTCAGGGACAAACTTGTTAGAGATAGAAATAATTTAATTTATTCAATATGAACATATAGCTATTGAACAAACAATTTCTAAAAATCAGAAATCTTATAGTAAAATAATGTACATGCGTGAGTCCGTAATGAATGTAAAATAATGATCAACAATATTAAAATTTAAAAGGAAATCTGTATGGTTCCATTTGAAAAATTGAATTTGACGTTCGTATTTTTTAAAGTAAGAATCTGAAGAATAATCTGTGTCCTTTCGATTAAGCGATTTCGTATAAAAAATTGTCTGTACCATTCATAGTTTAAGAAATAAAAAACTTAAAACGAACACACTGTATGTGTAAGTGTACCTGAAGAAGTTAATTAAACAAAAAATTAGTAACTTTAACCAAAATTCATTATATCTTCAATAAAATAAAAAGTACTACTACAAAATTATTGCACTAATTTCAATTTTTCTATAATGTTTATCCTTCATCAAGGAGAATAACAGAAATGTTTAAACCTTATAATTAAAGTCAGGAATTAATAACAAATTCATCTTCAATCATATCAAATAATAAATGTAAACCTAAAAAATGATTATATAAACATAGTCGAACTATCTTATGCTATACAATATTAATTTATATTTTATATTTCTATTATAACTATTTACCAAACTGTGAATGCGTGTACAGTTGTATAATATTTTTTTATTTATATCTGCTCGTATAACATACGGGTAGAGTTTATATAAAAAATCTTTTGTCTGCTTTGAACTTATTATTTATAAAATTATGTGCGATGTAAAATAGTGATACACAAAAGATTTGTGTTAAAATGTGATTTTTCATGCGGTGCGGTTGTATTTTCGTCAGGCTGATGAATCTAAATTTATTTTGCAGTATTACGCTTCTGCATTGTTATTTCAATAATCCTCCAGACGATGCGTAGATTCCTTCTTACGAATTATAAATAACGCGGAGCTTTTGGATTCAGCTTGAAATTTCTTGAAAATCTCGAAAGCAGATGTTTCACTTCGTGAGTACCTTCTCAAATACAGGTATTTACACATAACAATTGGACACCCTGTATACCTTTCTCATACATATATTACAAACCAACCCTTTTCAAGATACGACCCCTCTTATTTGAGGAGTATATTCCACATCGTATAAAAAGAATTGTATTTAGAGGACCGATGATTTATGGCCTTTCTTTTATTCACTCTTTTTCTTGCCCCGAGGAGTAAAACGCTACCCCAAATTTATCCAATCGTTTAGAATCCGAGGGGAATCAGAATATTCAATTATGTATGTCTTTTTTACTACAATTTATACTTTTATGGTCTGGTTTGTCCATCAACAGGTGTTATTTAGGTCTAATACATATTAGATGAGCTGCGTGCAACGCGAAACGATGATAATGCGTAAAAATTAACGCATATTATGAGGTTATTACTCCAGAAACGGATTATAGTATGTTTGGGGCTTATTGTTATTGTTTGTCGTTTTTAAACTTGATTATATATTATAATATTTTAATACAGACGTCGTTAATACCTAAATATAAAATAAATAATCAACAACAACATCAGCACAGTTTCTGTTTAAATATTTCTAAATTTTCTTTCTTTGATGATGTTCCTTTCAGGTTCAGTCTAACCTGTAATAATTGTTGAAAACAAATTGATGTACTTATCTCGTTACGTTTACGGTAAAGGGATTACATGACTCGTACAAAGTCCAGATATAACATAATGGAAAATAAAATCCTAATAGTCAGACACTGCCATATGGTTTATTGATATCGTCCGTTTAATTATACAAATCACGGCAACGATAAAGTGATAGAAATTAACTCAACTTCTCATTGCTACACAGGAAGTATTATAAAATTCTGATACCGGAAATGGTTCTATAATTATGCAAACAGACTGACAAAATTTAGAAAATTATTTTAACCTTCAATTTACCAAACGGTTTAGTTGGAAATTTTCAATTTTTAATTGTAACTAGAGAAACTATTTTTTATAAAATTGTACGATTATTCATTCATGTTAGAACAATCACTACGAACTTTTCCCCACCCTGTATATTCTGTTCACTCGTGATTTCATTTGTAATTAGATACTTATCTATAAATTACCGATGATTTAATGCAAAATAAATGATCGTGGGTATGGATCATGCGAGATGGTGAGGACTTCCGCGAAAGTTTGCAAGCAATATAGTTTCCTGACTACGAACATTAATTAATGATAAAGTCGTTACTGTGTTCGCATTAGATAAATCAGAGAGTTGCGTGTCTGTTTTCGCCTCGTGTCTGTCGATCGCATACAAACAATAACTTTGTAACAATGTTCTCTACATTCCACAATATTACGGATAATTGCTAAAGTTGTAATTAAAATTAAAATTAGTTTTATACAGGATAAAAATTGAAGTTAGAAGTAAAATTGATATTAAAACATAACTTTAAATGAGTAATAAAATTGAAATCAGTGTTACAATAAAGAGAAAATATAAAATTCAAATTAAAATACGAAGCATTTAAAACTGTAATAATACAAATGTTAATGTTAATTTTCATTTTAATTTTTGATGAAATTACAAATGGCAATCTTCGTGAAATCTGCTTTTACTGTACAGGTAAAAATGGAGCAATTTCATAATTTAGTTGATGAGAAAACAGGCTTCTAGGAAACTTTACAAAATTAATTACGGAATTATAATACTAAATATACGGAATTATATAATATTAATTTCTCTTTAGAGGAAGAAGTCAGGAATATATTTATTAATATATGTAAAATATGTGTGTAAGTTTAGTTATACAGGGAATCAATTTGATCTAAAGTTCAAATTAAATACATTAGACGTATCAATCCACTAAATTACAATGTACTTTAATACATACAAGCTAAAATTAGTTTATACATCTGCCATGAACAATATCAGACGATTCTTGACACATTTATTTTTTGCATATACAACAAACTGACAATGAGCTTGTTTTTCTATCATTTGTAAAGGGATATACACTATAGCAGGATCTTATAATATGTACTACTCGTTTTCTAATCTATTAATCCGCATAATATAGATGGCCTCGAAGTTACAATATTATCTTATATTATTTTTACTATTTCTTAGAATAAGCGTCGTACATATTTTTTGCATTATTCCAAGTACCATTTGTCGACCCAATTAAACCACATGATTGAACAGTTAATTCTAATGGCAATGTGGTGGGTACACTCCCTTGAAGCGCCATCTTCTGGGGGGAGAAACACTTGTAAATCTCCGAGGCAAAAATAAATCCGCTGATCATAAAATATAGTTTAGAATTCCAACATCTTCCTACAGCCCTGTTAATCAAACAATAAACAAAGGACTCGTCTAACGGTCCATCAGTCGGAATCTTCCAGACAGAAAAGATTCGTCTTGGAATCACGGTGTCTGGATCGTTGAATCTTTTCAATTTTTCCGCGTTCCTCCTGCAAAATTGACTCTATACGTTACGGGATGTTGACTCGACGGTCCGTAAAAGAAGAATTGCATCGTCCTTGCGTACCCGTTCTGATTCGCAAGCGAACGAAAGAGATCGATTGCAATCAGTCAGCGAAGGAGAAAGAATTTCGACAAAGGAGATCCCCGGGAGCACGAGGGGGGGACAGGCGAGCGGGTGTTCTGGGTAAAAAGGGAGAAGGGTGATCCGACGGTGAGATTGACCTTGGGGATCGACTAGGATAAACGAGACAATCGACTGACGCGTGTGCAGGGTGGCAGAAACGTTTCGGGAATTAAATAAAATTTTTCTTATTAAGAACGACCGCCTGCTGCGAATATTGCTTCTTCCTCATTAAAATACCATGTACACGGTGTTACGAAAGGGTTCAGGACTTTAACACTCGCACGGCCGTTGCCAAAGCAGTTACACCGTTGTCGGGTCTTCTTAGACCTACACCCCGAGCTGGATTAACCGTGAAGCAAAATAAGCACGTGCTTAGGGCATTAAAGGAAGGAGGGCACAGGGATAAATTTTGTGTCACCACCTTTTACACAATTGTTGACAAACTTGGTAGTGGGATGAGAAGTTGTCAGAGGCTCATTGATGCTTATTCAGAAGAGTTGAACGCTAATTTCTCAGCTGAGCTTCTGCAGTTTCGCTCACATGTGCGTCATAAGTTCAGTGCAACAAGAAATGTGAAAATAGGATTCAGGCATGCTGAACTTTAGAAAATAATTGTAGAAGACGATATTGAGCGTGCCTTTATAAACGTCGACATTTGCTTTCGTATGTTTGTAATATTAATGGTCACAAATTGCTCAGCTAAGCGTACATTTTCGTAGCGGAAGTATATTAAAGATTCAAACAGAAGAACTATGCAGCAAGGCGGGCTGGATGCCTTATCTCTACTGATAGTACGTATAGACGCAGATGTGTTACGTAAGATTAGTTTTGAGGATCTGATCAAGACTGTGCAATCAGAAAAAGTAGGAGAAAACTTTTCAAATATAAATTGTACGTATACTAAATTAAACATTATTTTACATCGTACTGTAAATTTTGTTTCATTTCGAAAAATAAAATTTTATTTTACGGTTTAATATTGTTTATATTTTGAATTAGATTTATATGGGGGTACCGAAATCTTTTAAGTGCTCAGGGCCTCTAAAGGTCTTAATCCGGCCCTGCTTACACCTTATAATTGTAATATATGTTTATATAATTACTACACTGCGGTTGTTTATGCAATTTAATGTATCCAAATTGGTGAATGATGGACAATCAATAACTTCATAAAATGAAAAGTACGTATCTTAAACATTTTATGCAACAAATGTAGTCGTGTTGAAGTTTCATTTATTTAACTGCAATAATATAGGAATTATGGAAGTTTAAAAATGTATACTTGTATAAACATTCGCAGTGCAGTAAT
The DNA here is from genome assembly GCA_916610135.2 of Macropis europaea. Classification (NCBI taxonomy): domain Eukaryota; kingdom Metazoa; phylum Arthropoda; class Insecta; order Hymenoptera; family Melittidae; genus Macropis; species Macropis europaea. The sequence continues at coordinate 11,327,255 of OU744344.1, read as the reverse complement.
TACGTTGTATAGTAATCTTGAATATTTGTTTCGCATACCTCATACATACAAGAAAAGCTACCGAAGTAGTCGTTTCAAATTTTAACGAGCTTTTGCATGTTGATAGATCATGTTGTTACGAATCTCCATATATATGGTTTTGGGCGTTGTACCAGCAAAAAACTATAAAGAATTACTAGCATCATTGATCAAAAAGAGCATAATCTGTGATTACTCTCACGTTGTATCAAAGTCTAGAAAGGTGTGTCATTTTCAACCTGTTTAGTACGGTAGTCAACGTGTTAAAAGCGAGAAAGAATAAAATTTTCGATTAATAAAATTCTACTGCAACGAAACATGCGTACACAGCAGATTTTCAAAATCGATTTTCTCCAAACTGGAGCTTCACATGGAAAAAAGTATTCCACACTTCCGCCTTGTTTTATCATAAACAATTATGTATTTCCTGATTGAATTACAAATTCTGTTAGACTCCCCATAAACTGTAAGAACAACTGATAAAAATTGCCATTGACAGTGTTACTGCAGTTAAAAATTCGAATAATTCATATCTCTGTAAAAATTCCTCTGAGTGTCTATAGAATAAAACTTCTAAAGAAGCATCGCTTTTTAAAATAAGATTTTCGAAATAACAATTCTGGACAATGGAGAGCGCTATCTTTGAAATGAGACCTGCACTGAATGTAGATAAAGCTTTCCAAGCAGTTTCATGATTCTACGGAATTCTGTTTGAACTTGTGTCTTCTTACAAAGTTGCAGCACTATATGACGTCGTTGCTAAAAATGAAAAGTTGAAATGTATAGAAACGGTGTTGTACGTTTTACTACAATAAATTTAAATCATTATCGCGTAGGAACACGCTTTTAATTCAACGCGTTGACTATTATTTTTAATTCTTTGAACCATGAACTTTTCGGGAGAAAATCTGCGCCACGTGCTGAAATTTTCTGTAATGAGACAACGCGTTAAACTGAATACTTCATTATAATAATGCGTATGATATCGTTTGTTCGGTTGCTTTACTGCTCGAAAATTGCAAAATATCTAACAAAGCGTGAATGTTTTAATAAAATGAGCTGAAGTGATAAATCGTCTGAATAAATACATAGGTTTGCAGCGCGCAATAAATTGCTATGCCTGGGCCAGTACGGTGGCCCGTAGCACACGATGAACGATTTTTTGGAACGCGAATATGTGCGTTCATCGTTCTCCAAGAGTTAATAGTATATGTTGTTAACGGAGTGACATATATTAGAGGATGTGAGTGTTTAAAATTTGAAACAGATTATGAGTCAGACACCTACTACCTCGAATTATTCACAGAGCATCACAAGCGTATAAAACGTGATCTAAAAAGCAAAGGCCTCGTTAACAGAAAATTCCAAGAAAGTTTTTCATTATTCCTGTTAAATTAGCCTAACTAGATTTAATCTTCCTTACAGCTCACGTTCGCAGTTGAACATAATCTTGAATGCCAATTTATTTACTTTATACTGATTAAATTCTTTAAGAAAAATGTAGGAACATGTAAAATCTCGATGTGAATTTAATTTGGGTAAATAGTCGAGTGAAATCTTTCCATAAATTTGTGCAAATAGAAGCTCTGCAAAATTGTAAAAGGATATTAAAATCACATTTAAGTATTCTATATTGAAGAATGTTATTTTTCCGTAAAAGCCCGATGTACAGAGTTTTACACTATTGCAGATTCATGCTTTCACAGTTTTACACTCGCCTGCTTTTACGACTTTACATTTTTACGCGCGCGTACCTTCGCATGCTTTTTACCTTCGAACTTTAACTCTTTCATATCTTTGCCCCTGGTCTCTGTGTTAAATTCGATTAAAAAAAAGAGGGAAGCGATAGTCACAGCATCTCAAATAAAGATAAGATCAAATTGGGTAGAACTTGAACGTGCACTTATTCACTAGATAAGTGTCATGGAATATGCAATTCTATAGCAGTATACTATCTGTAGTATCACTCTGATCGAAATTAAAGGACTCGAGGTACTGCGTGTGGAACAAACCATGGTCACCGCTGTAATGAAAAAGGGGATATTACTTCCAATAAAAATACCAGTAAAATAATCGACGAACAACTGATGAATTATGCCTACGAAATTTCTCTATGCGTCATTATACAGTATGTTTCAAATTTCATCTTATTATCTCATCCCATTGTTGTCTCAGGGTGTCGCATGGAGTTTCTGGGTACTGAGGTGTTGAGTCATGTGAAGTTTCTAGGTAATCGAACAGAAAACAGATTTGATCAGGTTGTTGGGTGCTCCAGCAGCTTATCTCGCCTAATAATACGCAAGAAAAGCGTGCTATCATTTTGTCACGGAGCGTAGCAACTTATTTTCGGTTTTCATTACTTGGGAAATCGTGCGAGGCCCTTGCTTGTGCCCCTACTTTTGACCTGCCCTGTAGAGAGGCCCGAAAACAGTGTCAAATATTCCGCTGGTTCTTTCGATCCATAAATCGAGCTCATCGGCAGCTAGGCATCATTTTTGTGTCAGCAGCATCGAGGGAAGTTCGATAAGAAGGGTTGACGATGAGGCGAGGAACGAGGCAGATATAAGAGGAGCAAGGAAGGAGCGGCAAAGACCTATTCATGGATCAGTGGCCCTTTGGAGAGTTAGATGAGAGAAAGAGGCGCGCTTCCAAGACAATGCTCCTATCTTTAGACGTCACTTAAGGCGTCGAAAGAGAAACGCGTGTCAGCGACACCTTTCCACGTGAAGATAGTATACAAATATTTTAGGCTAGGACCAACGACTCCTGCTGCTAATTAAAGTTATTGCTTCTTCGATGTGTCTGCTGCGCGTGAAGTATCAATAACATTTAACGTGTGCTAGGTTGATTTTACGTCATTTCCATTGAGGACACATCGGTGGATGGTGACGATGTCTTGGGAAAAACAATCATCTTCCAAATAATTACAGCATGTACATAGAAAAGTAATACTTTTTTAAGACACTAAAGTACTATACACCTTTTTTTTAAACAATTCTTTTCTTATTTGGAATATTAAAAAAGTTACCAGGGCTAACACGTTCACTGATCAGGATTTACATCTGGTTTAGACCTATGTTTTACGCAAATTTTAGAATGATTCTGGGTGTGCAATTTGTGTATGCAAAGCTACACCTAGTAATATAACTGTCTATAAATATTAAAATTCAAATATGAGATAAAAAATTAAATAAGGCATACGAGAATTAAACGGTATTTACCATTAAAATTGTCCTGAATCATATTTGGGTTTAGGGACAGTGAACGTGTTAATACACACTGAAAGGATAAAAGTATTTTGGACTACTTACATCAATGATTTACATAGTTTTTTGCTTTCGAGTATATAAGAAAAATAAACAAAATATGGTGTAAGGAACTGAAAATTTAATAAAATATTTTAAGGGGAGTATAACATGAATAGGATAAACTATGTATAATTCGTGGAAGAAATCAAATTTAGACACTTTTGAAATAACGTTATTCAAAATATGATTTTAAGTCATTTTTCAATTAATAAAATAACAATATTTGAAATGCTCTTTAAAATAACGTTTTAATTTCGTTAAATACAATTAGTAGTAGGTATGACATTAAACAATTAACATTAAATCAATTAAAAAAATTAAAATTACAACAGAATGTTATTTGTGACAGTAGATCTTAACGTTGATGTCATAACAATAATTTTTACTATTTGAAATACGCCTACTGACTGGCTCCAAATAGAAATAAATTTAATTTGTATAATTTGCAGATTCTACAATTGTTAAAACGTAAATAAGTATAGTTTTGTGTAAAGTATAAAATACAGAGGCTGCTCTGCACTAAACTCAGATCAACTTCGTGCTTTGCGCAACAGTTATTTTGAAAAGCTTTCCGATTAGAAATACGATACCAATTTTCTCAAACTCCGTACTGCTCGGCAAGGATCGTTGAAAAGTTTCGTAGTTTCATAATTTAACGTGAACATGTCGTCACTTCGGTTCTTCTTCTCTGGCGCAGAAATTGAAAAAAAATGTTATTCCTCACTGGAGAAGTTAATTTCTGTGGCGTTATAATTCCTTGAACGTAGCAAGCAGACTAGACGTAAAAAAATTTAACGAATCATCCTCCAGTATTTTTTGTCGAAACATAAATACGTACATCGTTCACTATAACAAGCTGGTTGAAAAAATGGATATGTGTTCCATGAAGCTCCAAAAAATAATACAGAAATATTAAAATGAAGTAGCTTCATTCAAATTCTAATCATTAATATAAGAAAAGAAGTCGCACAAGAATTATAATTAACAAAGGTACTTTCAATTTTGTAATACATATGAAAAATATTTACCGATTAAACTATTTATAAACGTCTGTTTAAAAAATTTGGTCAGTAAGAAAATTATACTTAACACTTGTTATATATTTATGAAAAATACATCAGTATGTAAAGAAAATAAAAAAAGGGTTATTCTTTCATAAAATGTGGTTTTGATAGTAATTTAACAATGTAACTTATATAAAATTGATGAATCCGACTAGATTCTATTACACGTACGTACATACAGTGTACCCATAAGAAAATGAAGCTGTAAATATTCCATCCTAATCAATTTCCTGGGGAAATTACATTATGCATTTTACTTGCATTTTTATCTCGTTGAAATTTTCTGTGCATTTTATTTCGTTTTCTAAGTTGATTAACAATAGAATATTCAGCTTACAGATACGCCATTTTTAACTGCAATACATGCGTGTACCATTATGCCGAGGAAAAACTTTTCCCACATATTTCGTCGAAATCGCCTGCACCTGTTTCGCAAATTCTCCCTCGCGCGTTTGGAAAATGTAACATGTACTTCCGGGATTAAAAATTTTCCAGGGAAAAAGGGCGATAAGAGGAGTTAAACGGGAGAAAAAATTCATTCGGAACGATGAATATGAATTTTATAAAATTTAATACAATATTTCAGACGTCGACGTTTCCAGCGGACGTGCGATAGGAAATATCGCGGAACTTTAACGTTCCATGCATATTAATCGGAGTGATTACGGACATGCGTATTCCGTAAAAGATGCGACAGGATAATGAACGAGAATGAAGTAACTAATAAACAAAAATAAATGTGCCGGTGTCTAGAAAATGGAACGGTAATTAAAATTTTAATTAAATAGCTGCCTGAATAAACACACAGCACACGTTTCCCGTGAACGGAAAGCTCCTGCTAAAACACGAAATTCAATTAACAACGCTCGAGCAATCTAGAAAGTAATTCAAAAACATTCAAGCCACGGCAACAGGCTGCCTGTCAGAACACATCGTAGGCTGGAAATTAAAATTATTTCGGTATTCGAATTTTTTCCGATAATATATGGAAATTCCTGAAGCTGAAACCATAGTATAATCAGTCACCTTTTTTCTTTGTTTATTTCAAGTGACATTCCCTCTTAATGTATTAGTGACCACAGTTTACATATAATTTACATGACAAGAGTAATGATATATTTGTTACATAATTATAGCGATGTTGTCGGTAGTAGCATTCATATGGTATGCAAGCTGTTTCACCTAACTTCATGACCTGAAATATTTTTACTGTAATTAATAATTCATAAAATTGTTTCCTATAAAAGTTGCATAGTTTTGTGGGAGCCAGCGTATGGTAACAATAGTTTTATTCCATGGGGAAGGGTTAATGGATAAAAAGGTCAACTTTGTTTTTTAAAATGGTATGTTTTATTTGTCTGCACATTATAGCTGTTTTAAAGACAAGTCTATAAAGTGTTCGACGTTAAATATTCACAATTAAATATCTCTTAAAACAATAATCATTGATGCCTAAAACATTATGTAGTCTAATGTACTAGCCTCCCGACTAATACTTTATTTAAGACCAACTGAATCATATAGTAACATTCTTCTAGATCGCAAACTTTCTTCGCACGTTAGCCTGTGGCTCGTTTGTTGTGGGCCCTTTCTGTATTTTCTCTCTACTTCAAAAAACTCCGGATGAATTGGAAATCCCTTTAAAAACCTAGGTAACCACACTGTACGAGTTCAGTGTGTTGCGTTAGCTCAGTATTGCGATAGCTCTGTCAGAACGAGCTTGTGTCAAGTTTACAATAAAACTTCTTCATCGAAATTTGGTAGTCTGAATATTACCCTATGCAATCGCCAGTCCATTACAATGGAAACTTTCAAAATAACATTCATCAGTGTGCAGAACCTCACATAAATTCTCTTATAAATTACCTTAAATTACAATTATGAATACATTATGCAACATTTTGACTAAACCTATGCACGTTTACCTTTGTGTCCAACTAGCATGCCCTGGATGCGGCTGCACCCGAGATTCTTCTACGTATGAAATTCGGAATATTATGTTTTTTTTTCTTACACCTTGTAATCGGGAGAATTCTCTTTCGAGCGCACTGGCGTCGAGTTTTGCCACCTAGCGGCTGCGCACGAACTATGCCCCCCTGAACGGGTCACCGGCACACCGACAAAAAATAGTCCCATGTCTTTTTCTCGATATGTTATTTATTTTACGATAAAATACAGTCTATGTCACTCTGGAAGAAAATGTAAAGAAGCTATTGTGAAAATTTCATAACAATCGGTTCAGTAGTTTTCGTCTGTTTATTATAATAGTAAGATAAAAGAAAATCACTTGTACAATCATCACTACACGACACCTTGTTTCTTTGATGGTAAGGATGAATGAACCGGAAGGTTTCATGGCAAATTACCCAAAAAATTACGATTAAACGGCTCTTTTAGCACGATCTGTTAAATTGATTTGCAAATTGAATGGCGTCGGATAAACGTCGGAAAAGAGGGAAACGTAGGAAGTGGATAAAGCGTCGAAATAAGGGATGAACCGTGGATCGAGTGGTAAATTGCGGCGCTGCAGATTTAACGGGCAAATTAGTTTCTCATTGGCCGCGGGAAATTCCCGGAAACAAAATTATGCTGCTCCAGTTGTCAGCCGACAGTATCGCCGTCACGACAGCATTGTGTAACGACGCGTGCCCCGAAATTTTCCTGCTATTAATTTATCGTCCCGAGAGTGACGGAGGACACCAAAGGATCGATAGCTATTATCGCGGTTGTTGCCATGGATACATTAAACCTCGTCCGTTAATGCTTGAAAATTATTAAGACGAACCCGCGGCTAATTATTGCCGCTTAATAAAACACGTCGATCGATTGATAGAAACTTTTCGAGCTGTACATAGTTAGCAGAGTTAGAAAAATGGCACTACAGGGTCATTTAAAAGTCTGGTCATCCGAGGGATGTTTCTACGGTTCTCGAAATTGTGCTCTAAATTCTTTATTTCACTCATTTTCGTTTATGTTACGTTGTAGTTTTATAATATAATCCCCATTTAATTGTATACACTTGTCCTAGCGCGAAACTAAGTTTGTTAGGCCTCCTGTGAAAAACTTTTGGAAAGTCTCGTTTTATCCACTGGTTTACAGCAGTGTTTGGTCGATAAATCGATCAATCCAACAATAAACAGTACGTTTAGATTTCGCAGAGTTGTCAAATACTCCATGTAATCGTTGAACGACTTCAGATGGCTTTGTGCCCTCCTCTTCCGTAAAAAGAAAATGTTGGCTCTTTGAGAATTTCCGGCGTCTCCCATAGTCGCAGGGTTAACACCTCAGAAACAGATTTGTACTCGCCTAGTGGTCGAACAATACTGACCGGCATAGACTCGAAGTTGCACATGGATCAACCCAATATTTTTTATTAAAAACGATGTAAGTGTTTTTTCATCGAAATATCCGTCTCTTCTTTATGAATCTCTTACACAATTTGGGCTACCTTGTACTTTGCAAATCTCGCCTACCCGAGAAGCCAGGATATGGAAGTTCTGCACCCTGGAGGTGTGTTTATGATACGTCAGTCGCTATTGAGCGAGGGGGAAGGAAACCTTACGAGCACATTCGACTTCCGTATGTACGGAGAAATTTGTAACAATAAATCTTCATTAGGCCTTATAGCGACCAAATAGCGACGTTGTAGCAGTCGCATCATAAACCCAAATCTTCAAATGCCTTAACACGTGGAAAGGACAAAGTCCATATTATAATCGAAAATAGACAACATGAAAAACATAGACTAAAGAAGTACAGTACCTGTATTCTACACTTAAATACAAATTGCAGGGTCTAATAAAGTGATGGCCACCGGAGCTGCGGCCTTCCCCTACTCTACGTCCATTCCCCTCGTTTCAGTTCCCTCCACTTTGCTCCTCGTTCCCCTCGATCCATCGACGTCACAGATCACAGCCTATATGAGGGGAATGGATCTAGAGTGGGGGAACACCGCAGCTCCAGTGGCCATCACTGCCTTATTTGAAACCAAAAAGCCAGTCATTCTACACTTATAGACTGTTCCTCAGTTGGAGAAGGCAATGACTTATATATCGAGAAATAGCAAATTATCCGAGTCGGATAACAGCAGCGGAGAAAAAGAATATTGATATTTTTCAGTATTCCATTGTTTGTGTTTTTATATTCAATGAAGAACGTTCATTTCGAATGAGGGTACATTGTTCACTATGTCAACCTAATTTGCAACTGTGTTTTCCCAAAAAGAACCTTAATCAAGAGCTTCACAATTTCATGATTTAATTAGATACAATTCTTTTGCGATATGATTATGGATAACACTCACACCGATGGTGTAATATGATGAATATTTTGTTAAAAAGAAATTGAAATCTATTATAGATCTTCATAAAAGACGTAAAATAGTTCAATGAATTCAGTCCGTGAGGGCTGAGAAAATGTCCTTACGTCACCTGCATAACATTTATAAGCGTATTTATTAACTGTATTCACCGAGCGCCTACAGACGCCATTCGCACGTGCAACAGCGATTTACTGAACATTTATAAGCAACCGCCACGCTCAAAGGGTTAATTCTCCGAGTTATGTTCATTAAGCTTTCTCGAATTCTGTTTGCGAGAATTATGCACAGCCAAAGTCTTACATTCTATCGAAACAATATCTATATAATAGACATAAACAATATCCTGTACACGTGAGATGTATGGAATTTATTTTTCTTTATGCCTATGAGATTCTATTGAGCGATAGATGAATGAAAAAATAGACGAAGAAAATGTTTCATCACAGTACAATAAAACAAATGAATTTTCAATATTGGGAAACCTTTGTAATGTGCTGGTAACCTTATTTATTTTTATATAATACAGTGGTCTTTCTATGATGCAAGAAATTTTTATAAATATATCACTTTTGCAATTAAAAGTATATGGTATTATTGTACATATAATTTTTATGAAACGTTATTTAATCCCATTCCGTGGAATAAATATTAATGAATTCTGTGTATTCATTTTTATTAATATAAATTACACTGTTCTTGCTTTTCTACAGGTATGAATCTAATTTAAGTCTGGTAAATGTTGATTGTATGTCATAAGGCAGCTTGAAGTCACGTAACGTCATAAAGCTTGTAGAAGTTGGAAAAGTTCAGAAATTGCATTCTACAATAAGTTTCCACGTGTCAGGTGAACTACGAACGAAACACCTATTTCTGAGCACGAGTGCTGAAAGCTATGATATTCATGTCACCAATTTTGCATTAGTCATGAATTTCTAATGCAAAAAATGTCAGTTATGATCAATTGTTTTGGTGTGGGAGCCAGGGAATGTTCTTATACGATAAGAGTACCTGGAAATATAATGTTTTGTTAAATAGAAATATATCGAAAATTAAATAAAATTTATAAAGTGGGGTGTGTGTGTGTGAATAAGTTAAAAAATGTTTCCTCACATTGTATTACTAGACTGTGGATATTTATGCAAATATACATTTTTAGAGCTCAATTTTTTTTACGTCAGTACAGCATAGACATGAAACTTTGACAAAATTGTATTTTGTTCTGTAAAAAACAAAAACAATAAATTATTGACGTTAAAAAGATATAATTTCAGTCTACGTTTATATGTAAAAATTAATAATGTCTGGAGTGCGAATGTTTACGTAAATATATATTTTTAGACTTCTATATTTCCTATGGAAATCTATTTAAACAATTGGAACCTCAGCCAGACTGCATCTGCGCCTTGAAATGTTCAAAATATGTAACTTCTATTTTGCTAAGTTATTAAATGTCTATCATTCACAAAGTTGGATGTATTAAATTGCATAAACGTCCGCAGTCAAATAATGACAAAAGACATGCTTTAAAATTGATCATACAAAATTTGTCTGCAATACTTTAAACGAACAAACAGTATAAGGTTTTGCAATAAATTTCATATCGTTCTATATGTATTAATGTAAATTAGAGTTTTATCGGCGTGCAATGGGCAGGTTGTTTGCATACTTCATAAATTTTTTTCTAATGAAATATCGAGAATCAGTCGGATGACGCACAAACGAGATTCAACGAATATCGATTCCAGCTGAGCGATATTTGCTCGTCCATTATCAGAAATTTATCTGATTCTCCTTAGAAACATTAAAACCTATGTTTCCCTGGATTTTTAGCAGTGCTCTGTGACGATCGTTGTCAACACTAACGGGTTCGTTTCAATTTTATAAACTCGAGTCCTGCACGTTTTTTCGCCAAGTTCGACAAAAATTCGGCAAAATGTCTTGATTGAAATGGTTCTCCCAAAATCGTTGAAGGTGAAAAAATGTAATTGTAGTGAGAAAGTGACAAAGGTGTCAATGAACAATAACATTGCTGTGATTCTAATTCGTGTGTACAACTGTGAGCTTGATGTTTTAATGCAAGGAAAAGAGAAATATGAAAAATTGTGCTTAACTGGGTGATAACGAAATATCAAATTTAAAATTTAAATCTATTCTGGTACTTCTTCTTGAAGAAAACTTGTGATCATGTAACGAATGTTTCGTCAATTTTTGGTAAGAAATAGATTGATAACAAAATGGCACGAAAATTCTATCCAATTAACAGTAAACATCTGCAATTTGTCTTTTAAATTGTTAATCGTAGTTAACAGTGAAGAAATTTCTATAATCAAAATCAATTCTCACCTGCAATTGAAATTCATTGATTGTTAATAAACGCGTATTAATATCGGTAATGAAACAATTTATTTAAATTAATTCGAAGTGAGAACTGAAATTTATTGACCAATAAATTTACGAATCGTGGTAATAACTGTTTAAAACATAACACTGTTGATTGGAATCAAATTCATTATTGGGAATTTGTGTTTCCCTAGTATTTCGGTTGCAACTGTCAATTAAATTCCTAATTGTAATCAATTTAAATTGAAATTCAATTACAATGAAGATCTTAATCGACAGTTGCAGTTGAAATGATGTGGAAAAACAAATTGCCCATAACAGCGAATTTGGTTTATTATATAGATTTAAACACTGATCGACCAATTACTATTTCAGTTAGTTAATGTCATACTCTAATTGATAAGTGTACGTTAGGTGTAAAGGTGCAGTCTAATTCCAATTACAGTTACTTCCCAAATTATTAATTACAATAAACAATTGAAAAGTTTCTATTTAAAAATTATTATTTTTGCGTGGAACATAGTTACAATGTGATCCATCCTGTTACTAATTACTGGAACAACAAATATACATTTTTAAACTTCTATATTTCCTGTATTAGTGTAGTTAAATAAATGAAACATCAACAAGACTGCATGTACTCCTTGAAATGTTCAAAAGATGTAATTTTTATTTTGCTAAGTTATTACATGTTCAACACTCATCAATTTGGATATATTAAATTGCATAAACACCCGCAGTCTACTAATTACAATTGGGATAATCGAGGTCCTACTTTACAGTGAAGTTTTGAGTATCTATCTGTGTAACCTAAGGAAGTACGTTTCATAGTAATTATGCTGGATAATTACGGATGATAGTGTACTTCGTACTGTACGAAGTAGAAGATTACATGAAGTAGAAACATGTATATTTAGCAGTTGGAAAGTTCTTTCAGGACATGTTCCTTCGTCCCCTTTCAGAACATTCTTCCTTTCAACGGACATTAAAATTCGTCGTAAATCCGCGAGAAGTCAAGAAGAAAATTCGCATGGATGCAAATTGCTTTGATCGCGTTTAAACGAGCTTCGAGTTAAAGCTTCATCAACGTCCGATTCACGTTGAGTCTGAAAGTCGGATATGATTCTAATTCGGTTCCCTTTGAGCTTGTAATTTCAACCTGACCTTTTCTTCTAACAGCCACGGTTCCTGAACGTCTCACAGTGGGACATTTAGATAAAAAAATGCAAGAAAAATGTATGTATCTGTTATTATTTCAATTGGTATAGCTATGCCATGTATTTGGGTCTCTGTAAGTACAGGGAGACCCATAAAATTGTTAAGTATAGATTTTTAAAGAAATTATAAATTGCTTAACTTAAGGTGGTATGCTTTTTCAAAACTTATTGCAGATAGTGTTTTTTAATATTCTTCAATTTTATACATAAAAAATTACATGTTTAATCAGAAGACATATTCCAGGTTTCTTCATCCTAGATTTTATGAGTTTCATCTTCAGCTTCAATGTCTGATTCAGGAAGTTCTGCTGGAAGAAACAATTCAGTCGTTTCCTTTACAAATGGAACTGACTTTGTTTTTATTCGATATCAGAGAAAAACACTTTTTAATTTTTAGCTAACACAGCGTAGCGGTAAAAGGAATAAGAGTACGCACTTTAAAATAAAAAGGAACCATTTCAATATCTTTGAATTTCCGCCCACACCGAAAATTAAAGTCGGGCCACTTTTTCAGCCGCCTACTCGTATGTCCCTAATTAGAATTCCTCTCCGAGGCAGTCTGATCGAGAAACAAAAGCAATGACAACATCCGCCAACGCGAATTTTTCTGGACAGGTGTCGGTGATTTGCAAGAGGCAAGTATACGAAACGTTTTGTGCTCACCGATTTTATTAAATTGATCATGAATACGCATTCCGCCATAAGTATCGACGAGTTTTACCAGCGCCGCGTTAAACACAGCTGTACTGCATTAATTAGGTAAATAATCCGCAACAGTAGAATATTAATGCGTATAAATTAGTTGTGACGATGAATATTGCGAGTTCATAAGCGTACCACGCTGTAAATACATCATAATTTGTGTCGCGTAGTAAGATAAGATTAAAGAATTTAATTTCTTCGTGGAAAACTTTGTTTTCGAGGGAAATTATTATTCAACTTTACTTGTGTATTTTAGTAAGTAGATGAAAGCGTTTATTAAATTTAGTGATCATGAAATATGGTTTATAAATTACTTCCACATGAAATGAATGAGTATATATTGTAACAATTATTAATGAGACAAGCATAGGTGTGACACGAAGGAGTGCTCCATTCTTTAAATCTGAATTGAATATGAAGTTCTGTAAATTTAGGTAGCTTTCTTGGAAACAAATGATTATTTGAATCATTTTTACACTATACACTGGCCTGACAATATCTGTGAACAGTATATTTTTGTCTTGCTTTTGGGAAGGAATATTGAAACAAAGTTTAGATAACGTAACATTGATAAATGTGTTATAAAGAAGGTACAGGATCGATGGTCCTTGCGTTTAGGAATATTGATAAATTCGAATTTAACAAAAAATTTTTAAAACACAGTTGGAAAGTAGTAGTTACCATACTCTAAATCCTCTCTGCACAGTTCTTTTATTTAGAAATATTTATCCTTATATTTCTCCAGCTATACACTGAAACAATTTACTAAAACTGTTTGTTTAGCACAGAGATGGCCATCCGGAGCAAGGCCTGGCTCCAGCCTTCCCCCACTCTGCGTCCATTCCCCTCGCGTAGGTTGCAGTCTAGGTATGACGTTGAAAACATCGGTAAAATCGATAAATACGATTTCTCAAGAAACAGTGACGAAATAAGAATAATTAATTTGTTATACAGGATGAGCCAGGCTGGTACAATCGAGCGAAAGACGATTCTACATACAAAGATCAATTGAAAATGTAGAATACTTCTTCATTTCCGAGACAATCGAATTTGAAGATTTGTCGGGTACACGTGCACTCGGCCACATAACTTCGACTTAAGGAATTTCATTAGTCGCCACAATGTTAATAGTGAATAGTGTTATGAATAATATTAATTTGTAACACATTTAAACAATTTTAATATGATATTTATTAATCTATTATACAAGAACAACCAGGTCTGGTCACGTATAACGAAATCAGTAGTCAGGAATTAGACAAGTGCAGGCGTACCCGACAAATTCTCAAATTCGATTATCTCGGAAACGAAGCAATATACGAAAAAATTGTATTCTACATTTTCAACTTATCTTTGTATGTAGAATCTTGCCTGGTGGTACCCTCCGACCTGGCTCACTCTGTGTGTGATATGAATGTAATCTGGGGGTTATATCTCTACGTTCTTATTACGTGAGGGGAATGGACGCAGAGTGGGGGCAGGGCGGAGTCAGGCGTCGCTCCTGCTGACCATCCCTGATCTAATTGTTACAGATCTCTTCAAGATGACGATGATCCATCTGTTTATTCGACGTCGATGAACTACACGATCGGCAGTACAGGCGGCTTTAGTCTCTGGATGATAGAACCGACTTTTCACAGTATAATCGTGTACAGCATCGCGATTCCTATAATGTCTGCCCTTGGGATTGTTGGAAACGCTTTAATTCTCTGTGTTCTCTGCGAGGGAAATTTCAAGGCGTCGGTGTTCACGTATCTGACAGGTCAGATCGAGTTCTAAGCCGCTTAAGAGCTTAATATCTATAGCGGAACTTGTGGTGTTTCGTTTCCGGTGGAAAATAGTTTCTCCAATCTATTACGAGTTTTTTCCACTCTGAACGTCGTTTACATGGCGCGACTCGCCTTGAACTTCTGCTTCTTTTTTTCTATTCCAAACATCGATTTAACTTGCTCAATTTACAATGAATTTAGTGTTTAACTTTTGCCAGTGGAACAGAAGCATTGAAACGATTTTTGTATTCCGTTGTAGCAGCTGGTGTATATTAATTTTTCGCATGAGAATTAAATGACGAGATTGACTTTGAAAATACAGATTTATGTATTAATATTTATAAACATGAATATAGTTTGAATAATACAACTGGTTTTTAGCCGTGTATTATTTATAATGTGCGTCGAATTAAATATGCGGGGGTGGGTACAATCGCGTCGTTGCTTTTCGATGAGTTTGATGTAACTGTGTGCGCATCCGAAGAATTTATTAAATTAATATTTTATCAATGGGACGTTTTTTACTATGAAAAACGACCTGTCACCGGGGGCATTTTCAGGAAATGGGAGAAAATATCGTTTTCTTCAAATTGTTGTGTCTTATAAATCAATTGAGATATTGATATGAAAATCTGAGGATATATTAGAGAGGCTTTGATTATTATTTCTGCAATATGATGAGTCACTGTCACTTGCCCTATCACCAGTCTCATTATAAGCGTAACTATCAGGAATATCTGATAAAATTTCAGCAAAATTTTCGTCTGGAAATATATTTCTGGGCTCATTATCCATTTTATGTCGGCATTTAAATTTAGAATATGAAGCAAAATAAATAATTAAAACGTCGAACAGTACAATTATAGTTAATTGTTATAAGAATTTTTGTTATATAATAACGAAATATAAATTTGAAATTTTCAATAACTAGACTATGGATCAACATATTTTTTTTTTATATTTTATTTAATGTTACATCCCCTGTTAAGGTATTAGTGACCACAGTTACATATAGTTTACATGACTAGAGTAAAAAAACTATTTCTTACATGAATACGGCGATGTTGACAATAGTAGCATTAACATCTTATATTATATGTGTGTTTAAGTTTACTTGGTTGTATTTACAGTTGATGTAAGAGACCTATTTCTTTTAAAAAACATAAGGTTTTTGTACATTGTGTTTTATTACATAGGAACGACTGTATACTATTGGATGCGAAGAATTTCCTTCTTATGCCTTCGTATTTGGGGCAGAGACAAAGTATGTGTTCTATAGTTATGTTGGTGTTGCAGTAGTCGCAGATATCTGGTTCTTGTTTTTTGATGAGGTGAGAATGTGTGATATTTGTATGTCCTATCCTGAGTCTGGCTAGTTGTACTTGTTCTTTTCTGGTAAATTTTATGGCTGGGCTTATTTCGTGTATGTCTTTACGTACTTTGTGTAGGGAGGTGAATTGATTTTTCCATGAACTGTTCCACTCATCTTTTATTAATTTTGTTATGTGCCTTTTGTATTTTGTGTTTCTGTCGATCGGGTTCGTCTGGTTATTTTGTGGATTGTAGGAGTTGATTAGTTGTGGAAGTGTGATGTTGCTTTCGTTTAAATATTTTTGAAGTCTTACATGAAATGGTTTGATTGCTCGTGGTTTCATTTTATAAAGCGTGTCGTTGGGGATTCTCTGCAATATTTTGTATACTTGGTTGTTGGGTGTTGTGGATATCGTTGTCGCATAGGAGAGGGTGAGTTGTTTTCTTCTAAATTCTAATGGCGTTAAGTTAGCTTCAGCGAGGATGCTATTGACTGGGCTGGTTCGCAATGCCCCTGTGGATCAACATATTTTATTGTAACTCACGTGACGATCTACGATAAACTGCATTCACGACTGCCTCAATTTTCGTTAAATACAAAATCATGCGTAGATAACGGTTATTATGCACGATGCCATATACTTTTTGGAACATTGTATTCGTGCACTTTTTGGCGAGAGCCAAAGTGCTTTAATGTTTGCACATCGCAATGTGATTATTTCACATAGAAAGCCAATTAGCATGCCCCATAGGTAACATGAGTTTTAGTTGGGGCGCCAATTGGCTCGTTAAGGTGTTAATTTCCTCCTAAACGGAATTTCGTACGAGAAATTTTATTTCACGCTTTTTTTCAGATGCACGCGAATTTCGTTTCATTCAACATAAATTTCCAACAAATGGGAAACTAAATTTCGATATATATGAAAAGAAACAGTCTTACGAAAAATTGCTATAAATCGTGTAAATCGAAACAACTGACAATACTTAATTTATAATATCAGTGGAAACTACAGTATTACAATTTAATTTACAATTTTCTTATTTTGTTAAATGTCGCTATCAATCGATGAATATCGCAAGCATCATAATCATTCCTCACAAAAGTGTATTATTATCAGGCTGGTCAATTGAAAATAATTAAATTTTACTGTATAAATTGTACTCAGCTATATATAGTACATTTCTATACAAACGTGTCATCCTCTGAAAACCTATTCGCACTATACTGAACGCAGAAAATTAATCTAATAATTGAAATATGAATTGTACACATTCATCGACGTGCAAAGAAGGTTTAGAATTCGACTGTCTACGAAACGATGAGCAAAAATTCGTAAGATGAACAACGGTCACGCAAACACGTATGAATTTACATTAGAACTTAATTTTATTCTGCTTTGTTTGCTGAATCAATACGGTGAGCTTTAAATCAAATTCCCTGGATAAAAGGGGAAGGGAAGTTTGTTCGGTAAACGAAGGTCAGAGGAAGGGGTAAAAATGAATCGATCTGTTGGTAGTTTTCGCTGGCGCCGATCTTGTCACCTGTGCCATGCTCTTCTTCTCCGGCCTGGCACGGGGTCTCTTTTGGTGCAGACACGGATGGCTGGAATTCGACGTATTCGTCCATTTGCCTGTCGTTTCCATTTCCTCGAATGTCACCGTCTGGGCTGCCGTCTGCGTCACCGTCGACAGGCTGGCTACTGTTTTCAGGTGACCAACAGAAATTCTGCTTCGAGAATTCACGACAATGCCTCCGAATGAGAAGCTCATTATTAGACTGCGGATCTTTATGCAAATATACATTTTTAAACTTCAACACTTTTTATTTCCACGTAGCTGGTGCAACAGAACTATGATAGAACCGCACTTTGGGCTTCAAATATTTAAGAGTGTATTTTTTGTTTCACAAAATGTGCATTTTTCACGAATTTAAATATGTTTAATTGCATAAAGATCCGCAGTCTACTCATTATACAGGGCCTTTCCGATCTGGTGGTGCAAGCGGAAAGGGGGTGAATCTGCATGAAAAAATAAGTCGAAAACACGGTGGCTCATGAAAATATTTCAACGTTATCAGACTAAATGTTTAATGCTTAAAAAATGATGCCTACAAGTATACGATTACCCGAATACCCGGCGTCCTCCGTTCATTTTGCATTTCCAAAAAACAAAACCTCTCACAAAAATAATCTCTTTCAAAATTCCAGTTGACTTTTGCATGAGAAATCGCATTACTCTTGCTTATATAGGTAAACTTTTTACAAAACAGAATATGCAAGTACACTGTTTCTTTACTCCTCGACGACTGCTCTCCACTCTCAGATAAGAAGCTGAAAAATGAAGCTTCTCAAGAAAACTACCATTCCCTAAACGGTAGTCCTGCATAAATATAATCTGCAATCGGTGATTTTTCCTTCAAACACTTGCAAGAACTTCCTCACGCGACTGAAAACGTTAGACTATCAAAGCACAAAACAACTATCATAAAACGTTAAAACTTTCTCGTTGCATGCGACTTTAAAAGAAAAACTGTAGAAAGTATTGATTTGCAACTATTTAATGACTACTTCTTCTCCGATAACGAGTACAAATTTTGCATAATTACTATCGACATGGACGTCGTCACTGCCTAGGTTGTTACGTTTTAAATTTAATTTCTTCACGGCTGTCTGCGTGCGAAGCCCGAAGTACACGGATACTCGGGGGTGTTAAACGGTGGTCAGGGTGTCCCTCTTCCATTCTACTGCCCCCGATTGCTTATCTTCCGCCGGAAGGCTGCGATAAAGTTTAACAAGTTGTTCTCCTTCGATCGACAGCCTGCCGAGATGCAAACCGCCGAAGTTCTGCGACCATCGGGTGGCGAGGAAGTTGATGTTCTCCTTGATCTGCCTCGCCGCTTTGATTAACGTGCCGTACTGTCTCATTTTCACGTACAACGAGCAAGGGGATTTGGTAACCACGAAATTCTTCCATTCATGGTGAGTCCAAGAGAATATTGCAGAACATTTTAAAATACACATCATTTTATAACACGTCTGACATTAACCCATTCCTTCGCAACGTCGCGTATACGCAACGTCTAAGAAAATATTTGAGTAATATTTAAAAAATGATAAAAAATAGCAAGCATGGAAATTTGGCGAAAAAATGTTTATGTATGGTGCAATACATTCTCTAATAAGGCTGTGAAAATAATTTCTATTGGTGAAGAAACTTGGAGGGAGAAAATATAATTTCTCACAAATTTTACATAGTTTTTAACACTAACCGTACCGGCACTTCACATATACCTATTCTTACCGTAACCGGTCATAAACAAGCCAGGCGATGAATTTTCCTCAGTAAAAAAGTAGCAAAAAAAACAAAAATTGAGAAATTGATTAATCAGATAATATAAGAATTTACATAAAGTTAGATGAACAAAAGAAATAACAATGAATGTACAGTTTTAAATAAAATTTTGAAACCGGTCATTTGACCGGGCCTGGTATGGTTAGTGTTAAATAAATTATAGTTTTGGAAAACTAATTATACAGCTCAATTCAGAATTAAAAAATAGGCATGCCGTACGTTTAAACTTTTTTTCTAGAACCAATAGTTTCTGAGATGTACCGTCAAATATGTTTTTCGACCCCAACTTCAAGGGCTGTTTTCACCCCCTAGATATGGACGGTGCCGATATAAAAAAATATGGGTGAAATATTTCTTTGAGAACTACTACCCACAAAAATTTCATTAAAATCGGCGATTGACGCTTGGGTAATTTCCTTTGTTATATGTTAAGTATACGCAACGTTGGGAAGAAATGGGTGAAGTGGATAGACCACCTTATCGGTTCCAAAAGATCGATTTTTTGTAATGTTTTTAAAGTCTCACACGTGTAGAATATTGCGGTAAAGGGACTTTTTGAAACTCGGATAATTGGCGAAGTTACAGCAATGAGCTCCAGCAATATAACAATTTGAGAAGTTTGTATCAATTTGATCCGTTTTGCATATTACTCGAGCAATGTTTCATCTTCATTACTCATTCCCATCGATCTGTCGAATCCCGTTCTCAGCAACGTATTTGTATTTCGAAGATACTCTTCGACAGACTTTGCCCCAGCAAGCTCCCGACGCAACGTCACCGCGCTCGGTATTCCTGCCATGAATTCAATTTCAACTGAAAGCACGATGGAATAGAATCTGAACCGGGTTTGCAGGCTGTACGATCTTCAGAATTGGCTGCAGTTCCTGATATTCGGCATGATACCGGCCGTTCTTCTGCTGGTAGCGAATGTGATCATGTGCCAGTCCGTGAAGAAGACCCTGAAGCAGAGGCAGCTGGCGCTGCGCAGCAAAAATGTACGAGAGGAAAACCGCTTGAAGGTGGGTGATCTCCAAAGAATCACGGAATTTAACCAGTCGGATGAAGTAATACAAAATTTGCCTGATTTCCAGAATACTCATGGATGATTCTATTAATACTAAACCTACCGACAATTTATACGTACCTATTTCCTACCGAACTATTAAAAATACTCTCGAACCGTATTCGTTGTTAGCACTCATGACTAGGCTACGGATTTGTACAACGTAATATGTTCAAGTATGATATCCTCCTGTTGAACAAATTACCAAATCAAAGGACGTAGTTAATGATAATAATAAATATTTATTCTGCGTTGTTTATATACGTATAATGAGACAGAGAACGTTGAGAACCGTCAGTATAGAAAATATTATTATTACAAAAGGCGGGGTACAACTGCTTGTTGTTATCCAACTAACCTGAAAGTAACCTAGTTCTGAAGATAAAGGAAGCTATCCTTTGAGAGTCGCTCGTGTGTACTAAAACACAGGAATATTAAATAATTAAAATGCGCATTTTGCATAAACATCTTCAGTCTGTCGATAATAGAAATAACCACAAGCAAAGGTGAAGTTAAAACTGTTCACGCAAAGTCTTCTGAAAAATTAATATGAATATTTATTGGTTTTTAAAATACAATTGCAGGTATTAACAGTAATTTTAAATTAGCAGGCGCTAATCAAGATAAAAAGATTGTACTTGCATGGATCTCTATCTGTGTTGAAATATGTGAAAATGAAGACAGTGACCACAAAAGTAATTGCTATAACTGGCACATCCATATGCAAACAGAACATTTGCATTTTGAATGATTATAAAAAATTCGTATAAAAAGATAATGAAAATAACCAGCACTAATTGCATATTCAAATTTTATTTATAGTAAATGGAATATCAAACGTGCTACCGTTCTTAGACACAAAATTATTTAAAAGCATTATTTAACGTTTTTTCTGCTACTAATGTCTATAACAATTGATGTGAAAATAAAATAATATGTATATAAACAATGTTTAGACCTATAGCTTTTTTGATAGATTAATATCACATTGTGGTCCATATGTATTCACAGAATTACCATTTGTATATCAGAATGTAAATGTTGCAAACATACAAAGCAATCATAGTCATTGCACACAGAAGACGTGTCCACCAACAATTATTGCATGACTTAGAGTTTACCTCAGACAGAAACCATAATCTCAGAAGACCTCATACAATTTTATTTTTAATTTACGTAATTGACTATATTAAATTGATGTAAGTGGCTACTAAATTTCCCACAAAACGTCACGCCTGCGAAAATTAGATTTCATGATGGAAGAGTCCACATAGTGACCACATTTATAATGTGCAAGCTGTTATACATCCACTTGATTATATACATCCTATGTGGTTTACCCAAATAATGCGTGTTCATCGCTTTGCGGTACCCAGTTCTGTTCCAATTGCAAAATGTGATAAATCATTGTTAAATGGCAAGCATAATGCAGTAAATGGCCATAATGTGTCACGCAGCGTTCCTTACTGTTGAGCTAACTTGACGAGCATGCCGAAATGAAGTGTTTTAGAATTCATGAAGCTATGAAGATTATTTTTTATGAATAAGAAAGCGTTTTATTTTTTATTTTGTGCGTAATAAGTAAGATGAAACTGAATAGCTCAGAACGCTGAACGATCATGTCAATGAGCTGATTCGTTTCAGCATGAAAGTTAGTAGTTAATAACTAATTGACTATGAAACTGAAAATTCTCTAGCATGATTGCCGATTCACGGCAGTGTTTCATTTTTTGTAATTTTATAAAATACTTTTCAATAGACGCCTCACAAAATTCCGACATTCTGACGAGTTTTTCAGAATTTCTCCAGTTTTTATACCCATCTGAAAACCTCAAAATGGTAGCACAGGGCACATTTGATAATGTGGGAGTGCATAAACGAGGCACCGATATTTGTGTCGTAGGGAAATACATAATTAATTACATTTGTGGTAATATTATATTTTGCTCCGTTACACCTGCAAGTGATTCCACAAAGCAGATTTTGATTTTGAGCTGGTTTTTCGTAGTTTTTGATCCAGCTCATTCTACATTTTCTCAATTGGGTTCTAATCGGGAGATTGGGACGGCCTCTGCATGATTTTTATTTCATTACTCATAATCAGTTGCAACTGTTTTAAGTATTTGTTGCAAATTTTTGCAGTAATATAGGTAAAGTATCGTATTTGTCTGTGGTGACTTAACGTAGATGAAAAACGCCTGGAATCCCTGGCTTCTTATACTCTGAAACATATGACGTGTATTAGGTACAGAGATGTATGTAGGTACAAGAAAAACCGAGTAAAAATCATATCAGGCAAATTTTCAAAAAATCTGGGACAAAAAATGTGGAACGGTTCACCATTTTGCGCGTCATCCTTGCACAGAGGCCATGTTAATCTTCTCTGCATTGTTCCAATTACAGTGTACAGGGTGGTCCACGTAACTGGAACAAGCCATACCTCTCTTCTGATTGTAATTAAAGGACTTTTTTTTCGCTAATGTAACGCTGTATGTACATTTTACAGTTGCACCACATTTTCAAATGAAAACGTATATTTTTCATGCATAAATTAAATATTCTTGTTATTCCGTGTAAAAAAGCATCAGGATAAAGTGGTCGAAAAATGATTAATTCGTAAGGTATTTTAAATAATTGTTTTCACTAACGAAACTCGAACGCTTCATGGAAACGTAAACGTTCCAACAAAAATAAAATAAATTGCGCAACAGTAACCAGAGACCACTTCACTTCGGTTATGAAATCAGTGAAAAATCAACGTATAAAGTTTGAAAATCTAATGGAGAATCGTTTTATTTAATAAAGATATTTATTTACAGTGCAACCCCTTCGCCCTAATATTTTTCTTTTACACAGGATGACGACAGGATTTGATTTATGCAAAGTATATACGTTTCCATTTAATCTCTTCAAGGACAAATTTTTTGAAGCTACGAAAAGTGATATTTACTCAACATAAGTTCATATTTACAAAATAAGGAATAGAGAATTAACAAAATTTAAAGAACTGTAAGAAAAATAATATACACACACATGGCCGTTAGATGTAATATTTTCCTCTATAACCATTGAATTAGAGAAATAAACTAAACGTACATATATGTGTCAGTATCCTTGAAGAGGTTAAAGAAACGGTGCAACAATAAAATGCACATGCGTCTTTGCACTTATGAAAAAAATATCGTTCTCAAAATGTAGTCCTCCCTTGAACCAATCGCCTTTTTCCTCTAATTTTTTTTTCTAGTTGCAATAAGAAAAATGGTATTGCTCCAGTTGTGTGGACCACCCTGTATATACTGCCGAAGCAAGTACGATGAATTCTATCTTTTTGCTGCATGGCTGCGGGTATTTACACAGGGTGTCCAAAAAGAGGGTCTAAGACGGTAGGGTCTAGTTTAGGTCTAGGATTAATTCTAGGACCTACGTTAATCAAACATTTTTTAATCCACTCGGTAACTACTATAAGCACCCAAAGTCCTAGACCCTTCTTTTCGGACACACAGCATAATATTAATTTTCGTTGCCAGCCCCGAAACACACAGCTGGAGTTTCCATTATCCTCGAATCTTATGATTGCGAGGAACCCTTACTCGCTGTCCTTATCCAGCAAAACTGTGTCACTTGTTCATCCAACGAGCGTGATAATTCATTGAAGATTTATCCAGTTCAGTTTGAAGCAATCGAGAGTAATGTTTTCCAAACATCCCGGAGGCTGCACGTTATTTCTGAAGTTCCGATCCTGCCATAAATAATGCTCCGCTGCGGCGTACATCCCTGTAACGGTCTGTTTTATCGCGTAGTTTTGTCGTTCCTCAGGATCAAACGAGGATGACCGTCATGCTAGTTGGCATCGTGTTCGTGTTCCTCGTGGGCGAGGTGCCAACTCATTTGGTATCACGACGAAGCGCCTTATCTCTCCTGTATGGAGGAGATCCAACGAAGGTCTCCGAGTACTACATGGAAAGGTGAGCGCCACCTTTTGCACGAACAACGGAAGTGCATGTTTCTGGATACCGTAGGACACTTTTAATTGGATAATGAACTGATTCACTGCGACGATCCTTCGACTTTCGAACGTAATTTGTCTCAGGAATTTATTCCCTCTTTTACGTTTCTTTAACGAGGATTTTTCAGTTTGCAGTTTCTGAGAGTAAGCGAGTTTCTCCTGAACGATAAAAGCAGTGTTAGAGCTGTTAGGTTTTATACGCGTTAGATGTACCCGTTGATCATGCATAACAGCGTTTTAACAAGTTATTTTGCTTTGCTTGAGTGCACTAATATGTGAAGTGGTTATACACACTCGTAGTACAGTAGAAGCTTGATTATCCGAACTGTAATCAGTAACAAGGTGCCTCACATTGTACCTATGTTTCTCAGAAAAATGATACTTTCGGTTTAGAATATAAGAATACACGGTGGTACAAAATAAAGTATACACTGTCACTAATGATAATTCCATTTTATAATTAACATAGAAGAAGAATTTTCGGATGCACCGCGTTCGGATAATGGAGGTTCCATTGTACTTAAAGAGTTAATTTTAGGTCTCGTGTTGATTAAGATTGATAAAGCTTGGCACAACCTGTTATGAGCACTCTGTACATTATTTATCAGACTTTCGCAATATTTCTTAGGTGTATTAAATATACTAAATATTAGAAGCATGAGCATAAATTACGCGCAACTGTAAATAGCAAATGGTAATATTACTTAATGAGAAACATTTCATGAAACTCTAGATAAATACCAATATTAATGTTCACACATTTGCATAGGTTTCGTATGTATGCAACCCTTCTGAACGCGATCTCGAGTTCGGCCAACTTTGTCGTCTACTGCTTGCTGAGCCAACATTTTCTTTCGCATCTGAAACGTCTCTTATCCAGCAAACCTGTTCGAAGAACCGGCACCATCAGGAACAGCATTCCGTACGCAATAGGACAAATGGAAAACGAGAATGTCGACAGAAATCAGTATACGTTGACTGCACATTTATAAATTTGTATTTTTCGTCATACGTTACAGATTCGTCGGTGTATACTTTGTGTTAGCACTTAAAGAGTAGGCTGTTTTATTTGCAGACATACCCAAACCGCGGGCATTTATATTGCAAATTTCAAGAATTTACCTTTTCAAGGAAGAATTAATGTAACTATTATATTATGAATCATTTTTAGACGAAAATTTCAGGCAATGAAGATATTAAGTGTTGTGAGTACCAGTCACAAATTTTGTAACTATTTAAAAAAATTGTATAAATAATGGCTACACTATAAATTCAAAATCAAATATTTCTTTCATCTGCGCTGGAACTGAAGATTACAAGCATGGATCATGCTTAGTGAGAAAGTGTAATACTATTTTCAAAAATTGTGGGGTATGTCATACCCGCCACGCAGTCGCCAGGTTAACACGTTGAACGCCACGGTGGTCACCTGTAACCGACACCTCAAATTTAATTTCATTAAATAATTATTGATTGTTGCAAAATTCTGAGCAAACTTCATACTAAAACAATAGTATAACAATAGGAGAACACGACAGAGTACATAAATCTTTCTTTTCTTTACGATTTATATAAGAAATAGTAAATGATACCGTGTCTGATCAGGTATGGCTGTTTTCACTGTGGCGTTCAACGTGTTAATGAATCATCAACATATTCAAGAAAACAAATCGGAAATTATTTACGTCTCAACCCAGTATTTATTGTATTTCAAAGAAAGCTCCCTATTATTTAATCAATTTAAAGCTATTCTTAACCCTTTGAGGCCGAAAAGCTTCGGGAAAAATCGTGCAGCATGTACTGAAATTTTCCGTGGTAGAACACGTGTTTAATTTAATAATTAATTATAATTATATATTTGATGTCGATTGCTCGGTTGTTTTAGTCCTTTAAAATTGCAACATATGGAACGAGACATATATATTTTAATGAAATAAGCGAAGATGATGATTCGTCTAAATATATAGGTTGAAAGCGTACAGTAAACGCGTCTGCCTAGGCCAGTGCGGTGGCCCGTAGCACACTGTGAACGATCTTTTTGAACGCACATATGCGTCTGTCGTCCGCAAATGGTTAACAAATGAAATTATTTTCTGTTCGTCGTGTATCATTTGTGCATGGTTACAAATATGCTCCCTTTGAGTCCGTAAGAATTCCTTATATTCCGTTGAGGAAGCAGCTGGTTCCACTCAAGAATCATGGGTCTCTCCAACCCTGTTTTGTGCTTTTTCACTAACTCTTCGTTTATGGGAACAGAGACAAATAATTCCGAAGCGGGTGGCAAATTTTCATTCGGTTGCTCTCGTTTCATCTGGCGAACAGCGAGCAGGTCGGCCACCAGATAATAAAGAAACTCCACCAGGCTTATCACTGATCCACCCAGACACAGCCCGAAGATCCCACCGAAGGAAGCTGAAAGTTGATGCTACTCAAAAAACTGATGAATACTGTAGACTAATCGAAAATAAATTAACATTATTTCGGTGTGCATGGAATGTTTCTTCCGTAACACTTCAAGGGTTTGTATCTTAAATCGCAACGCACAGAATGTTTCCAAAAGTAGTTCAAACCTTGCTTATAGTACTTCTTGGTCTGACAATGAGTTATAGAACTGAAGTAAACACAAATTACAGTTTACTGTACAACGGTTGATCTCTATAAATTAACCAAGCATTTCTTATTTAGCTTATTGTTAGTTAGTTCAACAAACAAAGTTTTGGACCACCTTCTGGAAACACTCTGTATATTCAATAAGTCAATCACGTCCAAAACTGCGTTAACTAGGTTCCATGCTTGCGAAAACAAACGAAACATCAGTTGACCAAGTGTCAGTAATTTTGGAATTTCGTCGTAGCTGTAATGAATTGAACCGTGCCACAGTGCGTCGATATGTGTACAAAAATCGAAAAATCAAAAATTCGCTAGGCCGATATTTAGCATTTAATATTTATCTCTAAATGTTCATGATTCGAATTGTTTCACGCTTGCTAAGTAACCGTTGTTGTTTATGGTCCCATTAGCTACCTGAACCTATAATATAATCACGTCAAGTTTCAGTCGCAACTTATAGGAGACACAGTTTACTTTTCTTTTTCACTTAAACCATAAGAATATTTATTAATCTTGGCTTATTTCATTAGCAATGGATTCTACTATTATGGGTATGTGTTCTTCAAAGCCATTGTCTGGATTTATGGCCTTACTGATCATTAGAAAACTCCTTATCCACGAGAATCAAAATTTTATTTCAAACGACTTTTAAAAAAATATGTAACAAAATGTATCCGAGATTTTTTCATATTTGGTTCGTCTGACTTTATGCTTCATGAAAATAAAGTCCTTTTCTGCTACTACCTGCTAATATTTGAGAAATAAATTTTTTTAGGAAGAGTCGCGGAAATCAAGAATTCTAAAATTTTTGAAAAATGGATCTCTTTAGAGCAACATAGCAAAGTTGACAGAATTTGTGACTATATTTTGACACATTTAAATATAAAAGACTGCCCAGAAACGATTAATAGGGATATGATGGAAAAATTGCACCTATTTTTGAGTCTGAGTAAGAAATTGAGTGTTTTTTATATTACGTTTTTTATTGTTTGCTATATTATATTGTTTATTATATTACGCTGTTTGTTATATTGTTTCCCATGTATTAAAATTATAATTAGAATAAATTACGTTTGCTGTCTTTAGAGTTTTCTTCAAGAGTCATACATCCATTGACCATTAAATTTTTAAACAATTGTTATAAAATATAGTTTATTTTAAACTTTATTCGTATATTTTAAATATAGAAATAAAGTGAAAATCCATTAATTGTTTAATTCTTTTTTTTAACAGACTTTATACTTTTTTAGTAAAAAAAACTTATTATTTATTTATATAAGTATTTTAATGAAAAAATTCTAACTTCAAATGCCGGTCTGAAGTCGTCTTCTGTGTAACCAAGCACGAATAAATTAAAAAGAAAGGAAATATTATTTTTGTCCACATCCGCCTATCACTCGACGCACTGTGCGTGCGTGCGTGCTGGAGATAGAGTAATTGATAACAATGGGTAGACTACAAGGGAATGAACATCCTTCGAAGAAGTTTCTTTGCGATTCTAGTGTTTTTCTCACCGAGGAAACCGTCCCATCCCATAATGGTCTGCTTCCGGTATTCGATATATGTGCCGTCTCGAAAATACACGTACAGAAATGAAGTATTCTGCGCACTCAATCCACGTCTGTAAACGAACATGCATTTTTTTCACTTCAACGGAACTGGAGAAAGCATTCGAAGATATGAATGGTATTGACTGATATGAAAAATTAATGAAGACGAATGTTCATCTGCAAATTTAATGGAATGTTTTGGTACTAATCAGAGATTTTGCTGTTTCAATTAGAGAAAACGAATCACAGAATCGACTAGATATCTACTTGTGTGACACATTATGACAGCGAAAGAAATATTGTATCAACAATAGTGTTATGTGCAATTCGAAAAATTGTTTCTTGAATGAGAGATGTACAGTCGATTTCATTTACTTTTCCCTTGCGAAAATGTGTATTAACACTTTGACTGCCGTCACCCATTATTGACTGACACTTAGATTTAGTCATTATTTATTTCATCATGTGTACTGTTAAAAAATACATGTAACAAGGTCTAATAGAACCAGTACAAAAATTGCGAAACTTAATACAGTAGGATTTCGATTATCTGAACTACAATTCGTAGCAGAATAACTCATATTACAGCTAAATTCTGCAGAAAAATGGTAAGTTTATTTTAGAATATAAAATACAGAGTAGTGGAAAATTAAGTGCACAGTGTCATTAATAATATTTCCAGTTTGTAACTGACGTAGAATGACTAATTTCCGAATGACCAGTGTTCGAATAATCGAGGTTCTAATATAATATTATTGATCAATAAGGGTGTAATTTGAGTTTGTATTCGTTTTGTATAAAAATTTAGAAAGTTCGTCACTTTCAGCTAATACAGCATGGCAGACAAAGTGTTAATGGAAAAGTATGCGTGGAGGTATAATTTCTAGGGTTCACAGTTTTAATGAATTTGTGAATTAAAATTGTCTGCGTTTTCATTATTTCGTTGTCTACAATTTAAAAAGTCTATGTACAGAATCAGAATAAAAATTCCAGATTAACGACGTTTAATGATCGTTCAGAAAATAATTCTAGTTAATTGAATGCTAATTTCAATTCAGTCACTGCAAGTTTTTATGACGAAGCGAATCATGGCAGCCGCCAGACTAAATTTTAAATATGAGTATGGCATTGTCCAGTAAGAGATTTCTGTTCAATTAATAAAATAAAGTGTACTTGCGTTATTTCAGAATCGTATTCTATATTGTCCATCTTTATGGATTCAGCAACAACTTCGTACGATTTGTCGTTGCAATTTGGAAGACAGTTGCAATCGTTGATATGCGATAGCTGGACTTGCGACAGGCTTCCTGATTAAATGTTAAACAATTTCAATGACAATAATGTGGAATATATAAATTGAATTATAGACACATGCACGTTTTTCTAAACAATTACTCTAAATATTGTTTATTGCCATATTACGTCCGTTATATTATTTAGTTAATTCGTTTGATTATGTATGTTATCATTTTCAATTTCCCTTTCTAATTAACCCATTTAAACTCATCGTCCCACATACGGTACGACTCGTTAAAAAAAAAATGACTGAAGAATCCACTCAAATTTCATGTTAACGATTAAGCGTTGCGTCAAGTAAAAGGTATAAACAATCCTAGAAAAATAAAAGAAATTTTTCTCTGTCGTATTTTTTAGATGATTTTTAGCCCTTCTTAATTTCATTAAAAAACAAAAATTCATACAAATTTGACAGAATTAGTTACAGGTCTAAATGAAGTAAAAAAAAATAAATTAGAAAGTTCATAGAATATTATTCCTGTAATTATGTTTATAAATTCGTATTTATTCACACTTACATGTAATTATTATGCATCATGCGTTATTTATGATCGAGTGTAAACTACTGTAATAACTAGACTGCGGATGTTTATGCAATTATACAGTTTTACAGTTCAATATTGTTTATATTCATGCAGTTACAGAAATGAAACCCTGACAAAACTGTATTTCGTTCTGTAAATGTTTAATAAATATACTTTTTATTTTCTCCCTGTTGTAGATGTGCCGTTTTCAAATATTTAGGTATGATAAATTGCATAAACATCCGCAGTCTAGTAATAACTATTGCATGTATAATTGTGAATACAATTATACATGTACAACTATGTATTATTACAAATGTGACTATGTCATTGTAACTGCTCATTTGTACGCCACTATACTAAATCTCGATTGCATAAAAACAGAACAAAAGTGATCACTATATCTTATTTCATTACAAATATACTCGATAAATTTTCAAAATCGATTTCCTCGAAATCGAAGTTACATACGAAAACATTATACTGCGTATTTTCGACTTATTCTTACGCAAACAACAGTTTATTGTAAAGTATACTTGAGAGAAAAAAAGCCTCCTGGTAGGCTTGGTGGAGGTTTTCACGATAAAAAAAGCAAATATTATTATTTACTCACTTCGGCGAGACAAAATGCAGTCCACATCCGTCAAATAACAGGTACGTACGTTTGGATCTAACAACAAGCTGGATAAATGTTTGTAACCACGCAGAAATAGTTTATGAATGTTAACACGTTGAATGGCGTGGGGGTCACCGATGGCCGGCGCCTCAAATTTAATTTAATTAAATAATTACTGATTTTCGCAAAATTCTGAGCAAACTTCGTACTGAAGCAATAATGTAGGAACAGAAGAACACGATTCAATACCCAAATCTTTTCTTTCTTTACGATTTATATAAAAAATAATAAATTATGTCGTGTCTGGCTAGATACGGCTGTTTTCACTGTAGCAGTCAACCTATTAACACCCCCTCCCATACTTGATCTGACGTACTACAACATCCAATTTCAAAGAAATATCATGAAGAAAAAAGTTATCTAACTATTCATTTGCATAGCCTTGATCTTCTATTTTAATTACAATATTAATTCTATTTAAAACTGCGATCAAATTAGTAATGATTTAGTCAAATACAATTTGTTGCGCCGGTCATCGATGACCCCCTCGGCAGTCAACGCTTTAACGTAACTTTGTACCGTATGTAAGTGTACAATGTACACTGCATGAAACGTGGAGTGAGATATGTTACCGTTTTAATATTAAATAAATTAATTCATTATACCAATACAAGAGTTGTATGCACGTATAAGGTACTCACGTTCATCTGGATAAAAGAAAGGCAAACATCCGCAGAAGCCGTACGTCCTTTGCTGCACACATTCCGAGATGCACGTCTGATAACTATATGTACGCTCTCCGGGACTCTGAAAATGAAGTTTCTTCAGAAAGGCTGAATCAACCATTCCTTGTATCTTATTGTTAGATCTCGACTTCATAAAAATATATTACTAGAAATACGTTGTTGTATCGTGTAGACTGTGTATAAATATTCAAATAAACTCAGACTATACGATACTATCTGATAGCCGAATTTATACTATCCGGCTAGAACGCAACAAGGAAAAACCCTCTGACCTCCAAAGGTTAACCCTAGGACTTTCGAACCCTGAGCTGTCACGCCCAGGGGGGTGCCCCCGAACTCATACTTCTTCCTACACATTCATCTTGAAAAAAATTGTTTTTTGAAGAAAGTTTTATAATATTTGAGTATCTTATACTTTCTGAAGCAAACAGCATACGAATATCAAATTTAACCCTCTACTTCAAGGGTGGAATCTCACAGACTCCGTTGATTCCATCTTTCTTGTCCTCTTCCATTCTGCTTATAACTCATCAATTGTATTTCGTCTACCTTTCAACAGTAGCACGATGCACGTATTGTCGCAGATTGACCACATAGGCTTATCTTGCGAAATGAAAGCTAATATGTCTGCAGCGGAGTCCGTGAGACTCCACCTTCGCAGTAGAGGGTTAAAGATGTATACGACAACAAATAATTTTTTAACAATCTTTTACTCAAAGGAAGTAGTTCTATTTTAAACTTCCTCGACTTATGGGATCGAAGCTCGCCCCCCTAGGGTTAATACATTCGTACATATTGGCTTGTAACAGGTTTGGTGAAACACCCTGTATCGTTGTACACACACGCGTCGGTGTTCCTGCGAAGGTGAAACGAAACCGCATAACAGATCGAGGATACGTTTTCTCTACCTCGCCATCGAACAAGCACATCCTCTTGCGCAGCGGAATATTCCGTATATTCTTGGCGCTTTTTATTTTCGTTCCAGAGAGTGCCATCGCCATTACGTGTCCAGGTAGCAGAGTGGAAGACTGTGCGCCGATATCCGGATAATCCAATGGATCGTGTATCAGTACCGTGGCGCCTACGAATTGCCTCACCGAACTCTTGTAATTCGCAGCGTCGATGTTCAACGCGACGGATAAACCGACGTCGCGGCCGGTCCCTGGTACGTGCTGAAATATCACGGTCAACGTCATTAGCGTCAGGTTGAGAATGAAAAAGATTCTACCGGAGAGAAGTTATACGAGCCGCGTAACAACATGGCGTAGCTGTTGATAGATACTCCGGTCACAACATTATCCTTAACGGAGTTTCCTGCCACGATAAAAAATTTCATAACTAGTCAGACGCGTGAAAATAAGTTTCTATAAATACATAACGTTAAAAACACAAACATTGAATTCTCTTATGATATATATAATACCACTCATTCGGTACTGTTATTGTGGCGTTCGTTTCAATTGGAATATAAAGAATATTACCATTTATTTAGAATAATCGAATTTGGTGCGTGGGGCGCTTACGACCCACGCGGCACGGAGCGCGTTAACACGTTGAACGCCATGGTGGTCACCGGTGACCGACACCTCAAATTTAATTTAATTAAATAATTACTGATTGTCGCCAAATTCTGAACAACCTTTATACTGAAACAATAACGTAGGAACAGAAGAACACGACTGAGTACTCTAATCATTTTTTTCTTTTCCATTTATATAGAAAATAGTGAAGTATATCGTGTCTGATTAGGTATGGTCGTTTTCACTGTGGCGTTCAACGTGTTG
The DNA here is from genome assembly GCA_916610135.2 of Macropis europaea. NCBI lineage: Eukaryota > Metazoa > Arthropoda > Insecta > Hymenoptera > Melittidae > Macropis > Macropis europaea. The sequence goes on along the minus strand of OU744344.1, from coordinate 11,293,659 downwards.
ACAGAGTTCCCTGCCACAGTGAAAAATTCCGTGCTTGGTCAGGCACGAGGAACTAGATTTTTATAAAACACACAGTTAAACCCACGAATATGAAGTTGTTTTATGGGACACTTCCTGTGGAACGCTGTCATTGTGGCATTAATTTTAGTGAGAATACAATGGAGGTTGGAAGTTATATTATTTAAGACGTAGAGGGCCGTGAAGGTCGCCGGTGACCGGCATAATAGATTTAATTCAATTAAATAACTATAAATCAATTTAAAACAGAACTTTTACAACCAAAAAAAAATATGTCAGTTGCTTCAATTCCTGAAGGAAACAAAACTATTTACAACTGTACTATAAGTAAATATTGTCGTGTCTAATAACCATGGTAGTTGCTGCGACGTTTAGAGAGAAGAAAAAAGAATTGTTATAAAATTCTGAAAATATTACGAATAGAATAGTAATGAAAATGACACATTCTAAGATTAAATAGTTGCAAAGTTTTTTATTTTATTACTCGTATTAAAAACAGCGAGTTACGATATGTCTGACTAGGTATGGCTGCCTTCACTGTGGCATTCAACGTGTTAATTAAATTCATTGCGTGGAGAGTGTGCGACCCACACCTTACGGAACGTGTTATTACACAAGTGTTATTCTTGGTACTGTATGAATAAAAGTGTCATGCTTTGTGCTGGTCGAATTTGGTAAAATGTTCTACACGATATGGTGGGAAAAATTATATGGTTTCATTTAGAAAACTGAAGGTGACCTAGGGTTTACTAGGAGAAAAATTGTTTAGTAATGTTTATCATCGTTATATGTTGCCCATTCAACACAGTTTTTTCAATTCAATCATTGTAACTTAACATTGTGGACAACTATTTCAGTTTTGATATTATAACAATATATCGTCAGAAGGAATATAAGTATTCCGTTTAATTAGACACGTTGAATAATTTATATTAATTTTTTGTAAATCTCGTACTTTTTTAGATTTAAAGATCATTTGACTTTTTTAAATTGAACATGGTATCTTTTCCATATAACTTAAAAGGATTTTTGTGTAACCTTACCAAAACTTCTCCAACACCTGGTAGAGGGTCAGAAGAATTATATGCGTCGATGTCTTCCTCTATCGACGTTATGTTTCTCAGCCATGAATCTTCATTACTTGAAAAGTGGCAAAGTTAACACATACATTAATTATCAACAATATGCGAAATATGAAAAGTAAGGATTTCTCGTAATATTCAAAATATGAGATTTGTTGTGTGGAATGAAGTTTAAAAGATACTGAAAAATACGAAGCATGGAATTGGTTACAAAAGTGTCCAGCCTCCATTTACTTAGAATCAGTTCTAATTATTTTATATTCAACATTTAAAAATACCATTTTACAATGTCGTATTAGTCTTCATCTATTTGACGTACAACTTCTTATTTATTTATTTTATTATTGGGTAATTAGACATTTTATGTTATATAATGAGTCCACAAATTACAATCAATTTTATAAAATTAATAATCGAATACTCGTGTGAGCTTTATTTTGCTAATATTTATTAACTAATAAATAATCGAATACTCGTGTGATCTTTATTTTGCAACAGACTGCCACGATATTCTTTTTCTACGTGAATGTTGATTTTAATCTCAAATTTTTACATGGTATCGTAAAATGAATCAACAAACATTTGTTCAGAACAGACTTTCGGTTATTATTTAATTTCCGAACTTATAATTTAACAAATCCATTTGATACTTATGGTGGCCTAATACTTTTCTGACTATAGTAAAAACCACCAAAATATCCTACCCAAAGTTATAAAATCATCCTGCAAAATGACTTCTAATTATTCAATCGATTATTACTTTTACCCCTAATGCTTTTCTCTTTCATTTACACATTCTCAGCACACGAAATGAATGAAGTTCATGAAATGAAAACGGGAGGAGCTGCACTACACACGAGGAGATGATCGTGAGCGCCCTAATTTAAGCGTGTTTATTATAACTGCAGTGCACATAATTTGCCTCGTAAGCCAATGATGGCCACCGGAGCTCCAGCCTACCCCCACTCCAGGTCCATTCCCCTCGTTTCAGTTTCCTCTTCCCCTATACGAGGAGGATTGTCATAAAGTGGGGGAAGGCCGGAGCTTTCGCGTCCATCACTGCCGTGAATATATGGAAATTCTCAAATTACTCGTAGTCGTTCGATAAATCGTAGTGATAATTGAATCCACAGCAGAAGCCTTCGTTCGACTTCACCGTTTTGAAAATTTTATTACAGTCGTATAATTGACCGAGCCAGGAGCATCTCACCAACAACAAGCTGCACGGTTGCATCAACTGCAACGAAAAAAATCAGAGCGTTTCCAGTTTCTCGTTCCACGAACATTTCTAAAGCATTGTCAAGTGTTCACCTCAAACATCAGTTTTTCCACCGAGTAATCGAGTATATCGAGAGCCCACGACGCAGTTGCGTTGTCGACCTCAATTCTATCCGGTCGTATGAGTTTCATCAAGGAAGAAAACAATTTATTGCTCATATTGATGTCGAATCCCTTCAGCGACCTATCAACAGAAATTGTTCCCCAGAAATTCTGTATATGGTCGTTCCGTGTCAATTAACTCGCATGAATATCTACGAAACCCCTATTCGTACTACTTGTAAGAAATTTTAGACATTTATCTGAATTTTAAATAAAAATGTAATGAATATACAATATATTAAGATTATAGTTATAGGAACTAATATTTGAATCTTGCACTTGATTAAAGTTTTATTTATATTTTTATGAGTTCTCTTCAATTGTGTAATGTTCCTTGTTAGCAATTTCAAAATTAAAATTTGTGTCAAACTAACAGCTTTCTGACGCGAGTATCCCAATACTTCTTTTATAAAAAATGTACGAGCTTCATCGGTTAATGCTCCAAGAAAGAAACTACTGACGCCATATAATGCACCCCCTCTCTGTCCCAAAAAATTATTCAACTCTTGTCGAAAATGTTTTTCGATCTCACTAATAATTTCGAACTTATGTGCGTCTGGCAAGATTAAAGTGGGACACCGGCTATAGATAAAACGCGTAATCGTTGATTATTTAACAACAATTTTCTGAAAAACGAAGCCTCTTAGAGAAAAATGTTATTTTTCATCTTCGATTCATTTTCTAACAACCACCTCTGTTTTGATCGTGTTACAATTTCGGTCACATCCTGTATAATCATACAAAGATCTTAATTTACACGATAAAAAATTGAATATCTCGAAAATAATTATCTCGGGAGTCCACGTCTATTAAAACTTCTTACTTATTCTATTTTTGCGAGTTTCTTCCAGGCTGTCACAACCTGATCTATAGCACCGAAAACCCCTGTCTATCACCTCAATTTTTCTTTTCATTATCATAAAAAAGTCTTTACATACTTACAGTTTTTCTGCAACAATATCTGCGTATGGCTTGTACACTTTATTATTATTGCATATAGTGATGCCCGGGAACTGTAACTCCTTCACAGGATTCGATGTGTCTATTACAGTCACCGTGGGGTTGTTGGAAAAATTCTGCCACAAAAGCAGCATCAGCATTACGCAAAAAACAAGAGCCGATATGCAGATCTACAAACAAAGTTATTCTATATTTCAATATTCTATATTTTCGACTTATTATTTCACGTAGAAACATCCCCTGCCCGGTTGTACCACGATGGCGGGACACCCTCTATATATACATTCTTTAAATTCTCTTGTATAAAAACCGAAAAAAAATGTATTGTATACGTGTATTCAGGTACATAATTAAAATAAACAAAAAAAAAGTACATACTCGTGAAGTAGAGAATTCCAAAACGAATGATTTATAGACTGATATTCATTAAGTCCATGCTTTCATTTTGTAACCTTTAAAATTTAGTGCAAACTCTTGGCGCTACCTGCGTGCATGGGTAAACGAAACGAATGGAACGAAACACTATGCTCACCGCAGCCCAAATTGTCCTGCCATAGCTCGTTTTACTCATAACTATGTACCGAAATCCGTGCAGTCCCGTATTCTCGCAATAGACGCGGGCTCTTCTCTTTAAAGATTCAATAAATTTGAATCTACTTTCTGTACAAGAAATATTTATTTATTTATTTGTAGATTGTACGGGTATAAACCCAATATATATATATTGATATTAAATAACTTTAGATGTAATCGCAGTCTAGACGCAAACACTGAAATCTGTCCGCACGAGAATTCATGAAATCACTTACTGTGCTTCAACTTCTCATTGTACCAGTTACGACGCTTTTGAAATTGACTTTCCATTTCGACGTTTCGATTTCGAATTCCATGCGAACGTCCCAACAAACTGACGCGAAACCTACGAAACGAGTGACAGTCTACGATGCGTTCAGAAGGTTTACTTATTTCGTCGATCCTATCGTCACCTTTTAATTCCATTTTGCACCAATTTTCTCCGGCCATTCTGGGAAGCGCCATTAAGTTTCTGGCGACGGTCAATCCTGAACCACTTACGCAAATGATACGCAAGAGGCCGGGAAAATGACAGATCAGTTGTTATCGATCCATGCCTCTTTCCTACGCTCAACCGAACGTGTCGTTGCGAGTGATCAAAAAATGTCCACGGAATAATCCATTTACCTTAAGTGACGAATGGGGGAGCAAAATCTCTTGGGAGTACCATAATCATCATCGACAGCGACGAGGTTTTGGGCACAGAAATTTCTCGAATATTTTAGAACAGTGATCCTCAAAGTGGGTTCCAAGAACAAATTCTGGGGTTCTACGAGACAAGATGTCTTGTAACCCTTTGAGGACGATGAACACGTATACAAGATGCCCGATTTTAATCTATAAATGCGAATTACTGACAAACTACACCTTCATATAAAAAATTGTTCAGAAAGGAAGTGAATGGTTTCGAGGGTGTCATAATCCGGTGTAATTAGTTTCTCTGTAGATGGAGGCGTAGAGGTCATATGAAGGTGACATACGGTTTCTTAAATGGAATCGTATAATTTTGAATTCACTAACCGATGCAGTTCATCGTTTCCTACAAAATTGTATTAAAGTATTTACGTCGAAAAATCATTAGTTTGGGAGATATTTTAGTTTGAATGATACAAAGTGGTACTGCATAGTACACCTGTCTGCACCTGCCCACTGTCAATTCAGAAAACGTAGGTTGTAATCTTATTTTAGTCTGAATCGGTAACGTTGGGTGTAACACGGAAATAATAAGAGAGCTCGTGAGCCCTCCGGATGTGTGACGCAAAAATACATTGGATGATGGGTCTATCTTGTAGTTTGCCGATGGTTTTTGTGACATGAATTCGATCGATAACATTTTGACGCCTGAACAGACCATTACCCAAGGGAAACATAATAACTAAAACAGACCTAATCAAGTAGAGACATCGTTGAAATAATAATACCTTATAAAAATAAATGGCAATTTCCTGTGTGAAAAGCCACCTGGCATTAGATAAACAATTCGAAAACTCTGTTACAAAAGACATGTTCGATTTATTATTGCAATATAATTCTTGTTGTTTTTAATACGTTTGTAGTTCCTTATTTTGTTCGAATTCGAAAGGAACTTGTTATTCTGGAGAAATCCTTCGCGAAACGAACGTAACGTCCAAATACCACGAGCTGAACGTGCAGCGAACAATGTCTGAAAAACTGCTCGCATGTGTACTGTTTGCAAAGTAAATGAAGCGAAAGGGTAAAACCGAAAACCCACAGAGCGATAGCACTGTTTTTAAAATAAACGTCGAGGGGAAACGGTAACATATTTTCCTTTGGTCGCATTCGAAGCTCTGCGGAAACTTTTTGAGGGTGTACGCTCCGGTGTGACGCGATTCCACACTACAGATGATTTTCTGAAAGGGAAGTAAATATGGAGGTGAAATAGGGTAGGCGAATTCTTATATTTAACACGCTTAACACACAGCTACAAACATTTTCAAAATCTCTTTTCTCGTCAGTACGAATTTACCAACGTCCAGCCCTGACGTACTGGACGTTGTTTGTAACCCCTCAGTGTTTTAGACGTTTTTTTGACCACTTCCGCAGATGTCATTTAAGAATCAGTGAGTCAGTACAGTGTTTGAACGTGTCTGTATCGACTCATCTGTGGATGAAATAAACTAAACGTGGAATATTATTTTCAAAGTGGTTTCGTTTGAACAGGAACATATTAATTGTACGTAGACTGTGAAAACTTGTGCAAATATACACTTTTGGGTTTTAGTATTTGCTGTATTGATGTGATTGGAGATGTGGAAGTGTGAGAAATTTTGAAACCTTTTGTGTCTTAAAAATTACAAGTTGTCAACTACATCTTTTGTGTAATCGAACATGTTAAATTGTATAATTTATACGTCCTCAAATTTCCGTATGTTTAATATCTGTTCTGAAGTTCAATGTTTGCAGAAGTATATCAACTATGACATTCTGGAGAACTCCAGCGTCGTAGTGTTCTTCTGTTTCTACATTATGGTTCCAGTATGAAGTTTGCTCAGAATTTTGTGACAGTCGATAATTATTTAATTAAATTAAATGCGAGGTGCCGGTCGCCGGTGACCCCCACGGCATTCAACGTGTTAAGTATCTAATGAAGGTTTAAATTTAGAATCCCTAAATTCAGTAAATAAAGTATGCTCCTAAATTCTTCCACCCCTTATATGAATCATCCTATATACACTTATATCGTATTTTACATTTTAATCATAACATCAATATTACTAAAAATTTCACAGGGGTTAAAAATTTAATTGATGAAATTAAAGTTCATATGTGGTTCAATGACGACCTAAGGAGCATGGTCGGGACCATTTAGTCCCAAAGTATATAATTCATATATTAAATCTCTTAGTCGCTGTACAAGTCGAATGGGCTAGCTTTAATTAAGCCAGTGATTCATATACCATTGCTTAATTTATCGCCATAGGTTTCCCGAATTATAGCAGTATGAATCCATTGCTCGCTTCGTTAGCTTCCACCTAATCGAGGTACGGATGCATACTAACAAGACTTGATTTGCTGATGGTCCAATCACAGTATAGTTACAATTCGATTGTACACTCGGGTGCACGGTAGGCGTCCCACGGTTAAAAAGGGGTGTAGGAGATGCACCCTCCTACTACTCGCTCGACACACTCATGTTTCTTACGTGCAACGACAGGGGAGTAGCCTTCTGCTACCTTTACGTCTAGGGAAACCTATGGTCTGCTTCAGGAAACGTGACTAGGTCCATAAGCCATGTATTACCACTGAAAACAATACCTGTCAACCCCATTCTTGCCTCTCGAAAGATGCTATGAAGGACGACATTCCCTTTTATGACGCGAGGTTTTGTGGCGAGGACCACATTGCTTGTAAGCGCCAGGATACCACAAGTGGCGTCATCTCTGACACGACACCAGAATTAATTAGTAGCATTCAAAGTGGCGCTATCTCTGATAGAAGATCAGAACTAAATAGCGAAATTCCAAGTGGTGTCGTCCAGCGAAAGGGACCCGATTATTTACAGAAAAATCCACCAGGGGCGCCCCGACAGTCATGTCGCTACTTAGTTCCAGATGCTGCTAAAAGATAGCGCTGGTCATTCTTACTGCCGCAATGTGGCGACACAGACGAGATATATTCTGTGATCGAAAATATGAAACTGCGTATTGATCATTTCTGTAGATCAGATTGTAAAAATGTACATAATAAGAATATAATATTGTGTAGATAATCAATAAATATAAAACAAGAAACATTCGAGGTCGAGACAGTACGATTTATTTTGTAACGAATGAGAGATGTACTATTATCCATTAAAAACATTGGGATGTAAACGTACGGCAACAGGTGTTAGGAGACTGTACAGTTGTTTATATCTGTAAACAGCATCTGTGTTAACCTTGAACCCGATGTATCAAAGTTTTAGTTGCGCATGTCCGATTCTGTCGTTCCAAAAATCCCCAAAAGTCAAAAACTATGAACAAGCAAAAACGTTGGTGGAACTAGCCAACGGTCTGCCTGCGGTTCAATGACGTATGATAGCGCAACGTAATTAAGTCCACTTAAATTGGAAAAAAGGTATAAAAGTTTGAAATATTATTTTAGAAAAAATATCATTTTAAATATTAAATAATTTTTAATCTTATATTTTTCGAAATTTTAGACTAACCCTAACAGTTAATTGAATAACTCAGTTATAAAAACGAAGAAAATGTTGGCAGCAATTGAGTAGGCTTTAGTATAAACTATTGATAATTAGTCGGAAATATTCAGGCCCTTGAACATCGTAAAAATGTATAATATATGCAGATAATATTTTAAAACATTGAAATTTAGTCGAAAAGAACGAACTGAAATTATGTATGTACCGGCAAGAAGCATGAGAACACGTGGACCAGATTCGATATATCGAACTACTGAACAACAAATAAAATTGTAAATATTCTTAAAATCAGTAATAGTTTATCATATTATATAGCAAAATGTTGAAATTCAGTCGAACAGAATGAAATTGTATGAGTACCGAAAGAGCCGACGAAAACATCTAGACTAGATTCGATATATCGAATTGATGAACAGGGAATAAAACTGTAGTGTCATTAATATCATTGATAGTTCTTCGTATTATATTGTAAAAGATGATGATTGGGTAACCTGAAGAATACGGAAAACACATTGAAACGCACGTGGACGACAGAAGACGTTAGAGGACTGTTGTGTTGTCAAAATTTTCAGTCGAGCATGCCCGAAATTGTCTGATGAATCCGCGTGCGTTGGAAACGGCGCGCGACACTTGTTGCAGGAAGTGGAGTGGGTCGAGCGCGGTCCAATCAGGCGCGAGCCCCCACTCCTTGCGCCGCGCATTTCGCGTGCGCCGAGTCTCCGCGGGAGCGTCATTTGACTCTGTGCCGTCGAAGTGGTTACACGTGTTGACAGCTCTCTCGCATAAACGTACGCGTTCACATTTAATTATCATCTAATTGTGTACTAATCATAAATCACCGCGTTCCGTGTCTACCGCCGCCTTCGTTTAACATCATTAACGTGTAATTAATTATTAATTCACATTTATTTATTATTAATTAATTCGATATTCCGTGACGTTAACCAACGGGTTTCGCGACATAACCCGGTACACTTACCACATTGATTTATTAATTCGTTCGTGATATTTTGCATTAAATTTAAAGAAATTTTAATTTATTTTAATAATTTTCAATATTTTTGCGCGTTTGTCCGTGGTTCATTAATTCGATATCTCGCATTGAGCATCGGTTCTGATAACTTAACCCGGTACACATATTACTTGATTTTTTTAAATTTATTCCTTTGTTTTAATTACATTTAAACAATTTCGAAATAAATTTAATCTTGTTTTAATTATTTTTAATAATATTCCGGTTCTGTTGGCGATTCATTAATTCGATATCTCGCATCGAACATCGGTTCTAATAGCTTAACCCGGTATACTTACTGGTTAATTATTTTTATAATTTATTCATGCGTTTTAATTACATTTAAACAATTTCGAAATAAATTTCAACTTATTTTAATAATTATTAATAATATTCCGGTTCTGTTGTCGGTTCATTAATTCGATATCTCGCATTGAGCATCGGTTCTAATAGCTTAACCCGGTATACTTATTGGTTAATTATTTTTTTAATTTATTCATTCGTTTTAATTACATTTAAACAATTTCGTAATAAATATTAACCTGTTATAATCATTTTTAATAATATTCCGGTACTGTTCGTGGTTCATTAATTCGATATATCGAATGTGATCAAACTGTTCTCGCGTATACTTCCGGTATACATATAATTTAACTTTCGTTCTCTCGGATTAAACTATAACGCTTTGTCACATATTCTAATCAAACATTATAACATTTATAATAATATTTCATTCTTATTTATCGTTAACTATAAATTTACTACCACGGTAAATGGTTAATCGATACTTCCGCCATTAACATAACTTCAGTCTTTCTACTAATCTAACTAAATTACAATCCTTTTGAATATAGTAATTCTCAGTTCAATGATTCTTTGATTAGTACTTTCGATCGATATAATTGTTTAATTGTAACGTTATTGTGTTCTTGTAACAAGTTTGCTCTAAATTTGAATTTTCCTTCTGTTGCAGACTTCAAGCGGCGCTTTCAACGAAGATGGCGCTGCAATCGACATGACATCCGGAGCAAGATAGTCAAAACAGTGCCTCTTCAAACGAAGCTTCTCATCAAATTGGTAACGTTTAATTGTTCGCAACAATCAGGTGATAATATCTATATATTTTCTATTTATTGTTCTTTAACCTTCATTAGCTGTAAGCATGACATATCATACTTATCCAGTACTAAGGTTAAACGAGAAAAAACGAACTCGAGTTTTGTGTTCAGTATTTCTAATAATGCAAAGTAGTATTTAAACGTCGCGAAATTCTTCAATCGGAACGAAATTTTTCTTTAGCAATTTCAATTTTCATTACAATCGAATCGAAGTTTCATGAGATTGTTTACAATAGTGTTTGTGTTTAATGGAAAATTGAATCACTTGCAATTTGCTGCAACGTGTTCGCGATTTCGTGTTCAATTTCAATTGCGTTTAAATAATTTGTATATCTTCACAATCTGTATGGGACAGTCGATCTTCATTTGTAATTACTTTTTAATGCCAGCTTTATTAACATATTAACTTCGCGTTTCAAGAATACTCAAATTATAATTAGTTGGCAAACTTTGACTTTTGCAAGCAGATTTAAAAATTTATAAATCGGGTCCGGGTTTCGCTAAAATAGAATATTATCAGGCTTGCAACTCTGATAACGAAAATCTTCACTATGATATTTTTAAATATAATTTATTACAATTTATTCATTGAAATTTTCATTTTTACTTAATTAATACGTCTCTATAATAAGAGAGACCGAGTAACGTATTTATTAATAGTCGTTAAAAAGCAGTATTTCCTTAACGAACGTTAGATAGGAAAGAAGAAGAATATTTCGTTGTTTTTTCTTTGTACCCCACCCCCTTATTTTCAGCAAATTTTGTGGCCGCGCGCAATGCGGCCGTAGAGTCAGTTTTTGCCTCGTTCAACTTTTCACTTTTCTTTTTCTAAATGGAGCCAAGTGACTCCAAATAATGTTTTGATTACACATCAGAGTCGCGCGAAAGTAGAGTCAGTGTTGCTTCGTATCAATAAATTATTTTTAATCGCGTGAGTAGAGTCAGTGCGTCCCCGAAGAGGAGTTCGGGCGATCTCCTGGAGAGATCGATGTAAGTATCAATATCATAGACGATTTTACAAAATAAATTGTCGTGTGTTCCGATTAACTATAAATTCTTTGTTCCTTTTCTGTTCAGGACGACCCTGACGACCACCCTGGCAACTGAGAGGATGGTGGGCTTCGGGCAATCTTCAGCGGAGAGGAATGTAAGCATCAAAATAATTGTCTACTTCTCTATGAACATCATTGAAACTTTAGAAAGCAAAGTGTAAATGTTTTCTGCTCCTTTTCTGTTCAGGACTACCATCCGGTCGGCCTGATGACTTCAGCAGCAGGGTAGTCATTTCTTCTCCGGTGAGTCGCATGATGTTTTTTTTTATTCCTCCAGTCTCCATCATGTCGTAGGACGAATGGTCCGAAACTCGGCACGGAGACTGGTTGTATAGTAGTTTTTGGCGAGCATAGTGACCGCGAGTAGTGATATTAGATCGTACTCGTGGTGGTAACCCAACGACTCTATTTTATTTATTAGAGCAGGTTAGGGTCTTCTTGTACGTCGCGTTTTTAAATCAAATTTGATTCGCGAGAATATATCAAAATGAATGTTTATCAAATGAGGTAGTAGAGTTTATCAAATGAATATTTTCTATGATACGAATTAATTATCGAATTGTATTCGATAATTAACTAGTATTTAGAGGTGAAGTCGGGTATCCCTCGAGTTCACTGTTTTCACTTTTACAATTTCTTTGAAATAAATTAGAGTCACGTTACATGGTATCGAGATAAAAGATGCTTGTCGCGTTTCTATATTCTTTTTCGTTTGCATTCAATTGTTTGCATTTCATTATTCAAATATATGTACAAGAAGGACGCTTCGCGACGGGTAGATTTCGTGATCAAAGTAAGAAGTTTGAGCTACTTTTGCATCCTACGATATTTACTTTGATATCGAGACACCCGAGGATTTTCTGTGTGAATTTAATTTTATTCAATTTTCATATAATGTCATTTTTGCATATAAATTCTTGAATAGTCGAGTCATTTTGCTCATAGTCTTTCAAATTTTTATATAAATTTTTCAATGGTCGAGTCACTTTGCATAAAGTCTTTTAATTTTTCATATAAATTTTTCAATAGTCGGGTCATTTTTTCAGTAAATTCTTTTTATGAATAAAAGTCGAGTAACTGTTCATGATTAAATTAAATAATGAATACTAGTCCGCTTAGATCTCTTATTTACTAATCATCATTTTAGCTCAGGCTTTTCAGGTATATAATACCGTGTCCATTGCCTGACCCCACTCACGTGCCCAGGTGCTACTTGGGTGGGTGAAGGCAATGGGCACGATGACTTAGCTCATAAGAATTAATCAAACTTTTAAGCGATCGGCAAGCGTCAGTGTATCATGCACCACGTAAGTCTCACATGTGTGTGTGTGGTTAGGCTGTGAGGTTTACGTGGCTTTAAAGAAATCTATTTTCTCTATTCTATACACACTATTATTAATTACAACGTTTATACCGACTCGGTGAACAAATATCAGATAAAACGCGTCCTTCTTTGTAAGCGCCATGCATTTAATTCTCACTCATTGTTAGTATGAAATCTTTATAAATAATACAAGTTACTATTTATACAAAATTTCTATGAATAAACCCAAATGGTCACTGCGCTTGTCGGTCGATTTCAGGAAATGGTACGTACATTTCTTAGAGTGTGAATGTTGTTGCACAAGCTCGGGTGTCGGAGAACGTCCCGCGTGACGTTCTCCCTAGGTTAGGCTCTTGCACCCGAGCTGATGAATGAGAACCGTGGAACGATGTGTGTTGGTGCGATTGAGTTTTGCCAATTTTTAAATATAGGTCTAGGTAGGTAGGTAGCTTCTTTCTGGTATGCGTGCTAGATGTAAGTAGGTAGGGCCCGGGGCAGGTTATCACATTCTCTGATTCGGGTAGGCTCCTTTTCGCACGTGATAAACCTGCACCTGGGGCGAAGCGTTCACGATGAATCTGTCGCGATTTGAACATGCTCCCCAGCATGGTCAAATCGCTCAGATTTTCGAGTGAACTCTTCGAACTTAATTTTAAGTCGCGTACGCGGTCGGAAGGATAGGTTCGGAACGCTCGTTTCCTTGCAAGAGATGCTTTTGCACGTGCGACGATCAGAGATCTTCCATGATCGTGTTGATCGTCCACAAAGCATCTCTCTAGTTCCGCGAGTTTCTTTTTCGTTAAGGTTTCAGGGGGCAGGAGCCCGAAGAAAGAAAAGGCTGAGAGTCGAAGAGGCCCGGCAAACTGCCACGAAGAGGGCTGCAACGAATGATCGTGCATCCTTGAGAGTATCCGATGCTCTCAACGATGCATGGTCATTATATGGTTACTACTTTGTCACTATGCTCGCCTGTAGTTGTAGCAGTAGTAGTTTGTTTCTATGGCCATTGCATGATGTGGCCCATCGCCCAGTGTCCTGGGCAAAATCGCGTTTTGAATTAGTGTCGCGTATGACTGATCGCGTTTGTCTTAGCGTCGCGAAAAAATACAGATCGCGTTGATTTTATGTTTTGCAAATGAAGACTATAGGTAACGTTAGCTGTAGAGTTGCGAAGAATTTTGATCGCGTTTGTCTTAGCGTTGCGAACGATTCTGATCGCGTTTGTTTAGTGTTGCGAACAATTCTGATCGCGTTTGCTTTAGAGTTGCGACCAAAGACTGATCGCGTTTGCTTTTTGATACTATTTAAAAAGTTTTTTCTATTTGAGGTTTCAGATTTTTATTAGTGTTGCGTTATGGATGACACGCGATTTTTATAATTTATTTTTCATTATAGACAGATTAGAGTCTGTCCAATTAGAGTTGCGAAAATGATTGATCGTGCTTTTTTACTCTTCATACATTAATTAAAGTCCTTAAATTAGTGTTGCGAAAATGATTGATCGCGTTTTAAAGTAGAGTTGCGCTTAATGAAATGCACTAATATATAACTGGGACCTGCTGGACCAATTTGATGGTCCCCCTTGGACCATTTTTATATGGTCCCCCTTGGACCATTTTTGTATGGTCCCCCTTGGACCATTTTTGTATGGTCCCCTTTGGGCCATTTTTATATGGTCCCCCGCAGCTAAAATAGCTGCTTGTTTATTTGTCGTAGTCCGGTAAACTGCGACAGATTTTGTAGAGTTAGTGTTGCGAATTATTAAACACAAGAGTGTACGCGTTTGCTTTTTTAATTAGAGTTGCGAATATCAACGAGCAGCCCTTTTCAGGGCTGCTCTCGGCAGATTTTTCATATCATATTAAATAAATTAGAGTTGCGAAATGAAGAATACACCACTCTCGCGTTGTTTGCTTAAAGTGAGTGGATTATATGCCCTTCTGGCTTATGAATATTTTTTTTAAGTAGCCCTTTTCAGGGCTTGTTGTCAGGTTAGGGTTTTGGTAAGGAACTACTGCTGAAAAATGTACATATATTCACTTGTTGCGATAGAGTCATATATTTTTCATAGTATTATTAATATTCAACAGATTCAATTTTTTGGTTTTATTGACATATTTATTTCTATGGACATTTTGATGTTTAATTTTTTTTTTAAAGTATTAGAGTCACTTTAAATTTTATTAAAAATAGTGACGAACTTCGTTATTGGAGCTGCATATTTTCTCGGGAGATCTTTTCGCTTCTAATTTCGCAAGTTTGCAAAAATAGTAGATATATTTATAAATTTTCAAAACTACTTCTCTTAAATCAAAGTTTGATCGCGAGATTGTTTAATTTTTGATTCATATGAAATACGAAAAGCTTGCCTTAATATTATATTAAAATTATAAATGGAATTCGATGGTCACATATCGGTGGTAAAGATATCTTTTTTTTAATTAAAATCGCGATCGTTCGTTTTTCCTAATTTTATAATAAATGACAAGTCATCACTGGTTTGAGTAATTATCATAAATACAGTATATTGCAGCAAAATGTAATTGTTTTAATGTTCCATTAAATGCCCGGAAATTTCCAGATATTTGCATTTTTGTATGTTCAAACTGAGTACGAGAAAAAATTCGTGAAAACTGGAGAATTTTTAATATTCAGAAAAGGAGATAAAGTAATTAAATAAATACATAATATATCGAGTGTTTTATATATAGTTATAACTATATTTTTTTACTTCGGGATATTTTTCATGCATTAAATATTTAGAAAACGTAATTTAAATAATCCGTGACGTTTTTCTTCTTTCATCTTAGTACTGAGACGATATTTCAATTCATTTCATTTCACTTTCCTATTTTAGTTTTCGTGTTTAATAAGTCTTCCATTTACAGCGTACTAATCACATGACTAAGTTCCTGTTATAGATTTTAAACAGGATTCCGAAGGATTTTAGGATTCGAAATACGTAAGATGTAATATCTTTTGCATTTTTACTAAATTTATGTCAGTTCATTTTCCAGAATCATCGTGGGTTCATTTGCTAACATAAGAAGGGTATTTCATTACAGTAGTAGTTTTTTTTTTATATACAAATACTAATCAACAGAGAAAATGTTTCAGAGACTGCCATGGGATTAATACACTGAAGAAAGTAGAGACTGAAGATTTGTTTAATTAATGACCAATCAATTTAGAGAATGTTTCAGATATCAATGAAGGTTTAGAAAGAAGAAAGAAGAACTTGGACTGAAGAAAGAAGAATCCGAAGATTTCTTTAATTAATTACTAATCAATTTAGAGAATGTTTCAGATATCAACGAAGGTCTGGAAAGAAGAAAGAAGACTTTGGACTGAAGAAAGAAGACTCCGAAGATTTTTTTAATTAATTACTAATCAATTTAGAGAATGTTTCAGATAGCAACGAAGGTCTAGGAAGAAGAAAGAAGAATCCGAAGATTTTTTTAATTAATTACTAATCAATTTAGAGAATGTTTCAGATATCAACGAAGGTCTAGAAAGAAGAAAGAAGAACTTGGACTGAAGAAAGAAGAATCCGAAGATATTTTTAATTAATTACTAATCAATTTAGAGAATGTTTCAGATAGCAACGTAGGTCTAGGAAGAAGAAAGAAGATCTTGAACTGAAGAAAGAAGACTCCGAAGATTTTTTTAATTAGTTACTAATCAATTTAGAGAATGTTTCAGATAGCAACGAAGGTCTAGAAAGAAGAAAGAAGAACTTGGACTGAAGAAAGATGTCTCCGAAGATTTTTTTAATTAATTACTAATCAATTTAGAGAATGTTTCAAATAGCAACGTAGGTCTAGGAAGAAGAAAGAAGAACTTGGACTGAAGGAAGAAGAATCCGAAGATTTTTTAAATTAATTTCTATACAATTTAGAGAATGTTTCAGATATCAACGAAGGTCTAGAAAGAAGAAAGAAGAACTTGGACTGAAGAAAGAAGACTCCGAAGATTTTTTGTAATTAATTACTAATCAATTTAGAGAATGTTTCAGATATCAATGAAGGTTTAGAAAGAAGAAAGAAGAACTTGGACTGAAGAAAGAAGAATCCGAAGGTTTTTTTAATTTATTACTAATCAATTTAGAGAATGTTTCAGATAGCAACGTAGGTCTAGGAAGAAGAAAGAAGAACTTCGACTGAAGAAAGAAGAATCCGAAGATTTTTTTAATTAATTACTAATCAATTTAGAGAATGTTTCAGATAGCAACGTAGGTCTAGGAAGAAGAAAGAAGATCTTGGACTGAAGAAAGAAGACTCCGAAGATTTTTTTAATTAGTTACTAATCAATTTAGAGAATGTTTCAGATAGCAACGAAGGTCTAGAAAGAAGAAAGAAGAACTTGGACTGAAGAAAGATGTCTCCGAAGATTTTTTTAATTAATTACTAATCAATTTAGAGAATGTTTCAGATAGCAACGTAGGTCTAGGAAGAAGAAAGAAGAACTTGGACTGAAGGAAGAAGAATCCGAAGATTTTTTAAATTAATTTCTATACAATTTAGAGAATGTTTCAGATATCAACGAAGGTCTAGAAAGAAGAAAGAAGAACTTGGACTGAAGAAAGAAGACTCCGAAGATTTTTTGTAATTAATTACTAATCAATTTAGAGAATGTTTCAGATATCAATGAAGGTTTAGAAAAAAGAAAGAAGAACTTGGACTGAAGAAAGAAGAATCCGAAGGTTTTTTTAATTTATTACTAATCAATTTAGAGAATGTTTCAGATATCAATGATAGTCTAGAAAGAAGAAAGAAGAACTTGGCCTGAAGGAAGAAGAATCCGAAAATTTTTTTAATTAATTATTAATCAATTTAGAGAATGTTTCAGATATCAGAGAAGGTTTAGAAAGAAGAAAGAAGGACTTGGACTGAAGAAAGAAGAACTTGGACTGAAGAAAGAAGAATCCGAAGATTTTTTTAATTAATTACTATACAATTTAGAGAATGTTTCAGATATCAACGAAGGTCTAGAAAGAAGAAAGAAGAACTTGGACTGAAGAAAGAAGACTCCGAAGATTTTTTTAATTAATTACTAATCAATTTAGAGAATGTTTCAGATAGCAACGAAGGTCTAGAAAGAAGAAAGAAGAACTTGGACTGAAGAAAGAAGACTCCGAAGATTTTTTGTAATTAATTACTAATCAATTTAGAGAATGTTTCAGATATCAATGAAGGTTTAGAAAGAAGAAAGAAGAACTTGGACTGAAGAAAGAAGAATCCGAAGGTTTTTTTAATTTATTACTAATCAATTTAGAGAATGTTTCAGATATCAATGAAAGTCTAGAAAGAAGAAAGAAGTACTTGGACTGAAGGAAGAAGAATCCGAAAATTTTTTTAATTAATTATTAATCAATTTAGAGAATGTTTCAGATATCAGAGAAGGTTTAGAAAGAAGAAAGGAGGACTTGGACTGAAGAAAGAAGAACTTGGACTGAAGAAAGAAGAATCCGAAGATTTTTTTAATTAATTACTATACAATTTAGAGAATGTTTCAGATAGCAACGTAGGTCTAGGAAGAAGAAAGAAGAACTTGGACTGAAGAAAGAAGAATCCGAAGATTTTTTTAATTAATTACTAATCAATTTAGAGAATGTTTCAGATATCAATGAAGGTTTAGAAAGAAGAAAGAAGAACTTGGACTGAAGAAAGAAGAATCCGAAGGTTTTTTTAATTTATTACTAATCAATTTAGAGAATGTTTCAGATATCAATGATAGTCTAGAAAGAAGAAAGAAGAACTTGGCCTGAAGGAAGAAGAATCCGAAAATTTTTTTAATTAATTATTAATCAATTTAGAGAATGTTTCAGATATCAGAGAAGGTTTAGAAAGAAGAAAGAAGGACTTGGACTGAAGAAAGAAGAACTTGGACTGAAGAAAGAAGAATCCGAAGATTTTTTTAATTAATTACTATACAATTTAGAGAATGTTTCAGATATCAATGAAGGTTTAGAAAGAAGAAAGAAGAACTTGGACTGAAGAAAGAAGAATCCGAAGATTTTTTTAATTAATTACTAATCAATTTAGAGAATGTTTCAAATAGCAACGTAGGTCTAGGAAGAAGAAAGAAGAACTTGGACTGAAGGAAGAAGAATCCGAAGATTTTTTAAATTAATTTCTATACAATTTAGAGAATGTTTCAGATATCAACGAAGGTCTAGAAAGAAGAAAGAAGAACTTGGACTGAAGAAAGAAGACTCCGAAGATTTTTTGTAATTAATTACTAATCAATTTAGAGAATGTTTCAGATATCAATGAAGGTTTAGAAAGAAGAAAGAAGAACTTGGACTGAAGAAAGAAGAATCCGAAGATTTTTTTAATTAATTACTAATCAATTTAGAGAATGTTTCAGATATCAGAGAAGGTTTAGAAAGAAGGAAGAAGAACTTGGACTGAAGAAAGAAGAATCCGAAGATTTTTTTAATTTATTACTAATCAATTTAGAGAATGTTTCAGATATCAGAGAAGGTTTAGAAAGAAGAAAGAAGAACTTGGACTGAAGAAAGAAGAATCCGAAGATTTTTTTAATTAATTACTATACAATTTAGAGAATGTTTCAGATATCAACGAAAGTCTAGAAAGAAGAAAGAAGAACTTGGACTGAAGAAAGAAGAATCTCAAGGTCTGCTTAATTGCTAACTGATCAGTTTAGAGAATGTTTTAGATAGCAACGTAGACATAGAAGAGGAAAGAAGAACGTGGACTGAAGAAAGAAGAATCTCAAGATTTGTTTAATAATTGAGAACTAATAAATTTAGAGAATGTTTCAGATGGCAACAACGAAGTAGGAGACGATTGAAAATTTAAATCGAAGAGAGAAGAAATACTTTAAAAACATCGAGGGATTTTGTGAAGAAGATAGAAGAAAAATTGTATACTCTATTGAATGTTTACATATTAGATCTGTGGTTAGGTAGGCTTCCACCGTTTGAAGTAAATGAAGAGTTAGGTAGGCTTTTAGATTTTTCATTTTAAATGAAAGATCCTGCGTATATAATATAATCGATATAATAAATATTTATTTCAGCAAACACCTGATTAGGCATGTTTTACCCTTTATACTTGCAATTAGATACATCTCTAGGTAGGCTTCTCCCTTATGTACACGATTAAGCATTGTTCCCTTTTTACTTAAATATGTTGTTAGGTAGGCTCTCAGATTCATAATTTCCAACCAATGAATCTGAATAAATAAACTAATCAATATACAGAATTATTATATTTCAGCAAACATCGTGGGATTCTTTTACAGAAAAAATGAAGAACATCTTCATATTGTTTAAAATTTGTACTTAGGTGTGCTGTTAGGTAGGCTTCCACTTTTTTATTTAGAAATCTAGTTAGGCAGGCTTATCCCTTTTTATTTAGAAATCTAGTTAGGCAGGCTTAACCCTTCGCACTTGCAATTAGATACACGATTAGGTAGGCTTCCTCATTTTACTTATTGTTAGATGTGTTGTTAGGTAGGCTCTCAGATTCTTAATTTAAAACCAAAGAATCTGAATGAATAAACTAATCAATACGCAGAACATTTATTTCAGCAAACATCGTGGGATTTTTTAAAAGAAGAAAGAAGAACATCTTCATATTGTTTAAAATTTTCACATAGCTATGTTCTTAGGTAGGCTTCCACTTTTTTATTTAGAAATCTAGTTAGGCAGGCTTAACCCTTTGTACTTCGAATTAGATACACGATTAGGTAGGGTTCCCATTTTACTTATTGTTAGATGTGTTGTTAGGTAGGCTCTCAGATTCTTAATTTAAAACCAAAGAATCTGAATGAATAAACTAATTAATACGCAGAACATTTATTTCAGCAAACATCGTGGGATTTTTTAAAAGAAGAACATCTTCATAACTTAGCTATGTTCTTAGGTAGGCTTCCACTTTTTCATTTAGAGATGTAGTTAGGCAGGCTCATCCCTTTTTACTCAGAAATCTGATTAAACAGGCTTAACTCTTTACACTTGCAATTAGATACACGATCAGGCAGGGTTCCCCATTTGACTTATTGTTAGATATGTTGTTCGGCAGGGCTGCCTTTTTTTCACTTACAATTAAATATGTACGGTTAGGCAGGCTTTTTACTGAAAAATTGTGGTTAGGTAGGGTTCCCCTGTTCGATTTATTGTTAGATACACACTAAGGTAGGCTCTCAGATATTTGTTTTGACTCGAAAGAATCGAGAAGAAATAAACAATCAAAGTAGAGTCTATTTATTTTAGCAAGCATCGTGGGAGGTTTCAGATGAAGAAAAGAAGATAGAGAAATTGAAGAGAACAGAAGAAGATAGAGAAATTGAAGAGAAGAGAAGAAGATAGAAGAAATTTCGTATTGTATCAAATTTTTATTCAGATGCACCAATAGTCAAGTATCGATATGAAAAATGTATGTTCTAGTTGATAAGTTATGATTTTCACAGGCAGAATTTTATATTTTTTTGCGTTTAGGCAGGATAATATTTTTATATGTTTTTTCCAGTATAATATTTTGTGTGTACTTAATTTAATCCGGGTAGGATAGCACAGAAACATCTCTTGTTATACTTTTGCAAATCGGTCAGCGATCGAACGTTTTGCAAATTTGTATCGAGAGGATGGTATATTAAAAAACTAAATATAATTTTATATAAATGGAGGGTTGGTTGGGACGTGGTTAGGGTGGGTCTCCATACGTAGCTACCTCCACGTGGTGAGACCCGGGCAATCGTTATTATTCATGTTATAAATCAACGTTATTATACCCTAAACAATGTGGTTGTCTTGATTGTTTAGGGTATAATACGATAGAAATTTATAGCATAAATAACATCGAGCAAAAGGCTACGCGTTCTAATTTATCAGAAATATTATACAATTTGATTTTTATACAGGCCACCGATCGTACGTAGAATTCCATGCTCTATGTATCAGGGAATTTTCATAATTTATTTGATTCCATCATGTATCAAAGCTATTATCGTGTCACATCGTACTGTATAGTTTGCGACTGGTTTTACATGACAGCGCTAGTTAGTTCATAACAGGTTCATTTTGATGCCAATAATCTATCTTAAGTAGAATTTCATGCTGAATACGCTGGTTTTTTTTGTTAAAATTCCGTGTCTCATTTCGTTTCGCCGAAAACTCAAGAATTGTGGAGGGCTGCGTCAGATCAGTCTAGCCGGCCGATCGAGATATATCGATTAAGAATTTCTAGCTCGGAGTCCAGTAATTTGAAATTGATAAGAGTCGCCTATCTTATGTAGAGTTTCATGCCGAACACGCTGGTTTTAGTTAGAATGGCGTATCTCTTTTCGTTTTGCTAAAAACTCGACAATCGTGGAGGGCTGCGTCAGACCAGTCTAGCCGGCCGATCGAGATATATCGATTAAGAATTTCTAGCTCGGAGTCCAGTGATTCGAAATTGATCAGAGTATCGCATCTTATGTAGAATTTCATTCTGAACGCACTGGTTTTAGTTAGAATGACGTATCTCTTTTCGTTTTGCCAAAAACTCGAGAATCGTGGAGGGCTGCGTCAGATCAGTCTTATCCGGCCGATCGAGATATATCGATTAAGAATTTCTAGCTCGGAGTCCAGTGATTCGAAATTGACAAGAGTCGCCTATCTTATGCAGAATTTCATGTCGAATACGCTGGTTTTAGTTAGAATTACGTATATCTATTCGTTTTGCCAAAAACTCATAAATTGTGGAGGGCTGCATCGAACCGTCCAACCATGCCGGTCGGGATTCTTCGATCCAGTGAATAATAATAATATAAAACTGTACCAAATCAGTAATTTTTTAAACGATATATGTACTAGCAACAATATATCTATTTGCTATATGTAATATAGTACATATATGTGTTGCTCATTTCCCGCATTTACTACCTAACCAACCTCCATCCGTTTGCCCGATGTAATTCCTGAAGTCACCGTTCTAAATCTTAGAGTGCGCTAAAAAACCACTGGTTTTTGGCACCGTCGGTATTTTAGATCGTGAGAAATGAAGTCCCATAAGGTGATTAGTCTATTCCATATCTCGTCTGTGTCTGGAGCCCCAAATCCGTGTGACACAAAAATACATTGGATGAATGGTCTATTATATATCACGTCTATGGTACAACTATAATCATCGACAAACAATAAAGTAGAGCTATCATCCAACATACTTTCGTGGCATACGCCCAGAGGGCAGGCTAGCCCTTTCACCATGTTCTCGTGTCACTCCCAACGTTACCGATTCAGTCTAAAATAAGACTGCAACGCTACGACTGTTTCCTTCAATTTCTGGCGTACCTGTTGCAGGTAGGATGATTTGAGGTTTACCACCTTGAAGCTCGTGAAATTCTGCGTCAGATAGGTACACTGATACCCATCTCGCATTCCTTCCAGAGGCAAGAAACGAAAAACTGTCGAACGAGTGTCAATTTCGGAAATGTGCCCGGTTAAGGTACCTCCTCGTAAATCGCCAAAGTGAAAACGACCATACCTGATCAGACAGAATGTATCTTACTATTTTTTATATAAATCGTAAAGAAACAAAAGATTTGAGTACTCAGTCGTGTTCTTCCGTCCCTACATTATTGTTTCAGTATGAAGTTTGCTCAGAATTTTGCGACGATCAATAATTATTTAATTAAATTAAATTGGAGTTGTCGGTCACCGGTGACCAACGTGTCAACGTGTTAACAAATTTCCAACACTGTAAATTATGAAATTTGCTTCCAAAGTATCAACTTCTTTTCTATATTCTAAATTATCTTAAACATTCCATGATTTCTAAATCGATACTGTGAATTTTATATTATAGTACAAAAATTGGAATGAAATATAGCGACAAAGGCTAAGGACGTTCTTGGTGTTTGAAGAGTTAATTAGTCAGTCCCTCTGTTGAATAAACATTCGTATCATTATACAGCGTTCTGCCGCTGTTTAGTGAATAATTAAGGACCTCGGTGGGTATCAACGAACGGGGCGCAATTCATTTTGCAATATTTATCCTTCTGGGATACGAAATGGATACGGTTCACCGCTGTTACGTACGATTCTATATTAGGAACAAATATTGCCCGACATGTAATTATTTGCTTGCATAAACAATTGTTCGTTTCGCGGCGAGGCAGTTTGCTGCACGTAGCGATAGTTCCCAAATACACGGCGACGTTTCAACATGGTTCTGATCACGGAGGTTGCTCAAAAACATTCAAGCTCTCAAGCAATCGATTCAGAAAACAGTGTTTCGGGTATCTCGATTTATTTCCGCTTTTCCCCTTCATTATTCCGCCGAGTAATCGAGTTAAAAACCATTTTCATTTACACGGTTCCGATAGTTCTTGCTTCCTTTGATAAAGTTTACTGCACTCGAGCAGCACATTCACAAGTGGGTTTTGTGCAGATCTGTTTGCGAGGAAAAGTTTCTGTGGAAAAAGTTCATTTATTATTCAAACTAAGTGTAAACTATTCTCTGTTACAAAGAAAGCTATTCCGTATGCTAATGAGAAACAACAGATGGGGTCGATTTTATTATGGATTCATGGTACAAAAGTTTTTATCCCGGTTAAAAATATTATAAATAAAACTTGCATGTTTTTAAATTATTGTTGAAGGTGTCCTAGTAACCTTAAGGTTTTAAAATCTGTGGAAAAGTATAATTGCAGTTAACTATTAGACAATTAAGTCACGTTTTTAAGTTCTGTTTGAAAGACGGTGTCTGACTTGTACGAGTTTATACTACTTATAGCGCGTAGCTATACTACTTGTACTTTCAGAGTAGGAATGATAGTTTTGATAATTAACATCGGTTCTAATTGGATTTGTTTAGTAATGTACACATGGAATTTTTTAACGTAATGAGAATTAATTTATGTAATCGCAAAAATTACTTGAGCATTAAGAAACGTTGAAAATTTAACAGAAATGAAGAAAATCTTTAAGCTAATTTTACACTTAAAATTTAACAATGTAGTATTATGCGTCTATTTTTAATAACTATGCCTTTCAGATTACTTGAAGCCCTAAAAAGGCCATTATGTAAAAATATAACGTCCTCCGCGAGGTCCATTTTCCACTTATTATCCCTTGTTTATAATGTACAACATTTATTACCCTAAATACAATTTTAATACACCACAATCTGATACTGATTTCAACAAAGTTTTGTCTTCTTCTAGGATTTTGTGATGTAAGAGTTAATTTGAGAATCGTGGCCGATAGTCTACGGAACAATCTCGAAAGTGGGAAAGCTTTTTATTCAGTTTCCATGTTCGCAGGTAGAATGTCTGCTCCATAATCAGAGACTAAAAAGAAAAATGGTACAACGTTTCAATGCGGAAGGAAGTTTGAAAGCTCGATGGAACCGAAATTGACGAAGAATCATCGATTCCATTGCAAACTGTCAGAGCAATGGCGTATCTCGTACCGATTCGCTGTTTCCATCGATCTCACGCCGTCTCGAGCTGCGGACCTCGTAATGACAGAGGCTTTCGACTGATCGAAATTCGTATGCAAACGCGAACTGCAAGAATCTTCTTCCTACCGTTTTCCAAAAATCTTCCTCCAATACCTCTAATAGGAAAGAATCGTAAAACCTAAGCAGGAAATTACGAAAACTGTTAATCCTATTACCGCTGAAAGCGGAAAAGTGAAAATAAAATTAGCAGCAGCATTTATTGCAGAACACCAAAATTCTCAGCCAATGGAGAGCAATACAACCTTGACTCCTCTCTCAGAAATTATCTTAATAACAACTGTAAGGAAAATTTATCAAATTTGAATATTTCTCGAAGATACTACAGTATTTCGAATTTTATAATACTGCTTATAGTGATACGTGGTTGATGCGATATTAAGGACCTAACAAAGCAGGGGTCTATAAAATACTAACATGCCCTGGATTCTATTTCGCCCGTGATCTTTCTGCGTATAGAATTCAGAATACAACGTTTTTTCTTATATCTTGGAGCAGGGCGAATTTTCATTCGAGCGACTGTGCGTGAGCCTAATGAACATGTTAACCCTCTCTGTCCCTCGTTTTCCCAACTTAATTTGTCCCTTGGTGTGAGATTGGCCCACTGGTAAATGATCAATAGAATAAAAAGATAGATAGTCGAATTTGCAAATATTTTTTATTGAAAATAGAAAAAGAAATTCCCGTACATTCAGGCATAACAGGTATAAGATCATTTGCACCGTTCATAAATAATAAAGCGATTTGCAAGATGTTGCCAAGTATTTGGGAAATGGAAATTCTACAGATTCTTGCTTTGTACAATAAAATATATTTAACAAGAACTAAGGTAAATGTAACAATTAATACAATGCACACGCTGCTTACGCTACCGGGGACGTTCATTTAGCATACCTCGAACAAAGGAAGACGTTATGGTGTAGACATTCCCATTGATACAAGGATACTAAACTGTAGGCACCAATTTCAACACAAGACATATTACTTTCTTACATTTATTGTATTTTTGTGTGAAAAATGTGTCAAATTGTCACAAGGGACGGATGAGGGTGAAGGTAGACAAGATAATCGTAAGACCCCATAGATAACAAAGAATTTGGGGAATTATTCATAACGGGGCTTCTCTGCGGAATATTATTCATCTTAATATCGATTACACTCATAAACGTTCTCTCTGTGCAATTTGGCTTTACACCTGCACGGGGTAGACCGTAGTAAAAGAGCTTATTAGAAAGTGTAACGAAGCCAAAGCGTTTGTATAACACAGTGGTGTAAGCACCGGCTGCCTCGAAAGCAAAAGCTTCCTTTGAGGAAGTAGTTAGTGGAAAATTAAGGAACAATGGATCGTGGAGTCATCTTGAAACGATTACTTGGCTACGGTAGAGGGTATAGTTCCCTGCAACGGGTTACAGTAATGATTATAAATATATTAATCTTGCGTTATTAATAAGCGTTATTAAATTATGCGGAAAGAATGAGGAAGCAGTACGTTTGAAGTCCATTAACTTAAGATGAACAAAATGAGTATTAACAAGGTGGTGCTCAATTTGCAACAATACCTCCACACAACCTCCAGAAACGCTGCAAGGATACAGTCACGGAATCCTGGATCGAAGAATGGAAAAACTCTGCTCCTTCATATATTTTCGAAACAGTAGTCAGCTCTTTCAAAGTGGACACTTGCTTCTCAAAATTTACTCGAAGGGAAGAAAACATAATTAATGGAATTAAGGCCGGCAGCTCTTACCTCGTTATCAAGACTAATCCTGCAACGTGCGACCATTACAAAATACCCATTACAAACTGCGGATGTTTATGCAATTTAGTATATACAAATTGGTGCATGATGAATGTTCATTAACTTAGCAAAATCAAAACTACATATTTTAAACATTTCAAGGGGCGCATGCAGTCTTGGTGAAGTTTCATTTATTTTATTACATTAACATAGGGCATGTATATTTGCATAAACATCCACAGTTTACCCATTACTATAAAATACATACTGGTACATTGCGTTAAATCAGCGATGGCCATGGGAGCTCCGGCTTCCCTCCACTCTAGGTTCATTCCCCTCGTTTCAATTCCCTCCATGTTTCCCTCGTTCCGTTCTCGTTCCAGATCATAGTCTATCTGAGGAGAATGCAGCTAGAGTGGGGGAAGGAGCTCCCGTGGCCATCACTGCCCTAAATTCTCAATCCCTCGAGCAAAGCATTATTTACGCCACCCCTTAAAAGATAACCTTAACTATCCCCAAGAATTACTTCAGACCTTGCAATTTCTAAAAGATGTCAGTCTGTATCATAACAGCATCTGAATTTCAATTACAAACAATTCCCAACTGTTGTCACTGATAACCAGATGCAGTTGACGCGACGTTAAACTCGTATATAAAAAATAGGATGACGCTGTAAACATTTTCAACAATACCGATCGCACAGGATTTCACGCGTAACACGGGGCCGTTACTTAATCCGCGGATTCGATTCTGCCGGGTGAACTGCGATCTTTCGAGTGGCTAAAAATTGGACGCGGACACAGCATCGATTATCTGTCATAAAAACACCTCGTCGCAATCCTTCTCAGACGAGTGGCGGATTTTGTCAATTGCTGATAAACGTGCCCGCCGGGAAATCTGTGGAAAGAAGGCGACCGAACGAGATGCACGCCGAAAGATCTTCGCTGCATACGGAACCGGGCTTCCCAATCAAATTTTTATTTCTTCATTCGCTTCCACTGGTCCCTGCGAGATTGTTGAAATTTCATTTCCTATTCCGCGAGACTGAAAATCATGTTATACCGATGAAACGATAAATAACACGATTTACTACATATCAGAGACAAGATTTTGACTTTCTGGTTGAATTCCAACTCGTATCTGTTCAGATTTTCACGGGTGGATAGCGATGGGTATACGATACTCTTTCTTCCAAGTTTTCGAACAATTAAAGTAAAACGTAAGGGGAAAGAGCAGAGTATGTCCATTTTTATTCTGCAGTGTTCAACTTGAAAGGAAAATTAAAATAATGTAAAACTATTATATTTTCGCTCACTTTTTTTTCTGTCGCGTAAATTAGAGTATAACTTCATGCCATGAACAGTACAGTTACAGTCACTGGACCTTGTTTCTTTATTGGTGCACTAAAGAGTTAAAAATTGATTTTCTCAATGAAGCTGTTTTGTGACGTTCCTTGTTTTTTCCCTAACCCTTGAATTATATTCGAGTTTCAAATTAGTTCGATAATTAAGATGGGGTAATCAGTTATTTGATGAAATTAAAATTGAGACGTGAGCCACCGGTGGTGCACGCGGAGCTCAACGATTAAAATACTAACTAAAATACTGTCTGCACGAAATACAGGTTTATCATAAATTGTTATATTAAAAATAATTCATTATTTTTTTTGAAGATTATTTTTAATATCAACTCGCATTTCTTTCACTAAATTCATATAGTTTCTTGTTAATATACTGTTAGTTAAAAAGCAGTCCACTTCAATGACCTCCTACGATGTGACCTTATAACTGAAGAACAAATAATTGAATTTAGAAATTACACATTTGTAGAAGTGTGTATACCGCTTTGTTGTCCAAGCAAATTTTATATGAATTACTTCTACACTTTTTGAAATATGTATATAACTATTTTAAGCTACAGACATACAAGCTTTCTGTTTAAACCGTTTCACGCATTGCATGTAACTCTCGCGGAATTACGTACGCAGGCTATTCTATATCCGGGGGACAGAGTTTTACTGCATCGCAGTGAATTTTGTAACTTTACGATTTTTAAACTGTCGTGACGTTACACGTTGCATACACATCGTCTCATTACCCTGTGCTTCACACATTTGTTTCCCCTTTCTTTCTCCCTTTCTCTTCCTATTTGGCTTTTTACTCAATCGTACGCATATAGTTTGCTATTTAATTACGCGCTGCATGCTCTGCACTAAGTAACTGTTTTTAATTGAAAGTACCTGACAAAAATGGAAATTAAAATTTCTATTTCAAATTGTGAAGCAGTGTTATAATTCCGCATACAAATTTCCAACATTGATTTACAAATTTTGATTACACCCAGTGTTTATATCAGTATTACAAATACTTAATAAATTCTCATTTACGAAATTGAGATGACATGTGCGTACATTATTTTTTACATAGAAAATTTATTCGTATTATGGTTACATCTTTAACCTCTCCAGGGATACTAGCACGTATAAGCACCTCTAATTTTTTTTTTGTTAAATTCAGATATTGTTCTCACAGATATAACGCACGTTATATTGTCGGATGGTCACATGTGTACTTACTCAGTATTAGACTGCGGACGTTTATGCGATTTAACACATAGAAACATGTTAAACATGCACACTTAATAACGCAAGGAGAATAAAAAGCGTATTTCAAAGAGCATAATGCAGTTATTCGATGTTTCGTTTCATTAGCTACATGAATAGAAAAAATATTGAACTCTAAAAATGTAAATTTGCCTAAACATCCGCAGCCTGCATTCTCAGAGGTTTAGAAATTTTTCCATTTCTTAGTAATAGTTATGAGTTCATATGGAATAAACACAGTTTAAAGAAATGAATTTTATTTCCAACTTTAATAAATTCGTCACTGGAAAGGTTAATTACTTTCCTTCACTTTAATCTCGTTCTTTCCTGTTCTACTTTTTCTGTTTTTAATTACCTTGTTCCCTCTTTTAACTGTTTCTTTCTCCTCCCCCGCTTTACTCGTTTATCCGACACACTTATGCACCCATGTATCTCAATTTCTATGCATTATTTTTGTTATGCTGATCATAGGGGTAAGATTTACTATAATGGTAGCTGTCCCCATTTTTCTTTTATATATTTGTTTCGTGGAGAATATTGTATCATGGTCACAACATTATTCAAACTCCGCAAGTTTGTCATTTACAGTATGCGTCTAGCCATGATGGTCGAGGTAGCTTAGTTCAAATTTTCAAAGGGTAATGTCACCCCTAAACTCGATTCCCTGTTGATTAAAAAATTTAATTAAAATCAGAAAGGAACGGTTAAAAAATATCACTATTAACCCTTTGCATATTGTAAATTTAACACCGCGTTCCAACAAATCGATAACAGAATAAAAAAGAACCTTATATTAACGCATTAACTGTCAATTCTTCTTTTTCGAAGATTTTTGCATAATTCTGTAGATTTTAGTTGCCTTCCAACGGATTTAATAATCTTAACACTCTGATGGCCGCAAATACTTTACGAAAAGTCGTTCCCTTGGACACTTCCGCAAAGCTTTAGTTAAATAACAATACATTCTATGTTACTCGTTTTATATCTATTATTTTAGAATTTCTATTTTCTAAGAATTCGGTTGTTTATTTTTTTGACACTGATAGCTACGCACATTTGTTTGTATCATAGGTATATTATTGAAATGAATTAAATCCCTCGTATGTGACAGCGGCCATCAAAGTGTCAAATACGCGGAACCCACAAATGGTGCTCGTGGCAGTGAAAGGGTTAAGAACAAATTAATTTTTCTTCAACTACTATATTTTTATTTTGTTTCGGCAACTACTGGAAATGTTACACATGCCTCTATTTCCAAGTGCAAAGTGTTGGCTGTCCAACAATACCGTCCGGCCCACTTTTGATGAAGACGAACAGGTACACGCAGGTGTTGAGCGTTTAGGTGGATGATCTCTGCCTATTCTGCCAACGTTCCGACTCGTCCAGGAGACAGAAATTGGAAGCAACGCGACGACATTAGATCGGTAATGGAGGTACCGTGTTCCACGTTATTCAGTCTTCACGGGAGAAAGCGTTAAACTTACTTACGGGCATGAGCTTGACCGTCGTCAAGTTGAAGCTCGATAGATCTCTCGGGGACATCGCGCAAAGATCAAGTAGCCGAGGTCGTTTTCGCGATATACGAACCCGCATCGATGAATCTTCGTTCCCGCGACGATAACGGAATTGGATTTTAAACCAGACATATTTGTCGACGTCCCAGACGAGCCGATTCTGCTCCACATTTTCTGGGGTAAATGGACTCTATTTTCGGATGATGCACAGCTTGCTGACGGAGAACACCGCTGAGACAGGGTGGAAGATTTACAAGGTGTAGCGGGAAATTTTATTCTTCATTTTTTTGGACTTGCTTTTAGACAATTAATCATTGGATTGCGGATGCTTTTGCACATATACATTTTAAGACTTAAATATTATTTATTTCAACGCTTCAACATTTTATTAATTCATTATATTGATTTTTTACCATTGTGTCTATTTGACACCGAGGGACGAATTGAGTTTGGAAAATGAGAAGTGGATGCGGGTTAATTCTCGTGATAAGTACTATCTACCTTTTTTATGGACTATTTATTTCATATCTCTCGTTCAGGTTTTGGCGTTAGCGAAATAAACTTTTACTCAAATAAAATTCTGAATTTGTTATTTGCTCTGTTACTGTATCTTAGTTGGTGTTATTCGAGCAATAACGTATTCGACAAATAAATGACTTTAATATTTGTTATTTTATTTGAAATTTGGGTACGTGTTATTTAGTTTTACCAGGAAAATAAATCTGTTTTTTTTTTATCCTGAGTGAAACATCCATTCCAAAACCGCAAACTTCCGACAACGAGTACCTATCATCAGCAGTGTTTACTTTTACCGCAGTATTGATATTTTATTTAACTGTTACTTGTTATTTTGTATTATTACTTAAAATAATCAAATAATTGGCACACAAATCATTTGGAAATAGTTTATTTCTCAAATAAGATTTTCGAATTCATTTCCATGCATCCTTATTTCCACTGAAACTTATTCCTTGTTTCATTTGGAGTAATTATTCGTCCTCTGTATTTGTTATTTTCATATCGAGTAAAAAGCGTCCAACCCTGCTCCCGCCTATTCGCCCCTTCATTCTAAATGAATTCCGCGAGCACATTCGTCATGAAATACGAAAAGCTGAAAGCGCGAACGCACGGGACATTACTTTTTCCCCGGCGCTACTTCTACCGGATGCAAATTCACTTTTAACGAGGAAGTTCGATTATCATCTTTGATGGAAACACAAATGCAATTTGTGCCTGCTGCGACGCCGTCTATCCTCCTCGTCCTCAAGCAGCCGAGTTGTCGTTTAATTCGTGCAATTTCACCTTTATCGAGATTCGTAGGATTCGCATTAGCGTGATTATATTCTCAAATACACGACGGTTCGTTCCCGCTTTTACGCGGGCCTGTTTGTTCTGCAGACTCGGCGCGAGTGCTTTTATCCTAATTAGATCGACTTGATGAAGAAATAAAGTGGACCGACGAAGCGGACGGACTCAAAGGTAACGTCTGGATAGTCGTGTGGAAACTTGTTGCGCGGGCCTATGTATTTCACATTAAGCTACTGCCATTAAAAAACACGATGCGTGGCATGCGATCATTCAAAGTCGAAATGAAGAATGACAAGAAAATTTATAGCATGTGTATACAGGGTGCTCGATTTTAATCTATTTTTGCAAGTACAGTAAAGCCTTCCGTATTCGAACTAATAGGGAGACAAATGTGGCCGGACAACAGAACAATCACTTTTTTTTATATTAAACTTCATTTATTCAAATAGGAACCAACAAAACTGACAGTTTGTTTCAATATTTAGGGATCCCATATTTTTTTAGCTGCTAAATCATGTAAGTTTTCACGAAACGGCTGCTTGGATAACAGAACGTTCGGATATTAGGATATTCGGATAATGGGGGTTCGGATACGGGAGGCTCTACTGTAATTTGAAAAGTAGACGGACATGAGTACAAAAATATGCATCTTACTACGTCCCCTTCGATCTCCTGTAACCTTCTAAAAGCATTTTGCTAATTACGTTGCACAATAAATTATCCGTTCGCCGTGTACGTTCATCGTGCCAGTGAAATGATTTGAAACAAAATCTCGCGATGCAGAATGTGGCTGACTTCGAAAACTTGTCAAATGCGTAATCATGCAACAACAGGGAATTCATTGAAGCAACAGAGCGGGGGTGGAATTTTCGAAAATGCTAATATTTCTGAACGAGAGTTCCCTGAATAAACGAACGATAAAATTGTTCGTCGGCTACTTGAAACCCGTAGGAACGAGAGCCGAAAGTTTCGCTTCTCATTCGATCCACGTTCCCGCGTTGGAAAGTTCTAAAAGGCCGGAGAATCATTATGGTTGGGAATAACGTAAGAATATAACGGATATGAAGAGTTTCACAGAATATAAAACCTGGCTCGATTCGAAGCTCCGGGTTCGCACGACCTCCTCCTCGACCTTCTGCCACTTCCTGTTTCACGCGTTTCATTTCCTACCATCTCACCTTTCCGCAGCTGGCGCCGTATTTATGAAATGTCCGGGCACTTTGCCCGCTACATCGTATTTCACCGCATTAGCCAGACAAACCTTCTCGAACGCGAGTATCCGTATTTACTGAGGACTCAACGCGAAATTTGTACATTTTACCTTAATTATTATGCACTCAGACTCAATTTTCAACCCCTTGCCTCACGATTTTTCCAACGATAACGGGAACCAGATATTTGCGACAACTGCAGCACCAGCATCACCATAGAGCACATACTTTGCAACTGTAACCAAATACGAAGACGTAAGAAAGAAATTTAAAACGTCTTGCAGTATTCAGTCACTTCTAAGTTATAAAATACAGCCTTGAGTTTCTTAAAAGAAATGGGTCTCTTACATCAAGTGTAAAACCATATTAATATATGTGTTTATAATATAGAAATGCTACTAAGAACAACATCGCTATAAACGTCTAACAAATAGTATTATTCTTCTAGTCATGTAAAGTATATGTAAGTCAGTGACTTACTCTCCCCACTCTAGGTCCATTCCCCTCCAGTTCGCTGCTAGTTCCCCTTCAGTCCATCGTCATCGTAGATCAGTGATGACCACAGGAGCTGCGGGCTTCCCCCACTCTAGGCCCATTCCCCTCCTATAGACTGTGATCACAGCTCCCGTGGCCGTCACTGATGCAAGCTGTGCTCACTAATACTTTAACAGGGGATGTGACATTAAACAAATAAAAAAAGTTCACTGTTCACGTCCTAGAATGCCTTGCAATAAATCAAAATAAAGAGCGTCTATCAACATGTACGATTCCGTTTTAACAATCCTCTGAAAGTCAAATGTGCTATAATGTAAAATTTGAAAGGGATGATACACAAAGGGGACGCGTGTTTGTAATATATCAATCATATTCTGTGTCACGAGTGTCACTCGTTGCTGCAGGGCAAGGGGTTAAACTGCTGCATCTACAAATGATCTCAATTCAACATCGAGATCGCAAACATCTTTATTAATACAGTCTTGTTGAAGATTAGTTATTAATAAAATTATTACTCTGTTGTTTAAGTTACTTGTTTAAATTAGTTTAGTAATTTATGTCTCATCTATTAGTTCATAATGCAAATTAAAATTACAATAGAACCTCGACTATCCGAACTGTAATTGGTAACAAGATGACTCACATTACAACTATTTTTCTTAGAAAAATAATAATTTTGGTACAAAATAACATAAAAGTACAGGGTGGAATAAAATGAAGTACACAGTGTCATTGGTAATAATTTTAATTTGTAATTAACTCGAAAGAGAAATTTTTAGATGACCGGTGTTCGAATAATCGAGGTTCCACTGTATTAGCAATTCCATGTGTTCCTTCCGGAGGAATGACGCCATTCGCAGTAGCCAATTTGTAGTATTCTGAGTTTTGAAGCATCACCCCTCAGCTGAGGCCGTTGTCGGTTATTGTCCCCGCTTTATAGAAGTGCCTTCTTCTGAGCTTCAAGAGATGCATGCTGCAGAATGGGTGTTTTCTCCGTGGCAATCCCGTTGACACGCGAATGCACATTCATCTTCATGTAACAGATTTCAGCAGAACCGTCGACGGTCGGAGGAAAAGTGGCGAACGGTATCATCGGTATCGCTCGCTCCCGGTCGAATTTAATCAAACGACATTAATGAACTGCGGCTGATCCAGTTGGCACGTAGCCAATTTAATCTTATCGCTCGTAGATCCGATGCTGTGACACGCGACGCGAAAATCGAGGTATCCGCCCGTTCAAACATCGGCGAGACCCGACGCGGTTGTTCCATGCTCTCCGGGGCAGAATTTGCATAATGCCGCTCGATCGGTGCGGTTACGGCGTTACTTAAACGCTTAAAGGACCGTTCAACTTTCCATTGTTGTATCGTCGTGTTTCAAGAGCTTTTGCCCGGGAACCTCTTGAAAAGAATTCAGAAGAACGCTGATATCCTCCGAGTGGATGGCATTTTTATAATACCTTGATTGGCAGGCTCCTTTAGCTGAGAGTTTTTAGTTATTAACTGTGTTAACTACAAATTTTTTAACTTCTTATACGAAATTGATATAACCTGAAATTATACCTATTTTAACCCTTTGACCTGCTAATTTTTTTTCAATAACTATTATTTTCAGTGTTTTATTTGAAATGTACTTCAAAAGACAGTTGGTTGATAGGAATTAATTTAAACAATTTATTTTTACTAATTATATTGAAAATAGCATTGGAACTTTGCTAGGATCTGATATTTGTGGAATTTCTAAATATTTTTTACTGGAAAATAAGAAAATAAGAATATAATACATATTCAATCTGGCAATTTAAAAATGTCGAGTGTGACTCGATATAGGAGTTCAAAGGGTTAATCAATATTATTAGTAAACTGTGGATTTTTATGCAACTTAACGTATCCAAATTTGTGAACGATGGACATCTAATAATTTAGCAAAATGAAGATCAGATATTTTAAATATTTCAAGGAGCAAATACCGTCTTGTTGAAGTTTCATTTATTTAACTGTATTAATGTAGGAAATGTGAAATTGTAAAAGTGTATACTTGCACAAACATCCGCAGTCTAATTATTAGTAACTTTAATAATTTCTTTCTGGATCTGTTAAATTTTATGAGATATATTTATTTACTCTCTGCTTGTTCAAATGAATAATGACTGAATCTAACAAAAGTGTTACGTATGTGTGAGTGAGGTAGTATTCAAAATGATAACACATTTGCTATTATATATTGCATAAGTGAGTCATTGATGTATATTATAATCGTGCTTCGAAATTTTGCAATGGCATCGAGAGAGTACTTGAAATTTTAAGTAAATATTGAATTAGCAATAGAACCCCAAAATACACTGCGGATATAATTTCGTAAAATTGACTGAAACAATGTAAACTGGAAAACTTTCAGTGAAATGAATTACCTTAGGCGAGAGGAAGATCAGCTTTCAGATAGTTCCTTAAGATTGACGCATTCTTAACGTTATTCTTGTTCGTTCAACCGTTTGTCAGTTTGACAGCTTGTTAAGAGTTTCTTTTGAAGAATTTGTCGAATCTTCTGTTCATCATTTTTCAAGAATAATATCCTATTTGATGCGATTAAACTTCTGTTACTATATTATCCGTATTTTGAAACTTCATAAACGGCTCTCAGGAAACTATGAACTGCTTCTGACAGGGAAAACTTAAAGAAATATTTTAATGTTAAATTACTTTGCATATGTAGTAGAAACTCGATTGTCCGAACTATAATAGGGAAAAGGATGACTCACATTCTAACAATCTTTCGCATAAAATTTATAATGTTATTTTAGAATATAAAATACACAGTAGTATAAAATTAAATGCATTGCGTCACTGATGATACTTTTAGATTTGAACTTGCATGTGATGTATAATTTTTGGATGACCGGTGATCGGATAATCGAGGTCCTGTATATGCGTAATTAAATCTCATTCAAGTATTCGAAAGTAAATTCTAATTATATTTACTGAATTTATTATTATTAATGTATAATAAGTAGCGTCGTTTTCTAAATTACCTTCAAGCATAAATAAACTAGTAATTACAGTTACTTCCAATTATCAAGGTATTGACCATTACTTTTAGTAACCTTGTATCACCATTTAAAAATTCTTTGATCCCACCTTCACAAAGTTTCTATCTCTTTTAAATCGTAAAATTCATTCTAAGCTATCTGCAACAAATCAATATTCAACAGACTGAATCTGCAACAGATTCAAAACCGTTGAATTTCTCTTTTTTTACTAATAGAATATGAACAAAAAAATGTACCATTTCATTGAAACAAACAACGGTGATAATTTTACGTACATACTTCCCCGAAGCTCTTAGCTTTTTCTTCCAATAACATACCAAGTACTGTTTTAAATAAAATATAGAAATGGGTACCCGGGTACTGTGTTAACCCATAGATGCACCCTTTTTTTCCTAGATCGGCCTAAAAAAACACACTTGTTTTTTAATATTCCTTTGTTGCTACAAGAAGACTGCCATAGCCGTCGTTTGCCAGCACGCCAACAAAAATCTGACGGCTACATCCGACATTTGCGGCAATGGGTTAAATAAACTACACAATTGGGCACCCGGTTGCCCACGCCAGGGTAACGGTGCAAAATGGGAGATGTCCTTACACGGCTGTCGATGCGATAAAAAGGAAAGTAGATTGTTCGTTGTAAAACGTTGCTCGTTTCGTACCGCGTCAACCTGTTGGCTACAGAATTTTTTCGCGTTTCACTCTCGCAATCGGAAGGCGGGAGTTGAAAGTTGCGTCGCGCCGTACGCGTTGGAAAACGAAGTTTCGAGCGGTGTGCGGTTGCACCAGCTTCGTTGTTGCATGATTTCGAATGTTGCCTGATCTTGCGCGGAAGCGTTTCACGTGCATGACAAAGCGCACGTCAACGTTGGCGTAAGCACTCCAGGGATTCAAGGAAGCGTTTCTA
Organism: Macropis europaea; assembly: GCA_916610135.2. Lineage (NCBI taxonomy): Eukaryota > Metazoa > Arthropoda > Insecta > Hymenoptera > Melittidae > Macropis > Macropis europaea. The sequence goes on along the minus strand of OU744344.1, from coordinate 11,255,690 downwards.
CAACGCTCCACGCGGAGATACGTTGTAGATGTTACGCTCTCCGAAACACATATTACGCTCCGTCAGACAGGCTGAAGATAAATTAATGATATTTCGCGTGCGCCCTCCGCGAAGGAATATTTCTCGCGTTACTGCAACGCGTTTCCACGAAACTGTCGAACCACGTACGTTTCAATTAGGTGGAAATTATTGGGATTTAATGGCATTAAAGAGTTCCTCCCCGATCACGCTGAACCCCCGTGACCCGCCATGGAAATTAGACTTTCAATATCCTTTTAACACGTCGACTGCCATGGGGATCACGTTAAATTCTACTTAGTTAAATAATTATTCATTTTAACAATATTCTGAGCGAATCTTACATTGCAACGCTAAGGTTGCACAACAGGCATGCACAAGGTTGACTGCTTAAACATTTTCTTCCTTTGTGATTTATAGTAAAAAGAGTAATTTATGTGTTGTCTGATCAGGGATGGCTGTTTCCACTGTGGCAGTCAATGTGTTAACACTCTGACAGCAAATATTTTGAGAAAACTAATTACCATTGGCCATTTCTTGCAAGACATTTTAAATAAGAAATATTCTGCGTGATACTTTTTATGTACAATATTTTACTATTTTTATTTTGTAAATAGTTGGATATTTCTTTTTGATCAGGGGTAGGTATGCTCAGTTATTTGTTTTATGTCAATGTTATGCAAATAAGTGAAGTCACATGTGCGTGACAACGGCCGTCAAAGTGTTAATAAAACGTTCCATTTAGTAAATTTGATTAATGTTACTTGGAGTGCATGTTCCTTTAGTAAGACTGTGATACTATCAGGCCATCTTACAAGTACAGTAGATCTCCATGTAACGTGGATTCAAATCTTTGTCACGGTAATTTGATTCTCATCGAAAAATTCAAAACTGTGTGCGCCACATAAACAACACGAGCTTCATTAAATAAAATTGAATAATGTATTCATATTTATTTAACATATGTACGTTGCGTTTAATTGATGGAGCTATAGGTTGTAATTTGTTATTGTTAATCGTCAGTGTAACTTTTATTATATTTTACAAATGTAAATATGTTAAATTGCACACACATCCTTGATTTAACTATGATATGTACAACAATAACAACGGTTCATATAACTGTATAGTAATAATCTTTTCCAAAAATGACATTTGATATACACCGACTCGATAGCAAATGTATAATGATACAATTAGTATTTCTTATGTTGCTGTATAACATTCTTTTAAGATTCTCCAAGAATTAAAATTTGAATTAGAATTTCAAGTTATTGGACGCATTTGAACGAATGACCCAGATTGTCAGGTGCTCATGATGGAAAGGGACACGTTGCCAATTTTGGATTTCATGGATTCACCGCCTGTATGCAGATGAATTAACTTGGGAAATACGGTGTGAAAATTTGGGTGGATGGGCGATCTCATGCATATGTAACAAAATAAATTAAAACCAAACTTTGATTCACTGACACAGAAAATACTCGCCATTGATTGCAAAACGAGTTCAGTATCTTTCGTTGTATGTATAATCCGTTCTCATTGTCAGAATATTTAAATAGAATTTCGTTTTATACATCTGTCATTAAATTTGCAGGTAAACGTGGTTGTTATATTTTGTCATATACCTTTTTACTTTTAACATTAATCTAAGAAAAATAATTCCATCCTCAACAAATTTTGATTATTAGGTTAATTACAATCTAAATATTTAAATCAAATATAATATACTTAATTAGGGTAAATGTACCAGTAGTTGACACTATAAGACTCATTTCCCATTGTAATTATTGTCACGGAGTTTTATTTTTAGTAAGCAATGTTGTAGGTGGATAACTTGATTCGTCAGCTGTTGTTAAATTAATTGAATTCATTAGTATTGATAAATAATCCTATAATAAAGTTTTATTAACAAAATTTGAACTATCTATATAATATATCAACATAACAGTTGCAGGTTCCATATACACGAATATTAATATCTTTTAAAATATTGTCAACAGCCTATTAAAAAAATTTGTTTAGATATCTAAAATGTAGCTAAACCCGTATACAAGACATCAGTGTCGTAGCATTATTAGTTTCTTCAAATTCCAAAATATGACCTCCAAACTGCCTTTCCGGACCAGAAGAACCTCTCAATTGTTAAATTTTTAAATACCCAGTTTCTCTGCGTCATTTGTAACATTCTCTAAACGTTTCTATAAATGCTCTTCGCGAACTCCCACGTTGCATCGGTTCTACCTAACAAGGATTCATCGAAATACTCACGGAGCATCCATCGGGGAACGATAGTTTTAGAAGCCGCATAAAAAGTCGAATGTATTGTCCCTAAATCGGATTTCTGTTCCAAAAAAGAATCTCCACGGTATGACGTCGAATTGGCGAACGTCTCGAAAAGCTAAGAATGGACGCGAACGTGAATAATGTGTACCGATCGTACGTCACTCCTTCATCAAATGACGTCAAGCAACCGATCGATTGATTTGCGTGCTAAAAATTAGCGAAATGGACTGCTCTCTATCTTTCTAATCTTAATTACCAGTCTTTCAACCCCTTCGCATGCTATCGCTGGCTTCTGCGGGAGCGGGACAACGATCTCGCCAAATCCATCAAACTATAAAACGCAGAAACTCCAAAGACGAATCGTTTTGTTTTGCGCATAACATCGGGCTCATTCGTGGCTTCGCGAGCAAAAAATATCTCGATTGAAGACAGCTCCCTGTACGCGACGTTAATTATAAATAACGACCAGTATACTTGTCCCGTAACGTTGCAGATACGAGCGATTCAAATATATATGGCGTCGACGAAAATACGCCGTGGACGTAAATAAAACTGCAAATTTTTGTCCAGCTAGAAGAAACGGATGATAGTATAGTTGCGAGCGAACGTGATTATGTGTTTCTCGCGGCGAATTAATTCGAATGCACTGTTTTATCCTACCCCGCCTCGCGGAGTTTAATTTTGAAACGTATGATAACGTAGTTGGCACGGAAGATTAAATTTAAACATGAAATACTCTTGAGTACGATTGTCTGGGGAATAGATTTACAGGTACACACTAAAACATTCCGTCAGGAACGTAATTTTATTTCTGCCCTCTGCAGTCGAATTAATTATACAGTGAATAGAAGAATGTATTTCGTTGCATGATAATATTATTTTCAATGAGCAGAAATAAAATAAAAGCTTAAACTCAACAAAACCACATAAAATACCAGAGCAATTTTCCAATCTCCTCCACAAGCTACCTTACAATAGAAACGACCAAGTCAAGTTATCCAGACTACTCATTAGACACACAAGATTAACACATAATTTTCTACTACAAAGAGAAGCTCCTCCACGGTGTGAATTCTGTGACCTATCACTCACAGTTGAACATATAATCATAAAATGCACAAAATTCGATGAACCACGCAACAAATTCAGAATCCCCAAGGAACTTATACCAGTCGGAACAAAGCAGAAAAAACCTCCTCAAATTCTTCAAATCGACAGACATATGGGACGAGATCTAGATAGTGATATAGTCGTCGCTAATGACCTAGTTGTCGATGCGACGTTAAAGAAAGAAAGAAAAAAGAAGAAGAAAAGCTTAAATTCCGGTAGAGAAATGCAAATATAGCTAATTTTTGTGTCATACGAAGTAAGTACATATATGAGGGTATCTTAGCGTGGTTCTGATTTGAAGTCAATTTACATGTACTTATAAATCTTTAAGTTCAACACTTGACATCAGTTAATCTAGATTAATTTATTTTAACCATGACTAAATATAAAATTGTATAGGGTCCTCCCATCTCATAATTACATCAGCGTATTTCCATTCCAAACATAAATTCGTTATTTAAATACAAGTCTTTTTATATTTTATTAGCCCTTTTAGTGCCGGGCGAAATAGAGGTGCCTATGCGAGAATAACCGGCCGAATTTCACGATTTTACTAGGGTTTGGGAAAAGGCTCATAAAAACCAAACAAAAAACAATATTTAAAACGAAAAACTATTTCTTTTTAATTCTCCCGTAATGAAATTAGACCATTTATAACGTATCATAAATTTATTTTGAGATTGAGTTCTCTCGCAATGCGAATAGTAAAGCGCTACAAGGTGCGGGCCGATATATCGGCTCTGGCACTTCTCGCCAGTGCAGCAAGGGCCGATATATTGGCCTCCGGCACTAAAAGGGTTAAATCCTTCGTTCTAGGCTTCGATCGAAAGACAATTGATTAACCATTGAGAATACGTGTTACAACGGGTTTCCGTACATTAACCAGGGTTAACCGGGTGTTCAGGTAGCGACTTACGGAGCAGTTATCATCTATGGCGTGAAACGTCGACTGCCACACCGTGTGGACTGACAACGATGCGATTTTATACACTTCGAGACAACATGAAAGTAATTTGAAATTGTACACTTTTTAATGAATAATATTGGTAATTGCTTACAGCTCTTCCTGGGTCTGTTAAGTCTTCCTAAATACTTCACTAATGGTATTCATTGTCAGGTACATAAAAAGGGAATTGAAGCGTCACCCAACCGTGGGAGACATGGCAGTTAAAGTATTAAACGCTGTTAGCACACCGTACAGATTTCCCTCAAACACCTGTACACCCTTTTCCCAGTCACAGGGTCAGCACGATGCCTAAAACCGATCCGCTGTCTTCCACGCGAGCACCGCTGCAGTTGTCGCCTAAAAATCGCCTCTCGAGGTCGATATCGAAGGAAAAAACGGCGTGCAGGGAGGATCGGAACAGCGTTCATGAACAGGTGTCTGCGGAATGCCGTGACACGTTCGCGGTGGGCCGTCCGACGCCGCGACGCTCATGCGCGTCCCGGTGCATGATGAACACGGGCAAGAGGACTGGCGTTGGGGTTGGACGTGGCAAGGGGGTTGATACACGCCGACGGAAAGAAGGGGTGCTGGAAGGAATGAGGACCAGTGGGCCAGTAGTCCACGATAACGTCGCTTCAGTTGATCGTCGGCCGTTCTCGCCGCGGTTCCATCTCGCGTCTCCTCGCGGAATTTCACGCGTCTTTCGCGGCGTGTTCTCGGCTCGGAGGTCGAACAAATGCGGCAAGGAACGAAACGGAACCGGAAGTCGGTCGAGCCGCCGTCCCGCGACACGTGATCCTCGTTCGAAACGTCGCTGGCTGATCGAGCACCGGTCGGCGGGGGGTTGAAAAGTGTGCGATTTTCTCCCGAAGAAAGTGGTGAAAAGTTCTTCCGTCTGCCTCGTTTACGGTACGAAGCTGTCTTCCGTTGTCTCAAAGGGTTCAGTTCTGTGCGTGATCATTCTCTGTGCTGTTCGTTATCGCGCAGCTGTGATCGAAGAAATCAGTTCTCTGTTCGGTTGAATGTGAAAATGCTAAATAGAGAAGCGAGATCGTGTAAAAATTGATCGTCCGATCGAAATATCTTGCTGCCGTCTCATCGTCTTATCGTTCTTTTTCTTCTCATTGTCTCTGCGTACTCGTATATACACAGACACGGACACAGACACAGAGGCGGGAGAATAGGGAGACTGCGAATTCAGTTCCTCGATGAGGGAAGGAGTACGCCACGAAAATCCCGGCACCGTTCAATAAAAATCTGATTCCCGAGGAATTCAAGGCTGCACCACTGTGAAACGATTAGACCTTCCATTCGGCTTTTTGCCGCTGGATAATTACCTAGAGATGGGAGGGGCGGGAAACGGACGAACGGAAGCGTAAAGGGAAACGTGGCGAGAAGAAACCGCGTTTCACACGTACACCCGATGGAAATCTATTCTTTCCAGCGAAAATTGATTTATAGTCGGATTATCTGTTCCTTCGGCACACCTGGCCGCCAGTAGAAGGAACTTGATTTCAAAATATGCATGATTTTTAGCAAATTCAATTGTTCGGGTATCTCTTGCAGCGTTAATTTCTTTATTTATTCAAGGTGTAATGTAATTTGTAGGAACCACTTCGAGGGTTATACAATATTTAAAAATAATTAGAAAATTCATATAATAGGTACATTTGGTTCAAACTTGTTTATGAGTTATAATGAGTTTTTTTTTTAAAGGTAACTAAGCTGTTGTACTCGATTTTGTTTGATTGTTTAGAAATGATGCTGGATAGTTCAACCTTGCTGACTAATCTGTATTTAGTATCTCATAAGTTATGAGGCATCACACTCTGTGAATCATGTCACTTCATCCTGTTGATAAGAGTATTGCGCGTTAAGAGTTTGTAATAGCGTTTAAAGTGATAATGACTTATTATAATTGAGAAATTTGTTTTTTTGCTAAGTTTGACTAATACCTGGAAGCGTTTAAAGGAAACTTAAAGAAGATGATTTATAAGACGTTTATGCTTGTACTTGGATGCAAGGTGGTCATTTTGAACACCTCATATAAAAAAAATGTAAGAATTGCTATAGTTTGAAAGCAAGGCGAAATTGAACATATATTTATATGAACTTTTTTTGTTTTTAAGTATTGAAGCCAGTTCTTGAAGTGGGTCTCACAAATTCTGTTGTAACCATTATGTTTATTTGTAAATATACGTTGCAACAGTGAATTCTTGTGTTAATTATATTTTTATGTCACTAAATTGTAAAAGATAATTATTGATACTGTTCTATGTAGTTCATTTATCCCTGAAATACGATTTTTCTTTGTACAATGATACGGAAAATGAAAGTTATTATGAAATTGCTTTGTGAAATTACATTTTTAGTAAAAAATGCGATATATTTTAAAAACGTTGTAGTGCACGTGAAAGCAAACAGAAAAATTCTAATAAACATGAGATAAAAGTACTTTCTTCTCTTATATTTAATTGTAAAACATTCTGTAATGACATAGAATATACTGATTATATTGTAATATACATAAATATGATATTTATAAAAGCTTTTTTATTGCTCAAGTATTTCCTTCATTTATAGCATCTGCTTTATTTACATTCCGTTTACACTAACACAGAACTTTTATTAGTCACAAAATGCTACACCTATTAAAAATTTTCTGGTCCCTTAACTTTTCTCCAGATAAGAACTTGAAATTAAACATTCCGCAGTGATAGTTTACAAATGTACACGTTCATAAAATATTCCGTAGGCTACAGAGAATAAAAATATTTATTTGTTCGTATTGACGAGCATATAAAATTCAAATTAAAATTCTACATGTGTGTTGCATTTTTTAAAACTCCAACTTCAAATGAACCTAAACTATCGTCTGAATAAAATTTTCAATTAATCCGTGTTCTAATTATTTTTGCGAAAAGTAAAGTTGTATGGAATATACAACTTACTTATGCAATAAACGACAAGAATGGTTTTACAATAATTATGGTTGCTTCATAACTGAGAATGCAGCTGAAACTTCAGAATATTACATTCTTGAATGGCGATTGTGAATTTACAATAATGTGTTACATAATGGAACGCTTTATTATGTCCATTGTCATGATTCTATTATGCACCATTATGTCGAATACACCATTATCTGAAATACACACCCACTGCATTTTTATATTAACAATTTGAACAAAACTAGAATTTCTATACCTTCTTGCTACTTTCCCGCGTATCAGATTTTTATATTGTGCTTGTTACTGCTATTAATGTTATATACGTTATCAACAAAGAATTAATGAAAAATTCTCCTTATTAAGATCATACATGATCTGAATTTATTACATGTAATTCAAAACTTCTCAAAGAAAAGTAAAATGAAAATATATTATATTTAACCCTTTAACTGCCATGTCACCCATATACGAGTGACGCTTATAATTAGATTCAATCATTATTTATTTGATCATTTCTGGTATTTATACATTTATTTACTAACGTTTAATGATACCAATAAAAGAATGAGGAATATTCCTAATATTCGTGATTAATAAAATTACAACTTGCGATTATATTTTCCTTGTGCAGAAATTTAGAAAGTTTAGCATTTTCCATCAATAGATTATGCCAGTGAAAGTGTTAAACAAGTGTAAGAGATAATAAATTCTGTAATTATTATACAAGTATTTACGTGTTTCAACAGTTAATTACATTAATTCAAATGAAACACTTCAATCGATCGCAGTTAAATCGGAAACAAATTCAAATGCATTCCATAATATTTAACACAAATTCGTACTTTATGCCCTGAATTTTGCGATTCCAATCGACCAGAGTATTTGGCGTGCTTCAAAGCATAATAAATGAATTTTCTCAATTTTGTTGTTTCCGTTCTAATTCTTCTCTTGTAATATTTACGGACGCATAAATTCGATATCCTGGCGAATTTCTCTTGTTTCCTCATAAATATTGAAGTCCCGAAGCTTTAAAGAAATATCCTCCGGTGTTCCGTCGTCTCGTTTAAATACGTTTAACTTTCTTATGGCGACTTTATTGCGCCATATTTTCCAGAAATATTAAGTAACTTCGTATGTATTCTGAAGACTGAAACTAACAAAGAAGTCGTAATAAACGTGAATCCTAAAGTCACTAGTTTTTGAGATAAACTTATGTTAGATGACATCTCTCTGTTAGTTTCGATTTGGATCGAAAGTAAAGTTACACAGCATCATAGTAATATTTATTAACGAAAAACAGGGAAGTACAATAAATATGCACGCCTTATCCTTTCAACAAATGAAAGTCGATCATTTTTGTAGTAGGATTTTATGGAAGTGCGAAAAACCTTCTGCACCAATTTTATAATTTATGTTATGATAATGGTTATATTTATAAAAAAGTAATAATTTATGATCTACGTTAATTGGAGATTTTTTCTTAGCTTCAACACGTAGATTATGCGTGCAAATTTTGTGACAGGTCATCACGCTCACCCTGTATAAGAATGTTTGTATACGTAACAATAAAAACATAATTTTTGGTAATATTCTGTTATTAACTACAAAAGTAAGCGTTTTCGAAAAAGCATCTTAATTAATATAAATTTTTTGCAAACTACATATTTGGGTGGCTGGTTTGTTAAGAAACTGAATAAATATTTTTAATAATGAATACATGCACTTACTCGTATAATTAATCAATGTAACTAATTTTTAACGAGATGCGCAATTCTCGAAGAATTTATATGAATTGTTTTTTAATATTTATTCTCTCACCAAAGTGTTTCTGTTAATATACACATTTAACAGTAAGAGCACTTGCTGATGTTCATGCTTTGACTGCAACATATATACAGGGTGTTGTTGAATTATAGATACAAACTGTACAAAATCGTAGAATTCACTACAAGAAAACAAAGGTTTTAGTGAACATGCATCCGGAAATTGGCGGTTTCGTAGATATTCAATCTTCTACTTTAATCAATGATGTCAGTGATTTTGTAAAGCTTTTCTCCCGGTTCTGTTGGACCATTTTAAATATTTTTTACTAGTATCATTTGCAGTCAGATAAATAACAACTGAATTCAAGTGTCACCCACGTTTCGAAGACGCGGCGGTCGACGTGTTAAAAATTGTCTCGTTCTACGATTACTCAAGATTCTATTGCTTCACTGTTCCCTTTCTTCAACGGCAAATAATCTTAACGAACAATTCCTCCGATATCTCGTAGAGCTCTTCGAGTTCCGTGGCGATTCGATTATTGCGATTTCATTTTCTGGCGGCTGTGATCGTCCGGATTTCAGCAGTCCAACACAAACCGCGGCGCCTTTTATCGTCCTCGTGAATATTCAAATTCGAGATTACTCTGTAATAAATGAATCCGGCCGGGCGGCTCTTCGTTTTCACATCCAGACGATAATAAATCGAACTCGTTTATTTCCGGCTGCAACGCAAAGCCGTACAGGAAAATTACCTCGATACACGGCATTTCGAAAGGGGATAACGATTATCCTTGGCGTGAGTCGAGCTTCCGTGTTTTCCGCACGCGAGCAGATGACAAGACTTTTCACGGAATCGGAATCAACGCGTCAGAGAAGTTCGTGCCGCGAATTTCGCGCGATCAATGATTTCGCACGAATCCCCGGTAACAACGTTCAATTATTTATTTACTTAACCCCCTATAACGCCGTGCGACTTGGAAGTTGCATGTCTATATTTTTTTTACGTTTATTGCGTTCATTTATCACCGTGTAGAATTATATAACAGCCGAGTATACTTATCTACAGAATTTCTGTTCGACTTCCCGCATCGACTCATGAAATTCAAGCTGCTGTTAGTCAGGATTTCATTATTCTCTTTCTATTTCGTTCAGCCAATTTCGCGATGTTAGCGTATTGAACGATCCATGCAGTTTGGCCAATCCGCTTCTAATTAGCAAGCTTGTACGGTGCGAATGGAAAATTATGTATGAACGAGAAAGAAAATAATTTAATGAGATTACAGTGTAACGATCGAGGATGATTGTGTAATCGAATTATTTAATAAACGTTTCGAGGTAATGGGAATGTTCGTGCTGGGTGTTTTGCTGTACGTCAATCACCTGAAATATTCTTCATATTTGTGGTGATACGAATGAATTAATATTTGCGGAACAAATTAATAGAAAGGACGCTAAAATAATATGATAGGACAACAGTTTTCATTGCAGACTTTGCGTTAAGATCTCCAGGTCATCAAAGTTTCGTTTTAATGGTACGATATGGTTTTGTTCGCTTCGCACTATAACTGACTAACGAAAGCACTTCCAGAACTTATGACGATATGATCTTTAAATTACTTTGAATACAAGGAATTGTAAACTATTTTTATGACGCTGAAAAATTATACAGTTTATGCGTTCGAATTTTTAGAAACTACCATTGACAAGTTATGTCTTATCTGCAATATGAACAGATGCTTCAGTAAGAGATTTGAATTTAATGATAAGACAGAATTTCTTAACATTAATATTATAAATTATATTATTAATTAAAGTATTATATAATCTCGCTTTATAAACAATACAGTTCAATTACTTGAATCTTGTCTCTTTACTGGTATTAAACATTCTTCGTTTGTTCCCCTTACCGTTCATATAAATTGAACCATTTTCATTAAAATGCTACCTGACTTTTGGTCCACCCTGTATAATGAAGGGACGAAGAAAACATACGAGTAACCGGTCGCGTGTATTGTGTCATCATTGCGAAAGTTTTTGAAATAAATGAAGACGAACGACGGGTCAAAAAGACCCGAAGACCGCATTAGGGTTAAGTGCTTCTCATTCTCGCTTCATTGCTGTACGTTCAGCCTAACCGTCGCGAAAAAGTGACCATAAAAAAATTAACGAAGAATGGCAGACAAATATTCGATATTGAAAATACGGACAAAAATCACGATTTTTTGTTGAAACCCGTCATTTCGAAAACAAATAGCGGAAGGATGGAAATGATGCACCTCTCTGTAATTACACTTCATACAGCGGAAAATCGATGAATGCTGGTCCACACGCGTACGATTTAATTAAGTTCGCACGAAAACGTTGATTCCAATTAGTTAATGGCTATTTCGCGGTCAAAAATCTGGCAATGAAAAAGCCCCCCGTTCGATTAATAATTCAAACGCATTAGCGGGTAAATCGAACGCATCGCCGGCGTGGGTCGAGAGCGATGAAAGCTTCACGTCTTCGTTAATGACCATACGTGATTACGCGCAGATTACGATTTAAATGCAATATCTGGAACATAATGACCCACTCAGCCGTGCCAGGCTAGCCTTCGCAAAGCTATTCTATGTTCTGGTTATTGAATCGATTGTATGGAGTTCGAATTTCTGACTGTTCCGTTTTTATTGATCAACAGTTTGTCGTAATCGTTAAACCTTTGAGCCCTGAGAAACTCGGGAAAAAGCGTGCACCATGTGCTGAAATTTTTCACGGTGGAACATACGTTGAACTGAATCTTTCATTGTAATGATTCGTGAGATATCGTTTGCTTCGTTGTTTCAGTGTTTTGAAACTTCAGAATATATAATGAAACAAATATGTTTTATTAAGACACTCTGAGGTGATAATTCGTCCGAATATGATGATTTATAATTTACAATATACAGCTTGTCCGGACCAATACGGTGGCTTATAGCACAGTGCGAACGATTTTTCAAAACGCAGATGTGAGTTCTTTGTTCTCAAAGGGTTCAGTTGGTGCATATGAAATGCTTTTGAAGACATCCTGCAATATAGTAACAAGTGATAAATATTGTCTAAAAAATTAACTGCTATAATTCATATATTATACTTCACAGGGTGAGGCACCTAACATACTCATTTTACGTATATTGTAAATTATGCCACTATAGTAAATGGTTCTATTAAAAAGTTCAAGGAGGACATTAGATAGCGTATCAACTTTTATTGTAAGGCAACGTTTTGGAAATTTGAAGGTCAATTCTGTTTCTTTGTCTCTTTTATGTCATATTTTGTATGGCAAAATTCAAAAGAATATTAGATACTGAATAAAAATATGAAAGAGATATATGTAATCTTCAAGTCTTTCCTAAGAAGATAAATTATTCTCGAGCCCGTGGTCATGTCTACGGTGACTCATTAAATTGACCAAATGAACGTGTTATTTGAATATTCTTTTATTTAAACTATTTTCAGGGTATTGTTATTTGAACCAAGGTTACAGTATCTGCAATAAAGAACATTTCAAATATGTTTACAAAATTTTCAGTTAGTCAGTTGCACTAGAATCAGGGAAGAGAAATAATCAAAAACAATTGATCAATTTTGTTAGTCACTGTATATTAAAACATACGAATATTTAAGAACAGAAATATGTATTCATACTACAGCTGCATTTTAATTGTGAGCAATGTTGTATACATGCCTAGTCACTGTCGGATTCTTCAATCCATGAAAATCAGTTCTGTAAGTCACTAAATTTCTGTATACACATAATCATTCTTATTATCAGTGAACATTAAAAACTCTCTTGGCAAGGGCGTCAAATTTTGAATAATTTAGTTGTGCCTCGATATGGACTTAACCTTTCTGTGTGTTAGATTGATAGGTAACGAAAAAGACCGCACCTCAAGGATAACGCGGTTATAGTGTTCGATAACGTGAAAAGAAGGCCGCGTTACTTCTGGAATAAACCAATAATATTCGAGTATAAACGATCGAATACCGTCGTTTCGGAGAAACGACGAGAGAGGACACTAATTCGAAGGATACTTTCCAAAAACGTTAAAGAACACCTATTGTAAATCAAATTTCATTCCAAAAAGCAGCAATACAATTTTAAAAACTTTTCGCAGCTGCAGCAAGACATTTGCAGATGAATAATCATCCTATTTACTAGAGGTGGTATAATCTGCACTCTGTCTTCAAACATAAGTACAGTGGAACCTCTATTATCTGAACTATAATTGGTAAAAGGCTGACTCACATATTAAATATGTTTTGCATAAAAATTCTAATTTTCTTTTAGAATATAAAATACATAGTGGTATAAAATTAAGTAGACACCAATTCAGTGGCATCAATGATAATTTTAGCTTCTAACTCACATATAATCATTAATTTTTGGACGACCGGTGATCGGATAACCGAGGTCCTACTGTATTGTTATTATTTCTGTACCTGGTTAGAAAAAGGACCAATGTCTAATTCGAAATTTTTTTGGAAAAGAGTGCACATTGAATCTTTCTATTCTAATACACATAACATATTGACCTCTTCAGAATCTATCTAACGTTGCCAGCAATAGTGTAAGGAGTAATAGAGTAAGGTCCTTTTTTCTATGATAACGTTCATGATTTTTATATGAATAAAACGAAAACAAATTTATAATACAATAATATGTAAAATTCTAATTCCAATAATATCTGACAGATATTCTTATGGGATTTCTGCGATTCTTTTCATGGTCCATGCTTATATAACATGTCCTCATCGTTAGGGTGGGTAGACGGGTAACGAAAAGGACACCACCTCAAGGATAACGAGTGTACAGTGTTCGATAACGTGAAAAGAAGGCCGCGTCACTTCTGGAATAAACCAATAATATTCGAGTGTAAACGATCGAATACTGTGGTTTCGGTGGAGCGACGAGGGTGGAGGGTAATTCGAAGGATATCTCGCATCGGCTTTCAACGTTTGTAGCGTTAAGGCTTTAACGATTTAATCCCCGTTTCAATTATTCAAGGGAAGCGGCACGTAAGTGGTGTTGTTTCCACGGGCTGCCAGCCGATTCGCGAAACGCGATTTTCTGTGCTCGTGGGAACGTTTCACCTAACACATTCGTCATTCGCCCTATAGAGATCGCGCAACAGCCAGTAGCCGGTGTTCCTCGGGGCAAACGAAATGAAAGCAACCATTCACGGACCTTGATGTCTGCTCGAAGATGTTCCATGAATAGCAATCGTGTCTAAGTTGAGTACCTGCGGACGAAGTCGATGTTTACCTTTACTTTCGATATGAAATCGTGTTCAAGGCGTTCTAAAATGGATGTTCAAAACTCTGGGCACACGTAGAATTCAATAAAGCAAACGAAAAGGTGTTAGCAAACGTGTACTGGAAAATAAATTTTTTTCGAGTCACAGTGTCACGTGAAATTAATCAGTTGATCAGTTTACTGAATAAAATTATTTTATACTGCAGTATGTGAAGGAAAAGAATGATGATTATGGCGAGTTAGAAGTGGCCACTCTAAAATAACAAATAAATATTTAATAAAGAAAGTTGTGCCGCCTTTTTAACTAAGTAACCTTTGGAACCAAGAAATTTAGATAAACAATATACTGTACGAGTACACAAAATTCTAATCTCAAAGATAGAAGTATAAGTGATCATACTAGGCCCTGACATCATAGGATCACATAAAAAGTACTCTACATTATCTGAAACATATTAACCTGCACTACATCTAATCACCTGGATGGAAAAGATAATCAAGCTAAGTTCGCCGTTAATGACCCAGAAGTACATGCGACGTAAAGCCCGAAGATAAAGAAAAATTATTTTATTTCTTAATTGAACAGTGCGATTGTAAATATTAATATTAACAAACTTTTTCCTTGTGTCCTTGGCACGCGTATAAAATTGTTGTTATAGTGTTTCCCTTCCTTGGAGTACATTTATTTGATTCTTTTTACTTTGGATAATTCTGCCCGCCTTAGCTTAATTATCCTAACTAACATTCCGAAATATCCGAGAAAAATGAGGTTTTATCATTAAAAACTATACGAAAAGCAGCTAGGGCAAATTAATTAAACTGTTTCTAAACCTCTACAAAGCACGTAGGACATTCTAACTTTGTCTTAAGAGGTATAACAACGTATCGAACTCCAAATATTTCGGAATATCTTGAAAAATGCAAAAATAGTAAGCAGGGAATTTTAATTAATAAGGGCAGAACTATTTGTCGCACTTACTTGTAATTATTATTTCAGGTAAAACATGCATAGCCGTGAGACAGTGTAATAAATTCAATATGAAGTAATAATAATACAGAGGACCCTACAGTTTTCACAAAAGATTCTGTTAAAATTGAGTGATCTCTTTCTACAAAAATCTAGATGTTAGCGGTTACGTTTCCGTCCTCGTCGATTTTGCAACCACTCTGACGGAAATATAAATGCGAGGATCTGCGCGTGACAATGAAGAATAACCCTTTCTGCCAGTTGATCCACGGGTTTTCGCTTAGAAATTGAGCTTGTTGATTTCACCGCTTCAACGGATATGTGCAAAGGGTGTTGATAGACCTTAAGCTTCCACCATAGGAAGCCATTTATTCTCCTAAATTGCAATATTAATTTTAGTTTGCAATATTATTAACATGTACATGATTTTAACACTTTGTCGGCCATTAATTATTTTTCGACATCGTTGCAATAATTCTTAAGTAATTAAGCGCTTTACATTATTGTCTTTGCATTGAACGTTTTACAATTTCCACTTCGTAGTACTTGAAATATGTATCATATTATTTTGATGTATTTATTTGTTTCACATGGGTGATATTCGGACGAATAAAGTCACGTATACGTGACAACGGCCGTTAAAGTGTTAAGAAGGTTTGATACACAGAAATCGATGGAAGTATAAATATGTATATTTTAATATTTCTGGGGTTATCTTACAAATTTTATGCTATTGAATACAAATTAATAAGGTAACATGAAAAAAATGTATTATAATTTAGAGATCTCGGTGAAAGACTGTTTTTGCAATTTTAAAGAAAATATTTCTTTGAGATTTCAGTACTTTTATTCAGTATTCTTCTTCTATTTTCGAAAGACGCCAAGTAAACTGGTAGAGTTACACAGGAAACGGAAGTAAAAATTCTTTCCTGGAAATCGACCTTACTTAACATAAATAAATCTCTAGTGATCGCCATGGTTAAAAAAGAAAAACCTTAATACATCGATAAGTCTGAACCTCCATTATCCTGAGTTTTTACTGTTTCAATGAAAATATTCTATCCCGCGCTATCTTTCAGCAAAAATAAAATTGAACTTATAAAGTGCTCCTGTTATTTTCTTAAGAACTTTTGAGCATTTGTTATTTTTGCAGATTTCGAAAGGAAGCAGTACTTTTTCTTGAAATTCGATTCTTTTAAAAACGAATCTTCGGGGCGAAGGATTCTATCGCATGTTTTCGACTTGCTCTGGCACGAAGAATTCTCTTCAGTCGCATCTCAACATTTGTCGCGCCTTGTACACGAGCAACTAGTTTCTCTAAAGGAAAACATACCTACCGTCCCATGCATTTCACGACGTTCTTTCATTTTTAAACAAAAAGTCAGCCGGTTCTCAAGCGCACGACGGTTTCCCTTGAATCCGACGCACGCTTCCTCCGGAAACTGGTTCACCGAAAGTTTCGCCGTAATACTGAAAGTTCGTCAGGAGAGCGTCAACTTCCGACGGTTTCGTGGAATGTTTTATCGCTTTCGCACCGTTCGGGGCCGATATTAAAAATGAAATTCGTTCGAAACGCCCGCCGCCACCGCGTAAATATTTCAATGAGATCGCAAGGTGAGTTCGCAGCCAAATGGTTCGTCGCATTTGGCGGATGGATCGATACTATTTGAAAGGAAAACGCGACGACGAATGTTCCATCGAACCGATAACATTGTCAAGCGACCGGCTACCAGAGTCCTCGCCGCTGGAAAATGGAAAAAGGATTCAATTTTCCCTGTGCGGTCCCTCGCGCTGATACGTTTGCGTACCGGCGACCCAGCGTATGAGTCATGGACTGTCTCACTCGCTTAGCTGATGGCTCAACATGTGGCTCATGCACAGAGATTAGTATTATTAACCTTCATCCGTCCCCCAGATTTCCAACTAAATTTGCCCCTTGGCGTCGAATTAACACAATGGTAAAAAAATCAATATAATGAGAAGGTAGTTATATTTGCAAATTCTTTTATTGAAAGTAAAGAAATTAAATTTTTGTGCATTCACTACATTCAGGCGCAAGATTGTGGGCGTCGTTCGCAAATAATAAAGCGACGTGCAAGTTATACAGCTTTTTTACATTTATCGCTTTCTTCTGAGAAAAATGTGTTAACATGTTGAGCGCCGCGTGTACCACCGGTGACCCACGTACCAATTTTAATTTCGTCAAATAACTGAATTTTGAGTCACATCTATGTTACAATGATAGTACAGAATAGTAAGTGTATTGTCAAATAAATAAATATTTATATATTCAACGATACGTGTTAATAAAAAGGTATGCATACAGTCATATGAAAAACTAAAATTGCAAAATAAAACATGGAATATCTTGAAATTATTACTCTACATATTCATGAATAATAAATCATTTTTTGTCTGTTTCTTTACATTTTTATGAGCCAGTGAAGTGACGACCGACAATTTTGGATCACCCTAATAGATCAAAACCTAGCAGTAACACGAACAAACTTGAATTTCTTAATAGTACCATAATCAAATATTTCATAAAAATGTTGTATTCAACAACAAACTTTCAATCCTGATATGCAACATATTAACTGTTAAATAACATGTATATTGTACTTTAATCTTTTAAGACACTTTTTTTGAGTAATTATTTCGTTTCCGACCACTATTTTACAAAATTAATCTTCCTTGTTGCGATAGACAATTATATGCTTCGACATCACATATATACATGAAGCATATAACATATTATAAGAATTCAGCAATGTATTCTATAATTATGATAAATAGTGACCATATGAAGTTTTAGGCTTGAAGTAAAGAACTAATATAATATCCTAACTTTTCCAGAGTCTTAATTAACATTCTTAAACGCCACAAAGTAATTTTATAATAACTTGCATACGTATCTTTTCCCAAAAAAATATTCTAATACATTTTAAATCTTTTATTTTGTGAGGATCGACTTTTAACATCGATAAAGAAAATCAACAAGCTAGATACACAAAAATCGTATCCCCCCAAAAAAGAAACAGAAAAACAGAAACTAACAAATCCATTACACTCCCCACATCACTAAAACACCGCGTTTTTCAACTTTCTCCAACCTCAGCTCAATTTTCAATAACTCACCCTCAACTCGACATGGTCGACTCCAAAACCCCAAATTCGCAGTCTACAATCCCCTATTGTCACCACCGCGAGCTAAATATTCTCCACCGCCATTTTCTTCTTCCCCGAACGCGAGGTAAATAGGAAATAATCGTGGCAATTTATCAGTGCGCGCAAGAGGCTGACGAAAAAGGATAGCGGAGAAGGAGGTGGAAGAAGGATCTCCAGGAGTCTAATTTTTCAAGAAGGCACGAGGCTGCGGCGTTGCCGGAGGCACGAGAGGACAGGGATCGTCGACGTTCGTCGCCACAGATGCAGGAGATTCGTCAGGGTCGCAAGTAGAGCAAGCGTTTTCGAGGTCAGCCGTCTCCTTGAGCGATGATCGGCTCGCCGATGCCGACGATCGATCGCACGGATCCTTACGAGGCCGTCGTCAACACCTGCTACGAGGACCTTTTGATGTTCGGGAACGACACGAACGCAGCCTGTGACACGGTGCGGTTCACGGTGTCGAGGATCCTGAACGACAGTGATTACGAGAGTAACCTGGTGAACGGGACGCAGCTGGACATCGAGAATGACGGCCTGAACAACTGGTGGGCCATGCTCGCCCTTGTCCTCGTGTTGGGCACTATGGCAGGGAACATCCTGGTCTGCCTCGCTATCGCCAGGGAGAAACGACTCAAGAATGTTACCAATTACTTCCTGATGAGCCTGGCAATCACCGACCTGATGGTTGCGATCCTGGTGATGCCTCTTGGCATACTGACTCTCGTGAGAGGTAAGTCTTCAACCAGGGTTCCTTCGATTGTTTGCTAGAACCGCCTATGGGCCTTAGGTTCTGGAAGATTTGGATTCTTAGACGATTTTTCTTTATGTAGAAATTATGGAGGATGTTAGGAGTGTAGCGAGATCGAGGGCGTGGACAAGAAAGTCCCGTCTCATTGTCAGCTAATGAGGCTCCGATATAATTAGAGTACACTTGATTGGTTAATTTCTTCCTTCTGTCTCTTATTGGAGCGAGGTAATGGTAATAGATTGACAGGCTTTTCATGCCGAGACAAATTTTTCCAAAGCCACTTGTTCTTTTGAGAACTGGTGACCTAGAAACTGTGGTCCTAGAAGTCAGTTTAAATTCCATTCATAGTCACAACGAAAATGTCAGGCATTCTTCCCAAGGCTCTTGCGATCCTTTGGGACCTCCCAAAATTTCGCCACATGGCCCACGAGTGTTGTGACGCAACAACAAGCAGTCGGTGCTGTTTGTTTTTACCGTGTAATCACAAATGTTTGGTTAACACCTTGACATACAAAGACGTCTGGGATACGTCATTTGTTTATTATGTCATTGTAAAGCTTACATAACTGTTAAATTGAAATATATTAAATAATATTTTTTCAACGAATCGAGTTTCATTTTATTCTTATGTCAAAGGGTTAAAGAACTGGATACCGTGATAAATTATTTATGATATGTAAAATAGGTAATTATGAATGATATTATATAGAGCAATGCAAAAGTTGTCTTATTATCTTAAAAATTAATGAAGATACGTAAGTGGTCTGTTTCTCATGACTCACCCTGTACATGGCAGAAATGTTTCTCGTCGTTTAGGAGACGGCGTAAATGAGGGTGTGTGCGAAACATTCTATGATGACACGGTTATAAAAAATAATTAACATGGTACAGCTATGTTTCGCATAACGGCGTAATTAATTGTGGAAAATGAAATACAAAAATTACGGAATATATAAACAGACGTAGAAAATAATGTTATGTTAGGTGTGACATAAATGTGGCGGAACATTTTTGTAACAACACAAAACAGACTGAACTAATATCGTGTGAAAAATTGTCACGTGTGAAAATAGTGTGTATTATTTTAAAGCAACCAGAGAATTATATTTAAGTAGATTATGACAGTCGTTTCTAATGAGAGTGTACTTAATAATGGAATAAAAATTGAAACAAAATTTCTTAAAATGATTCATACTGATGTACGAGTATCGATTTAACATTTTGTTAAATGAGTATTAAGCTGAACTAAAAAGTGAAATTAGCCTTTTTTCAGTCTGCATAATTCGATTCGAGTGAAAGGAGCAGAGGTGTGCACTATTAGGTTAGTGTACAGGAAACCAATTTTTTTGTATTTAATACGTTGAACGCCACAGTGAAAACTGACATACCTAGTCAGACATGTTATAAATTGCTGTTTGTAATATTAATCATGAAAATACACAGCATTAACTGTTCCATCGTATACTCGTGTTTTTATATTATTAATGGGATATTAATATGTTTCACAATTTTACATGACTCAAGAATTATTTCATACAACGTTCGGAAAAATTTAATTTCGCTTTTTACACAAAATTTAACACATTATTATGAAAGTAATATTTTGCATTTTGGTTCTCTCATCAGTATGGGATAGTCAGAAATAGACACAAATTGTATTTTTCAATTTTTATTTATTTTCGTTTCATATACAAGTACTTTTCGTTCATTGTGCTACTTATTGCAGGGCACCCCGTATTTTCTGATAATGAAAACCAACACTCACAATCATGCCGTATGTTTATATCTGAGCTTCTTCTGTTATTAAAATAAACACAGAAATACGCAGAAATCGCAAGAATTTTGCTGAATATTCAGCGATCTCTAGAAGCAAATTTGTATCGATTCCCCGATGTCCTGCAGCTGTTATTATTACCACTACAACCATTATCGTTCGTCTGTTTCCTCTAACGAAAATGTATCGCGTTTCTTTTATCTAATTTCCCTGCATTCGATACGCCTATGTCGTGATTAAATTGTTTCACCTCGCTGCGAAACTTCGGAACCTGAAGAAATTGAAATAACGAAAAACGAACGAGCCACAGCATGATGGCCGTTTTTGCGGGGGAATTGTTAGGAATTCTATTTTGCCAGGTGAATGGAGAATTTTTAACGAACTTCAGCTGTTCGACAATAGTTTTAATC
Source organism: Macropis europaea (assembly GCA_916610135.2). NCBI lineage: Eukaryota > Metazoa > Arthropoda > Insecta > Hymenoptera > Melittidae > Macropis > Macropis europaea. The sequence goes on along the minus strand of OU744344.1, from coordinate 11,234,271 downwards.
AACGATGAAAGTTCAAAATGTATCCCTCCGGGTGGAGCTGCTAACGCGACGCAATTATTTTTCTCGGGACGAGTTGATGAATGTGCCATAAAATGTCACATTTAATGCGACATCCGGTAATATTCTAGCAACTATTACGTTTCGAAGGCTAAACTGTGCTGTTTCGTTTAATTCTTAATTCGATAAATCGAGGATTGTCCGGCATGGCCATTCAATAATTTAATGAGTTTGATGTTTTTTTCTGATTGACTATTGACCGCGCAATGAAAGTGGCCATTCAGAAGATGATTGGACAAGTTCGAACGTAATGAAAATGTCTATCATATATTGTTCTCTTGTCTGGTGAAATTAAGTGTGTATTCGGAGAAACTTCATTTATGGAGTATAAATATAAACATCCTGTAATAAAAATAAATAATTTTCAATATTTTATTGAACATTGATTAAAATTAATGACCAGTAAAGTTAGAATTCTTCCAGAATGCGAATAGAATTCGTTTATTTGCTTAATTTTTGAGACAAATAGAATTATACAGCAGTAGTTCTAAGTATACTTAAAACAGAAAAGGTTTAATACACATTGGTAGGAAAATCAATATTAACTGAGTTGTAAATAATTTTGTGTTGAAAAAATTATTTAAAGGGTTATTTACGATTGGAATAATATTGATTTCTTGCTATATATTTATTCGACATATTTTCTTCAACTTGTCCAATACTAAGTATTCTGTAATTCCTGTTTACTAAATAGTACAGCTTGAAAGTTTCAGAGTCGTTTTGGAATTTTCCAAAATATGACCCGCGTAAAGAATTAAATTTTTCATCATATAAAGTCCTCCAAATACAACATATTTCATTCAGAATTTTGTTCTAATATCAATGAGTCGAAAGTTATTTTATAGTACATGGGAGTTTCTATAGACTCACCATGTATATATAGACAGTACAACATGCATAAAATATGAACACGTAAATCGCAATATGGGAACACTTTCCATATTGTACCAGTTTATGTTGAACCACTGAACCAATACTATATTCAATATTAAATTTGATGGTATACCGATATGACGTCATATTGGTATTTTCATATTTCGCTTTCTAAAAGAGTTACCCAAATAAAACCTAAAAACGCTTGTATTTTACACGCTGTGTACTGTGCGTACTTGCAATAATTGCTGGCGGAAAACATGACTCACAGAATTTGGAATTATTCATGAGTATGCAATAAAACTACAGACTACTTCACGCTAGGAGGTCCAAATGCATCAGCCGATGCAATTCCATTTTTATTATGTGTATAAATTGAAATCTTTTAGACCTTTTGAACCTCACCCTCTATGACTTCTGATATATCGATGGAATCAATATTGGTAGAAAATCTACATAGGCAACATACATATGTGTATATAGCTGGTGAAACATCTTGCATTATAGTGATAAAGAGGACTTCATGCTTCATACCCTCAAGAAAACTACTATTTACCCAGGACGCAACAGTCCCATTCATTCGCATCGACGCGACACCCCATAATGATGTGTCTAATTATCTAGAACTTCCAAAACTGCCAGCAATTTTAATTTTCAAAAAATACTCTACTCCACGAACAGCTTGCACTTGCCACCCTCTAAATTACAAGATGCGCGTTATAAGCAATTAAATGTAAAAGTACTTCTCATATCTAGCCAACTGCGTCCAGTGTGAGTACTCTGACACAGTGAATATGTTTCGATATATTTCTTATGTTTGTGTTTAAGGAAGTATTTGTGAATTCTGTGGTGTAAGAAAGGTACTACGTGTTACATGCGAAAAATGCTCGGTGGCCAACGTGTAGTCAAGCCAACTCTCGTGTTTGGCAATGTGTTAACACTTTGAGTGCCACGTCTCCCATATTTGGGTGACACAAAAATTCAGTCATTATTTATTTAATCATGCATAGTATTAATGAATATATTTAATAAGGTTTAATAGTAGCAGCAAAAGAAATTATGAGAATTATTAATATTATAGATTCAAAAAGGTACAATTTATAGTTATATTAATTTTGTATAAAAATTGTCTTAAGTCTTCGATTGCAATAAATGTGGACGTTACACTTGTCCTGGAAATCCACTCGAGAAACTCCAATGCATTCCAGATAACTTATTTTCCATAGCAAATCGCTGATTAATTTTCTTCTCGGACAGACCACGACGCCTCCGCAAGCGTTTACGAATTACGAGGGGATTTTATTACATTTTTCTCGATAATCTTCGGGATTTACGTTTCATTCGCGCGATGCCGCGGCAAGCGGTTCGCCGATAACCAACAATAGCTCCGAAGTGCTTCAACTTTCACAGAACTTTCAATTACGCGACACGCCGTGGAACTCTGCCTGTCCTTGCCTGCTTGCTCTTGTTACTCGTTCCCCCGTTGTCTCCTGTTTATGATGAAGCTGCACACTCGCAGTGTCAAACTCGATTTGCAGCATTGCGTCGTCGTTGCCTCTCAACACGTTCCCTGGATCTCCGGAGGCGTCTGGCCCGTGATCGAAGACACCCAGTCTTCCACGAAGAACGTCCTCGCGAATTTACCTGTAATTTGTTGCGAAGAACAGCGCGATACTCGATGGGCACAGTCTGCTCTCAGACGGTGACCTATTAGGTCGGTGAGACAGTCCGTTTTGCGACGTTAACCCCTTGCCTGGCGATTTTTCTAACAATTTCGAGTGATGAAGATTTCGATTCAACTCTTCGAGTGCCTTGGGAAATGAACAATAACTATCAGCACACACAATTCGCTTGCAAGGACTCTCTGAATGTCGAAGGTCTAATTATGCAGACTTTTAAAGAATTGGTACTAAAGTGACACTCGTGTTTGTAACGTATGAATCATATTTTGTATCACGAGTGTGACTCGTTATTGTATGGCAATGGGTTAAGAAGAAAACAATAATGTTTAAATAGTGACATGATTTCCATTATTATTTATGACACACTGTCAGCTATCTATCAATTTATTAACTCTTTCGCTCCGAAGGGCGTATGTGTACCAATTTTCAATCGCTTATATCTCGAAAATGAAGCAGCAGATTGCCAAATAGTAGATTTTCTGATTTATGTTTGCTTATAGAATCATCCCTTAACTCTTTCAGACGTGAATTTTCTTTTAAGAGTACAAACAAGGATTTTATTACACATTTTAACTCAGTAGACTGTTTAGATGATATTTTGTTTAAAAAAAGTGTTTATATGTCCCATAGTTTTGTAGATATTAAATGTACACACACGTGTACATTAGTACTCAAGTATCGCATGACACCTAAGGGAGCACAGGAAAGAAACATACACAGCACTTTATAACATTTAATAATAGTGTATTAATACCTGAAACTGAAGAAGACATGTGGAAAATTGTACTGCTTTCAGGTTCCTACTGTTAGCTGTCACTGCACAGTATGTAATCAATGTTAGTCGATTCTGAATTCACTGGACCTACTAAAAATAGTCAGAATATGAAAAAATTCAAATTTATAAGAAAAATATGTGCAAGAATGTGTACAAACGTTGAAACTTCATGCACACAAACGTGGGCACGAGGTCTGAAAGGGGTAAAATATTTACCAGCGGTTGTGAGACACTCTGTATATGCTATATTACATTTTTTTCGCACTTGGCACATAAGATATCGTTGTCAACTGAGTATAGTAGATTCCACCTTTAACCAGCCACGTTTTCGTTGAGAGGCCCCGTAGGAAAACAACTGACTCATTACGTGTCACGTGGCTCATTCGTGGTTCACAATTTATCATAAAGGAAACTTCAATCGAACGAATGATTACATTCCTCGATCTTAACTTTGAAATAGTGACGTTCTGGTGATCGCATCATAAACTCAAACCTTCAAATATTTTAACATCCCCCTTTGCGCGATGTAATTAATCGAAATTGGGAATGGAATATCTTGCTCGGCTTTAGAGACGTTAGACTGTAACGCTCTTAACTTCGTAGGTTCTGCAGGAACGCATCGCAAATTAAAGAAGTTTCTTCGGCAATTATCTATCGCTTGTTAGTTGAATAAAATTTTGCTCGACTCCGCTGATACCGCACAAAGCCCTGTTCTAAACTTTAAGAGCCACTGACGTCGAAGTTGAAAGCTTTGTTGCAACGTTAAATGCTGGGTCACGGTGAAAGTCCAGTTAATTGAATTAACTTCGAAACAAGCTGCAAATATTCGCCAACTTTCCCCTGCTACTTATTCCTTTCGATATTACTTTTCCACATTTTAATCACACGCGAAATGATACACAGTGAGTAGATTTCTGTGGAAATTAATTTTCGTGACCGATATATCAGGTGAGTTCACTTAGTGAAAATTTCGTTACCTCCACTAAAAATAGAAATACTTACAAATTCCTGACAATTCAAATAAAAGATTACGCCAGACAATTGCTTAAATAAAACAATCGGTAGCTGCGAAAATTCGGAGAATCTGACAGCAGTTAGATTAGCTTGATATTTGATGATCTCGATGGACGTACCATTATTTCTAACACATTATCTTTACACAATGTTTAAAGAGCTTGCATGTAAGTTTAAGGCAGTTTAGTTAAAGCTGCCGTTTCGATGCTTCTTGATTCAAAATTCTGTTAACTTTTACAAAATCTTCAGTCCCATTCAAAGAGAAACATCTCCAAACAAATATAGCCCTTGCTCTATAATTAACAGTGGATATCATAACACTGTAAGTCATTTGTTTATGAGTTAACTGGTGCACAAATATTTAGTAGACGCACCAAAATATGTTCAACTACAGGTATGAACTTCGTTTCTCATTTTTCTGTTCTGACTCGACCATTGTGGTACCACCCACGCGATAGAAAGCACCATGTATTCCATTCTAGGAGCATAGTGTTTGCATACACAGCATATTCAGTGAATTATACATGGCACTGCACTTACGTTTATTCATTACAGTGAATGATCATATCGTCAACAGTAGACATCCCGTGATCATTCATCGAAGTGGATGCAGTGTGCGTGTATGTGTAAGAAAGCTCGTTTCTCGAGAAAAGATCTTGAGCTTTTCCGCAGCTGCTGGAGGGAAAACCATCCATCTCGCGAGGAGAGCAATGAGCGTTGTAATAGCTGTGCGGAATAGTGCGACTTATGCTGACCGCTCCGAGCAAATTCTCTGCAAATAGTTCCGAAATTAATGTTTGGTGCTTGCGCTGTGGATGCTGGTTAAATAAGAAAGCAAACGGAAAACTGTGTACCAGCGGTAGAATTTAAATTAGACTTTCAAAGAACGTAGAAGTCTTTGAAAAGTTGAAGACTCATCAATTAGTTTCTTCCTGGACAACGTAATACTTATCTGAAATACACGTTACTTTATTTTAAGGTACAGACAGTGGCACCTAATTATCCTGTACATCGAGAGGATAAACTGGATGACTTCAAATATAGTGGAATGACAAATTTTTGTAAATTTTCATTAGCCTTAAAATTATTTTGAATTCCACAATTTAGACTAAAAAAGTATACATTAAGGGTAGAATTTAAATTAGACTTTCAAAGGACGTAGAAGTCTTTGAAAAGTTGAAGACTCATCAATTAGTTTCTTCCTGGACGACGTAATACTTATCTGAAATACACGTTATTTCATTTTAATGTACAGACAGTGGCACCTAATTATCCTGTACATCGAGAGGATAAAATGGATGACTTCAAATATAGTGGAATGACAAATTTTTGTAAATTTTCATTAGCCTTAAAATTATTTTGAATTCCACAATTTAGACTAAAAAAGTATACATTAGAGTGTTATCAGGGCTGAGAATTAGCGAAATAAACTTTTAATTAAATAAATCTATTTCTTCTTCTTCTTTGTATATAATCCAGCATCGACTATTATGGTTATTTAACCGGGTGGTCAATAATTTTAGGTGCGTTTTAAACCATCATGTGTCAACATCGATACATGATCACTAAAAATGGGCAACCATCTTCGCCCTGACCGTGTCCGGAGTAGCTAAACTTTGGCGATCAGACGACAGCCTTTTTTTCGAAAATTTTATTTACAATAACATATTTACATAGAACTGCATAAATTGAACAGACATTGAACTTATACAACCAGTTAACAGTCCTGCTATTTTAAAAGTACCTATTACAATATATGTTTTTAATTTTAAGTATCTAATTTCTAGACTTGCATCTACCAAGTCGGGTTTATATATCACTAAGTGATTTATAAAACTTAATATTATAAAATTAAATACTTATTATTGGACAGAAAAGGGGACCTATGATTCAATAAAGAAAACATGCTTTTAATAAGGATGAGAGTCGATGTCTCCTACTCGGTAACGCCGTTGAATATTCAAATAATTATTCAATTAATATTTTCATCTTATTCATCATTTGGTTTTTTTATTGCCGTGTTGTTAACATTATTTAATAATTAGTTAAGTCAATTGAAAATAATTGATCTCTCCTATTTCTTATTATTACTTTAAATTACATGTGCCCGGACCTAGATGAAATTTCATTCATTTTCCCATAATAAACGTTCATAATGATGCTCCACGATGATGATACGTTCCCCTCTAGTCACACGATTTTCCATACATATTCATACAACATTTTCGTCTTCGTAGACATGCGATAGGCCGACGGAGCTCGTACAGGAACTTGTCAGACACCGTGTACATTGATTGCGATTACTCTCGGGCATGCAAAGCGATAATTTCGGTTGGCTCGACCAGTTAAGAATAATTCCGGGCAGGTATTGTTTCCCAGGCGTGTCAAGAATTATACTTCAAAGAACACGAAAGGAAACATTCATTGTCCGAGACGGGCAGCTTCGTCCCTCCGCAAGGAGGTCGATTAAAGTCGGATAAGAAAGAGCTTTTGCAGAAGCTGGCGTATCGGGTGCACGTATTCGAAGGAGGAAAGGAGCAAGAAACACGAGACGAATGGCACATCCGTCGACCTCGCAGAAATTGCCGAAATGCCCGTAGACATTCGGCGGGAGAGTAATGCCAGTGAAATTGTTGGGAACGTAAGTGGCCAATTTGTAGCACCCTCGATTCTCCGAGTCACCATTTTTCACCCACTTTCCAAGTTGTTCCGACTGAATGTTTTAACAATGCCTGCTGGCCCCGCCTATTCGACGCGTACGTGCTCCGAGTTGCGGACTCGCGTTCGAACGCGAAAGATAGATTAGGAAGCACACGTCTGCCTGGCGAACTGATTTCACCATAGCGCTGCAAAGAATACTGCAGATGATATTAGATCGACCGAGCAGTTTTACACGTTGTTAGAGAAGAATATAGTGTTACTCGGATCAGTGTAACGGCGTTGGGGACCCAGAAGTTACACTGAACCGGGGTAGCGGAGTTATCACCTTCTGGAGCGCGATATTTATTAGTGTAACTTGAGCAGCCATACTTTGAGAGGGAGCGAGGTAGAGCATCGGTCAGGTTTTCCTTATGGACAGAGATGAGTCATCATATAACAAAAATAAAAAATTGTCTTGTTTTTATAATACATCGATGAACATATCACAAATGAACAGGTGAGATTTTTCCAGTGAAATTGTACCGAAAAATTGTTAGTTTAGGAGATATTTTGATTTAAATTTTCTCGCCTCTGGGACCATGAGTAGTGTTATACAAAATTAAAGTTAAAATACCTATTAAAGTGATTGTTTTTCAGCATGAATAGCTTAAGTCTTTCTTATAGAGAATATTGAGCTGCATCGATTAATGAACAAAAAAATATATATATCTATTTAAAAGAAGAAGGGTAGCCTCTACATCTTCGCTACTCCCACATCTGTAAAAAAAAGCTATTAACGCCACATTAGATTCTGTTTCAAAATCATTCAACTTTTGTCTGAAATGTTTTTCAAAGTCTTCGGTAGTTTCAATGGTATCATTGTGAAAATATTAAAATGGGACACCCAGTATATGGTAGCTTTTATGGTAGAATTTAACATTTACTTTCACACTTCCCGATCTCACCACCAGAGGGATCAGCGGCATACGACTTTCCCGCAAGTCCTCGACTTTCCTGTGTTTCGTACACACAGGGTGAGTCTAGCAACTGGGCCGAACTATAAATCTGTTCGTATTGAAGATAAAAAAAAATTGTAGATGAAAATTTTGCATTGTTTAACAAGCTCTATCATCGTGTAGTGCGATTTTTTACAGAAGTGTATCGGTGCAGTTACAAAATGCAATTGCACTTGTTTTTTAAATGGAACTCTACGATTTTTTTGCATAAATCGATTCCTCGTGTCATTCTGCGTATAAAAGGTACACGGTAAAGTCATTGAAAACACAATACTTTACGAAATATTAGCACCGTAAACCATATGTAAGAACACGAGAATTATGATAAACTGTGTGTGTGTAAGTACAATGTTAGCAAATACAACAGTGGTATGATGGTTCAACGTTAACTTTGTCATTGTGTAAAAAGTGAAATATCTCGTAAAGCATTGTAGTTTCAATGGCCTTCCCTTATCTTTTATACGCAGAATAACACGAGGACTCAATTCGTGTAAAAAAAATCGTAGGGTTCCATTTAACAAAGAAGTGCAATTGCACTTTGTAACTGCACCGATACACTTCTGTAGAAAATCGCACTACACGATCATAGAGCTTGTTAAACAATGCCAAATTTTCATCGACAATTATTTTCTATCTTCAATAGGAACAGAATTATAGTCCGGCACAGTTCCTAGATTCACCCTGTATATACCTACGACCTGGCCTTCAGCATCCGACGTCCAAGGCATGGGCCTGCCAGGTAGCCTTATTGACGAGTCCACTATCAGGCCCTAGACGAAACGCTCTTTCCTCTTTCCTCCTTCCTTTCTTGTCACCATTTTCCCCGCAGGGCACCAACCACATTTGTATGATTTTTCAGCATTTATAGTGTGGAGTTGGTGGATGCTTTTATGTGTATTTGTGCTAACGTTTAGGCGAGGAGAAATTCGGCGCTTGATAGTTTCTTGTTTAGTCTCGAGGACAGTTTAGTTAGGCGAACTGTTTAGGTGCATGAATGAAAAGTGTGGAAGGATTGATGGGATGCGTTGTGTGAGAGGTGCGTGCGTTCTCAGAAGTCAAGTATCGAACGGATCGTGTGACTTTCTGGGAATGCATCTCCTCTGTATGAATCTGGTGTGGAAATGCGTGTGGAATGTGTGTGTGTGTGTGTGTGTATAGATTTTTGGGACCTCCGGGTCAGAGTGCAGAAGAGAACCGTTTGAGTTGCGTGGAGAGCATTGCGTGGAGAGTTTTGCGTGGAGTCTGTTTGTAAGGAGTTATATATTGTGCTGTCTTTTATTATTTTAATATATATATATTAGTTTTATTATTTTAACTCACGACTCACACTTTGTGTCATACGTTTGAATCCCACAATTAGGGGCCCCTCCGGGATTGAAGTTGAATCCCACAATTCGGGGCTCGTCCGGGATTGAAGTTGAATCCCACAATAGTTAAAATAATCACAATGTTCGTTACAATGAATACCCAGTAGATAAAGAACGTTCACTCTTTCATCAATTTCAGTGCGCCATATTCCATAATCCATTAGGAGGCCCCACGTGAAACGATCTTTCCTCTTTCCTCCTTCCTTTCTTTTCAGCGTTTCCAGTTAAATTATCCTAATGATCGTTACAATAAATACGCAATAGATCAAGAACATTCGCTTTCTCGTCAATTTCAGTGCGCCATATTCCGGGCACGGGAGTAAAAATATTTATAATCGATTCCGGCGCGAGAACGGGTCTCATCAATTAGTCCGCGGCCTGTTGGTCGAGCTTTCATGAATTCCAATCTCGCAGAAAATTACGGGGCCGTGCATTCAGTGGCGGGACAATGCGAATTCGGCGCGGAACGTCGGAAAGGTTACGGGCAAAGTGCAGGATGAAACAGCGGGAATTCACGGACGTCGAACAATGGCGGTACGGGATGTAACGGGCGCAAATGTTTCGCGTTGATCCGTCAGATCGTTCGCATTCAAATCTAACGAAGCATGCTTCAGCCTGATGACAAACCACGCCATCTTTTTTACGCTCATCGTCGCATCGACGACGATGCCGTGAACTGGGCTTGTGACGCAACCAGCTCCACTTCCTTTGATACCAACTAGGATAACGCATAGTGTATACAGTTACCGAACGCTTATGGGGGTGTTCTCTTTCCTCAGACTGTTTTGAGGATACATTTGGGGAATTTAAGTAAAAGAACTAAACAATGTATATACAGTAGGACCTCGATTATATGAACTATAATTGGTAACAGTATGAGTCGCATTGCAACTATGTTTCGCATGAAAATGATAACTTTCTTTTAGAATAACAAACACAGAGCAGTCCACAATTATGTACACAGTGACATTAATCGAATTTGAAGCTTGTAGCTGACATAAGGTGACCAATTTCCGGCTGATCAGTGCTTGGTTAGTCGAGGTTCTACTGTATGTATGTACATCGATTAAAAAAAAATAATAAAATTGGGTTTCTTATCTCAATAGCCCTTCCCAACGGAATAAAAATATTGTTACTATATGCTAGCCCCCAGAAAACTGTGCAGATTTTGTAGGAAATATTTTTATGAAACTTTAATTCCAGCAGAAACATTTGAAGTGATAAAGTTTAGTGAAGCACCCTCATACGAAACTTTGCAGATTTATTCATACACATTTATGCCACATCCATGAATTTTTGTACTGCATTGTTGTCATTTAAACCAGTGATGGCCACCGGAGCTCCGACCTTCTACTATTCTAGGTCCATTCCCCTCGTTTCAGTCCCCCCACCGTCTATCGTCGTCCCAGAAAACAGCCTATATGAGGGGAATGGACCTAGAATGGGAGAAGATCGCAACTCAGGTAGCCATCACTGATCTAAACTATGGTAATTACTGGACTGTGGATGTTTATGCAATTTAACATACGTAAATATATGAAAAAGGTACATGTAAAACCGGGAGAAAATAAAAAGTATAGTTACTAAACATTTACAGAACGAAATACAGTTGTGTCAGAGTTTCATTGCTATATCTGCACGAACATAAAGAATATTGAACTCTATAAATGTATAATTGCATAAACATCAGCAGTCTGGTAATTACTTACCAAAGAAGCGAACGGGTTCAAGAAATTTTTTTCGGATGTCTCGCACTGAAATTATCTCAAATCAGAAGCTCAAAAAAGCTCTTAGTCTGAGCTAACTCGCATCTGAATTAGGGAAAAATAAATACATCAATGTTTACGATTTTTAGAGTGGTTTAAAGGTAAAAGTATTAGTAAAAAATCGATGTTCACTCTCCAGATTTCTTCGTTTTCCATACTTTTATTATATCAACACTATTATCAAATTACTTGCATTATACCGCGCAGAGGAAATGATTTTCGAATAATCCAACGAGAGACTTTCCCTGCAAACGTTTACTTTTCAGTTTTTAATCTGTCTCCGTAGGGACTGCGACGTAATTAAATTCCACGAAGTCAAATATCTAGGTAAGTCTAAAATACACACAATCTCGAGCCGATAATCGTTGAATTAACTAAAAGAGTGGCTGCTCTAAAGAAGTACAAAGGGATGAGAAGATTTAGAGCGTAATAACCATTGTACAATCACGTTAATCCTTAATTAAGTGGAAGGGGAAATCGGAGCCGTAAGAAATTGCTGTCAATTTAAATTCTGTGCGTAGAAAGCACATTTTTAATTAGAAACAATAATTTTTAATTTCCGTGGTAAAATTTGCTGTAGTAGCATAATGATAATTAATTTTAATTTTATTAATTAAAGTACGTAACAAGCGTTTATTAAGCTTTACGTATAATGGGTTGGTTTACTTTTTAATGTAGGGATTTTTATAGGCTTTCGTACTATGCATTTAGTTTACTAAATCGTATTTTGAAATATGCAATAGAATGTTTTCCTTTTCAGAGCCTAAAAACAAGTATCAATTAAATAAACATATATTATGTGTATGTAATGTTTTATTAAAACAAATATTAATAAAATAAACATATGTCACATGTATAAAACATCACTCCTTCAGAAATAAAACTGTATATTTCTAAAATTTGTTACAGACATAATTAAACTATTTTAAATGGTTGTGCAGTGTCTATACTATTTAATATTTATTAGCACGTTATAAAAGCGTCTATGATTTTAAGTTTAACAATTTCAAGCAATGCTACATATCATGTTTTACAGTCGACAGGTGTGTCTTTATCCATGAAAATACATCATTTGTTCATGTCGTATATTTTTCCATAATTGACAGCTGCATGAGGTATCGTTGAAGTTCTGTCGGCCATTTTCAATTGACATCACAAACTATAATAGTCAATTTTTGCGAAATTAAGATTGTCTTCTTACAGCAAAACTTCTTGCACATACTTCGATGTTTGTCATCGATAATTGCGGTTCTAATTCTTGCGATAAAGTATTTAATGTGCATGCAAACACGATGGAATATAATAGTCATATTTCTCTTCTTTTAATCCTTTCTCAAGAAAATTTTTCTGCTTATTCCTAGTGCATTTTCGTGGAATGAATTCCTGAGATTTTTCTAATAAAGAAATTCTTGTCCACGAAAGATTTGTGGAAATACGTCGCTAAAATGAAAAATACAATTCTGTGTGATATTTGAAATCCATTCGGTGAAATAGTAACTCATAACATTGTATGAATTCTGACAACATTATTGGCCAAACAAATTTTGTTCAATTCACCTTGCATATTTGTTTCAATCATTAAATTATATGATAGCAATTTTCAGTGCTCCAATTTCTATAACGTATGTGGTTACAGAATATTGTTTGTAATAATGCAAAATATTCGAGGAGGTTAATTAAAAACCAAGCACATATAAAAACTCATAATATGCAAAGGGTTAATTTTAAAATATGTACAGGGTGTCCCATTTTACTCAATCCATGCAATTATTTCCCAAACTGTTCGTTGTTCGACATAAATTTTAAACAGAATTTACTCCGTTACCAGAGGGATATTAGAATGAGACACCCTGTATTGATTAAATATTTTTTCCTCCTCTTTGCAGGTACCATACACTTTCAACGTTCTCTTCCACTAGTCAACGCTATATCTTATTTCAGACCACATCATGAAACTCTGGTAATCGATTATTTGACAAATGAATGTTCGTATAATTAATGCTTCAACAAACAACGCTCTACTGTACTCGTTTTTTGAAAAGCAAATATAGCTAGCCAATTAACTATTAATGTTCGTGGCGTGCGTGCTCCGTTTGCCACAAAATTCGCCGCAATTATCAACGTCCACGAAATGTCTGCTGTTAAACTGTCCTATATACAGAGGGTGGTGGATACACAGGTATCTGTTAGCCTGGAATGCAGTATGCAGCCAATAGATTGTCCACACGAACCACCTAGTAATTAACGCGCGATTATCGTCACTTAAGGGTACCTCTTGTCGGGGAATTAATTAACCGCCGCGATAATCGGCAGAGGCGCGACACTTAGAAAAGAATCCCAGGAATGCGGAAGCAATGCAATTTCAGCCCGTTTCACGCTGTGCGGAACATCGAAATCAGGTGTCATTGCATCAACGTCACGACAGGTTATTCTTGCGAGGATAATCAATGAATTGCACGGTTGGTGCGTATTGTCACACCATCAGTCATTAGTCAGCTCTGTCAACATTACCTCTAAAGGAGGTGAAAACTTAGGTGGATCTATACATGACACTGTCGGACTTGTAATCTCAACTTGAACCGTTGCATATTTTATCAAATAAATTATAAATTTAATATTATCATGCTCAGAAGGATTTATTTTAATTTTATTGTCGCAGTTTGAGAGTTAAAGAATTTCAGAAAAAATGACAACGATAGAAGACAATAATTTATAGTAAGTGTATAATATAATAATCTTGCATGCATGCAGAGTGGCAAAAGAGGTAATAGATACAGGGTGTCCCACCTAAGTGTTGCCACGAAATTTCAGGACTTCCCTTGAACTTTATAAAGAACTGTGTCAGACAAGAGTTGAACTGTATTTAAATCTATACAACTTTCGTAAGTCACAATTTTTTTCAATTGTATGTTTTAATTATTTTTTACTAGAATCATGACAAATTTAACAACCACACACAAATCATCACAATAGGTGCGGCTGTATGTGGAGGCGTTTGCTTCAGAGACAATGTAAGTTTTTTCTCCATTCTACCATGGGAAAAGAAAAGATTCAAGTTTCTAAGTGACAATAAACCAAGGAAACATTGCATAACCTGCGACCCGCAATTTCATATGCATCAACCCGATAAAATTATGTCCTTTGTAGACCCACCTCTCACATAACACAACATTAAAATTTGTTAAAAGTACGTCTCCTATGTAACACAACATTCAAATTCGTTAAAATTACACATTCAATATAACACAATCTTAAAATTTCTTAAAACTACACCTCTCATATAATACAACATTAAAATTTGTGAAGACTACACCACGCGCTTCGAGCATGGACGCCGAATCAATAAGAAAATTACAAGATACGTTAGTACAGCTCAGTAAATGATTCTAAACTTTTAATCGACGATGTAAATCGATCCTCCACCATTCTGTTCTATCTTTAACGAAATAGAAGCTATAATTCGTTCAGATTGCGTGACTCAGCCCGTACGATACGGAAAGAAAGTTATATGCGTTGATTGAAAGGTTGGAAATTAGGGTCCTATCTAATATGGTAATGAAATTGCTCTTCAATTTACGTTATCGGAATTAAAACGTCGAATACAGATTCCTCCGTATTATGGCGTATTCAATCAGTCGTGCCATAAATTAGGAAAACAGCTTGCTGATAGCACGGTTCGAGTAATATCAAAACCGCTGGTAATGCATTCGGTACATTGTACGTGGCCCGCATGTCGATGTTCGAATTATACAGGGTGTCCCTCAGTTACACGTGAGCAGGTAGAGACTGACAGAACTATTGGAAAGATATATCAGGTCATCCTATAAGTAATGTCATTTTTAAATATTACTTCATCGAACGTAAATAAATTAATAACAATTGACAAGCTAATATTACTTTTAGTGTCCTTGTTTAACTAATTCAGCAGTTCTTTGATTCAATCTTCAACAAATTTCCATTGTTTTAAAACAATTCGTTTCAGGCTGATTTCAGTCAATTAGTATTGTTACGTCCAAGTAAATATTGTAATTCAAAAATTTAATAGAATAAGGCCTAAACCAGTGATGGCCACGGGAGCTGCGGCTTTCCCCCACTCTAGATCCATTCCCTTCATATGGGCTGTGAACTGGGACGACGATGGGCCGAGGGGTGAACTAGGAGGGAACTGAAACGAGGGGAATGGACTTAGAGTGGGGGAAGGCCGCAGTTCCCGTGACCATCTCTGGCCTAAATAATTTCATGGTTTCATTGATTTCTCGTTGGTTATAATTATACTGCAAATGGTCATGGAAATATACATTTCGATTCTTTAAAATTCCTATGTTTCAACATAAGGATGTTTCAGAATTACGTGACCAAATTTTAGAAGCGTATTCTATTCATCCTAAGGATAGAAAATATTCGTGTAAGCATTCGTCCTGAAACTCCACCCTTTCGAGATATAAGCACTCTTTCTTTACAATGGAGCTGATAAGACTGTCAATGCGACACAGAAAACGTGTGATAAGAATATCTGGCATACATAGAGTTCCCACTTTTATTATAAGTTTTTGGAGTAAATTAGGAGGAATATTCTATTAATAAAAAAATTTCCACGGAAGATTGAAGAATGAAAAATTTTCTTGTTAGCAGATTTTCAATTTTTTGAACTTTTTCGAACTTTGTAATGTTACATGTAGATTATTTGATTTGGTATTCTCGTAAATGTGATTTATATTTAATACTATTCTTAACGCGCTGAATGCCGCGGGGGTGCCGGCACTTCAAATTTAATTTAACTAAATAACTATTTATTATTACACAACCCTGAACTGTAAAACTGTTACGTTGTAATATTAATCCAGGAACATAAAAACATGACTGAATACCCGAATATTTGTTTCCTTTAGGATTTACATTAAAAATAGTGTATTATGTGGCGTCTGATCAGGCATGGCTGTTTTCACTGTGGAATTCAACGTGTTAATACTGCATTACACATCAGACTTCAGCTTTCTGAACGCTTTTCCACGGAATAACATCTCTAGAATATTCAAGTATCATCAACAATGATCAACTCAAGCACCACGTCGAAGAACAGGAAACATTTTACAATCTGTGTCAAGTGAGAAAATGAGCAGGAGCGCGTATTCAAACAAATGACCATCGTTTTGAGTATTAGTTACGGAACTGCATTGTATTACTTCCGTGATGACCGTATTATTTCCGTACATTTGTTCAGTCGGACTTATGTCCTTCAGTGAGTTTTACCAACCTGTACAGTCCCTACCTATAATTTCGTGGCGCCCTGTAATTATCGCCGCACCCTTCTATTTCCCATACCTCGTGAGCTGTAGGTTAAGGGAGTCTAACCAGAATATATACAATGATCAATCCAACTATCAAGGTCCAATACTTTCGCTAGCTGTGTCGCTTTAACCCTTTCAACACTGAAAACTAATGTGCACGTGCAGTACAATTTTCCATGGTCGAACAGGTAATAAACTAAATACTTCGTTATAATATCATGCAAATAATTTTTTGGTAAGTTGTTTCAGTGCTCTAAAACTGAAAAATTTGTAACGAAACATGCATATACAGGATTTCCCACGTAACTCTGCTATCTTCAATTATTTTGTTGTTTGTGAGGATACAAAAAATGCTTCGAGATGAAGTTATTGCATTTAAGAGGGGAAATTAGACTTTGGGGGTGAAGGTCATTCCAAGGTTATATCCTCCAAGATGTTACTAATAGTAACATTTTTTTAATTAGAATGACTTCTTTTTTTATTTAACACGAGAAAGGTGGGATCGAAACGTATTCAACCATGCATCACAACATGAGCTTGAAATTACCTTGAGTTGAAAATTCACCGAGTAAATGATTCAGGTGAAAGCTCACAAGGAACGAATTGTAGTAAGAAAATAATTACCCTAATCACGTGATTAGTTATTATTTTAATATTAATAATAAATCATGTGATTAAAAATAGCAAGTATATTATTAGATACAGAAATAATTATACCTTCCACGATAATTGTTTCTAAAAGAATATTTTCGTGTGTCTGATTAATTAGGAAATTTTCCACTGTTACAGCGAATGTATTAAGATTGTATGTCGCAAATGGTAGAACGGTTGTTACTCTATTTTGGCAACTGGTTAAAAAAAGTATCGTTTTTCAGAGAATCTCCCTCGTTAAAATCAGGAAACATTTTACAACATTTATTTATTATTTTACTAACATAAGTTTTAACTATATTTCGCATAAAAGAATCGATAATACCCTGTGTTTTATTTTAATTTTCATACGATTCGCGAGGCCATCGTTTAAGCGAGATTTTTATTTATTTAAAATATGTAGAAATTGATCGAAGACAAACGTGTTTGGAATTCCTTCCCAAACAGTAGAAAATTGATTTCTTATTGTGTAACGTACAGACCTCAGGGAAAATAGTGCTTCCCAGAAATGTGCTTCACACATCATATTGTATAGTCGGTGAAACGTTTCGAAGAAAGCAGTACGTTTTAACCACTTTGAAAATGGCAAGAAAATTTATTATTTAGAGGGGGGTATAAGTAGCTCACAATTTAAGTACATCTTACTTTAGCAAGTCTATAAGCTTGCGAATTATGCTTTTCAATATAAGCACGTTGAAACATTCTGACTCTTATGGGATATTCAAGATATACTTTTTTGTCGAACACGTTCAAGTACGATAATATAATATTTATCTAAAACAATATAATATTTTTTATATATTTTAATCAGTGAAAGAGCATCTGTAATAATTATATAGTTACAACACGTATCAAATCGTTATTTTAATAGCGACAATACGTATCTGCTTTCAAATTTTACCAAATTTGTTTCTATTAATTCCACTGAAAAATTAATGTTAGTATAATACTGTCACTGCACCTCACAGAAAAATAAGAGAAAAGTTACTAAATACATAATTATGTATAAGGTCACATGTTCGACAATTCGAATGCAATCCTACAAATGTATGAAAAATACTATACTAAAATAGTGTATAGGTTAAAAAATTAGTAATTACTGAGGTATTCTTTAAACGATTTTTAATGTAAGTAATGCACAAAGTGTTGCCCATTACAATCAACACAATTGCATAATCAATCAATGAGCGCGAGTGATACATGTTCCGGTGTTTCGTTCACTGAAAAATAATTTAGTAATTACTAGTTTTTGAAACCATATAGCAATAGTTTTTTTATTCATCGTTCAACATTCTTTCGAACTGCCGTGTCAAATGGTACACACTCCATTTGGAAAACACAAGATGACCTTCATATCTCGATAAAAAAGCAAAATTACAAAAAAATAATTACCACACAGTATGTTCCCTTTGATACCTTACAACTTTTGTTTGAAAAATTTTGTCATGTAACAAACAGTTTACTAGTAATTTGAGATGGTCGTGTTAGGTGAATTACCCTGTATTAAATGAGTATTTTGTATAAATATATTTTAGAAACTGTAAGTTAGTTCTGAGTTAGGCCCAGTACACGTATAATTAATAATGATTCAACAGAGTTAAATGTAATACGTTGGATTAGGAGTGGGTCGTTTCTGGGTTGCGTTCAGGTTAGGCGTAATTTAGGCCCGGGTTAGAGATACCAGCAATTACTCGATTAAATTAAGTTTAATGTACAGGGTACGTGTGAGAACTGACAGTTACTTCTGAGATAAAGGGCTTGCATGGGTTAGGTTGAAGTTAGCTCTTGAGTAAACAGAATCGTTCAATTAAATTAAATTTGATACACAGGTCACGGGCTACGCCTGAATTATATCCATCTTATATCTAGATTAAGTTTGGGTCAGCAGTAGGTTGTGTGTGTATACAGTAACATAGAATTAATTTAAAGAATGCAGACGAAACCCTTGTTTCTTCCTATTGCAACCTTTAACGAATTGTAAGCAAATTGTTGTACTCCAGCAACGGAGTAAGGCGGGTTAAGTGTCTCAATTCAGCTGTATATTAATTTAAATATAATAAAATTGTGTTTCTAATTTATACCATACTCCATAGTAATAACGATAAATCTCACATTGCATAATTAAATTTTTACTTCCTTTTCTTCTAAAGATTATTGTTTTATACAAAGTAAAATCTTAAAACCCCACTACATCCTATCTTCATTAACTTATGGCTCACATGTTGAATACCACAGTGAAAACAGCCATACATGGCCAGACACGATGTAATATATTATTTCTAATGTAAATTCTAAAGAAAAAAAATATTCAGGTACAGCAAACCCGTATCCACCATTATTTCTCAAAACATAATAATAATACAAATATCCTAAATATTGTATTTTATGAACGAAAGGATATTTTACTCATCGAAAGATACCTAAAAGAAATTATTAAAAATACCCTCTAAACTGTGATTGAAATTTTAAAGCAAAAACGAGGCACTGATGTCAAAACAGTCATTAGGGATTTACAATACTACGTATGCACTGCAGGCTCTCAAAGATATCAGTATTTGACGGTGCTTGCAACCCTTGCAAGGAAAGTGCTTAATTTCTTCGACGAACCATAAAATTGATGGAAAGCGTAGTTTTGTTTGCTCTTCGACGATAAATTCTCTGTGTGCTTGCGATCGTGTATGATGAATATAGCGCTATCGATTGAAAAGATACGATGACCATCGCTCTTACACCCTTGTCGCTATTGAATATTCATAGTTCATCTACGGTATTGTTCTCCCTAGATTATCTACGTATCAGAGGTCTTTACCTTGGTAAGCCGCCCTACGATTGATCCAATTTATCGACCTGCAACTGATCAAAGTTATATGGGAACACGGCGATCGAGTTACTAACAATGTACACTAGTTTTGAGTGTCATTAATATTCAGATGCGCAGACTGTAACACAATACGTGGGAGCATATTTAAAAAATGCTTTTACCGCTTAGAAACAATAATAAAATTTCGTATAAATATATATTGGATCTTGTTCCTGAGTTATGGCGAATTTTGTTGTATAGAAGCTTACGTACAGCACGTTTTGAAAATATGGTACGAAAGTTGAGAGGCTTATGGTATGCGTTGTACTAAATAAAAAATTTTTAGTCGACATAAATTCGCAAATTAATTGTTTCAGAGTAAAAGCGTTTCTCTGTTTGAATTGAGTTCGGTTAGGGTAGCGAAATGGAAGATCGCTACGTAGAACGCTAGTTATAATCGATCCATGATAATGGGACTCAATATTTGTGTCCTAAATAATAATCTTGAAGTGGTGCTTTAAATAAATTCTATTTAATTTCACAACTATTAGGAAAAATATTCATTGAACAAGAATGCTGTTGTAGTATAATAATAAGATGTTAGTTCAGTGTATGCGTAAATAAAATAATACAACTGTGTTACTGTGTATTAATAATATATTGAGTTGTATTAATAATCAATTGAATTTTCAAAACCTTAAACAAAAATTTTAAATTTACTAAATTTATATTAAAACCTTCCTTTGTCAATGAACCGTACCATAAAAACTATGCCATTTATTTAAAAAAAAGGTATTAATGGCCTTGGATTGTTTAGAAATGAAACCTTCAACAAATTTTTCCTCTTACAATACTCAATCCCTTCGAACTAAACATTTTCATTCTTAGACACATTTTCCTATAATCAAAAGGGAGAATGATTTTAATGTTAAGCGGCTCACCTTGTACAATAATATACAACGATATTTACAATAATAACTGCGATCTAAATCGGCCGAAGTTCGTTCCAGTTTCTACAATTTCCCCGGGAAGAAAACCCGCTGAAACGCGTGTAGCATGCAATCTTTCATCAAACGTGCTTCGTTTTATAAAAACTTTATTTGGAAGAGGTCGAAACGGAGGGAGCATTGGCGACCCTTACGGTACAGCCCGACCAATGGCGAATTTTCCAAGCGGAGGGCCGTTTTATTAAATTTTTTACTTCCTCCCCAACGCGAGGGACATCGTAAGAAATACACGCGTACACACACGTAAGGAAAAACGACGAAACATAGATGAAGAGGCGGAAAGTCTTCGAGCACTTCAGGGTTGCACTCGTTTCGCGTGCTGTACGAAATATATCAAGTCATCCCACAAGTAATATTCCCTATCTTATTATTACATTCTATCTCCCCTGATAATGCAAATATTATTATTACCGTAACAGCTTCTCGTATTACTTCCACCATGCTTATCACCGCTACTTCTATTATCATCTTTGTAACCATCACTACTGTCACTATTAACGCTTTACCGATCGGTAGCCTATTAATCGGCTCTTTGCCGCCAACGCTTGTCGATCGATAGCCTATAAATCTGCTTGCCATGTCAACCAATACTTTGTTATCTATTACTGAGATAGAAC
Source organism: Macropis europaea (assembly GCA_916610135.2). NCBI lineage: Eukaryota > Metazoa > Arthropoda > Insecta > Hymenoptera > Melittidae > Macropis > Macropis europaea. Next base: position 11,212,718 of record OU744344.1, on the reverse strand, counting down.
TGTTAGATTGTACTGCAAGCTCCCCATATTCTTATATAATTTTGAACATTTTACCGTTCGCGATGAAGCAAAATAGCGTACATAATAACGATGTATCTGCGGCCGAGTGAGCGGTCGGAAGCAAGTAGTATGTTCAATCGCTACCGGTCGGTAAAGTGTTAATATTATAATTATTATTTTAATCATTGTATGCAGGATGATTCATAAAGGCATGCCCATACTTCAGGGGATGAATCTACGCACTAAAATAAATAAAAAACGTCTTATGAAGGTATGTCTTAGATACCTTTGTTTTCGAGTTGTGGATGATTTACCAGCTCGATTAAATGAGACTGTTTATCTTCATTTTTTATGAAACGACCTTGAGGAACTACTGCACGACGTGCCCCTGGATATCAGGCAAAAGTTGTGGTTCATGCACGATGGTGTCCCGCCTCATTTCCTTCGTACAGTGGGTACAATCCTAAACATCACCTTCGCAAACCGATGAATAGGGCTAGGTGGACCCACTGCATGGTCACCGCGATCTCCTAATATTAACCCACTAGATTTTTACTTTTGGGGCCATTTAAAATGTATGGGGTATTCAACGCAAGTGAACGATATACACGATCTGCGAGAAAGATTGTCTTGTTTCACGTATAAAAAGTACGCGGGAAAATGATCCCCTAAGCGCATTCCGGAAGCTCCTGAAACTTCCTCGCATGCGGGGGGGTAAAACGCGTAAAAACGCATTAAAAGACCCCTAGTATAGAATTTCTTACTCGTTTCTATGTAGCCAAGTTTAAATAGACAGTCGAGCGACGGACGACCCGGAAAAAACATTTCAGAGAAACGTGCTCGGCATTTATAGCGCACGATCTCTGTACAGGGTGTCCCGCGACGGACAGTACAAACAAGCAAGGGATGATTTTATATAAAGAAAAGCAAGTCTGTTTTCTCGAAGTTCAAACTTACGAAAATTCTATTCTATATTTTCGATGTGTCTTTTGCTTTCATTAGAAATTAGCTGCTACTCGGTTGTACTGCAAATTTCGGAACGTTCTGTGCAGGGTGTTTTTACATGGTTTCGAGGGGAGCATAATCTGATCTTAATAGTTTCTTTGTAGACGGAGGTGCAGTGAAGATACGAAGGTCAACTTTGTTTTTTAAAAGGAATTATATGTTCTTTTACTCACCTTCTAATAGGGCGGTTTAGGGCGCCTCCAATGACCTATGGTTCATGGTCACCCAAGGTCGCTTAGGGTCAACTACTCTGGTTGTTAGTACATCGCTCTAAATAGTAGACGCTATACGGATCGTACAATGTAAACAAACATTCAATTGCGTTGCATGCTTCATATTCATCTGTATTCATGAATGCTATCACTAGTTTGCAATATGCTACCGATCAAACGCGGTTACCTTCAACGACTCTGAATGACCTTTAACCAGAGGTCATTATACGTGCCTTAAAACGCTCTATCAGAAGATAAGTAAAAAGACATATTCCATTTAAACAAAGAATAAAGCTGTCCTTTATATCTCCGCTGCGCCTTCACCTGCAAAGAAACTATTAAGATCAGATTATGTCCATCTCGGAACTATGTAAGGTTGGTCTCATGTATTTTTCGCTATATACAGGTGCCCTGGTTTAGATGCCCCACCCTGTATACAGCGAACATACGCAGATACAATAAACTAGCTGTGCAATACCATAAGTCGAAGGAAATTTTCTCTTATTCTTAACCACTTTGCTTCTTTCCCCCTTTCGTTCGTATCCGTTGTTATATTTATCTTTAGATGTTGCTGCGCGGCGCATCCGACTTTTTATTCTTTACCGTAACTCTCGACCGCTCTTTTGCTCGCAAGCTGCGATAAGAAAAGCCTTCAGAAAATGCAAGAGAATCGTCCGTAACGTGCGACAATTTTCCAAGACATTATCCTTTTACAACGTTATTTCACATCGTACCCGCGATGATCGGCGGCTTTGTAACTCCGAGACGAATTTATCGGGATGTAAATAGTAGAACGTGAGCCATTCGAAAAAGGATAATCTTTCTTATAACCAGACTGCGGATGTTTACGCGATTTAATATATCGAAACTGGTGAATACTGGATATTTAATAACTTAGCAAAATAAAAATTTTAAAATTGGAATATTTCAAGGAGCGAACGCAGTCTTGTTGAAGATTCATTTGTTTACTTTCATCGATATAGGAAATATGGAAGTCTAAAAATGTATATTTGGATAAACATTCACAGTCTACTTATAACAAACTTTTTCATAGTACTGTTAGCACGTTCCCTGCCACGTGTACTGCCACTGAACTTCTCATTCGAGCCAAGTGATATTCTTAATATTAACAGATAAAGTACAATAAAATTGTTCCTCTCACTAATGCGTGAGATTAAACTTGTTCTTTCATCTTTTTATGTCGCATCAACTATAAATGGTTATTAGCAACGACAGTGTTCAGGTATGCCAGTGATGAACACGGGAGCTCCGGCCTTCCCCTACTTTAGGTCCATTCCCCTCGTTTCAGTTCCCTCCTCTTCGCTCCCCGTTCCCCTCGGTCTATTGACCCCCTAGATCACAGCCTGTATGAGGGGGATGGATACAGAGTAGGGAAAAGCTGGAGCTCCGGTGGCCATCACTGGTTTAGGTCTTATTCTATTTAATTTTTGAATTACAATATTTACGTGGACGTAAATCAACCTGAAATGAATTGTTTTAAAACAATGAAAATTTGTTGAAGGTGGAATCAAAGAATTGTTGAAGCAGTTAAACCAGGACACTACATTAATATTAGCCTGTCACCTATTATTACTTTGTTTACGTTCGATGAAGTAATATTAAAAACGACATTACTTATCGGGTGACCTGATATTTCTGAGCCATCACTGACAATGAATTATACCATAGTTGTAAGTAGTTTCGTTTCCTTGAGAAATTGGGGCAATTGACGTATTTCTTTATAGTTGGAAAAGTTCTCCTTTAAGATACATTTTATATTGTTTTCTTTTGGCGTAATGTCGAATATTTATCGTAATGTATGACTGAGTGGTTGATAGTGGTTTGTACGCTACATTTGTCACAAATCGGAGGACTAGTTTTCGGGAGTACATATGAATGAGTTATTTTTGTATGTCCAATTTTGATTCGAGAAGTCGCAATTTGTTCTCTTCTTATTAGTTTTGATGGTATATCCTTCTTAGTTGTGAAGCTGCTGTTGATTGTCTGGGTATGTGCTTCCGCGCTACTAATAAATAAAACGGATATTCTTTTAAAATTTTCAAAAGTCGACAATAGTTACAACTTTGACTTAAATAATCGTACGAAACGATCGTTATCACCATAGTTTCAAAATTTATGAAGCAGTAAATTTTTTGATCCAATTTATCTTCTGCTCCTACGCGAGAGCTTTGTGACAAATTATATGCTAAGATAATGCCTTTTAAATGCTATAATTCCGTGTCGCTGAATATAAACACGTCACGACCATGCACACCACTTGGAAGGTGGCTTCCTCGTAAAATTACCTTTTTTTTCTTGTCGGAGACATGACCAGGCATGCATTTGCGTAATGTCACATCCGGCTAAGTGCCATTCCATCATTCGCGAGGGATGTTCGAAGTCGTGCAAAAACTACAGGCGCACAAAGAGACGAATTGTTTCGCTCGCTTTGTTTTAGGCACAGAAAACAAATTTCCTAATGAACGGAGAAACTGACACGTACAATCCCTCCAAATATTTTTTTACCGAATTATAATTTGTATCTGTAAAATATCTGTAATATGAAAGCTCCGTTACTTCGAGCTTTGATTCAACAGCTGTTTAAGAAATGTAGAACATTACATAGGACAAGCGCACAATGGTCTATTTGCATCGAAAAGTTCTGTGGTAATTATTTAATTTATACAGTTATGGCATAGATTGGAACACTATTGGGTACAGGACGACACATGTACATTTTAAGGAAGAATTCTTGCAAAACTTCCAGTTATTTAACTAAAACTAGTATAGTTTTTGACTGTTTGTTGCAGTTATTTTTTTTACAGCTATAATTAATTTTGTAAAAGGTTTGGCGCAGCGTTGTGTGGACGGGGTAAAATTTGTTCTTCTCTTGGCTAACTTTTCGATGAAAATACTCCACTGTGAAACGATGCACATGAACTTTTTTTATTATGCACACTCCCTTTCATAAGTCACCGGACACTTAATAAAATCCGGGGTGGACGATTTCGCGTTACGAAATAAAGTTAGCACTTATTATTCTACGTGTGCTGAATCCACCACTGAAATTATGCCCACACATTACGATACACCCTGTACGCTACGTGAGTGTACCTTACGTAACAATTTTTAGCGTTCCAGTTACCGTATGAATTATTCGATGTTATGTAAATTGTCGTGGAGGGAACGCGAAAGTCGCGAGTGGAGAATAATTGGGCTCTCGAGGAAGCGGCCGACCGATAAGTAATTTTTCTCAATTACCGGTCACAAAGCGTTTCGATGGGGAGAAAGCGATGGGAAAAGTTGGCCGTCAGTAATTACCGGGCGTTCTTATATCACGGAAAGTGGGCGCTATCAGATGCAAGTGATTTATATCATTAATTTCTCGGCGAAGGAGAGGATATCGAAGCCGCGGATGAATCTCATTGCCTTTCTTGCACTGCTTATATTTAACGCTAACCGCATTTGCATTTAGATTACGTTTACAGAAGGAAACTCTGCTCGAAGAATTCGAATCGAAGTTCCGCGTCGTTTGTCGTCGCATGAGAGATGCCGGTTTCATTCTTAGATCAAGCGAATTTGCGTTGAGTGTCCGCCGTTAAGTGGCTATGATTAAAATGGCTTTCAGCGTGAAAGCGCTTGAAAATTGAAAGCTTCGAATGCGAGCGCAGTTTCGCTTCCAGTAGAAGCAGTTTAGACTCTCCGTGTACGCGGCTGGCTTAAAAATATTCTCGCTAGTGTGAACTATTATTTTGAAGAATTATCTTCAATGAAAATGATCGGGAAGGAAGGAAGCAGGAATTTAGCACAGGCGAGGAATAGCATGCCTGAAGTTATTAAGGGCTGTACAAAGAAGATGTGGTCATTGTAAATTTTGTTACGACGTGACATAGATCGCCAGGCACTCCCCTCTTTAAAAGGAGGAGCACTGTTCTGAGAAAGTTTTCGACATGGAAAATGTACGTTCTACAAAATTATTTCCACGTCTTCTTCCGGAAAATTAGCCCATAAATTCTGGACTGCGTCGAAAAGTTTGGAGCCAGAGAAAAATGAAACAGAAAGAAATGCTAACTTCTGACACAGGTAAACTGGTGTGGCAGGGATGATCATGCGTGGTAGAAAGGAGAAGAGAAACAAACGTATAGAGACGAATTGTCAACAGTTTGAGCGTTTAATAAAATAAAACGACGTGAAATATTATTGGATAGGCAACTGAATTCGTGATCCTTAAAATTTTTAGTATGAGAACTTTCAGTAAAATTCTTGAAATGATTTTCTGTTCAAGTTATTTACAGATGAATTTAGAATAATCTTTGGTCATAGTTTTGGTAATTTTTTGACTCGGTGACAGTAGAGTTTGGGGAATTTTGGGACAAGAAGCTCAACAAATCGCGAATTTAGGAGGCAACCTAATATAATAAAAACGAATATACTCTCTGGGGTACAGTTGTACCTCATATGTAGTCAAAAAAGTCCTCCTGAACCCGAAAATACAAAGTGAGTCTGAAAATTTATCTTAGATTTCAAATGTATTCTCACTGAATTATACACTCAAGAATACCCAGATACCTTATTTCATTTGTCAGGTATTGACTTGTAACAATTCACGCGAATCGCCCTGTATAGGCAACTTGAAGTTAGCCCATGGTGTATGAGCAATTTAGGAGGACCTACCCCTGGTTTTGCAGGGCGGTTATGGTTATGCGTTCTCTAGTATATGTTTATGATGCATTAATTACTAGCGAGAGTTCAAGAACCTCTAGGAGTGAACATGTGCCGTGCAAACTTGGTCATCGTAGCGACGAAGCAAAGTTTTCTGCGTATCTTCAACTAATACCTCAGGCATACTATTATCAGAGCAGAATATTTATGAGCGTAGCTCGAGAAGCTTAGTGAAATAAAAATTTAAAAATTTGAACATTTCAAGGAGGAAATGCAGTCTTGATGAAGTTCTATTTGTTTACTTGTATCGATATAGGAAACATAGAAGTCTAAAAATGTATATTTGCATAAACACCTGCAGTCTGCTTATAACATACTTTTTCATAGTACTATTAACACGTTCCCTGCTACTGAACTTCTCATTCAAGCAGAGTGATATTCTTATTATTAACAGATAAAGTACAAGAAAACAATTGTTCCTCTCACTACTGCGTGAAGTTATACTTAAAATAATACTTGTATCACAGGCATACTATTAACAGAGCACAATATTTATGAGCGTAAGTCGAAAAAGCGATGGCAACTGGCCCTACCTCGATTGGCTGGAAGTTCTCGGTCCCGAATATTCTTCCAGCCAACCGTGGGACACTGTACATGCTACATATACTTTTTTAATAGGTCTTGCCATTGTTATGCCAAACTTTATTGTAAATTTTGCACGACATTCGCAAGTTACAAATCGGAGCAATGAAATATCGTATGGTCGTTTCAGCTGTCTATCGTATAGTGTAGTGTGTTGTCTTATACGTTCAATTATGAAAGCTAGTCTGATGTTCATTAGGAGACTTATTAGAGGACTTACTGCGAAATTTACTGTCGGATTTACTTTGAAATCTATTAGGGGATTCACTGCGAGATTCATCGTCTAGTCTGCCATAATATATACTCTAAATTCGCTCTAAGATCTAATACAATATTCGCAAGATTCGTTTCATAAATATTTGAATAATGCACCTTCATGTTTTAAGGTATGAGGTTTTTCTATTATGAAAGATTTTGTACAAATTATTTACTAATTTATTGTAGTATACATCGCGAAAAACATTTGTTCAAATTTTAAATTATAATCTTAATTAAGACTACACGTGAAAATGTCACCAATGTTGCTAACAGCAATAATAAAAATTACTCATATTGTAATCCAATAATAATCCTAACGTAGTCTCTTCGTGTAATCTCTTCAATACCTCCAAATCTTGCATGATACACATCGTCTGTCACAATTTTATTATAACCACAATATTAATTCGGCGTGTGGGGTATGCATTACAATCCTAACAGGCTTTGCGCCGGTCACGAAAAAGTATGGCCTTTTGCATAGTTTTATTAGACACTGTAATAATATTTTTGCCAAGGTTAAGCATAAATTTCATAGGTGGCAGATGTGGCGCGAAATGTGCTAAAAGCTATCAAAAATAAAGCTCGTGTACACCACAAATCCTTCCTAAAAGGATTAACAATTTACTTTCCTCGCATACCTTTGAATCTGTGTTGGGCAAAATTTCATTCGGATAAGAGTAATGAATACAATTTTATTGGTTACTAACGAATTAGAATTTATTCGGATCAGAATTTATTGACTTTTTCTTTATTTCTGCTATGATGCAGAAGGACATAGTCAAAAAGTAAATAGTATTAAATAGTATTAAAAAAGTATTATTTTTCGAATAATTTAGCAATCGTTATTCGAATAAATTATTCGACTAATTTTACAATCGTTATTCGAATAAATAATGACGAATCATTCGAATAATTTTACAATCGTTATTCGAATAAATAAAGAGAATAATTTGTTACAAATAACGAATAACTATTATGCGCCTAAAATATTCGTCTAAAAAGGATTTTCGGATAATTATTTGAGATAAATATTTATTCGAAACAATTCGAATTCGCTTTGCTTTGCTCCGCTTTGAATTAATCGATCGAGCAAGTATCCTTTCTTCTAGTCTTCGAAGGAGCCGCTTTTACGCGCAGCTTAACGAGTTGCAGAAGCACGGGGAAAGCTCCTTTTGTGAACTGTTCGCCTTCGAAGAGTTCTCGGTTCGCGGCATCAACGATACACCGTCAAAGCCGCGGAACCGAGATTCAAGATTTATTCATATTTATGCGGGTCCGGGCTTTAAACGCTTCCTCCTCGCTCCGCTTGCGTTCACGCGAGACTTTGAAATGTAAATCGAATATGAAATTCGGTCACCCCATACGCTTCGAAGCAGATTGCCTCCAAATGTCAAAGAAATCTTGCGATTAATTCTCATGCGCTTCCGGTCTCTTCTTTTTCCGTTCCGTCCCCTCCCAGCACCAGCTTCCGTTGTGTTTCATCGAAGCCGCGTGACGGCGCCATAAATTTTGGATTAAGGAAAATTAATATGCATACGGTGAGATGGCTGCTGGGGTTATGTAAATTGAAGTCGAGACTTCGTCCGGGTGACTGCTCGCGAAAAAGCTCTCCTAGGTGTTGCAACGATATTTAGAATGCGCGATATGATTTATGGGGCCTCTGAACGGTCTTTCATCTTAGGTATGGCTAAACGAGGGATTTATTCAGTATTTATCATTCTGTTCTTCAAGCAAATGTTTTCGTGTTTTTAGGCGTGTGAACATCAGTTCATTCATTGCAATTGCTTTTATAATATAGGATGAAAGAGGAACGATATCGAAGAATTCCTAAATAATGTGGAACGTCGATTATCCGAAAACCGGTCATCTAAAAATTCCTTTTCCAGGATGATTACAAATTCAAATTATCACCAGTGACACTGTGTACTTAATTTTATTCCACCGTGAACTTTTATGTTCTAAACCAAAATTATCATTTTTATGAGAAACATAGTTCTACTGTGGTCATATTGTTACCAATTCCAGTTCGGATAATCGAGGTTCTAGTGTATTAGGTTTGCATCACTGTGGTGGAAGTTGACAGTGATTGTTTATAGTAAATTGTTCAATCTCGATGAACGTACGATAGCCGAAAAGTGCTTGCATAACTGATTAAAATGCATGAAAAACTGCGTCAATTGCAATCTGCATTAATTAGTTTGGAACAGCCAATTCTGCTGTATAATAACAATCGACTATATATTTCACACCTGATCTTTCAAAAGCGTAATCATATAGGATATAAAACTGTGCCTCGACTATTGATTACCATTTTTTCAAACATCTGGTATTTAAGGATCAGAGTCCTGTCAAAAACGTCCATTAAGGATCTATCAAGTTTGAAAAGCCTGATTTCTTTCAAACTGAATTATTGAAACTCGTATATTGCTGGTAAAAATTTATTAATTCAGACGATTCCTACTTATCCTAAGAAATTAGTAACTTTTATTTGAAACTGAATTAACATCATGCAAATTTTTATATCGAAATCCGTCATTTGTTATAGAACAACCTAATAATTATTCACGAAAGAATTATAGTTACTTTTTTGGTTTTTCCCTCTGGTTATATTTCAATAATATATTCTTATCAATCAACCTTAGACTGTCCTTACAAAAGAAGAATTAACTCAAAACGTACAGAACCCTAAATATCAATAAGTTCTAAGGGATGAAGGATTTTTAGTGAATTTTAGAAGAAAATAGATTTGCATAATCTGTTCCCAATTTACTTTTAACTTAGAATTTATACAAAATGCCTTACAGTAAAATATTAAGCAAAATTAAAATTGAAACAATTAATACTTTAACACTTCGACCGCCATGTCACCCATATATGAGTGACACTTAAATTCAGTTATTATTTATTTCATCATTTCCAGTATTCATAAATTTATATACTAATGTATAATAGTACCAATAAAAAAATTATGAATATTCCTAATATTCTTGATCAAAAAGATTTTAACTTGAGATTATATTTTCTTTGTGCAGAAATTTAGAAATATGGCCATTTTCACCCAATACAGTGTGACAGTCAACGTGTTAAAGTGCAAAGGTTATACCACGGAAGGGGGTGTATGTATTTATGTGGAATATTTACGAATATCGTGTCTCACAGTTTCATCGCAGAGTGCAGTACAATTGTTTCCATCATGCCATGGGACGACCTAATCAGACGATACGTGTCGGTGCTTTGAAATCGTCACGTGTCGGGGTTCTTCAATCATCCGAAACTCGATCTGAATCGATTACGTAGCGATCTGCTTGAACGCGAGGCGATCTCTCTAAACTACATTTAATCCGCTCTGGTTCGCTTCAACCGATTTCACGATATCTGAACCAGCAACAACCCTTCTCGATTTCTCTGGACTCGTGTTTCAATCAGGTTAAATCCAACCCGACCATCTTGAACACACTTGAATCTGTTTCGAATCGTGTGAAGCGGTTTGCTACAATTTCTATAGATTTTCCATTCGATTTAATTCAATGATCGCCGATTGTGTTGCGTTCTAACGAGACTATGATTCGATTAGGATCTGCTGAATCTCTATAGGTCGATTCTGGTTGGTAGTTGCCTGTTTAGAGTCGTATGAAGCGATTTCCTACGATTTCTCTAGATCTTCGATTTGATTTAATTTAGTAGCTGCCAATTATGTTGCGTTCTAACTGGACTAGGATTCGATTAGGGTCTGCTTAATCCGTACAGGTCGGTTTTGGTTAGTCGTTGTCTGTTTGCAATCGTATGAAGATATTTGCTATGATCTTGCTATAAAAATTGCACCGAAAACACTAAATATTAATTAATCCATATACTAAATCCATATACATGTAATTTCTTTTTGGAACTGTTGATGACTGTTTTGACATCGTTGAAAGTGTAAATAAAAATTAATAATGCATTTGTTAATATCAATATAAACACAATTGACATGCCGCTGTAAAAATGTTTGAAATAGGTCTGATGGAAGGGCCGACATTTTGAAATTGAACGGTCATAGTAGGTGATAAATAGAAGCTGCACTAATGATTTTCAACAATCTCAGAGAGCACAAAATTCCATAAGTTAGAAATAAACTTTGACTTTTTTCCACCTTGTGTATTGATATAAAATACTAATTTATAGTTAAAGTTGATATATAGATTGAATATATAATTAATGCTTTTATTGTATGTTTTTAATAAAGCATCTGTGTGCATGATGCATGTAACAATTTTTATTCATTCTTATTCATAGCACATATTGGCAGAGTTTGATCGCTTAATTGGGAAACACTCTGTAGGTGTTTATGAAACTTTGTTTTAAATCATCTTGATTCTCGTCGATCCATCTGGACTTGCTAGATCCCTTAGATCCTCCAGCAGCTTGTTTGATAGGTGTCAACTTGTTTGGAATTTCAGGAATCCTCTTCGGGGTAACTTAAGTGGCTAGATCTTGCAGTTCTCGTTAATCCATTCTAACTCGTCTACTCTGAATTCTCGCATAACATTTTGAACCTATCCCACATAATCTTAATTAGTGTCTAGAAGTCCTAAGACACTTGGAATTTATGTTGAAAACATGATATCTTACCTGGATCATTGCAAAAATCTGCAAAACTCATTTACAATGGTTGCAAGAGTATAATGAAGTACTATTTGCAGGTTTAAAGATTGCAAGGTCACTTTCAGATGTTTAACCCTTACGAGGGCACCCAACTTTTTCTCCTCTCTCCAAATTTAAAAACTGCCTCTATATTTAACAATTTCTTAATCGATTTTCATACAGAAAAAATAGATGGACGCAGGAAGGTCCCAATAATGGAGATCTGAAATAATCTCATTTGCATACAGATCCACATTTTCTGTCAGAGAAAGAAACAACCGAGGAACAGTTCTTCTGTCGTAGAAACTTATCGTCAAGGATTATAAATGATCAGTAGGTAAGAATGACCACATTTCGAGGATTCATTTATCAATTTTAAAGCATTGTCACCGTCCTCTTGGTTGCTGAAAGGCATTCATAAACCGCCACCCGGTAGAGACGACCTTGAATGTCCCAGTGTGTTCAATTCCCAAAATTTGACCACGACGGTCGACAAACCATCTCCTATTACCAAAAGGTGTTAATTTTCCACCTTATCAGTTCCTTCACACCATTTTCCGCAAATCTGAGCTTCACTCGTAGTTTGAAATTTCAAAACCGAAGGAACATTGACCGTTTTCAGTTCCAGCTACAACATCAAACTGATACGTTCACTCATCTGAACGTCTCGAACATACTCACGCCAAAGTATGGCATAGTCACACTAAATGAAAAACTAGCATATCCTACAATATGTTTGTTTGCTTAGAACACAGGCGCAACAGTTAGGCTACAATTGAATATACATCACGTTGCAAATATACATCTTTCCATATTTTTAATCCTTCTGTAGGTTTCAAAGTCTGCCGGTTTCAAACCGAGACACCCTGTAGAATGCACCCAGGGTCTGGTAGAGTTCATAGAAATAGGTTCATTACACTGTGCAGCAAAAAGTAATATCCTCGGAGCGAATCTCTCGAATGCTTCGGGAGCCGCATAATTCAGTCCGAAGAAAAACTGTTATTAATGACCCATTCGCGACAATAACGCGTCACCGAGCGTTCAACCTGACACTTTTCCCGATAATAATGATTAATCTCGAGAAGTGACTCGGAACTTCTTCGAGACGCCCAACCTTTTCACCGAACTTCTCCCGATAACGGCTGATTTTGATCGACCTTTTCTATTTTCGATCGAAACTGTCGCTTTTGCTCGCCACCGTTAACGCTGCGAATAATGGAACGTTTCAGCCATTAAGGGCTCCTCGTGCCTCGAAAGCAGCTAATTACTCAAGCCAATAAATATCATTAATTTGTTGACGTTCCGTGTAACAAATTTGACACTTCCGCGTGTTTCACATTTCAATGAGAAATTTCGTGCGAATAATTAAGCTGTCGAGGATATTAATTTACTGGATTGTTTATTTTCTACTGCTTTGAATATTTTATTAACCCTTTACACTCTGGAAGTACTTTTCGTCTCACGTGTATAACCTAACGTAGCAAGTGTACCTGATTTTAATAGAAGAGTGTGTTTTATTTTGAATGCGCTTGTTTCAGTAGTTAAATATTTATAAAATGTGTACATTGTAGAATTTTTGTTACGTAGAAGATGGTACAAGAGTATCTATGAGACAATAGTAGACTTTTCGTTACATTTATGAGGATTTTGGTCAAAATGACGGAACAGAAAATTTATCTGTTAAATACTTTAAGTACGGGTGATAAATAAACAGGATATTTCGACTCTCTAAAGAACTGACATTAAACTTGTACATTACTTCAGGTACAATAACATTACAGTGACAGTTTCTTATTCTTCTACATAGTTTTCAAGGAACATTTTAACAATTAAATCTAAGACAGACATAAATTGTGTTCACTAAATACTTTCAGCGCAAATAATAAATCGAACATAATTCTTCAGCTGTCTAAACAATTGACTTTAAGCTTGCACATTATTTCAGATATAAGAACACATTATTACCAACGACAGTTTTTTAACGTTCTATATATTTTTCAAGAAACATTCTAACAATTAAACCCAAACCAGACATAAATTTCGTTTACTAAATACTTTAAGCACAAATAATAAATCAAACATAATTCTTCAGCTATCCAAAGAAATGACGTTAAGCTTGCACATTTTTTTATATACTATAATAACATTACAATGATAATTTCCTAAAATTTCTAAATATATGCGAGAAACATTTTAATAATCAAATCCAACCTGGGCACAAAATTTGCCCATTAAATACCTGACTGATTATACTAATTTATAATATTGTATTATATAATATTATACAAACGTATTACTTAAATTGTTTTATTACGTTTTACATATTCTACGTATAATTAAATGTAGTACTTATAGTATCATAGTGATACTTACAATTTTTTAAATTTTCTACATACTTTTTATGAAGTGTTTTAACAACGTTAAATATTTGATCAAGACAATATTGAAACAGTGTTAAAGAACGACTGCGAAACGGAAAATCGATCTGCGTATCAACGCAGAAATGTGGCTTGATAGCTTGCTGATCAATGCGGTCGTCTGGCTATTGGTCGATTAATGTATTGTGCTACCACTGACCGACGAACATTCCGTACTGCTTACCACTGTCTGACTAATACATTCGAACTACTTGCTGAACACGACAGATCGTTAATACCGTGGAAATGTTCGGTCTTATTCGATGACTGCGATGCATGGATGATTCATAGCTGCTCTTGTAGTTCTTCATTTCTTCTGTCAATATTGTGTTAGTCTACTTGCATTTAATATTCTAATGCAAGGTGTTCCATTATAACACCACCCAACTGGTGGTGAATCTGTATGGAAAAATTATATTATGATTATAATATTGTGTTAGACTAATTATATTGTGATTATAATACTGTGTTAGTCCAATTATATTGTGATTATAATATTGTGTTAGTCCAATTATATTGTGATTATAATACTGTGTTAGTCTAATTGCATTTAATATTCTAATACATGGTGTTCCATTATAATACAATGCAACTGGTGGTGAATCTGTATGTAAAAATGATATTGTGTTAGTCTAATTGCATTTAATATTCTAATACAAGGTGTTCCATTACAATACATCCCAACTGGTGGTGAATCTATATATAAAAGTATAAATGAATTAAAAATGGAGAGTACAATTTTTTTTGTTCGATACTTTGGTTTGGGTAAATTGATTTTGAAAACATGTCAAGTAAACAAGCATTTGATTAATTTTTTAGCTTTAACGCGTTGATTGTGAGTGTCCATCCCCTCAAATTTAATTTAATAAAATAAACAGGAATTTTTTCATAAAATTTTGAGCGGCGTCGATGTTGTAATTATAATGTAAAATTACTATTTTTCGATTAAATAGTTAAATGCTTTATTCTTTCGTGATTTCTGTTTAACATAGGGCACTACAATTATTATTATTATTATTTCATACCATAGATATTTGTAGGGGTAGCCTATATATAACAAAGTATCTGGAACATAAATCTTTCTCCCTGTATTTTCATACATTAGGCAAGAACATTTCCTTGTATTTCTCAATAAAAAGGAAAATGAAAAATTTACTTACCTACCAATTATGAAAATTTGCATAAAACCATTCCGCGTTCCTCGAGTTCCAACAGTTTAAAAATTAATATCTCATTCTGATCGTGGTCCATCTTCTGATTTCGTACATTCATTCACAATGCTGACGAAAATTTCCTTATACTTTAGAACGATAATAAATTGCGCGGTTCATAGCGAAGAAGGCAATGTATGAAAAATTGTCTGAGGGCAGATTAAAGGTGTCCGACGCATCCTGCACGGTTCATCGTTGCGATAACATTCACGTCGAGCATAATGCGCATTACTCAGGGAATGCTACGTACCACTTGTACTCCGTCTGACTAATGCGCCATAGTTATCACTACGAAGCTATTCAACCGTACTGCTTACGGCTGACTAATGCTCGTCCCTTACTACTCCCCGACGAACGTTACCCTTGCATTTCTACCACTGTCGTACACCATCCGTTAAGGTCGCGGGTCACAGAAACAATAATTCCGCTTTTGCTTATTTACTGTACCACCTTAACCCCGCCTACACTAGCTTCCAAAAGTTTCAGGTCACTCTCGATGAGCGTACAGACACTTCTGCAATTGTCTTCTTAATATTTTGATTGAAGCAATGTATTAGTTGAACATAATAAAGTTTCTAAGGTGTTATAGAAAATGAATACAACCTCAAATTATAATATTTTTAATCAATATTATTACTTTGACGGTTGCAAATATTTCGCAAAAACTGATTGTTTTTGGCCATTTTTGTGTGGATATTTAAGTGTTAAAATGTATTTTTGCATAAACCTCCGTAGTCTAATAATCACTTTTCGATCCAACTATGATAACGAATTGGAACAATCCGATATTTTATCGATCAAATTATAGAAATAATATCTGCATATTCTGAAGTACTTTTTTGTTAATATCATTATCATAATTCAGTCGCTAAAGAATTGCATTGAAGAATAGTAGAATAATTTAAAAAGACGAAATCAGAAATGAAGGGGTAAGCAATGCTCGTCAAACTGAACATAACATATTTACTACACCTAAATCGACAATTGAATATTTCCCAAACAGTAAATTATTTTGCGACGAAAACATTGTTCGAAAATTGTCAATATTGACTCTGCCAATATTGAATTTTCAACCCACATGCACTAGACATTTTTTACTCAATTTGTTGCAGAGTACCTACTCTGCAGGTGCCCTATATTTTTTTCACTTCCTGCAGAATCGAGTTCGTACAATTATATGGCCGCGCAAATACTGAAAACAACGTGCACATTATTTCATTCCTGGAAGGTTTATTATTTTCCCGTCCTTGTTGGACGAGGTCGAAAATATTTTAATTAAAAGGCCATTTCAAATGTTAAATTTGTTTTGGACCAACGAAAACGGCGTCGGAATTTTTATTCGCAGTTTACCATCGTTAACGGCACGACAAATTGACGCTCTGCGGAAGCGTCCGCTTTTTTACGACGATTTAATGACGATAAAAAGTAAAAGAACGATCCGCCATGATAGTGTATCTTTCAAAGCTGAAACTTCGGTCGCCCTCTATCGATCGAAGAGTCAGAAACCATTTTCACAAGTTACGGATCACGCGATGCTCAAGGCCGTACGAGCTGGACGAATTTTCGCAAAGCTGCGTCATATTAATGTTGAAAAGGTTTATTCTTCCGAATTTCACTTCAATTTTTCATATTCGTTTGCCGTCATTCATCGAGTCGCATCTCGAATTCGTGCAGTCAATAGAATTCGGGTTCCCCATTACGAGACAGGCAGTTCCGACGCACCTCACTTTAGAGGTAAACGGTTTCATTGTTTGCTTCACCTAAGCAAACACAGGATGAAATAGACTGTTTCACTGGTGGAAAAATTGGAAACATCGTTGTTCAAAAGTAATAATGACTAGGTTGTGGTTGTTTACGCAGGTATACATTTTATTCATATTATTTAGAATATTATATATTTTTTATTTTATTTTTAACACGTTGAACCCGCGGGGCTCACCTTACATTTTGTTTAGTTAAATAATAGTAAGCGTTACAAAATGTTGGAGTGCATTAATATTATAACAATAATATAACGAAATTACTGTACGTTCAAATAATAAAGTATTTCTCACCTCCGCAAATTATATTCAAAATATTATATTTTACTGCGTCTGAGTGGATGTGGCTGTTTCTACTGTGACGTCCAACGTGTTAAGCTTGCTTCAACCTCTGTATGTAACAAATTCCCTATAGTAAAAAATTCCATAACTAGCCAGACACAACAAAATAACTTTTTATAAACACATAACATTAATAATACAAATATTAAATTATTTTACCATACATGTTTTATTTTGTATTATGTTTGCAGCGTACGTTTTAACGGCAATCTAAAGAATATTAATAGACTGCAGGTATTTATGCAATTTAAAGTATCGAAACACGTAAACAATTCACATTTAACAACGCAAGGAAAATAAAAAGCATGCTTTCTGATCTTCTAAAGTATACAATGCAGCTTGGTCAACGTTTCGTTTCATCAACTACATTGAGGGAAAAAATATTGAATTCTAAGCGTATACATTTGCATAAACATCCGCAGCCTAAATATTAACATTTATCTAGAATAATCGAATTTGACATGTGGGGCTTATACGACCCACGCTGCACGAAGCGTGCCAATTTCATACGTATAATTGATGAAACACTTTCGACGTCTACAAAATTACTTTCATTCGATTTTCTTTGATACGTTCTGCTTTCGGCATCCATTTCAGTCGCGCGTTACCGTTTCGAACTTTCATTCATTATTCCGTTCCGACATTTCTTTTCCGCGTGAGAACACCGTTGCCCGAGCTTGCCGTTTGTCCCGCAGGAGAACGGCTTCTTTTACGGCAGAAAATGTATTTCTGACGTGCAGAAGGGAGGCATTGACTTCGTATGGAGACATGTTCTGGTCCTATCATTCCATTCTGTGTATTTCTGTTACGGCAGCACGTGTACCGCGCCGTGCACCGATACAAGCTGAAATAACCCACGGAATCGCAGCGAGGTGTAAAAACACCGGTGAATATCCGATGCACGCGAACGTAGATATCCCGGGATACAATGGAACGCGACGAGAAAGCAACGATAATAAAAGTGTAGTGGGACACGAATTTTTACGATGTTCCACTGAAAATTTTAGAACTCCGTGTTCGACAGACGAGAATATCCGCCGGCAGGCCACAGCGCTAATCTGAAGCAGAGTTGGGCGTTATTCGAATTGTTTCGAATGAATGTTTATCTCAAATAATTATCGGAATATATTCTGAATATTTTATCCAGATAATAATTGTTCGTTATTCGTAACAAATTATTCTTTCTGCGTGTTCGAGTAATGCATCATTATTTATTCGTATAATGATTGCAAAATTATTCGAATAATAGTACGAATAATTGTTGATTGTTTTCGTTTCCACTTCTTCTGCTAGTGATATCGTATCTACATATGACTTCTTGACTATGCCCTTCTGTATCATAAAAACAAAAGAAAAAATAAATAAATTCTCAATCGTAAAAACGGCCATACCTAATCAGAAAAGGAAGATTTGAGTACTAAATTGTGCTCTTCTCTTTCTACATTATCGTTTCAGGGTGAAGTTCGTTCAGAATTTCGCGACAATTCATAATTAATTAATTATATTAAATTTGAGGTGTCGGTCACCGGTGACCCCCGCGGAATTCAACGTGTTAACAGATGCAGTGAAATCCAGTCAACCTGTTAAATTAATGGATAATACTCTCACTAATCGTCTACCTGTTATCTGAGTTATACACCTCGAGTGTACTCAATAAAAACCCTAGGTGGATCGCAGCAGTGTCCATCGGATAAAATATGAGTCATTTGGAAGAACTGTGATCCACAGAGCGGAATAGTTTAAGGGGTTAATGAGCACCACGTCCGTAGACGAAAAGCTTTCTTTAACACCCATGGAGAAAAGTTTTAATTGATGTTGCATTAAGCATCCCCCATTTCTTCGTTCTGGTTCCGTTCGAAAAGAAATCATCGACGGAGGCTCTTAATACCGACATAGTTAAAGCTGCTTTTAATCCGCGCTGGCTAAATGCGATTACGGGCCGGCCATGACGCGGCAAAAAGCGACCGGCTAGAAGCGAGATATTAAATTCTACCGCGATTAATATGGCCGTGTCTGGGTGCACTTCCAGCAAGTAGTTACCTCGTTTCAACCCGGCCCGCTTTTTCGTTGATCATCGGTGCGTCGCCGCGGATACCTTCGCTTCGTTTCTCTTTTTTCCATTTGTTCGCCGTATCCCGATTACTGAACGTCCTGCGGACAAAGGAATTTTATTTTCGAACGAGAGACGTTTAGACATTGTGGCAGCTTCCGGGATGAAGTTTTTTTTTAGAAAGATTAAAACGTAGGAAATTTGTGAAATTTGTACTGAAGGATGTTTAACATACAGTCAGACCCATAAGTATTCGCACCCTCGCTGTCTTTAAAAGATGTTTGTTCAAACTGAGTCTGAGGTTTTGCAATAAATCTTTTACTATAACTTCACACAAGTATAAAGTTTGTTCCGTCCAAATTTTGGCAAAATTTAGCAATTAATAACGACAATATTTCGTTTATAGAATTATTAACTTCTTCTATGCACAGTAAGGGTACGAATACTTATGGGACTGACTGTATAAACTGTCACAGTGAAACCTTCCATACCTGGCCAGACATTCTACAATATACCGTTTCAAACACAAATCATGAAGGGAAAAGTATGTATCTATTCAGTTGCACAGACCTGGCCTTGTATTCTTACTACAATGTTAATTCTATTTGAAATTTAAGTAAAATTCATTGCGCCGGTTACAGGTGGTCACCTCTTAACTAGTTGCATGTACGTTGTCTGGTGCCATAATTTTACTATACCAGGTCATGCAATACTTTAAATAATTTGAGTATATTATTCGATTTTATTTAATAAAGACTTGACTGTGCATGTGGTGAAATGTCAGAGATGTATATTGTTCTGAATTTTTCAATAAAAAATTCGACTGTTACACCAGGGACCCGTAGTTAATAATTTTATAAATTAGACTCAATTTTTGGGGAAAAACGTCATGGTGGCGTTTGAGTAACATTATCACACTGAGAACTTGTACGTAGCGGATACTGGGTGACCCAGGTGACTAGAGATTTAGTCCTCGACCAATCCACCTCTGAAGGTAGCCTTTCTTGGTCTGTATCCTACCAAGAATGAGACCTTCATCGTTTCCGTTCCACGTTATATTTTTATTATAATTCTCTGTCAAAGGATTTATGCTCTTACCTTCACACGACATTTTCGTCTTATTTCTGATACTAAGATTCGCTGAAAAAGTTTGTACTGAGCTCTGACAGACACTCTGCACACACGTGCAAAAGTTTGGAGTGTCTTAATTAATATTTTTTTACGACTGAACTCTCAAAGCCCAAAGGAATTACGCTATATGTTCCCAAGTATTCTCTCCCTAATGAAGTCGACAGTCGCATCATGTTTAACACTTGACACCTCGTCTGCTTTACGACCGCGCTATATCTCCTTCACCGACTACACGAAGTTTTAATCGCAGCCATTCAGATGCTTTCGGTGGCACCGCGCCGTCATGCGCGAGCTTTATTCGCGTTCCTGAAATGAGGGAGGTTCGTAAGAAATTTTATGGATTACCGGTAAATATAGCGGAACACCGTCGCTGTGTACGATAACGTCAGAGGGGAAGGTTAATGAGCAGCGACGAAAAAGGTGAAAAGACGGCGAGTGTGTTCGCGGGACGTCGGTTTGAAGAATAAAGCCAGGGGGTGGGTTAAATATTTCACGACATCTTCGTGGCGCGGCAGTAACTCAGCTGGTAAACTTCTTCCGTGGTTAGACGGCAGAAATAAAATGAAAGTTCTTGAAACAACCTCTCGAGCAGCGAAAGTTTCGCGGTTGCGATAGAGCCAGGCATGGACAACTGCTGGCGTGTCGAGCATTCATGCCTCGGCGAGTGCCCGCCGTGAGACGGTAAGCCACGCCTCCTGGGCGTGTCAAAGGCCTTAAGGGCGGAGCAACGAAAATGTGATCCTTATTTACTCTCATCTTTCCGTAGCTGATACACAGGGGTTTCGGAAATCATGGTTCAACCGAAGAGTAGGTGATTCCTGAGGTAAAAATAAGTCGAAAATATAGAATAAAATTTGTTCAGGCTTTATTTTCGAGAAGATTAAATTTAAAAGTTTACTGAATACTTCTTTACGTCCCGTGCGGGGAATCGATAAGCTCATTTGTCACTTGTCACAAGCTCATTCTTTTTTCGGTTTTATCACGAATTCCGTAACACCCTGTATTTAAAATTACTTTCATGCACTGCAACATTTACTCTTACAGTTGATTAAACTGCATTTACGCATTAATATTATATGCTGTAACATTTACTATTACTGTACGTGACAGCCGTTTAGTGTCCTACGTTTAGAGAGAGGAAATCTGTAGTTCGTTTACCATACAAAGTACGTTTTTGTATCGATCGTGATCTGACCTGATTCATGTGACCGTAAATTTTTAACATCATAATACAACTATTATTTGTTATGTTTTATAAGTACAATATATTGTTGGTTTAATCTTCAATCACTTATCGTTGGTGTATGCTGGAGCCAAAAATTTTTGAAGTCGATTTTCGGGCAAGGGTTGGATATACATGACAGTTGTTTAAAATCATTTAAAAGAATTATATTCAACAGTTAATATTGCATGGTTATCATATTATAATTTAGCATGGATGATTATAATGCTCAGCCATTTAACGTAATGTACATTTCGAACTGATTGTGAGATTCCAAGGTGACTGACGTGATTTTTTATATAGCAAGGTGAAAAAGGAAAGCAAAAAGAGAATATAATATTTTTAAGAACAAGACGAGTGTGACTTGCAGTTAATATTTATTAAATGCAGGCTGTCGTTTTAAATGTTTTATTGTTTTTGAACGAAAAATTATTTTAAACGATACTTATCAAAGATATCTCACAGTAATAGTAAATTATTACTATAATTAATCAGTTGGTTAATTAGAATACGCCAAGGAAGTGCTGCCATTTTACGGAGTCATTAATAACGCTTTAATTGCATGGTTTGTAGACATTTCAAATATAAAATATTGGCACTTACAATTAGTTTAACTATATTTTAGTTACAGAAATCTTTTATAATTTACAATTCTCCAAAACTCAACTTTATAATTTAATGTAATGGCGTTTAATTACGTAGTTCATTATATTATAGTACATTACAGGTACTTTTTAAGCTCCTCTTTGTCCATTATAGAGATCAAAGGTTAAGCCCATCGAAAGTTAATGAAATATTTACAGTAATTAGTGTATCCACTACATCAAGTTAATTAACAATAGGTACATGTAATATATTCGAATAATTCGTTTAAAAATTTCCTAGAATTATCATTAAGCATTAATATATAAGATTGATAAACAACAAACATAAAGGTGAAGATCAATATCCCAGAAATTCATTAGTCTTACGACAAATAGAAGCGACAGAACAAATAATTCAAATTAAATCTTGATTTAAACAATCGATAGTGTATTGCACCATTACAATAACTATGCTAATAAGAATTTGTATATTTTTCCCTCAGCATGCTCAGACAAACTTTAAAACTAATTTTCAGTTATGAGATAAAATAATTGTGGAATGAAACATGATCAAGACAAATATAACATAGTTACTTCTTATTTATTATCACACCAAAAACAAGTCTCCTATAATGTTCTTCAAACATTTCATTGCAATTTCCGGTAGAAGCTTCTTTTGCGGAGAATCCATGTAACATCCTCGTCTCATTCGTAAGCATGGAATATTCCAGGAAATTTTGGAAATCTGTCAGACATTCTGTGCAGCGACGACGACGTTGATACGGCAATGATCTGAAGAGTTACATTCGGTAGATTACGTCCCCTATGCGTGATAGGAGATCATGGTATTGCAGCGAAGTATGTCTCGCATAACAGCAATTTCACAGTGGCAACGTCATGCTCTTTAGTCTGCAAACAAATGTCTAAGCGACGAGTCTGCTCGGTAGGATTCCATCAATGCACAGGGGTGAAAATACTGCTGAAATTGCTGCGACTATAATCCCTGCTCCTGTTAACTGAGGAAGACGAGTTTACTTGTCCTGTGAAAATCACTATTTCCTAAGCAACATGACTTTTAATTACTCCTAAAATATTTGTTGAGGAACACTCGAACTTGTTAATCGAAGAAGATGCTTTAAAATGTCGTTTGAAACTCCTCTGCAGTGAACTGTTGTTCTTCTTTTCAGTCAGTTTTAAGTATAAATAATAGATGGACTGAGACAAAAAATGAATCAGTAAAAAAAGGGTAATAATCATTGTCAATTCAAAATGGAAAACAACGAGAATCATGCTACTGTGTTCTCCGTCTACCGATTGGATTAAGAAAATAATGTATGTAATCAATAACATAGGGTGATCAGGAAGAAAACAAAAACATTTTACTAGTGGATTGTATGGCTAATTTTTAGAGCCAAATGCCATATCTACATTTTTTAAGATGTTTTGGACTATTTGGAGTTCAATATATTTTTTACCTTCAACAATCTATGAAACTTTATTAAAATGTTACCGTTAAAATTACATAGAACTGTTATACATATTTTCTAAATTGACGAGTTGAATTTGCGACACAACAGAATTATTATTTTCCGAGCGGCATAACTATTCCTTTATATCGTCAAATTAAATTATACCTTAACTAAATTAAACTTGAATAAAATGTCACCTTTCAAGTGGCAAGCAACCGTTGTATTGTTTAAATTGGCGACATATCGAATTTACGATTCAACCCAATTATTATTCTTCGAGCAGCATATCTATTCCTTCGTATCGTCAAACATAATTATACCTTCATTATAGAAAATATGCAAACAGAAAATGAAACAAAGGGAAAGTAAAATGTGTGAGAAGCGTTGCACCTAATTTAATATAACAGAATTGATTGCCATTTCTTCTTTCACGTAGTTTATTTGCTTTGCACTCTACCGAGATGTATTTGCAAATGGTAGAATACCATCAGACATGCCACAAAATATTCAGTTTCCTCGGTCACGTTTCTTTTTCGACACGGGAAGTGCATTACAGTTGAAGATTTCCAGGTAAATAAAAGATATTGTTTCGAAAACGCCTTGAATTCGCCGGGGCCGAAACACGAGATGAATATTTCACTTGTTCACCGTGGAATCTTCGTTTCCATCCAAGCGGATTCAGAAGTAATTTCATTCACACGCAAACTCCGTTTCCACGGAGGATTGATTGAAGCAGAATTTTATTCGTAAAAGCTCAGTGTTTATTTATAAGTTATTAAACGCTAGTTAGCGTTTGTCGACTCTCGCGATGTTTACTTGCGAAGATCTGCAAAATTAATTACAGAGAATAGAATATTTATACCAAAGTTTTAAGCAGATTACAATAACACAATTTTGAGGCACAGATATCGAAACATCCGAATTGTCTAACAAGTATGATGTGTTACAGTATTTTTAACATTGGCTCTACAAGGAGGTGTTAAATTTAGTCTGTATTAACACTTTGAGTACTAACAGTGCCACGTTCCATTAGCTGAAAATGGCAAACTTCCTCAATATTTATATCAAATGAATGTAACCATGAATGTCACATTTTTTAATCAATAATGTCAGTAACATTCATCATTTTTTTATTGCTTCTATTAGAGCTGATTAAGTATATTTTTAATACCTTACATGATCCAATAAAGAATGATTGAATGTATCTGTCACCCAGATACAGATGACAGGGCATTCAAAGCGTTAAAGAAAACATTTGTACAGCCTCACAATTAACTGCGTATTGTAATGAAATCGAGTGAATTTAAAAAGAGCTACTGAAGTATTTTATTATTGGTTCATTTTTATACTAAAAAAATATATTTAAGGAAAATCGGTGAGAACTTTATGTCACAAAATTATTTAATACTTTCAACATGTGCTTCATTCTTGTCCCTGTAGAATTCAAATCGATTGTTTACGTTCTAAAGCACATTGTAAAGAATTTCAGGGGTTATATACTGCGCTGCAGATTCAGTTAATACGTTGACTGCCGACTACGAGTTAACTCGTATCGTGTAGTCAACTGTTTAATTAAATAATTCTTCATTTCGACAATATTCACAGGGAATTTTACATTGCAAAATTAACATAGAAAGACATGTATACGATTAAGTACTTAAACAATTTCTTTCTCTGTGATTTACAATCAAAACAGCAATTTATGCCGTGTCTGACTAGAACTGGCTGTTTCCACTGTGGTAGCCAACGCGTTAAGCTATTAATTTTCTGATTTTATTTTAATAAAACCCTATGAGAAAACATCTGAGGGAGTCAAACTTCAAAGGTCTAGAGCTTCCACGTTCAATCCAATCAATCAAGGGCATAATTACATGGTGTCCCATCCTGTAGAAACACTGCACTGTCCAAAATACCATCATCAAGAAGCAGTGGTTTGAAAAACTACCACTATTGAAACATGTCAACCTCGACTTGACCTGTGAGCGTTGCTTCTGCAAAATGATTGGTCCATAAATCTTTGATCTCGTATCCCAAACCACACATTCACTATTGGAGAGTATCTGTGCCATTCTATGGACTCCTACTGTTTTTCATCAGACCGGATATCGATTGGAACCAGTGATCGATTAGAACTCTGCCAGGACACAGACAGAGTACGTGTCAACACAAAGGTTTTTTTTATATACTTTATTTTGAACTTTACAATTTGTCCAGCAGGACATTTGGTAAATTTTTGTAGCATTTATTTTAAATATTACGCGGATGACTATCCCCAGCTAGATGCAATCTTACGATCTTGTTATTGTGATATGGTTAAGTCAATGGGATGTTTTCTTTTTAGTCTTCTTTTTATGTGGGTTTCGTACGCTTCCGCAGCTAGCTGGTTTGAGTGTGTTGTAAATTTTCCTCTATATTTTTTAGCATGCTATTAATTTCTTCCTTAACTGTTGGGATTTTTGGGTCTTTACGTAGATCCTCATTTCTTATATACCATGGGGCATTAACAACTGTTCAGAGTATTTGTGATTGGATTGCCTCCAATTTAGCTATGTGACTCATTGCCGACATTCCCCATACTGGTATTCTGTATATCCATACAGGTTTTATGATCGTTTTGTAAATTTTTAGTTTGGTTCCTATACTCAGTTTGGATTTCCTACTGGTTAACTAGTGCATCTGTCTTCTTCTTATTCTTAGATTTTCTATTATTGCTTTAATATGGTACTTACAGGTGAATTCTGTGTCTAAGTCTAGTCCTAAGTATTTTACTTTTCTTGTTTGTGGGATATCTATGTCATGTAATGACACAAACACAAGGTATTGAACAGTTTTGTGTCTAAGTTAGCCCTAAGCATTTTAATCTTTTTGTTTGTGGGATATCTATGTCATTCAATTGCACAAACACAAGGTGTTGAACAGTTTTGTGTCTAAGTTAGTCCTAAGTATTTTACTTTTTTGTTTGTGGGATATCGATGTTATTTAATGATACAAACAGAAGGCGTTGAACAGTTTTGTGTGATAAAGTTTCCAGCGATTTTTATTAAATATATTTCTCTTTGCCTAAGAATAAACCAGTAATAATATACCTCAGTCATTTTTGGTAAAATTCACCCAATTTCATTATAATACGCAGTTAATTTTGGAACCTCCTGTATGTTGCTTGCTGCAACTGCGAAAGTTCGACATTCGTTTCTCGCAGAAAATGCGTGGAAAAATTCTTCTATGACCCGGTTGTCGAAGATACGTTCGAAACTTCGAATCGATCACAAGCTTTATGAAACGTCACGGCGATCTTCTAGTTTTCACACACGCCGGAAGCGAGAGGAATCGACGAACGACCGGATAAAGACCGGTTGGCGAGTTTCCATTCCGTTTTTAAGCTTCGATTGAAAATGGATCGAACCACGTCAGGCGTGAGACGATTCATTTCAACGAAATTTATGTCATTAGAGTGAGCAATTCTCGAAGATCCGGCCTCTGGTAACTTTTTAAAAGACTCTATAACGTTCTATGAAGTCTTACGGAGAATTAACTATTTTTTATACTCAATGGTAAGTTCGTCGAGGTTTAGAGTGATAATTAGACTGCGGATGTTTATGCAAATATATATTTTCGGAGTACCAAATTTTTTATGTTAATATAGTTACAGAAATGAAACTTCGAGAAAACTGTATTCCGTTCCGTAAATGTTTTTAAAAATTTATCTTTTACTTTTTCCCAGTTTTAAACATATCCTTTTCAAATATTTGGATCTGTAAAATTGCATAAACATCCGCAATCTAGTGATAACGAACACTTAAATATACGAAACGTATATGCATGTTATTTTACTCAGAAATAATTAGAATACTGATATATAGTAAGCAGTGGTTATTAACAATTACAAAATTCATTTATCCTAATTGTGTTGGCTCACTACTGTTTCGAATAGTCGACGTTGTGTCTGTAATTATACAAGGTCCAATGAATTAATGCTCGAAGTGCAGTTAGCATTCCTGAAATGATTATTACCTTCATTTTTCCCGCCATATACCCTGACAAGGATAATCCTTTAATCCTGTTGATCCCTTTGAAACCGTTCTCTTTCGCTTCTCTGCCCTTCTTCGTTGCTTCCGCCCTTGTTAGTCGACGCCAATAGTTCTGCCAAGGCGCAAATAGTCTTCCTACAGGGGTAGTAATAAATCCTGCTTTACAAAAATCTAATCTACAAATTTATAGAGACAAATTACATACACAAAAATTACACAAAATGTGTGACAATTATTCAATGTGCCCTATAAAACATTTCTTTATAATATCAAAATTAGAGCACCTATTTAATGGTTACACTTCTTGGGTGAGTTGTAATTATATCGTTGAAAATTGAATGATTCACAGTAGCACGCGTGTCTGATGGAAACACACACATTGCAAAGAAACCTATAGACTAATAAACGATAGTCGTAATAACTAAAGGGTCGAGTTCAATATTGCTAGAGGAACTTCTCGATTTCTTCCAGGAACAGAAAAAGTTTGTGTACACTTTCCTTGATCACGATGAACTTATTAAGACAATTCCCAGACTTTCCGAAACTGTGTTTCAAGTGGGCAGAATCTCCACCCCGGAAGATTCTTGCCCTTATTGCCAACGAACTTTCGGAATAACTTCTGCAATCTCAGTTATGGTTGACTCCAGGTTATTCGTGAAAGCTATCCTGTACCGACTGACATATTTTTCAAACTGGTTTCATATATTTTCATTGTTCATTCGGCACTTGCAAAAAATGTGCGATAAAACCATGACGCAATAAGGAATTTATTTCCTTTAAAATGATAAGAATATATCATCTTTTGACACACACATTCACACAGATAACACGCATGAACTCCTTAGGCCCTAGAAACAGTTCGACGAACTCGTCACACGCATCAACTCGCATTCGCTAACGACAAAGACCTACAATACAGTTAATAACAAATGTCGTATTTTTATTTAACCCCAGACTACAATAGACGTTGAAACTCATGCAATTACTATAGGAGATCTCACAGACCGCCACTGTTTATTGCGTTATTACGTACATACAAGTGCCGAATAAAGATCAAATCCAATTGTTCTTGCTTTGTACATTAATAATAAAGAGACCCAAGCCTGATTGAATATTAGACTCTAATTGAAAGGTACATGACGTGAGAAAATGATAATTCATGCCGGAAGGGAAATAGGGATGATTGAAAATTTGTAGCAGTCTCACAGACGTTCTAAGGTAGTCAAGGGTTAAGTACGTGGTGAATGTTTAAACATAATTTTCTCGAAAACAGAGCCTCGAACAAACAATTTTACTTTACATTTTCATGTTGTCTTTCATCTAGAATCGCCTCATGCTCGATTATACTACTCCCCTCGACACGCCCTATATTTGCACCACGATCTCAATTATGGCGATCAATCTGAGAAAATACCTTGGCAGCAGACGAAATAAATTAATTGATAAAGAAAGTGGAGATTTGCCATTCATTGGGTTGAGTCATAAATAACTTCCGATGCATAACAGATTTTATTCTTTCCAAACTTGGAATAGTTTATATGGCTACTTATCTTTGCTTCATATTTGAAGGTAAGAATCCCAAAAACGTAGACATGCTGCAGAGGCAACAATGATCATCCCTTAATGAGTGATCAATAAATTTAAAAAGACAAATTTGGAGTTATTTATCATTCAAAACAATTGAACATTAGACTCTAATTGAAAGGTACATGGCGTGATAAGTAGACTGCGGATTTTGATGCAAACATACATTTTTAGACTTCGATATTACCTGTGTTAATGCAGTAAAATAAATAAAACTTTAACAAAACCGCATTTGCTCCTTGAAATATTAAAAAAATGTAATTTTTATTTTGCTGAGTTACTAAATGCCCATCATTCATTAATTTGGATATATTAAATTGCATAAACGTCCGCAGTATAATGATAAGTCATGTAGCAAGGGAAATAGGGATGAATGCAAATGTGGAGCGGTCTCACAGACGTTCTATAGTAGCTAAGGGTTAAAAGTAGTAGCAACCCAGCAACACGACAATGAACCTGTATATAATGAGTTAAAAAATAATTGTTGTATATTAGACCTAGTATGCACCCGTTGATCCAAACAGATTCTTCATGCCATCACGCTGAAAATTTCAATGTTGCAAGCGTACGGCACAGGAGTGGAAGCAGGCCGAAATTTGATAATCGGTTTTCGTAACATCCTCAAGCTTTCCCACTCAGCGAGTGCAACGAATGCATCTCCGTCCGGGCGACGCCATTCCCAGCATTAAGTACAAAGTTTTCGACGTAAGTTTAAGCGTGGTTGCAAAGCTGTCGTCGAAGTGCAGGGCAAGTTACGAGTGGGACTTCGAACCGTGGGGAACGAAAGTGGCGCAGGTGTTGCCTCGACGACGGTTTTCCTTGATTCTTGCGACAATTGTTTCCCGGGATTTCCTTTTAAAGAGTTTCACGGAAAGCATCCGCGATAATCTCCTTCGATTGCACTCCGCGAACGATGCGCGGCTGCACTGTATTGGCTTCGTCGAGAAGAATATGCGTCAGCACCCCTGAAAAGGATTAACCCTTGCACGACCAAGGTACTTTTTAAAGCTCGAACCGCCAACGAGGGGCATTTAGTGGCCACCTTTAAGAAATAATTACATCTGGCAAATTAATGCCGGATTGAACGATGAGAAACATTCTGCGAAACCGTAACATTCAAATTACGCTGCAATAAAGTGTATGCTTAACCCTTATGTGGGTAATCGAAAGTATAAATAAGTTTGAAGCTTTAATATTTAAAATTTGTTACATAAACTTTTATTTTGAAAACATGAATCGACGTAAACGTGTCCAGGGAATGGGGATGCGGAGCGGTTTTACAATATTTTCATAAGAATATTATAACATTGTTAAAAGAAATATAGAAATGGGTACCCAGGCACCCGGTTGCACACATAAGGGTTCCGCTCGGTGTATTCAACAATATCTATTTTTTTTTTCATAATTTTGACCGGACTGATTAGCAAAATAAATACACGAAGTTTGACATGGTGGGCACAAAGTATCCCCCCTTTGGTAATGCGAGGGTTAATAACACTGTTCAACAAATTTTCACTATTTTGGGGGATTATTGACATTGACTATGTGTTGTTGTATAGATTTTTGTATGGTGAATACGAATCTGCAAGCCGTTTGTTTCCATCACCTTGAGTTTCCGAAAAAATCAATTTTGAAAACAATACAAATTTTCAACTTCAAAGATGTTTTGTGCTTTAACGGTAACAGGTATTCGATTGCTCTTCGCTCCAAATGATTCTTTGGACTCTCCCAAATAAAATCATGTGAATATATTATAACATTATAAAGACTTAAACATGTTAAAAAAAATGATTAAAGTGGAAAGGGCTCGGAAAACAGACCAATATTGAATGTAATATCGATCATCACGTTATTATCAATCAGGAAAATAGGAATCCACGGGAGACAGTAAAACGTTTTTTCGAAAAACGTATTTACCTGACTACTTAACACCTTGACTGCCATGTCACCCACATGTGGATGTCAGCTGTCATTTATCCGACCACGAATACTATTAATAAAATACTTAACCCCTTGCGCTTCGATTTGATTATGAAAAATTTTGCAATAAAGCACCATTTTTAATTGCGTAACGAGTATAGTTCGTCACTGCGCAGTTGGCCATTAAAACCTCATGACGAATGCAGCTCGTCATTGTAGCGCAAGGGGTTAAGAAGATCCAATAGAGCCAGCGGGGACTATAAATGATTTCGAAGATTATTAATTAAAAAGAGTATAATTTCAGCTTACTTTCACGTTGTATCGAAGTCTAGAATCCCGCGTCGTTTTCATCCTACACGGTACGGCAGTCAGCGTGTTGAACAGGCTGCCTGATTTTGCTGATAAATAAACGTTGAACCGTTTTTATAAACGCTGCTCTGATGTTCGTCTACTATTTCAATCACTCTCCCATTCGTTTTTTCTGTTTCGATGCGACGGGAAACGCCGACCGTCATCTCTCTGAAACTCTGCACGTTTCGAATGAATTTTCGTAATACGATTCCAAAGGTACTCATTGCAACTGCTGCACCGAAACGATATTACGCAATATGCATTTAACTCGCCCCGTTAACCTTTTCATTATCGGAACGAGATTAAGTTTTATGCCGCGTTCGTATCGTCATACTTTTGATAATTAAACCACATCGATGATAATATTTTCACCTATTTCTCTGCTTACACGGAATGTGACAGGGCGTGTAGTGCAACTGAACAGAAAGTGACTCTAGATGGAACAACAAATTAAAAATGTGCGATAAATTTTTCGTGTTGGAGGCTCCGTTTTTTGAGAAAAATCAGTTGAAAAATTCGACTGGCGCTCGTGTACATAAAGTGATTGTATTGTTTTTTATTGCATTGATTAATTGTATGTTAAAAGACATAATCGCATAAGATTTCGAACAGTTAAAGTTTTGGAATACCTTAGCTGCATTTCACGATTTTCTGATACATACACCTTAAATTGATGTGCTAGAATAATAACGTTTTAGGCAACTTGTGTATTAGTACAAATTCTAGGTATTAGAATGGTGCAAAAGCAATTCAATAAAGTTAATAATAAAATATTCATTAATTAATACAATGCAAGAATGAATATAATTAGTTGAAGTACACTGAGCGAACTTTTTAATTCAATTTTGTCAAAAATGGGTCTTTAAACGAAAACATTTATAGACATGTCTATATCATAATATACGTTCTATATTTATAATAATTTTAAGAAAGAGTTATGTTAGCAGAATAAAATTAAGCACACATGCTGCTCGAGAAAGAGACACGTTTCATTAACTTTTCTATAAAGTATTACATTGCACAGGATTCACAAAGTTAATATTTCGATTTTGCTACTGCACTTTATACCAGAAGTAAATATTTTTTCACCGTCGCATAAATAAGGTTTAATTGCAAAAGAAGAACCCAATTAACAGTCCCACGAGAAAGTTATTCTGCTACATTTCTCGCACAGCTTTCTGTTGTAACAGTTTCAGAATCCTTTAACGACTTCAGCGAGAAAATCTTACTGCAATTTTCC
Source organism: Macropis europaea (assembly GCA_916610135.2). Classification (NCBI taxonomy): domain Eukaryota; kingdom Metazoa; phylum Arthropoda; class Insecta; order Hymenoptera; family Melittidae; genus Macropis; species Macropis europaea. Next base: position 11,180,007 of record OU744344.1, on the reverse strand, counting down.
ACCCGTATATTTCGCATTTCCATATTCCTCTAATTACACCGATAACTTCGTGGCTGGAATTAACCATTATTTGCGCAATCGAATAGAACTTTTCGAATAATCTGTTTGATCTGTCGATTTTATTCTCATAATCTCAGTAGTGTCTTGTTTCGCGAGAAACATTCAAGGTGAAACAGTTCTAATGGTAACGTAATGCAGAAAATATTGAATATGTAAAAAAACACTTCAAGGAATACAGTTAATGATCCATTTAATTGTTTCCAGCGTGTCAAATGCCACAATGGAAACTGCTGTACATAGTCAGACACATTATAATTTCACTTTTTAATATAAATGATGAAATAAAATTTCTATTTGTTCGATCATACTATTTGCACTTTATTTTTTAAAGTAATTGCTCTAAAAATATTATGAATTTTCGTGCAGCATTTTTTTAAATTTCTGCGCTAGAAGCTCGATAATTGCACCCTCGATACTTGCAGGCGAATCTCGCCTGTTGCATTCCGCCAACACATGGCGGGGATGGTCGATTAGTTGCAAATAAACAAAATGAAACGTAATAGTAGAAAGAGAAGCGTGGATTTGAGTCTTCCTGCAACCGACTGGTTACCTCGGTAATAGCATGGGTCTCAGTGCTTGCATGCATTTTCAGTCCCGTTTTCGTGCAACTATCGAGCTGCTACCGTAATTTAATAAACTTATCTTTGCTATCACGTGTACGTCGTATACTGCCGTACGATCCGCCGCAACGATCGTTCGCAACATATTTCATATTGTTAATTTCATTTTGAAAATCGTCAGGTTTCTGTAGTCCACCCTGTATAAGGATAACGCGAATCTTGCAAAGCCAGGGATCTTCTTCAACCCTAGAATGCTCCCCATCCTTTCTCGAATGTGGAAAGTATCTTGAGATACGATAGTACTCCATGAAAAACATTAATTTTCGCGAATAAATTATTACTAAAAAACAAATATACGTTAATAGGATATCATACAAATGTGAGCGTTAAAAATATAAGAGCAAGCTACAAGATAATCCATTAATACAATTAGAGCAGAAATTAGAAATTAGGGGAGACAAATTCAACTTCTTCGTTTCGGTGGAGTATCTTTGCAGGGTTGAAGTTGATGCTTACAGAAATTATAAATATTTTATTATTAAAAAACGAAAATACATGAATAGGGTATCATACAAATGTAAATTTCGAAAATATGAAAACAAGTTCAAAAGATTATCAATTAATACAATTAGAGCACAAATTAGAAATTAGCAGAGAGAAATTCAACTTCTTCGTTTCGGTGGAGTACACTTGAACTCTGGGTATCATTGCAGGGTTGAAGTTGATCCTAATATAAATTATAAATATTTTATTATCAAACACCAAACACACATTAATTTAAAAATGAATTAAAAAGATAATCGATTAATACAATTGGAGCAGGAATTAAAAATTAGAAGACAGAAATTCAATTTCGTCGTTTCGGTGGACTACACTTGAACCCTGGGTATCTTTGCAGGGTTGAAGTTGATCCTAATAGAAATTAGAAATATTTTATTATCAAAAACCAAACGCAGATTAATTTAAAAACGAATTAAAAAGATAATCGATTAATACAATTGGAGCAGGAATTAAAAATTAGAAGACAGAAATTCAATTTCGTCGTTTCGGTGGAGCACACCTGTGCCCCGGCTACCTCTGCAGGGTTAAAGTTGATCCTAACAGAAATTAGAGCGTTCATGTGACCGTGAGATAAATGCATCTCGCGGACTGAACGTTTCAGCGTAAAATAATTAGAAGTGTAACGAGACTTGGGGAAATTCAGCGGCGATCGTTGAAACGTCGAACGAAAAGCGGGCGTTTCCGACTGCTTAACAGGCGCACGTGTCTCGGCAGTAGTAAAAGTACGCCATGAAAATTATAATTATCGGGGTATGCTAACAGGGATCGTAATAAAGAAGACGTAACTGTCACGGTGCGCGGAAATATAATATCGCTGGAAGCATTTTTTCGCGATTTCAACTTAATAAACAGCCGCGAATGCTCCCCACCCGCGCGTCGTAAAAATCTTATTAAATTCTAGCTCACGCGACCGGCCCGCATTTGCATCGAAAATTATGTTCGCGGTGAGCATGCTATTAATGAGTTTCTTTCTAAAAATATGAATCGCGCGTGTCTCGCTTTTCACCGAATCCGCGGAATTAACTCGAATTCGGTTCGACGTCGTGCGAAAGCCACGATTAGGTACGTTTATTTACATGGAAGATTAAACGTTTCAACAGAAATCTGCCAGCAATTTTGTGATTCCCCATAAAAGTTTATGGTAATATTTTGTAACGATTCGCGAAAAAATAAATATTATAAACATGCATCCACACACGGAGGAAAATTGAAAAGTATGAAAATAAAGAAAAGAAGAATGTTTTTTGTATTCCTTCGAAATGGATGATCGAAATAATGTTTTCATTGAATAAATTGCATAGAATTGTGAATAACCTTCGTGTTGGGAGAAGTATCGCAGAATACGAAATGGAGGTTAATAGAATGTAAAATTTAAATGACAATATTTCGTACATGAATAACAGAGCGAGTTTACATTTTCTGAGAAGTTCGTGCTGCGTTTACATTCCACTCGGTGTGCTTTCTAAATAGAGTATAATAAAATTATATATAATATTCATTTTATTGTTTGCAAGTGGTTTAGAGAAGTCGCCTGAGTCCATAGGATCGCTGAATAGTTAGCTTCAGAGAATAGAATGGAATTAATTTTCAGGAATGAAATGTTTATTCAAGAGATTTTTAATATTCTTGGCATTTAACACGTTGAATTCCGTGGGGGTCACCGGTGACCGACACTTCAAATTTAATTTCAGTAAATAATTATTGATTGTCACGAAATCCTAAGGGAACGTCATATTGAAACAATAATGTAGGAACAGGAGAACACGATTGAGTACTCAAATCTTTCTTTCTTTACAATTTATATAAAAAATAGTAAATTATATCGTGTCAGATTAGACATGGCTGTTTTTATTGTAGCACTCAGCGTGTTAATGAAACGCCATCTAATGGAAGCGAGGTGGTTCACGAGAGAGCCGATATTTTTAATATTTAAAGCTTATGGGTCACTATCAATTACAGTCTTAACGACTTAATAACTTCTTGGTATTGAAAATCTGATTTTTTTTAATTCTTGGAAAATTGGTATTTATGAACGCGTGAAAATTTATTGTTCAGAAAAATTTAATAACTGACGGAAATAAGTTTCCGAGTTGAACTTTCTTGTACATAAGATTGCTTTTCAATGTACATACAGGGTGTTTGAGAGCTATTGATCAAAACTTACTTGGTTGACAAAAATTAAAAAAATAGTCAGAAAGGTTTCAATCAACATGCGCCCATAAATTAATCGTTTTCCAAATATTCGGTGCCTAACTTTATAAATTAAATTCTTTATACTATGCACAACTTTACTGTAACCTGAGAATGCAGTTATTTGAAATGAACAATAAGTGCACCGTAAATGGAAATCAAACTTGTATTCGTCCAAGTTACTGATACTTTTTAATATTTTGAATTGTGACTGTAAGACTAATTTTATAATACAACTAATCGCACACATAATATAATTTTCATTTTCAAAATAAAAAATTAACTCTCACTAATTGAAACTCCATGTACATGACTTCTATTAATCAGTGAAATCTGAACCTATAGTTCTGGAGCATTCTATACCTGTAATAACTAACCCTTAAGTACAATTAATAAAATTCGTTGCACAATAAAGTGTATTCCGACACCACATCACGCAAACATAATCGTTTTTCAAAGGTTGCACAATTCCGCTGGCGAAACCATCTCTGGAGAGTTGTCGAAAGTATTAATATCCAGAAATTCATAACAGGGCGGGTGTAAAAGTGGTCGTAAAGCAGCCACAATAATTACCGCAAAAACATTGGTTTTGATCGTCCAGGTCAGGGGTGTAGCCGGGAGAGTTGACGAATAACATTTGAATAACGTTCGTTGCGTGTGTCACGACTTTACAACCGACACGACACGTACGATGTCGATTCGTTAATGTAGGGGTGTGGCGAAAATCGTGTTGCATACAACAACGAGACATTTAATTCGGAAAGGTAGATAATCAATATTTCAATGGATTCAATAGGAATATTCAACCAACGCCGTCTCCACATAGGAAACACCGGCTCTCGTGTTACTTGTATCAGGTTTTCCCCTAAACCGCATACGTTCCTTTCCTGACGTCCAAAAACCAAAGTGATTTGCTATAAAAGTATGAAATTTTACAAACCATAGTTCGCAATTGGAAAGTAGAAGTACAACTCACAATAAAAGCTACCGAAGTGGTCGTCTCAGATTTTAATAAGCTTCTGCTTGTAGGTAATTCATGTTATTACTTGACTGCGGATGTTTATGCAAATATACATTTTTAAACAACCATATTCCCTGTACTAATGCAGTTACATTTTAATAAAGGTAAAAATTTTCTCTGAAATTTCCAGCTTTAGTGAGAAAAATGTTGATTTGTAAATGGGTGTAATTGTGTCACGAGACAATCACTTATTGTAAGTTAAATTTTGTTAAATAATAATCCCAACATTGAATAATGTAATTTATCATCTACTATCCGTATTACAAAATTTATCTTTCAATACATAATTTTATTCAGATTTAGTGCAGTATTTTTATAATTAGACTGCGGATGTTTATGCAAATATACATTTTTAGATTTCCATATTTCGTATGTTAACACATTGACTGTTATGGGGGTCACTCGTGACCGACGCTTCAAATTTTATTGTATTAAATTATCAGGAATTCTTATAAAATTCTGAACATCATTATTATTATAAAAATAATATAAAGTAAGTACTATACGTTCAAATAATAAAATATTTTTTTGTTTCGCGATTTATACTTAAAACAGTAGATTATGATGTGTCTGACTAAGTATGGCAGTTTCCACTTTGGCATTCAACGTGTTAATGCAGTTAAAGAAATGAAACTTTTCATATTGCTGAATTATTAAATCTGCATCGTTCACCAATTTGAGAGTATTAAATTGCACAGAAATCCGCAGTCTAGTCATTACAAATCTTTCCACCTTCTTTCTTTGCTAAGCGAAAAGAGAATTTAAACGATGACAACTGACCTTAAATAACTTTGTGAATCATTTCGTCTCGGAATTATCAACAATTTTCTGTATTATTAAAAATATGCAATTGATATTGTATATTTTATAAAATTCTACATAAGGAATGTGACAAGCTTCTTCTCCAAACTCGTCCACTATCTAAATATTTTTAAAAATTAATAAATTCCACAGAAAATTCCTCATTAAAAAATTGCACGCGATTTTAATTGCATCTTCCTAAAAATTCACAGCTTATTAACCAAAAGCAGTCATTTCACAACGTTTACGTTTCTTCAGACAATTAAATATTTGTTACGACATTTTCTCTAAAATAATCATATCATTGCAATCGCAGTGAAAGTCATTAAACAACATCAAAATATCAGCGGATAATAGCACTCGCGGTAAGCTGCAGACTTTATTAATGAGTTCGAATAGTTCGAACGAAGTCCCGCGTTCAACAAGTTGTGCAAAGTTCCGACTCCGCGAAATTGCATAATACTTCCGAGCTTAAGAAACTTTTTAAAAGTTCAAACATGAATTCAGCAGCCTAGGTTTGCTATCGATTACGTTGACCGTGCCGCGCAATCAATTCTGAAATCTCCGCGAAGAAATCGGAGGCTTTTAAACTGAGTGAAAATTTTCGAGGCAATAGAATTCAGCGATGATAACGTCACGCTTGGGAGGTAAAAAAAGGCGAATTAAGTAATTCGCGTTATCAGTGTCGGTATTATCGGCCACGCTGTTTAAACTCGAGGCCATTGTCTACGAAACTTCGACCACTATCGTTTCGCGAACTTTCCTTCACCGTTTTAACACGTTGGCTGCCATGTTGTATCAGCTAAAACGACCCACTTTTCAGAATTCAATACAAAACCAACATAGCTTCAAATTATACCGCTTTTAATTAACAATATTAGCAGTTTGCATAGATTCGTCACTGGTCCTGTTAAACGTTACTCAAAATATTTATTCGTACCGTGTGGGATGAAATAAATAAAAATTGAATTTTGTTTGAGCGTTTCAATGTTGTTAACACTTTTCGCCAGAATTCCTTTAATGTTAAAACATTTATATTGAATATTCCACAATGTCTACAATATCAGTACCTGAATACTTATCTGTCACCAGTGATAGATATGTTCATTTATGTATTTTACGAGTATGTTATTAAAATTAATAAAACTGCATGTCCGTGACAGTGGCCGTCGAAGTGTTAAGAATAATGAAGCTGTCACGATCTCTTTAACACTTATTGTGAGGCTACCTTATCACCCATATATACCTACATACAAATTCAATCACAATTTATTTGATCACGCATGATATTAACAAATATTTCTAAGAAGGTCTAAAAAATAATAAAATACAATAAATAAACAGTATCTCAAGTCCATGTAAAAATTTATGAAACTGATTAACATTATTTACTAAAAACAGTATAATTTGTGGACATATCCATCTTATATAAAAACTTAGAAAATTTGTCAGTGTCAGCTGATGCATCATGTCAGTCAAAGAATTAAATGACACCTCTTTAATCAGGAACATCTAAATAACCTACAGTGGAAATATTCAGATTAGGCGATTCAGGGTCATAAACTTCGCTCCCAGGTTCCCATCCTCTTTGAATGCAATCTCTAAATTTCATTACATCATACCATGCCCTACTTGTTCTTTTCTCTTCAGTCGTGTACTCATTGCAGCATTCCTGAAGCGAAAGAAAAAGGGAAACTGTATGGTGGACAGGGAAATGATCTTGGGAGATCTACTTTGAATGGCTACACCAGAGGAAGAGTGGTGTTTTCTGATGAAACCATGTTTTTATTATTCTACGGCAACGTATGGACCCTTTCAGGGGATTTTCCACTGAAAGCATCGCTCTAATTTGCGTTTCCATCCTCATAGCCAGAGCTATTAAAGTTCACGGTACCGCTTTTACATGGCGTTCCATCACTTTCGACTGGTTAATATGCGCACGGTTCCCACTAATACTACCTCCATGTTTCATCGTTAAATGTACGCTGCGTCGTACATCCTGCAGGAACTCTGATTCCAATTCGAATGACGCAGACATGATCTGAAAATTTTGCAGATAGATAATGACTGCCAGAGAAATTTCTTTGTCGATCGCCGTATTTCCCCACTCGAACTCTGTAACTTCCTGCGGTGAATAATTATTATCTTCATGTGTTCAAAAGCAGAGAAGACATTTAGGTACAGTAACTGCAATTAGCAACAATATGACTCATATTGTAACTATATTTTACATAGAAATTTTAATTTTGTGTGAGAATGTAAAATACAGGGTGAATGTACAAGTAGTTGACAGTGTACCAGTAGTTGACACTTTTATTTTCAGTCACGGAAAATAAGCTTTCTACTAAAAAAATGTTTTTTAATAGCGCGCTGTTCGAAAGGTTATTCACTCTAGTGTGGAAATTTATAAGTATAATACATTCATTGCAATGCATCATCGGTGTAAATGCCAGAACAATTGCTTTTGTTTGTACTCTGCGTGCTGTTGAATGGTTCCTTTCCTTCACAGATTTGTTGAGGAGGTTAGACAAGTCAAAGAAGAAATTCTCCTTTTCTAGAAAAGGTAGATATTCCTTAATATTTGAATATTATAAACTAAGAATTACAAAAATTTTGGTTGTATGGCAAGCACTGGGTACATAAATGTTGACTTGCATTAGCAGTTGACACTCGTGTCAAATATTATTGCATATTAATATTCTATAGAATAATCAACTGTAATTTGTAACAAAAATAGATCGAAAGAATCATGTAAAACTCTGTTAATACAGTGCTCCACGGTTGGCTGCAGGAGCATTCGGGACCAAGAACTTCCAGCCAACCGTGAAACACTGTAATTTGAAATACTCATACAACTTAGGGATGCCTTTAAGCAGGCCAGTAAGTTTCAATATTATTGCAATCATTTATATTTTCGATTGTTGTGAAAAAAATTTACAATTATTAAGTACAGACATAGTACAATAAACAAATATAAAGAAAACACCGGCTCTTGTCCAATCGCCGAAGTTACGTTACTCTGAACACGGTCAGGGCAAGGATTGGCGATCGTCTTCGGTATTTCTGCGTTGCTGTTGACACACGGTGGTTGGAAATCCACCTAAAACTATAGATTCCCGGATAAATCATTATATCAGTCGCTGCTGGGTTACATAGAAAGTGAAAGACAATTGTGCCTGCCAATAAATGTCCCGTCACGGAAACGTTTCTTCCCGTTCAACCTGTGCCACGATCCAAAGTGGATCCTCGCTGGAAAATAATATTTTTGCCTCTCACGGGACGCGAATATTCTAAATAACACTGAAGCAGAAAGGATAATCTTGCATTTGACAGGGACAAGAACTATATCCTCTTGGGTTGACGGCGCTTGTCTCAGCGAGCGTGATAAAAACAGGCATAAAGTTTGCAGAGAATAGCAGAAAATCTTGCTACTATATACCGTCCTGTTCTAATGGAGGCGCGTTTTTCATAGGTCTCCTTTTTCTGTACGTGCCATTTTGCCCGGTATCGCGAATCCCGTTTAGTATGTATGCAAGGAAACGAGAAAATAGGACAAGCAGGCTCTGCCCTTTGACAATAGCATAATGGACATAATCACAGGCATACGTACTATCCTTCTGAATTATTGGAAGATTTGTGATTTTTAACATGTTGAACGCCACAGTGAAAACGGCCATACGTAACCAGACACGATATAATTTACTATTTGTTCTTTATAGACCGTAAAAAGAAAGATTTGAGTACTCTGTCGTGTTCTTCTGGTCCTACATTATTGTTTTAGTATGAAGTTTGCTCAGAATTTTGCAACAGTCAATAATTGTGTAATTCAATTAAATTTGAGGTGTCGGTCACTGGTGACTGCCACGACGTTCAACGTGTTGAGACAATTTCATTCGGGGGTATGGCACTGATTGTGAATGTATAATGAATTGAAGGGTAGAAACTGGTAAATGTCTTAATTGCATTGTAATAAGAAAACTGTGAAGTGTTTTAGACAGTGTTACGAGCCGCAATTAGGAATTCCGGAATCTCGATTCGCGTGAATTTCAGGGGTGTGGAGTCGGAGTCGGAGTCGGAGTCGGGAGGAATTTCTGATCACTGGAGTCGGAGTTGGGAGTCGGAAAAAAATATGCCGACTCCGACTCCATGTTAGTAAATTTTATAAAAATAAAAAATGTGCTCAAAATAATTGAAAGTTGTAATGAAACTAAATAAATCAACGTTTACAGTTTGATATATAAAGTTGTATCAAATTGTATATTAAATATTTGTAATTAAGTTATAAACATACATATACTTATTATCTTGACAATTTATTATAAATGCAGAAGTCAGGGTCGGAGGTAAAAAAAAGGGGAGTCGGAGTCGGGAATTTTGACTGCCGACTCCGCAGCCCTGGTGAATTGTATGAGATGTTGAGTCGCGGATTGGGTCAATTATTAAGTAATTATTTTTGGGTCAATACGTTTAAGAAATTTACTCTGGGATCTAAGGGTAACGACAGCATGAGAGTATACACCAAAGTGTAACAATACTTCAAATTGATTAAAAAACATAAATTGAAAGAAACATGCAGTTTGTAACGATAAGGATGATGCAGATCCTTCATACAGATAAGTCACAATTAAAATATAAAATCGTTAAATAATTTCATGAAGCATAAAAAGCCACGAAATTTTTCACACAGTTTCTTTACACATTAACACGTTGACTGCCGTGAGGGTCACCTGTGACCGACGCATCAAATTGTATTTAATTAAATAATTACTGATTTTAATACAATTCTGAACGGAATTAACATTCTAACAAAGATAGAAGATTAAAGCTGTGCAATTGAATAGTTGTATAATTGTTTCATTCGTCCTTTGTATTTGAAATGGAATATTAGAGTATGTCTGGCCAGGCATGGGCGTTTTCACTGTGCCAGTCGACGTGTCAGTGAAATCAGACAAAGGCTCGCTGTTCCTCAAGAGATACTAATAGTCTCATTCTCAAGAGCTGAACACAAACAAAAAAAATCATCCGATACTTAGATCCAAAGTCCTCTAAAACCCAGCGAAGTTTTAAAAAAATCAGAATTTTCGAGTAACCGAAGTTCTCTCGCAAGCCAGTGCAGGTGCATACAAAATTCCTCCCCGTTCAGTTTCGTTGCTATCTGGACCAGCGTTTGGCACTGGAATAAATTAGTGTTTTTCCACCGCGGAAGGTTTCGTAACAATTACGAGCTCGAAGAAAATGTGGAACAGCGACAGATGAGCCAACGACAGCTTGGAAAAGAGTATTGAAAGCAATGTTTTACCTCGAAACTGCAGTACCTTTTACGGACGCGGTCACTGTGTTCTCTGCTTGTCCGTCTGTCTGTCGCTAATCCTGTGAAAGGACGTTCTACCGATGCCGGACTACCTAAAAACCTTCAACCGAATCAGTGTTCCTCTACCTCGTCCGATGAAACTACCTCGAGCTACTCTATCCCGCTGCAACCGCTCCAGAGTGCCACAAATAGCAAGCAGAATCGATACGTGGACAAATTGCTGGGAATGTGAAACGCAGAAATCAAGTGTAGGTTAACCGTTTCATCATTAGGCGTATGCATGTGTGTGTATGCGCATAAAGTTGCATCAATTGCTAAATAATTATTGGCGACCTTTCTATTTTTTTATATTCTGTGTGGTACGTTGCTATTCTTGCGGAGTTTGACGATTTTCGGAACGTCGTCTGGCATGGTTAGTAGCTCGTGTACAGGGTGTTCAATTTAAAAACATTTTAACACACTGAGCGTCGCTTGTACCACCAGTGTTCCGTGTACCAATTTTAATTTCTTCAAATAACTGATTACCCCTACGAAATTTTGAATTACATCTACATATGTTATAATGATGGTGCGAAATAAAAAGTACATGTATTATCAAATATGTAAATGTTTATATATTCAACGATTCAAGCCACTTCATTTAAACAAAACGAAGAATCGTTTATAACTAGGACAATATTATTTTTTCTACCCATGTTTATTCGACCCTCCATTTCACGAGTACTGTCTGCCCTCGAAGCCCTAAACCCTTTTTTTAGCACCCTGTACACTGTCGATGCAGCTCTTCATTCTCTAAAAAAAAAGTATTGCGTTTGTGCTGGAAAATCATTAGTTTAGAAAATATTCCAATTTCAATATTGCAAAATACTACTCGTGGCGATATTATTAAATTGAATACCGGTCATTCTAAAATTGATCCTCTTGTGTCAGTCACAAGCTACGATTATCGCCAGTGACAGTGCATAAATAATTTCATATAACTGTATATTTTTAATTCTAAAATAAATTTATCATTTTTATGCGAAACATGGTTGTAATTGAGTCATCCTGCTACTAATTATAGTTCGGATAATCGTAGCCATACTGTACTGATTTAATACAAGAATATTAGATTTCAATTAATTTCTATTCAAATAATTCCCTATTAATTTTTATTACTAGATTAATTTATTCTTTCATATACAAAAAGAGAATTTGAAATTTAATTTTAATTACGATTTATATTTCTTTTACCTACTTTCTCTGTTCAACGAATGAGCATACTTTATCTCCCAATTTCAGAGTAAGTTACTTAGCCTTATCAAATCGCAGACTCTACTCTGCCCATGCTGTTCTATAATGAACCAGAACTGCGTACGAAATTTCGAGTGCTCCGAATAAAGTGGCGCAGAATTTCCGGAACGCCCAAACAAACACGCGCGCTTACATCTTCGCTTCCGTGAGTTCTCTGTTGTGCAAGAGCAATATGGAAAGAAAAGGATCTGGAGGGAAACGTCGATTTCATGTCAGCGAGCGAACAAAGCTATCCGGAGTCTGATATTACTCTCCGATCTCTTACTTCCGCGGCTTAAGTCGTGAAGAATGGCGCCGAATCCGACCGAATGGATTCGATCTTAAGCTATTCTCGCACGAGACCGGCTTAAGTTTTCATCAAAATGCTAAAGCGTTCTCGCATTCGAATCCCGAATGCTCTAAAGAATTTTTAACTCTGACATTATCGAGGAATTCAAAAGAAAATTATCCTGATTGTGTTAACGATTTCCTTCGCGGCAACAATACAGGGTGTCCGAAAAGGGTGGGGGCAAATTTATATTATGTGTTAATGAGGTCGAATAGGTGAAAAACGCTTATACAAATTGTGTCCGAAAATTCTTTATTGAGAAGTTATAAACGTAATGGTGAAGCTCTAGTAGGTGTTCGTAGGAAGAACAAAATTGCGAGACCCATGACATCCGCACATTTTGTAATTAATAACGCATGTTTTTTCTATGCTTTGCATTAATGAACGTGTGTATACTTGCAATAATTTTAAACAACTTGAAGTGAAGGAAATGCTAAAAACACAATGTGAAACTGAGGAAACCATTTTTAGACATACGTATAAACAAATACATATTAGACAATGTTTATAGTGTGGCATTATGTAACGGTCATGGCTTTCCACGATACTTATCATAAAACAACTACTGAAACGCTGCAGAAACTATTTAAACAAAAGATTAGTAACAGGAATGCTTGTTGAATCAGAACGTGCAATGAAATTTCAAAAAAAATTGTTGTATTAAAATAATTTTCTAAGTACACGCTTCGTCTTGGAGTCCAATTTTGTTTTATTAGAATAAATTATTGTTCATCATCACAAATTTAGAAGCTGAAATTTTACACCGTCAAATTGAAAAATTGATGCACAAGGTTTCCATAATTCTGTCGGGAAAGATATAATTTTTATCATCTCTGGAATGCTGATTAGAGTTTTTGCAAGCTCCAATTTTTTCGCGAATATAAACGAATGAGATTGCTAACCGAATTTATCACATTTTTATAATTGAAACAGAAAGGTCGCCCAAATGGCACATACTGGAAAACAAAATTCTACCTGAAAAGAGGAATGCATTTTAATTTGAAAAATAATTGAAAAAAATGGTTCAGAGAGGAGTGTTGATGAAGAAACTACCATCGGAGTTTTAGCAGCTGTCTCTGCTTAAAAGAGTTTTGTTAAAAGAATATTTTTAAGACACCTCAGCATGCTTCGACAACTTCAAACTTTAATCGGCGGTTATTGAAAATTCCGTGAAATTCTACGCGTTTCTGCTTGCAGAGTTGGCGAGTCATTAATTAAATTTAGCTCATTCTAATTCTGCATTCTAAACTGAAATGTAGTCTTTGCGACGAATATCTTTGTAGAGTCAGGAAAATCGATAGCCATGTCCCCGAAAGGGATTTTTAATATTCAAGACGCGAAGATTCGAGTATTCCTTTTATTTTATTCTTCAGATTAATTAAAACACTATTTGGTTTATTAATAACCTGCAAACATTTAGGCAAACATACATCTTTAGAGTTATGTTGTTTTTACAACATTGCTGAAGAAGTGAGACTGCATTTTTTCGTCTGAATATTTAAAAAATGGACTTTTTATTCTTCTTGCTTTATGAAACTTATATACTTCATCTATTTGCGTATATTAAATTATCTCAATATTAGTAGCCTAGTTAATAATAACTTTTTAGAAACGTTAAACATCTATTGAGCAAGTTACTGTTACTTCAAAATTTATTTTAAATTCGCAGTTATTTATGCAGGAATCCGGTGTATGTTTGTGAATGCCCGAGTGTATGTGTATTGTAAAATCAACCCTTAAATAATAACCCTTGTGAGCATTTTTTGTTTACACGCAAATAATCATGACACTTTTCCCTAAGAAGTTTTCTTATATCTGTGATAATTTTCGAGATAGCATTTTCCAGCTGCAACTTTAGGGGTTGATTTCATCCCTTAAAGTTACAGCTCAACTGATACAACAAAAATACGAGTCTCTTATTTTCACATGCTGAATAAGTCTACGAAGTTTCATCAAAGTCGGAGGCGGACACTTCCGGACGTTCCCTTGTCAGATAATAAAAGAAAATAACAGAATTATAATGCCAGGATGAGATGTAAGATTCATAAGAAATGGCGTCAATTTTCCAGGAGAAGCGGACAGGAATTTCTCAAGGAATGGGGAATAACCGTCCATAAATTCTTAAACGATAAAGATGCATGACGGCCCGACTTGCTCGGCTGCATCGAAAATTGTATTTTCCACAAAATGGACGTTGCTAATGCATGTGCTGTAACATAGGCTTTGAAGACGTGACGTCACGGTCTCATCTTATGAAAAAATTAACAATACCGGACAGAAATATGGCGATAGTCTTTTCTTGAACTATAAAGGCTCTGAGTTACAGTTTGAAAGAAAAGCAGACGAATTCTGAAAGATGCTCCCGTTAAATAAGGGCGAAAGGAAAAGAGAAAAGCTTCAATGCTGTGTATATTAAAAAACACGTGTGGTTAACCCTTTGGGTACGGCTGATTTAGGTGCAGAGCTATACCGTTGTACAGACAACTGTACCGCAGGTTCTAATAAAAAAATAATAATATAAACTATTTTATTATAATGTGACAACTTGGTCGCTAGAAAATCTGTCTATTCCTATGCATCAATCTAATTTTACTATTTCAATGACTAGGTTCGTGTGTGTAAAATTATAGAATTCTCTCAAGCAGTCTTGAAAAATTACATTTCAAAGTTTTAATATTTTTTTAAACAATATTTATCGAAGTTTCTTTATTCTGTAGACGTACTTTCTCAATAAAATGGATTGAGATAGGTCCTACAATTTGAATACCATAACTTGTACAAGGAATAATATCATTATATAAAATTTAATCTAAATTGGAAACCTCAACAATTCGCAGTCCCTCTGTAAATTATTTCTGCAATTCTCGGTGGTAGATACACTTTGATTAACCTTTTCATTAATAAATTTGAATTTAAACCAGATATTGTTGTATATCATTCAAATGTAACCTACTTTTTGTGACATATACATGAATTAACTACGAACGAATTCACCCAATAATATTAGCGAAAAACAGAAATGTCACGAAGTCCCAAATTTTGTACAAATTACGTATAATAAAAAAGAAAAGTGTTGTACTAATCTGGAAAATGTTCTGGTACAGTTGCTTTCATTTCTAAAACATTATCAAAGATCATTTATATATTTCCGTATATACTTTTAATTTTTCAAACCATTGTAACACTCAAATAATTAATTATACTATGCTCAGCAATTATCAAAATTGTAGGGCGGGAGTAACACGGTCTGTACCGCAGTGGAAAATTCCTTGATTGGTCAGACGCATGAAAATTACATTTAGCAACTACGCATAGTCGAATACTCAAATATTCACCCGATCGATGGTCATTGTAACGCAAATGTTGCATAAACTTTAGTAGTCCCCTTGCTAAAATATTATCAAAATATCAATTGTATATTTCTAGATATAGTTTTAATTTTTCAGACCACTGGGACACTCGAATACTTATTAACTATACAATGCTCAGCGATTAATAAAATTATAAGTCGAGTTTAACACGTTCTGTGCCACAGTGGAAAATTCCTTGATTGGTCAGACGCACGAAAATTGCATTTAGCAACTACGCATAGTCGAATACTGAAATATTCACCCGATCGATGGTCATTGTAACGCGAACGTTGCGTAAAATTTAGTAGCTGTTCTATAAAATTTAAATTGATGTATGACACGCAGCAGTGTCACCGAATGTGTAAAAATTGAGATCACGAACAAATAAAAAGAACCACGTGTCTCTTAACTTGTTAACCGTGGAAGACGAGTTAACTCGTCCTGTGAAAATTGTTCCGCCATAAGCAAGACGCCTGAGATTTGGTCTCTCAGTGTTTGTTGACGAATATTTCAAGCTGTTAATTGGAGAAGCCAATTTAATGCGTCATTTGAAAATGTCTCTGCAATGGACAAGACAATTTACTTTATTTCTATCGATTTTCAATTAAAAACGGTAGGTGCTCGTAGACAAACAATGACTCAGTTAACAGATTAACACGTTGCATGCTACAGTGAAAACTGCCATCCCCAGTCAAACTCAATATAAATTTCTATTTTTAATATAAATCATGGAGGAAAAAGAATATTTATACATTTGAACACGTACATTTGTCTCTGTCTTAGTGTTGCAATATTAAATATATTGATAATACTATTAGCTTCAAAAGTTATGTAATTAGATGGCAGTCAGCGTGTTACATATAATTAGGTGTCTACAAAAGTGGTAGACGCATTTATGTGACGATTTATTAGGTCCATATCAATATTTCAAAATGTTAAAAATGGATGGTCTGAAAGGTCTTGAACGAACGTCTCAGCTACAGCTGGAGTAACGACAGTTTAATTGTCAAAACCTCATCAATGATTCCGAATTATAATAGCGGTTGCAATTTCATTATTTTATCAGCGCGTAACGAGCGACGAGGGGGCATTGTTAACGAGCGTTTCCGTTGAATCGCGATGACGTGTCACGTGCATAACAATTTCAACTCCGTTTCACTGTGGGCCACGAAAACGCGTGTCCACTCAAAACCGCAGAACTGCGTACATATTGTAAATCGGATGCGTTTTCAACAGGCAGCCACGTACAAGTATAGGGTGTGCACGAAAAATAATTATTATTACTCTTAAATGGGTATCGCAGTGTCGCGTTCGATGGATTTGAAATGATGTTACTGTAAAATTAATTTTAACTCTGAAATTTAAGGAATTTTAAATATGTATATTTCTAATTTTTACATTGAAATTAATTGTATCTCTTTCTGGTAAAAATTATATTCTCAATTTTGATTTTTTAAATTCAAGTATCATATTCCAGTAAAAATTGAATTTTTAATATGGACCTTCAAACTCAAGTTACAATATTTTGATAATAATTATACTCTGTTTTAATTTCATAATTTATATAATCATATCTGATGAGTATTATATTTTTACTTCTGATTTCGAAACTGAAGGTATCATAATCTCCTAAATATTACATTTCGAATTCTTAAAAGTACAAACTATCAAATTAAAAATAGTAATGTAAAATATTTGTATATCACTTATACTTTCATAAAGAAAATTTTTAAATCGACCCATTTTTCCAGCTGCCTATTGGTACGGGTCCTTTAATTTACGTCCTATGACACTTTACCATTTTTTATCCTATATTATTCTGTTATTAACTCCAAAGTGAAAATGTTTAACTTTCACTGGAACGGTAATATACATCCCTCAAGTTTGGACCCACCCTTTTTCAACTCCCTGTATACCGAGTTGCATAACGTCAACTTTCTGAAAACGAAACCTTGGGGACAAATAAATCTATTCTACACTGTAGGTCGGCGATATCGGAAAAGACCAGGTATTTCCAACGTTCTCGTAATACAATTGTTATCGAGCATTTGTACTACATCCAACACAAATTAATGCACGAGTTTCACGTTGAAGTTGCGAATTACGTACACAAAAAAATCACTTGAACTGTTATAAACTGGTTTATATAACTATTGAAACTCTGGATAATGCAAGCAGAAATGCTGTGCTCTTAAATATGGCGAATGATACTGACGTTTTCGTACAAAATTCATTCGGTTTGCCTATTCCAACGCTGGAACTACTTAGCATGAACGCCCCTCTACATCCCATAAAAATTTCATTGCATTCGGTTCGGTCCTTGGTAAACTGTGGCGGTTTAAAGTTCCTTCATCTTTTCCTGTTGTCAGGATTTCTGCAATTACATTTTGCATCGAGGTTTGTAGCCCAAAAATCGGTCACAGCGAGCAACCATCCCCCGTACTCACCGAATCTACCCCCGGCCGACTTTCCCGTTCCCCAGGCAGAAGGCGGCGCTAAAAGGTTAGCGTCTTAACGACTTGGAAACAATTCAGAAGAATGTGACGGCGGCTTTGAACTCACTTCCATCAGAGAAATACTCTCGAGCCTTCCAGCGGTTGTAGGAACGCTTCAAAACGTACATAGAGAGTGGAGGAATGTACGTTGAATCTTAACCCTCTATAACCATAATTTAGTGGTGAAAATGATGCATCAGGTAAATAAAAAAAATAAATAATAAAGTCTGTATGGGGGGATATAAACATAATAATGTTTAAAAACGAACAGACTCCTTGGTGGCTGTATGGACCTAGAGTATAATTGTACACAGTAATAAATAAACGAAAAGAGTGTTACAAAATATAGATATATAGGTAAGTAACTTCTAAGTCATATGACGTTATACAGGGTGTTCGAAAAGACCATTCAATATTTATATGATACATAGAACACACTATACTGAGTCAAAAAACCTTAGTAAACATAGGTCGGAAGCTCGACCGTTTCTAAGATACAAACATTTTTGTATGTTAGCATCATGGCTGACTTCCTACTGGTTTCTCGATATTTACAGGTGTTCCACATGTCCTCCTTCATTTTCCATACATGCTTGGCATCTTCTTCTTACAAAGTCGCGAACTCTCTCGAAAATTCCGGATCTCCGTCGAATTATTTAACAAGCATGCTGGATTCGGTTGCGTAATTCTTCTAAGTTATTTACCGTAGAAGAATACACTTTGCTTTTTAAATATCCCCATAAAAGAAAGTCCAGGGGACTTAAATTAGGGGATCGAGGGGGCCATGCAACTGGTCCACCACGTCCAATCCACCTTTGACCGAACACCGTGTTCAAGTTTTAACACGTAGAAACCAGTAAGTCAATCACGATGCTAACATAAAAGAATGTTTATATCTCGGAAACGGTTGAGCTTTCGACCTATATTTACGAAGGTTCTTTGACTCAGTATAGTGTGTTCTATGTACCATATAAATATTGAATGGTTTTTTTTCTAACACCCTGTAGAGGGTTGAACAATAGAATTTCATTTCTCTGCGAAATTCGAGTTTTACTAGCGTCAGCCACGGTACTTTTTGTAGGCGCCGTGTACATGTCACAGGACACCCTGTATAAACGAATACTTTTCCACCCTGTTGACATAGTTTTCGCGGGTCGGATAATTGCGCCGTATCAAGTGCATGCTCGTAGCATTCTCGAACAGGAAATTTGTCGAAACCGTACGAATTCGGACGCGAACACAGCGACGGTTATCTGGTTAAGGCTGGCCACGTATTCAATTAGCGAAGCCGGCGATTCGTGAAAGCGGGCTTTACGATAAAATCCCTGCCTTTAAAGGCGCCCTCTTTTCTTATCTCCGCGTTCTTAACGCGGAGGCTAATCTTTGCTTCTTTCGGTTGCTAACAACCTCGCATTTGCCTACGAGAAATTTACGGCCCATAAAATCTTACTCGTAGGCATGTAACACTTAAAGAAAAAAGTATGATTTAGTATGTGTTCAGCGTCATCGTAGAATATGATGAAGTGCATGTACTATCGTTTAGTAGGGGTGGAATCAAGTTGAATATGTACTTAAGATCCAAGTCAATTCCAATACAGAAGATTCACTCCATGGGATTCGAATACTGCTCATAAGAAGTGATGTGTTGTTTGATGTATTTGGAAAGTACTTGGATTATACGCGTTGGTTTCGAACCCCACGACGAGTACCTGCAGGTGTCGAAAATGTACTTGAATTTTGTAGTTCGTAAGACTCGAATGTTTTAATTGTAGTATTCGAACCCTGAAAGACAAGAAACTGCAGGTATCATGCATGTACATGCGTACAATACAAGGTACACCCCTGTCCATAAGTCATGGGACACCTTGCCATTTCTGAATAAACCTGGATTACGATATAGTAGACTTGATGATTTCGATATGAACGGTTCTTTTAAAAACATTTATGTTTACACTACATATTTTTAAAGATATGGTTAGTATTCTGTTGTAATTAATATAAAAAACACTGAAATAATTATAGTACGGTTCAAGATCAGTTTTTCAATGCGGTAAATTTAGGCGACATTTGTTTCGATTTTGTAATCTGTGGACACTTTTGCAGCGATTCTGGACAGAAATCTAAGAAGAAACATTAAAAAAAATTACCTCAAGACTGTCAAGGCTATTTCGAGTTATCATCTCGAAGCGAGGAGCATGTATTAATTGATATATATAATTTTCAATATATGTTAACATTTAGAAATTGTATTCAGTGTAAATAATCGTTTGATTCAATATAGTGGGCGTTTAATAATTTTAATTTAAACGTAAGGCTGAAATTAGTAAGTGTCCCATGACTTATGGACGAGAGTGCACATGCAGTATAACCTCGCTCGAATTGAATATTGTAAACAGAAAACTATCGTAGGTGAATCATGTGATATAATTTCGAACCTACTTGTAAAAATCTCTGCTGTTTAGAGCAGCAACACATGCGACATCGGAAGTTTTGTGAAACGGGTGGTAAAAAAATTGACACATACACTCGAGCCGACGAAAGAAGTGACTTGAACGGTGAACAGCACCTCAGAAACGAGACCCTCAAACTTTATAACTTATCTCGACCACCCCGGACGCTTTAAGTCAAGTATTAGAAACATTTACGTGGAAAGTCTTAAGGCGGAGATGTTTCATGAGATTTTTCTCTCGTGTGACAAAAATTTCAACAACTAAATGTAAATATGTACAGGGTGCGGCCGAAAATTATGTACAAGCGGGCACGAGATGATTCCTTATAACAAAATAAGAAAAATATGGTAATTAAAATTTTCTAAAGATCGACGTGACTTATAAAGATTCATACAGATAAGAATTTGAATTTGGATGAAATATTTTAAACACTGTATTGATTTGAGTATTTCAGATGCAGAAATTCTATCGATTGTAGTTACTTTAATATTAATGTGTAATTAATAACAATTTTATGTGATCATGTTAATCGGTATGGCTACAACGCATTTTCATACTTTTAATGGATGTCAACGGCTCTGAAAATGATCTTCTGCACATTTTGTCGCTTTGAAAAATGTTTTTGTTCCCATGCAACCCCCTTTTTTATACATAAATTCTATTTCTCTGTCGCGCAACGATAAAAGGGTCGCGCATGTACTGAAACGGAGTTTTAAAATTGAAAAACCTATTAAAAATTAATTTCGAAATCGTTGAATCCGAAGTCAAAGGGCTACAGAAAATTTATTGATTTTTTGTTCAACCTTTTATGCTGGATAAAATAATTTTTCGGCTACAGAGCCTGCAGTGTTTCATATATATTTATTAAATATATTGTGATTACGTAGCTCCCATTAATCATTTGAGGGGCTAAATATATATGTACGAAAAAACAGAAGCTATCAAGTCATCACATAAGTACTGTCGTTTCCTATTTTATAAAGCATACTTTAACCCATTCAGACCTGATACTAATTTTGTTAAAATTTTACGAATTTTTGTTTTTTAATAGGATTAAGGAGGATCGAATATCATCTGAAAAATACGAAAAGAAAAGATTTTATGAAAGGGTTGCTGGGGATCATCCGTCCCACATATGGTAGAGCAGGCTTATGCGTTTTGAAAAATCATAGTATTACAGTTTATTTTTATTTAATTTTACCGTATCGTAGTTGGGGCGGTAGATCTAAATTTGTTAAATATACATGAGTGTATGATCCGATTTTATCTAATAAAGTTTTGTTTGCACACGTGCAGGAATTCCAGTGATGTATATTGTTTAGAATTTTTTAATAAAAATTTGGACTATCCCACCAACATGCCAGACAACACGTTCATTCTCTCCTAACTCACGCATAATTCAAAGCAATTCAACACTAATCCTGAAGAATTATTTCAAACTTTATTCTAACTTTTAATACACGTTCACGTTCTCAAATTATCACACACACATGCGTCGTTGTATGTATGTTAATCTATTACATTTAGGTAGCTTGAATGATTTATCACTCTACACTCAAATAATTAATATTCCATGAGTATACAAATTTAACATGAATTTACTGCGCACAATTTGAAATTAGTAAATTTATTTCCACTTCAAATATGAACTGATTACACATACTATATTTTAGTACAGATTTTCCAGATTTTATCCTTGTTTTGATAACTAAATCCTGAGGCAACCAGGTTTGGATTTCAATTTTTATATCCGAAAGTGTTAACACGTTGAACGCCGTGATGATCAGCGGCGACCGACACCTCAAATTTAATTAAATTAAATAATTATGGATTGTCACAAAATTCTGAGCAAACTTCATACTGAAACAATAATGTAGGAACAGAAGAACACGACTGAGTACTCCAATCTTTTTTTATTTACGATTTATATAAAAAAAATAGTAAATTAGATCGTGTCTGATTAGGTATAACTGTTTTCATTGTGGCGTTCAATGTGTTAATGTAACAACAATGCTAAAAACAGGATTATATTTCATATAATGCTAAAAACTTTGAGCTAAAATTAAATATTAAAACATTCCTCCCAAGATGCTGTGAATGCTCTAAGATGAAGATAGAGACCTGAAAATACTTCAGGGGTTAGGGGAGAAAACAAAGAATGTCACAAAACAGCTTCATGGAGGAAAACAATTTTTAATACTTCAGTGCATCAGTTTTTTTTACGATTTATATAAAATATAGTTAGTATAATTTATATAAATTTACTATAAAATATAGTAAATTATATCGTGTCTGATTAGGTATGGCCGTTTTCACTGTGGCGTTCATGTGAACGCGGCCAAGCAGGTGCCACTGAAGTGGCTCTTGGCGCAGCGGAACCGCCGTGTTTGAGCCGACGTGGCTTGTCGCAGAAAAACGGAGAACGATCGTTAAAATTAACGATACCGATTCCGTGGACCAAGCACGGCCAGCCGCTTAAGGGTATTGCTTGTAAAAGGAAACTGTGCGTCAAATTTATCCTTAGCCCGCAATTACAGACGGCCGACAAAGTGAGCCGTAATAATAAAAATAAACAACGCCGTTTAATCCACATAAATGGCGGTCTCCCGGGCAACTTGTTGAACCGTTCCGGAACATAATGGCGGGAGATTAAAAGACATATTTCGTGGACGTGAAAATGGTCTGAGGGGAGGGTGTAACATGAAATAGAAGGGAGACACAGACCATGAAATCTCAGAACGTTGCTTCAGGGTCAGTTTGGGAAAATTATGTGAAGATATTCTCCGAGTTGTATGTTTCGAACGGAAGAATTTGACCTTGACTGAGAAGGGAGTTTTATTTAAATGTGAATTAAATTATATGAACCGTAAAAAAATAAGTATTAAATTCTTGTATGAGCTAGTGCCATTTTTGTCATCTTATTGAACTGATTTTAATGAACGTTAGACTGAATTTTTCTTTTCTGTGCTACTTGCATGCTGCTTTTAGATTCCTTATAATTTACTATTACAATAATTATTTAGTGTTTATCTTCTGCTAAATTGTAAGTTTATTTTCAAAATTCAAAATGGATCAGTTCCACAACGTCTAAATAAATGCGCTATAAAATTCACAATTGACATACAGATATATAGCACAATGTCTGCTGAGGTTTAATCTTCTTCGTAAGAAGCTAACATGTTCCGTATCTGCTGCTTTGCATACCTACAGTATTAATTTTTCGTCCATGATAATTTTCATTAATATCTTTGAAAAATATTATGTTAAGCTACCAAATTTTCCGTGAAGCCTATTTTTCTACAATCCCTTCTACTGTCCAATTTATTATAATTTTTATATACTTAAAAGGAAACTGCACATGTGTTAAATTGTATCATAACTAATTGTAAGTAGACAGTAAATGACCTTAAATTGCCTACTTACGATACCTGTACCATATTACTTTATCGCTGACATCTGTCTGAATTTGAAACGTATCCAACAAAATAAAAATTACATAGCTACACAAATAAAGAAACTCGTTGCTCACATAAAATATATAACAATATTTATAAACGTAATGATAGCAATATAATTATACGAACAGAGCAGACGAACTAGAACGAATAATCTGAACACCAACTGGTTGCAACCGATGTGAAAGAAAAAACAAAATTGCTAGCGGTAGGACAAACTTCAGAGCTTCAGAATTTGATAAGAATTACTAACGATTTGTTTCGATAATAACAGATAGGTCAGCTGACATAATCCGACATGGCCATCAACGTATTAAATCAATTGATTGTTCAGTCTAACGAGTGTATTTTGCACTGCATATTACTCCAGCTCCGTCATCGTGACGGACAAATTAATTCGGCTGTTTTTACTCGCGCTATTTCAGGTATTCCGAGAGCTGTCGCATCATGGCGGCAATACAGCGGGATATCGTAACTCTCGTAGACTTTATCCGAGCCGAGGCTGGTCCTTTTTTTAATAATTCCACTGGTTACGGTTGCCGCGATAACCGCGTCCTGGAAATGTCCGCATAACCGGCTTCTTAAATTGCGGAATAATTTCGTGCTCGGGAGTTTTAGAGTAACTAGATACGGAAATTGCACCGTAACGCCGTCCCTTGAAATCCGAGGACGAACGAGCTTTGAAATTTTGGTGCGGCTGGATCCGCGAGCTGCTGTATAAATAGCCGTTATCACCGCGAAGTGGCTGTATCCGCGGAATTACATTGATACGTTGCAATATTTCACGGAATATAGTGAAACGTACATTGTAACTTCAACTAATTGCACGCATTAAACAGAAACATTTGTCACTTAAGGAATCATTGTTGATTACGTATACACCGATCGAGATATATAATTTCATTCCACTCGATCGGGTTAGTATTAAAGTGAAGCGGTGGAGCTGCGCAGGGATTTCGGAAAAGAAAGGAAGGAGGAAAGAGGATAGAGCGTTTCGTCCGGGGCCTGCTAGTGGACTCGTCAGTAAGGCTACCTAGCAGGCCCGTGCCTTAGACGCGGGATAGTGAGGGTCAGGTCGTAGGAGTATATATACAAAGCGCAGGATGGTCGTGGACTTGCGGGAAAGTCGGTGCGCCGCTGAACCCTCTGCTGGCGAGGTCGGGAAGTGCCGCTACATCACCCCCCTGCCAGTGATGAACGATATTCAAAGATGATGGAGTCCGTCCCGTGCGTCTTCTGCGTGGAGCGTCGTCGTCGTTGTTCTCAGGCGTTTCGGTGGGACCGTGAAACTGCTTATATCTCGTGGCGAGCGCGTGCTCAAGCCGAGATGCAGCCGTATACTCTGCTGTCCTAGAATGGCCACGAGGCAGCTTCGTCTTTAGCTGCGTGCCGCTGTATCCCAACGTGACCGTGCTGTGCTGTAGGCGTCGGTCGTTGCGATCGGAAGGGATCGTGCGGTCGTCTTGTCGTCGGATGGCCACCCTAGGAGAGGGGTTACGAAATCTAATGTCCCCGATGAAAGTCTCGTCGTTCGAGATGCTGCCTGATGACGCTTGTTGGCTCCGCTCTGCTTCTGTTGTTCCTCCTCGTTGTTCGGCTGCGTTGTTGTTCAAACTCGGGGTCACCAATTGAAGCTGTAGAACTGCGCCGGGAATTCCAGAAAGAAAGGGGGAAAGAGGATAGAGCGTTTCGTCCGGGGCCTGCTAGTGGACTCGTCAGTAAGGCTACCTAGCAGGCCCGTGCCTTAGACGCGGGATAGTGAGGGTCAGGTCGTAGGAGTATATATACAAAGCGCAGGATGGTCGTGGACTTGCGGGAAAGTCGGTGCGCCGCTGAACCCTCTGCTGGCGAGGTCGGGAAGTGCCGCTACAAAAGGTTCCATGGACAGATTAACACGTCGATTGTCACAGTGAAAACAGGCATATCTAATCAGACACGATATTATTTACGATTTTTTATTTATTAGGTATGGCGAAAAATTCTGTCCGTCTTTTAATTAAAAAAAAAATAATATACGAACCCAAGCTGTCGGATGTGACCTGAAACTGTTTGTCGGGCTACATTAAGCCTTTCCACTCTGTCTGACGTTGATAAACACGGCCCATTACTAACAAGTTAAATTATTAATTTATTAATCAAATAAATGTGCGTTTAATGGACAGAACTTTTCGTCAGACAAAATAAATCGTAAAAGAGAAAAGGATTTAAGTACTCGATCGTGCTCTTCTGTTCCTTCATTATTGTTTCAGTATGATGTTTGTTCAGAAGTTTGTGACAATCAATAATTATTTAATTAAATTTGAGGTGCCGGTCACCGGTGACACCCACGGCATTCAACGTGTTAACACGTTCCGTGCCACAGTGAAAAAGTCCGTGCCTAGCCAGGCATGTTAAAGTTGGTGTTTATAAAACATACTCTTGAACACGCAAATATGTGATGCTTTCATGATACTCTTGTGATATGCTATCCCTATGACATTAATTTCGTTAAAAACATAATGAGGATTAGAAGTCGTTTCTTTTAATTAAATTCGCTGCGTGGAGCGTGTGCGAACCACTTGGGAATTGAGTACTTAAATCTTTTGTCTTTTTTCTTTTTCTTTTCTTTGCGATTTGTATAAAAAATAGTGAATTACATTGTGTCTGATCAGGTATAGCTATTCATTATGGAACTTAACGTGTTACTGGTATCTATCAGGACATCCCATAAGTAATATAGTTTCTAAATATGACTTCATTAAACGTGAATCAATTTTTAACTGCAGTTATTTTTAATTATCAAGATACTGAATATTAGTTTTAATGTCGTTTTTCAAGCATTTGAACAATTCTTTGATTCCATTTTCAATTTTCTATTGTTTTAAGACACATCGTTTCAGGTTGATTTCAAAAAATTATTCTTCACACGTTCCACCTCGTGCACAGTACAATTGTTATAAAAGAAAATCGGAGATTAATTACTTATATTTATTTAGCATATATTTTATAATACAACGACATTATATTACTTATGAGAGGACCTGATATTTACGAAACCCCATTTTTATCCTGTCTGACTAAATACGAAATTTTTCACTGTGCACATAATCAATTAGACTATTCCACCCATTACGGACATGTAAGATCAAAGTAGTTCTCAAATTTTTAGACTTGATCACATTAAAAATTATTAATTTACTCGAACAGTTTTCAAATGTAATATTTTTTAAAACAAAAGTTTCTATAAATAAATTTTATTTTACATAACCAACTTATTTTTCCTCAAATTTACAGCAATAATCAGCGTACACACAGAACACAATTTTCACGTAGGAAATATATACATACCATGCAAAATAATACACGAAAATCCGAAAGTGTCTATATTTTCCAATATCATTGAAGCATTGGAAATGTAACAGTGTCACAAAGAATGAGTAGGACGTAATTCTATAATTGTAAAGCTGCAATGTGAATTCTATAATTGAAAATGGTAGCAAATAAATGAATCCGGTGAAGTGCTTACGAAGCTGACGTCAAGGAGTCTTATTCAATTTAGATTTTCGCCCTAGCCATTTTCATTCATTCGTAACGGTGCGAAAAGATAGACGTGACAAGTAAAATGGAACTCCCGGTAAAGCATTAAACGAATTTAAAGAGCCGATTTTCGAAACGATTTCTCACGGAGGCGCAAAGCGAGAAATTAAATTTCGTCCCTGTTGAACATGCGACAAATTTCGACGGTCAGACGAACATTTTTCGCTCGGTTGAACGCATTTGTTTCCTATTTTATTAAAATTGGAAATTTCTTTTTTATTTCATTGTATGAAATCACTTTCTGCGCATTTTCAATATATTTACAACCGTCACTGAATGATGCAGTTCGTTTAGATTCGTTGTTACGAAACTAAAGATTTTAATTACAAGTAAGATTGATTTCTATTAATTACCTAACGTTATTACTACAATTTGTTTTCGCATCACATTTCGAAGAATTTTAATCTGAAAAATTAATTGTTGATTAAACATTTTTTAGAACTAGCAGTATTTGGAATCATGCAATCAAAATCACAAATGCACTAACTTTACAGTATAAAATCTGCACTACTATATCTTATTGATTGCTTTTAATGATGATAAGCAAATTTGAACATTGTTACATGGTTGGAAAAACGAAGAAATTGGAGAAATGTTTTCATATGATTTATAATATGATGTTCGACAGTGTTAAAAAACAGTTGATAATATGACATAAAAAATATGTGCGCACACTCATCCGAGGAAACGCAAACGCCCTCCACTTTCATTGTTGTTTGCACCAAATTATACAATTCTACGCTAATAACTTACAGGTGTTTAATGTTTTATGTCCATTAACCAGGTGCTATTAAAGTAATTTCCTATGTACGAACAGTCACTATAATGGCTTGGAGAACCAGTTGCCAGTTGTGGATCATTTGCGAAATTGTAAATCTCAATTGAAACATGAAAACAAATAATAAATGAATAAATCACACTGCTTATAGTCTAAATGTGCACTAGCTTCAAAGAACCAGCTGAATAATTCGAGAGCAATCTCCATTTGAATACAAACATGCTTATTAATTAATTACTGAAACAAATGCTGTGAAACAAGTTGATAAAATGAAGCGACAAATTCTCCCCGTCATTTATACCATTTAAAGCAAAGAATACTTTTAAAAAAAAGTAGATTAACTAATTGAAGCAAGAAATGCTTCTCCTGTCTTTGTTTCCCTAAGAACTTGGACTTCTACCTTTTTCAACTAATTGTAGAAAGTCTCTCTCGAGCCCTATTCCCTCCAGCGCGCCCTCAATGAGGTTCATTAGGAGAGGGTGCAGAGGGTCGCTTTCTGGATCCAAAATTTGCATTACTTCTACGGTTTCTGCGAAGTACAAAAATTGTAGCAAAAAAATTAAACAGATTTGTTGGTTTACCGTGGAAAGTTTAAGTTTGAAGGCACTCGATACTCAAATGTTCGCTTATAGAGATAGAGGGTTAGATGTTAGAGATATCTTTAAATCAAATTAATATTTCTTAATGACACTCTTTTAATTTGAAATTTGGCTCTATATAGAAATTTTTCGGCAGGTAACATTTCCTTGTGATATTAACACGTTGAGCGCCACGTGTACCACCGGTGACCCACGTACCAATTTTAATTTCGTGAAATACGTGATTAACCCAACGAAGTTTCGGCTTGCATCTATATTACAATGATAGTACAAATTAAGAAGTGTATTATCAACTAAATAAATATTTATATATTCAACGATACATGTTAATAAAAAGATATTTTCGTGTGTCTGACTAGTCGCGGAATTTTCCACTGCGACGTTGAACGTGCTAAAATTTCGCCCTATATTAGGGGTTGAAACTTTGGGTCTGATTAATACTAACTTTTCTTCACTTTCTAAAATTACTCTCTACACAATGGTACCATTTTTCCTTTCAAAATTCATTAATTGTAGAGACATGCACATTTTTATTTTCGACACTTTCATCTTGTAAAACTCCATCGATTTGCCTATACTCATGTATTAACAAAATTGTACAATTTGAATAGTACGTATCAAACAGTTTATTGTTAGCAACGTTTCAATTCATTCACCGTTGGGAATAAAGAACAGGAGCACACACTTCTGCGAGTACATTCTTTTTCGCAACTTTTAATTAGCATTATGTGATGTAACGGCGACGATGTAACCGATGTTGCAAAACGCGCAATTTTCCGCGACCTTTCAGTGATATGCTACGGATCCGCGTAAATCCATTAAAGTGGATCAACTTGAAACCGTGCACGAAAGCTCACTGTATCAAGCTGATCCTGACGTAGAATTAACTCAGTTTTAACTTCATTTCTGAGCGCGGCTTGCTCAACAACATTTCCATACGCTGTAATTTTATTAACCGCGTGTGTTTGGTACAGAATAATGCAACGATTGCGCAATTTCTAGTATTTCTACAGACGACTATAAATTATCGAAATTTTTGTAATGCACATATTCCTAGGAGAATTCAATATTATTATTCTATAACAACGTTGCAAAATTCTTCCTAATAATGATGTCTGTATCATTATATTCTTCTTATAAATTGTACTACAAAATATCGAAATAATTCTGATCGTTCTTACGCTTTATATATCTATATTAGTTATTTGCAATTTATTCTCTATTATGTAGTGGTTCAACAAATAATAATGTTTTTTGTTTCATGCCTTCAGAAGTTGCTGGTTTATAATAAGGCATGTTTTCACGTATTATTATCCTATGAAGCATTAACAATTTCATTTAAACACTTTAACTAAAAAAAGTAATCTTTATTGGTATTAGTACAGGTATTCAATTATATTTATTAAAACTTGTTTGTTTCTTATGAATGATGATCTGTATGCCATGACACCTAACAGATCTAAGAATTATATTTTTATATTTATTATGAGCACAACCTCCTAATTTATGCAAAAACTTTAACATTCTTTTCTGAGAGAACGGTTCATTTTCGACGTATGGTTCCTTAAGAACCTTTTTATTCTCTCGATGACTAGAATATATCGCTGTTCTAGAAGAAGAATGATAAAATCGCAAAACAGCAAATTTTCAGGAGATGGAGAAACCGAATCATAATTAGTCATATTTGTAATTAAACAGTGAGTAAATCAGTGATGGCCAATGGAGCTGAGGCCTTCCCCTACTCTAGGTCCACTCCCCTCATGTAGGCTGTGATTTGGGCAGACGATGGACCGAGGGGGAACGATGAGCGAACTGGGGGAACTGAAACGAGGGGAATGGACCTAGAGTGGGGGAAGGCCGGAGCTCCGGTGGCCATCACTGGAGCAAATGCTCGATAACATTGAGAACAAAGCAGCTGTTAGCATGTTTTGGTTAGTTTTAAGTAGTATTAGTAAAAAATTAAATATTTCTCAGCCCAGTAACGTACGTCTCGCGAAATGCTCAATTTTGCACTTGCATCATCACTCTGCCTGAACAGCGATATAAAATTAAACAACCCATATTGTGGACCCTGCCAACAACAATTAACCACCAAACACATTTTATTGGACTGCAAGAACCTAGAAGACACCAGAAACCAGCTCCAAATACCTAACAATATAGAAGAACTATTTACAACAGAAGGAAACCTTAAAAAAGCCGTCGAACTTATCCGCAAAATAAATTTGTATCACGAAGTATAGAACAACCACCGACTATGGTCGCTAATAACCAAGATGAAACAACATTTGACCTGCATGTTCGAGATCAAAATGAATATTACAGGAAGATACTTTTCTGCGAATGTCCACCAGCGAATGTGATCATGCCGTGCAGATTCAGCCGCGGACATTATTTTTTTACACCCTGTACCGGCCACGATGGTTACATCCGTTATCTTTGTAGGTCGAAACGTTATCCCGGTCGCGTGGAAATATTCTCACAAAGTAACTGAACGCGGAGGTAGAAAGGCAGAGAGAAAGAGAGAGGGCGAGGCTATCTTCGTGCGAACACGTGTTGCAACGTGAGGCCGTTACGAGGAGCCAGCACACGAAAATTGCTTTCGTACGAAGGGAAAATTGAACGCGTAAGCTCCCTTGCACCGTTGCACACGCGCCCTCTTTTTGCCACACTTCCGCCGCCGCTACTAATTAAACTTGCCCACGTCCTTCGCAGCAGACGTCTTCACCGTCGAGAATCGGGCGAATTTCCCGGGGTTAGAATCATCAGGTTCTCGAGACATTCGGTAAGAACAGTTAGGTACCTCAGAAAGTTCGTGCCGTTTTTATCACGCGATCACTTTACCGTTCGCCGTTCTACAAGCCTGAGAGCTGTTGCACAGATCATCGGGCTGTGGTTCCTCAGAATCTGGCTCCAAGGACCACTATGTACAAGCTTTGGGCTTTTTTTTTAAACACATACTTGGATTGGGACATTTAAATAATATATTAGGTACCTCACAAAGTTCGTGCCGTTTTTATCACGCGATCACTTTACCGTTCGCCGTTCTACAAGCCTGAGAGCTGCTGCACGGATCATCGGGCTGTGATTCCTCAGAATCTGGCTCCAAGGACCAATACGTACAAGCTTTGGGCTTGCTTTTTAAAACACACACTTGGATTGGGACATTTAAATAATATATTAGGTTGAGTAAATAACTTCTAGTTTATGGATTAATTTACTGATAAATTTCTGTTACTTTTGCAGCATGTCTAAGCTTCAGAACTTTTTGCATTCTGATATTAACCCTCTTGGTACCATAGAATGTTTCTGTGTACCGTATAGAAATACGTTGGAAAATACACATTTTTGAAGATAATTATTAAAATTAACACATTTTTTCTAAAAATAAATATGAGAATGAGAAGCGAAATCCTTTGTTCTTCTTTCAGATAAAGTCTGTCGTTTAAACAAAGTCCAAAGCGATCGTAGAGCAAGCTTTATGATATGAAGTTCGTAAGATTGCGCGTTAGATTTCCGCTTCTCGAAGTCCTCGAACTTCACGGAAGCAGTTATTCGAGATAAACGGACATGTTCGTAACTGATAAGTCTTCTGGCCTCGTATATTAGCATTAATGTGCAAGCTCGTCGTGACAATCAACAGATTTCCACGAAACGACGAATTCGCCTAAAGCTACATACACACTTGCGGTAACGTAGTCAGCGGAATGTTACCATATTTTAAACAGTAAGGAAAAAGATATCGTGCAAAATTTCAAGGACTAACGTACACCTGCAAATCAATTGTTTTGAATCATAAATAACTTCAGATTTGTCTTCTGAAATTTATTGATCAGTCATTAAGGGATGATTATTATTTCCTCTGCAGCATGTCTACGTTTTTAGGATTCTTACCTTCAAATATGAAGCACAGCTAAGTAACCCAGGTAAAGTACTTCAATTTTGGAAAGAATAAAATCTGTTATGTGACGAAAGTTATTTATGACTCAACCCAATGAATGGCAAATCTCCATTTTCTTTACCAATTAATTTATTTAATTTATTTCGTCTGCTGGCAAGGTGTCTTCTCAGATTGATCACCATAACTGAGATCGCGGTGCAAATATA
Organism: Macropis europaea; assembly: GCA_916610135.2. Lineage (NCBI taxonomy): Eukaryota > Metazoa > Arthropoda > Insecta > Hymenoptera > Melittidae > Macropis > Macropis europaea. The sequence goes on along the minus strand of OU744344.1, from coordinate 11,147,072 downwards.
GGGCGTGTCGAGGGGAGTAGTACAATCCAGCATGAGGTGATTCTAGATGAAAAGACAACATGAAAATGTAAAGTAAAATTGTTTGCTCGAGGCTCTGTTTTCGAGAAAATTATGTTTAAACATTCACCACGTACTGAAATTGATTATATTCATCTCTTCTTGTGTCAATTAATCCTTTCAGTACCTTACAAGTTTTCATGTACCGCCCAGAAATACCTTGGAAAATATGCATTTTTGAAGACATTGATTAAAATTGACATATTTTTCTCAAAAATGAAGACAACTTCACGCTTTTTTTGTATTTTATTCGAAAATGTATATACTTTTACATAAGAAACAGAAAAAAAGTACTTTCCATAAATTGAAGGTTGTAATCAATGGCCAAAAAAAAATTTGAAAAAAATGAAAAATCGGAATATCGGCTGAAGATATTCCTCGGGAAAACCGCGGAGTCGATATATCGGTTCTGAGATACTAATAGAGTTAACAATAAATGAAATAACATATGTATCATAGAACAAACAACTTTTAACATTATTTTCTACGTTTCAATCTCCAGCTGTACCTATACATCGTTTTTATAGAAACGATAATAAAATGTACTAAAAATAAACAAAACAGAAGGTGACATGCGTCCAGCGAACGATCTCGTTCAGAAGGAAAAATCGATCCCAGTGTGTACATAAACGGCGGCACAGAAAATGAACTGAAAAGGGAGAACGGTACGTGTCGTGCGTTGAGACGGAAAACTCAACTTTTAATTGCAGACGCGTAATCGATATCTCGCGGAAAATCCGTCGCGCCGGGTTGGTTTATGATCCACGGCCGACAGACGATTCCTCCGGTCGGCGAACATAAATTTCCCGCGGCGTGACGGAAAACGCTGGAAAACACACCGCCGTTTCAGTCGGAAACGACACCGTGTTCCTTTCTTTCCCCGCGGTTCGATCGCGCATTTTTCTCCCCCCCCGGGCGATGGAAACGAGCCCGCGTTCGTTCGATTATCGGAGGCACAATGGGCCGGAAGAGTCGGCCGTGAAGTCCCGATGGAAAGTCGGGATTTATTGTTACAAACGATCGTATAAATTGACGTCCGCCGCGGCTTCATAAATATTATCCCGACGGTCACGCGACGCTCGGTGTCGCGACTGCTGAATTTTAAATACGCCCGGCCGTTATTAATAATCGCGCCGACGAATGAACGCGGAATATCGAGTAAATGGAAACGTAAATCCTCGTCGCCGAGCGCCAGATGCACCCTGCACCGCGCGCCATTGCGAGTCAGAAAAATGAATTTCGTGATTGAGCAGATTACCTTGACGTCGGACGAGCGACAAAATTTCCAGCGAAACCGTATTTTTAGGAAGGAAAAGTAGCGGGAAGATGTACTTGGAAAAAGTGCTGTGCCTCGTCTGAACAGCGTCAGAAATTTTCAAACTTGACGATACACGCTCGAGAAGCTGCAGAATCAGTGCACTGCGACGAGTTCGTGTAAGATTGTAATGAATATACTTCATGTGGAAGGAAGATGTATAATTCTGAACAATGGTAACAGAATATAGAGTTTTTAGTACGTACATGAAGCATACCGTCATAATTAGACTGCGGGTATTTATGCAAATATACATTTTTAGAGTTCAATATTGTTTATGTTAATGCAGCCGTGCAAATGAAACTTCGAGGGAAGTATATCTTCTTCTGAAAATGTTTAAGGAATGTTCTTTTTATTTTTCCCCGCTTTTAAATGTGTCTTTTAAAAATATTTTTGTATGTCAAATTGCATAAACATCCGCAGTCTGGTCATAATGAATTAAATTACAGCGACACGATCGACAAAGTACAGAACAGACCTATCATACAATGCGTTTCTGTGTCACACGCCCGGAGGGCTCGCGAGCCCTTTTACCATCCTCGTGTCACACCCAACGTTTCCAATTCATTGTCAGTCTAAAATAAGACTACAACGTTACGTCAGTTTTCTTCAATTTCTGGCGACCCTGTTGCAGATACGAAGATTTGAGCTACACCATCTTAAAGCTCGTGAAATTCTGCATAAGATAGGTACTCTGGTACCCGTCTCTCTCCCCTTCCTTGAACAAAAAACAAAGAATTGTCGGACAAGTGTCGATTTCGGAAATGTGCCCGATTAAGGTACCCCCTCGATTTTCTTCAATTTTTGGCGTCCCTGTTGCAGATACGAAGATTTGAGCTACACCATGTTAAAGCTCGTGAAATTCTGCATAAGATAGGTACACCGGTACCCGTCTCTCCCCCCTTCCTTGAACAAGAAACAAAGAAACGTCGGACAAGTGTCGATTTCGGAAATGTGCCCGATTAAGGTACCCCCTCGATTTTCTTCAATTTTTGGCGTCCCTGTTGCAGATACGAAGATTTGAGCTACACCATGTTAAAGCTCGTGAAATTCTGCATAAGATAGGTACACCGGTACCCGTCTCTCCCCCCTTCCTTGAACAAGAAACAAAGAAACGTCGGACAAGTGTCGATTTCGGAAATGTGCCCGATTAAGGTACCCCTTCGATTTTCTTCAATTTTTGGTGTCCCTGTTGCAGATACGAAGATTTGAGCTACACCATCTTAAAGCTCGTGAAATTCTGCATAGGATAGATACACTGGTACCCGTCTGTCTCTCCTTCCTTAAACAAAAAACAAAGAATTGTCGGACAAGTGTCGATTTCGGAAATGTGCCCGATTAAGGTACCCCTTCGATTTTCTTCAATTCTGTCGTCCCTGTTGCAGATACGAAGATTTGAGCTACACCATCTTAAAGCTCGTGAAATTCTGCATAGGATAGATACACTGGTACCCGTCTGTCTCTCCTTTCTTAAACAAAAAACAAAGAATTGTCGGACAAGTGTCGATTTCGGAAATGTGCCTGGTTAAAGTACTCACAAATGTATCTCGAAGAAATGTATTCTTTGACATGAGAGAGGAAGGACCAGGGCTGTGGAGTCTGAGTCGGAGGTCAAGAAAAAGGGGAGTCGGAGTCTGGGTCGGAATTGGGAACTTTGACTGCCGACTCCGCAGCCCTGGGAAGGACACGTTTGGTCTCAACAAAATTCATAGTCATATAACTTCCGTATCCAAGAAGTTTCACTCTATTTTCATGAGATTTATATTATGATGATGACTTGAGCCTAAGGGTCTAGTGTTCATGACTGTAGGGCAGAGAGGGTCATCCTAGCTCCGGTCTACTCCCATTCTGCGTCCATTCCCCTCACTTGCATTGTGGTCTGGATACAGCATCGAGAACGTCGGTAAATACGATCCTCAAGAAACAGTCACGTAATAAGAATAATTATTTTTTATAAAAGCATCTTCGAGAGGAATCACCTTGACGAGGTGAAAGTAGAGGCTTCGCCCTTTAAAATGACTCCGGGCAGATTATTGTACGATTTTTCTTCACGAAGTTCATAACAGTTCAGAGATCGACAATTTTTCGGCGAAAATTTCCTGATCCTTTAATCTTGCAGTCGAGTATGCATTTTCAATTTGTTTGTTCATTTAGAATGACCTCCTACCTAATTCTATCTATCATCCTTTCTGAATCTGTATGAGGGACAAAGACAGTCAGTTTGCGAAGATAAGTTTACCAATTATTCCTTGTATCCTCTTACCAAAATCTCCTACAACCTGGAGAATTTTCATCTGCATAAATATATGTGACACGGTATAAAAAGCAACGCTTTTACGGTATACTGTCATTCGCGCTAAAAAGCATCCATTGCTCGATGCTGAATTGTTTCCTTTTTAATCGATCATTCGATTTTCTTCATTTTAGTTCTACCTGAATCAAATACGATGGATTCTCTAGCATTCGTGAAAAGTACAATTTTCCAAAAGGAAATATATTTCTTTAGCAGATCTCAATCTTTTAACGCGGAGTCTCTTAACGATGACACATTTTCTGAGGCGAACAATGACACGTTTTCTGAAACGAACAATGACAGACCGTATAGCTCTTTCAATGGCATCGGGCTCAAACGTCAGCGCATGCTCTGATTATTCGTTCCGGCATATTTTCTGCAGTCGTAGATTGTTCTTCATGAACCTTTTGCTCTGATGTACCCCGGCAGAGAAAGTCCAGGGGTGTGAGATCTGTTGAGCCAGGTAGCCGTAACGGACCACCCGGTTTATTTATAACCTCGTTCAATTCATTATGATGAGTTTCATATGAAACGCGGATGCACCGAACACGGACCAGACAACGCACTTGGGCATGCGAAGCGAACAGGACACGTGTTCCAAAATGTAAAGATTGTTACATAATGTAGGAAATCGTGAAAAATAGGGACCGCGGCACTGGGACTCGAACCCAGTTTTCCTCTGCGTTGGTAGCCAGCCACCTTACCCACTACGCCACACGTCAGTCCGCTGACATCCTTATTTCCACGATTCCTCATAATGTTGTGCCTGGAGGTCCCGATCCCACAATAATGTAAGAATTGTTTTAATTAAATCACTCGTGTTGCAAGTAGGGTTGGTAAACAGTTTTTATTTAATATAATCTTAATAATAAATCTCTCAATCTCACAATACTCTCACGATGGTAGCTATTCAGACTCTGGCTACAAAACTGTTTCACAGACTTCTCTCTAGGACTACCCCTTTGCATCCCCAAAGACACTAGTTGCCTCTCGCATACCTTCCCTCTCTCCTCACTCGAGTTCTCTCTCTCTTTCCATCGCTCTCTCTCTTCTTCTTCTTTTTCTTCTTCTTCTCATTCATCGAAAGAGACACATGCATTCCAAGAAACGCACTCGCAACCATTCTGTCCGATTAGGCACGGCCACCCGATTACTTGCGCTCTGTCCCAGACACTCATCTCTCTCGCCTATGCCTTTCAAACTTCCAAACATTCACCAGCCATACTTCACAACCACCTCATGAAATAATCCCGCAATAACTTAGGTAATTATTTACTTTAGGGCACACCTCACCGATTTCAATGATTGTCAAATATGTTATCAGGGTCATGATTATGAGTAATTTCACTCATACATATAACCGCCGCTCGGCTTTCGTTATCGAGATATTCATACAAATATTTGGAAATTATTTATAAAGCGAACGACCTCACCGATTTCAATGACCTTGAAATATGTTGTCAAGGTGAACATTCTGAACAACTTTTCCCTGTACAAATAATCGCCGCTCGGCTTTAGTTTCCGAGATATCAGCAAAAATATATCCCATAGTATATCGTATTCTGCTTCTGACAGGATGTGTTTCAGAGCACTCACACACAGTTCTAGTATTGTTTACGTGCGTGTTATCGTATGTATATTATGGCAAGTTGTTAGATTTCATGGAAAGATGAAACAGAAGGTTTCATCCTAGGTCTTAGATCATTTTTTACTGAATTGGTGTTGGTTGGGCTGGACTGAATTCCGGCTGCCTGTGCCTGGACCAAACAGAGAAATCTGAAAATTCGTCATAATTATCGAATATGTTTATAACCCAACCCAACCGAACCTTACGATGCATCACTCGCACGTTAACAATGCCAGAGCTGTGTGGAGTGTAGTGTAAAATACCTCAAACCAATAACATACATGTTGTAAACAGCAAAGCACCATATACGGTATCGAATATATTTCTGCGAATATCTCGGAAACTAAAGCCGAACGGCGGTTTTCATATACAGGGAAAAGTTGTTTAGAACGTTGACCTTGACAACATATTTCAAGATCATAAAAATCGGTGAGGTGTGCCCTAAAGCAAATAATTACACTCATCCCTCCATTTACGCGGATTGCCCGTTCCACGCGGATTAAAATCGCGCAAATAGAGTCCGCTGGTACGAAAAGAACCATTGGTAAGAACAAACCGGTGTAAGTTATAAAAATATTTATTTCGTACAGGTTAACAAAAACATAATGATATTTCAGAAAACCAAAAGAGTCCGTACTATAATTCTAAGCGATCAACTTTCTCAAGGACAGAGTTATGTGATCAGTACGTTTACGTAAGAATCTGCGTCTCTCTGGTATGTAATAAATTCGATGAAAGATTATAGAAAAACATATTTTCTGACCGCGTAGAACGAGATCGCGCAAATTACTGCCGCGTATAAAAAGTACCGCGGCAAATAGAGGGATGATTTACCGCGTGAAAAGAAACTCGCGTAAAGAAAGTACCGCGTAAATGGAGGGACGAGTGTGCCATAATTTAGATACGTGATTCAGTCTGCAGGATGATCGGTCCCTCGGACAACCGATATTCCGATAATCGACGTTCACGTTGAGCGACGTTCGGATAATCGACGTTCCACGGTGTTGGAAGGAAAGTGTATTTCCGCTTCCAGTTGTTTTCTTGCCGGACCGGGGGAGGAAGAGACGCTGAAACAGAAGGCGAAGGAACCTTCGCGACCGGCCGTGACTTTGGTCTCCGTTGGATTTCGTTGCACGTAGGCCGCTGCATATTGCAACAGGCGGTGCAGTGTCGTGCGGCTGCATTATTAAGAAGTTCCTTTAACGCGACGGTGACATCGTTTCCCTCGCCGCAGCTGTGTCCGCCAGAAAGTTTCGCTGTCGAAGGAAATCTAATAAGCGGAGACAAGTAAATTAGGAGAGGCAACTTTTAACTAAATAATTCCCGTCTCGCCGACGCCGTTTCTTTTTCCTCGTTTCACTGCCACGCGTTGCCAGGCGATTCAGCTGGCGGCTGCCTTCCGATTCCGAGGGAATTCCGTGGAATCGCTCCACGGAGTTCACGCTAAATGTCGCTTAATTTGCGTGAAAGCGCGGCGAGAACAAGGAATGCTAATGATCCAAGTTCTACCGGTCATTGAATTGTATATTGCAAGGGATTAAGTAATTAGTAAGATATTCTTGACGAGGTTCATACTATGCCGTGTACCGAAAGTTTAGTCGACTCGAGATTTCTTTGGTTTACGTAAAAGAAGATATTGAGAAACGTATTATGAAATGGGGGTGTTCATCGAATCGTGGTCATGGAATATATATAGTATACCATTAGTAACTGTTAAAACGAATGTAGTTATTGCACAATGTATTGTTTTAAATAACTCAGTGCTAATTAATACAATTTTCCACTGGTGAGCCATACATCAAATTCATTTTATGGAATAAATATTCACTTTAATAATATTTTGATCATCAATGCTACTGCACTCTGTTTCATATTTGTAATCCACCTGAAAGTCAACATTTATTTTCAATCAGGACGACGGTATTTTCCCAAATTTAATTCAACATTCTGACAGCATCTAATGGATTTCGATACGGAAGGGCTGGCAACAGTAGCACCACTCTCGAACATAAATTCACAAATCAGTAGAAACAGAAAACGGAAGTGGATACATGAAATCTGTAGAAATGAGAAGAGGAGGGTAAACTTATCACCTTATGTAAAGAATTAATCGATGACGAAACAAAATTTTATCAATACTTTCGAATCCCGTAGCATTCATCCTATAATCGCGGATTATAGTCTTAATAGTCTCGAATTATTGGAGGTTAGTGAAATTAACGACCTTGGTGTCTGCATTACACCAACACTAAATTTCTCAAAGCACTGCAACAACATTGTGAGCACTGCTCTCAAATCATTAGGTTTTATTAAGCGTTTCACCGCTGATTTTAAAAACATGGACACCATTAGGCTACTGTATGTTCAATTGGTCCGGCCTCAATTAGAGTATGCTTCAGTCATCTGGTCTCCGGAATTCTCAAAATATAACCTAATGTTAGAGAGAGTGCAGCATAAATTCATCAGGCATATTGCTTTTAGATTAAACGGACCCATGTTGCGCAATGATCATGATTATGACCCATTACTAAAGATACTTAATATGACTTCTTTGTATGATCGCAGGATTGTCACTGATCTATCTTTTTTATTCAAAATTATACATGCTCAAATCTCCTGTCCTCAATTATTAGAACTTATTCACTTTTATGCTCCCACAAGGTATCTTAGAAGAAGTCATGCATTTCATTATGCTACCATAAAAACTAAATATGGTTCTAGTGATCCAATTATTCGTATATTAAAATCTGCCAACACAGTTACGGGTAAGGTTGATTTTTTCAGCGGCTCTATTCCTAGCTATAAAAAATCTTTACACTTAGCACTGCGCACTGCTTAGATAATGTTTTATTATAATTTCTTTACAATTGCCTTTTTTGTTTAATACTACATTGTGTGACTGTCTTCATTTCTTTTATTTTTGTTATAGTTCTTACTTATGTGTACACATTGGGTTTATACCCGTACAATTTACAAATAAAGAAATAAATAAATAAATATCCCTATCCTGCAATATGTAACGTAAACACAATAGTCGTTGAAAATAAATCGTGTACAGTATAATTGCAGACTGGTCATTTTGACTGCCTGGTAATTCTAGCTCTAACACTCTGATAGCCGCTGTCACATATACGTGGTTTCAGTCACTTGAATGACATACCTGTAACACAAACAAATGAGCGTAGCTATCGTTCACAGAAAATAAATAACCGGATGCTTATAAAATTGAAATTGGAAACTAATCGATGTGAATCGAATAAAGAAGAATATTTTGTTACTTAACCCTAGTGCGGTCTTTGGGTCATTTCTGACCTATCGCGTCTTCATTTATTTAAAAAACTTTCACAATGCTGAGATTATAATACCCACGACTGGCTTCGTGAATTTCTAGGTTTCCTTAGACCTCCCATTATACTAAAAAGTCGAAAATATTAGTTCCATACATTCGGGACATTTTTAATCCAAAAACCTTGAGCGTACAGTCGAACGGAAGGACGCAGCAGGGTTAACGAAAGCCTGGCAGAAATGGCCAAGGGAATAATTTTTTGAGAAATATTTGCAGCCGTCGAAGCGTTAAATACCCGGGTCGTCCGTGCATCGATCTTTCGGTTCGGCTATTTATCCGACGTTAAAATCGCCGCGTTCGAGTGTGTTCGCCGCGCGGACACCTCGAGATTGGGAAACGGTTGTTTCAGAGGGTCTGCGATAACACCGCGGGATGAGAAAATCGAATTTTCGATGCCCAGCGTCGAAACGGGGCGACGCGGTTTCACGAATCGCAGAGTCGTCCCCGAGGACGAAAATTTCGCGGCCCCGGCAACGAAATGACAGCGGCTAATGCACGGAGGAGCGAGGAATTAACAGAGATCCTCGTGTCGAACGAAATTGCTATGCCGCGAAGGAATTGCATATTCATGGGACGGGGATTATCGTTGTTTACAGACGATACTGCACCGTACATTATTAATATAACCGCCTTTGTCCCGTGATTTTCCTTTGTCCTAAATTCCTTACGCGTTTTGAAGGTCTTAACCCTTCGCCGTACCTTCTGTCCAATAATATTTTGGTTATTAGATGCTTGCAACGTTATGAGAATTCTTCATCGAACTTGTAACGGACGTCGAAGAGTCTGATGAAGAAACGGAAGCAATCGAGCGACCAAACCTTCACAGTTGTATTTTTATTTATTTTGTAAATTTGAAGGGTATGAAGTTTTTCATCGGTATGCTTTAGGTCCTCTGCGAATTTTTTAATATTTTGCCTGTTGGAATTATTGAACAGGTGCTGGCTTTTCAATAATGCTATTTAATGAAAGATGTGTAAAAGTGTCAGCAATATAAGTAACATTATTGTAATTATTCAAAATGTAATGGTGTAATCAAGCGGTTTGATGTAAGTGCTTTATTTTTTATGTTGCGTTAGAAAGAATATTTTTACGAGCAAATAAGAAATGTATGGAAGAAGTTTGAAAACAGAGACGTGGATTAGATGTTTCTAAATTTTATTCCACTGTAATATAGCCTCTGTACAGTTCAGTGCATTCGCATCGTAAATCTATAAATTGTTAATTTAATTTGTTGGACTGTATATAGCTCAATATAGTTTAATTGTTAATAAAATACTGATAATAATATTAGGAAATAATATCGCTATCAGCGTAAGTCTTGAATCCTTCTTTTAACATCCTTTCACGAAAAACAAAATAGCGAAACTGTGTACACCATACCCTCTCGCACAGAAAGACACATTTTACGAGAATTGCTGTATCTCGTTCAAACATTGATATTTTTTAATACAAATTTCAACACATAAAGCTGAAGATACGCTCCAATGGACTGTAAAATATTAGAAGAATCGCATTTGTACTTTTTCCGCAGTTTAATCCCAAAGACATCCACTTTTCAGGCTGACCACAGTAGGAGGATCCTTTGAAGCAGTCAGTGAGAAGTCGTCCAATGTATTTCAAACTTAAATTATTATTAACTACGTATGATTCGTTAGTAACGCAGATGATGGGAATTAACTCTATTTTATACTTAACCCTCGGACACCGAATGCTCGAGCAACGACCCGGAGTCCGAATGCCGGGTCATTTTGACCCGTAGCGAGAGTTGAGACATATTTGTTAATTTTTAGGAATGGTTTTGCAATAAATTTCGCTGTCATTATTTTTTAGCATTATTTTGTTATTTGCTAGAGCTTTATTAGATAGAAGTTTGCTGGATACGCTTCTTCTTTGCGGCTATACTGAATAATGACACGCAACATCCACTGAGTTTCCATCCGCCGCAACAGCGTCGATTCGTCAGTGTTTCTGTCAGAGCGATAAAACGACAGTCGAGCTATGGGCCGGGTCAAAATGACCCGGCATTCGGTGTGCAAGGGTTAATAAACATTCATCTCTTCAACTTATCAACGAACTTAAAGAATAGAAAAAAAAAACAAAACACACCCCGCTGCGTTAAATCTAAAACGCACAGAAATGTAATCCTCCGAATTCTCTTTCGATTTTATTCGAGCCCTCATCCGTCTCATAAAAATGAACAGAAAAGAGTTTTTGACGTTACAGAATCGACCTCGAATTCAGTCACACAAATACAGTCCGATGTACCGATTCCGATACCTCGATGATTCACAGAACACCCGCCCTGTCGAATGTCCACAATTCCACGCGGTTATTGACCCGTGGGATATTTGTTCTGGCAAATCCAGAAATAGATTGTCGGATGGACGGCCGGTCGACGTTATAAATCACCGATCGCTATAGTTCGACAAGCGTTCATAGTCCGAACGCAAACACCTTCAGCTTGTTGCACGTAGCTTTCACCCCCTTCCGGCCCGCTACGCTCTCGCTCCCGCACGTTCAGAATCTGCTTCTCTTCTCATCGTGTTAATTTCAATTCTAAGGCATTCATTAGGAACGTAGTCTGTTCGGAATATTTACTCTGATCGAATCAAGTTTTAAACTGTGGAGATCTTTGTAATTAATAACAGTTATTTGTTTGCTTGAGCGTCTTCGTATCTACACTACCGTCCACGAGTATCCGGACACCTAATTCAGATAAATAGCGTATTAACGCTGTAACAATACCTATTGCTACTTTTTAAGAAAATTAATCTTAGTTGAGCATTATTTGTTAGTAAATATTGCTTGCGTTGTTTAGTGATAGCACAATATTTGTGAAATGAAAGAATAAGTCAATACAGAAACTGTATTTGTAAGGCTTCAGTGATATCTGCAAACATGTACAGATTATAAAAGAGATAATTGTAACTTGTAAATGAATAACTTTATTTCAATGAATTTTATACAACATTTAAAGTAATATTCAACATGAATATATACAAAAAAATGAAGTTTATATTCTGTAATTTACTGACTAATTTTAACAAGTTGCAATTATTTCTTTTATCATTTCTTCACTGTACGAATACTTTCGTCCGCCACTGTAAGTGTCCGAATACTTTTAGACGGTAGTATATTCCGAAATAAATCTTCAAAGAAATTTCAGAAGGGATGTACCTAAGTGATACTGGTTCTTCACTGGCGAATATCTATATTGAAAGGGTGAAAACCGCCCTTAACGTTGGGGCTGGACAACACATTTCACTGTATGCTCAGAAAATTGTTCGGTTTAAGAGACAATTTGAACATATATCATGTCACAGTGAAAACTACCCTACTTAGACAGACATATTATAATTTGCCTTTTTTAATACAAATTTTGAAACAATTCTTTAACTATTCAAAACCGAAACAAACTTGATTCCGTTAATAAAACCGAGAATAACCTGTTTTGGAAGCATTCACAAAGAATTTTCATTTTGAACCCCTTTTTATATCCATGACCTTGAGTGACCGTCAGTGACTGTAGTCATTGAAATCGTCTTGAGGGGTGCTACAATCGTAGGTGTGTAAAAATACATGGTTCCATTTAAAAAATTGCGGCGACCTTCAAATCTCCTAAGCACCTCCACTTGGAAAGAATTTTTCCGCTCGAAAACATGTTTTCCTGCCTCCAAAACCCTAGGAATTATTCAGGTGGCTTGTCTTGGGTGACTCACCCTGTACATTGTCAGCTTATTTTTCCACGAAAAATCGCTTCGTCTTCGTCGGCACCGCGACAATTGGGACACCCTGTGCGGTCGGAGTTTCGACGGTAAAGTTATTGAAGGAAACGAGCGTATTAAACAAACGGCACGAGGTAGCTGGAAATGTGGAGCACGCGGTTTAATAAAAGGAACCTGTCGAAATAATTTCCTGACGGCCTGTGTACTCCATGGTCGCTTTAATCTTAAATTAATCCCCTGAAAAGTCTTCGCGAGGCCGTTGCTTGTCACGAACACCCAGTCCGTGGTATTTCACGCGAACGAGAACGGAAGCGACAATAACGAAACGTCTCGTTCCGAGAAGCTCGGCGTCTATAAAAAAAGCTCGGGAACGCCCGACCCAACCATGGAATATCCTTTCAGCCTTTAGAATCCTTTCGCGTGCACGAGTGTTTTTCATGCGAATTATGTCACGTATCAAAGACTGCCAATTAAGTGCAGAGTTTTATTCAATCTAGAATATACAGAGCACTCACCTGTACTTTAATTAGTTTGAAAGTGTTGAACTCCAATTATCGGTGGAATCGACGATGTGATTGCTATGCATACAAATTGATGCGATGTTGTTGTTTGAAACAAATTTCACGCTGCCCCTGTCGCCTAAATATACTAAAAGTATCCGTACTTATATGGTAAACAAACATGATTCGTACAACACCAGAACATTTAACACGTTCCATGCCGCAGTGAAAAATTCCATAACTAGTCAGACGCGTGGAAATAAGTTTCTATAAATACATAACGTTAAAAACAGAAACATTGAATTGTATTATGATATACCATTCATTTGGTGCTATCACTGCGGCGATTGTTTTAGTTGGAATATAAAGAATATTAACATTTATTTAGAATAATCGAATTTGGCGCGTGGGGCGCATAAGACCCACGCGGCACGGAACGTGTGAATGAAAAATGATTCGTCTGTTTGTCATGCTTGCGAATCTGTATTAATACGTTGACTGCCACAGTGAAAACTCCCATACCTCGTCAGACATACCATAATATCCCATTTCAAACACAATTCAACGGAAGAAAATATGTAGCCATTCAATTGCACACTCTTCACCTTCCATTCCTCTTACAATATTAATTCTATTCAACATTTTAATAAAATTAGAAATTTGTAAGTAATGTAAAAATATTTAAAAAATATTGTAAGTTGTATCATATTTTAAATGAATATTTTGAGTTTCAACTAATGATGGATTAGATGTAAAATTTGTAACTTGACAGACACAGACTTACTTAAGTATCTCACTTACGTACGTGTATTTAGAATTCATTAATACTTCGTATCTGCTGCTGAAATACTGTTACATTTTCAATCAAATTTATTGTGCCAATTGACAATATTTCCTCTGTAAATGATGTTGATATGAATGAGATATTAGAGATAATACGGCCATCTGACCGCAGTAGGTCAATAAAATGCGTAGTTGTCAAAGAAGAGACCCTATGAATCCATCACGATTCACTACGTGCGAACGGTGTCTTTGTTTTATTAATTTCGAACAGAGGGAAGCCAACGTGACGACGATCAAATAAAGCGATAAAAGTCGCGCCAACTTCAATAGAATTTAATAGAGTTTCGTAGAAATTGCATGGTTCACGAACCGTTGTTACTTTCACGACGATATTCGTGTGATACGGCTATTGCGAAATTTCTACACGCGGGGTGTACAAAAAATAACTATCAACATTTTCACAGGTAAATTTACCGATCACTTTCGGCAGAGATCTGTAAAAAAAAATCCTACGAAACATTCATTTTAATCTTGAAATGCAAGGCCCGCTTTGTAATATTTAGAATGTTTAAAATGTAGAAACTACAAACAAAAACAGTTACTTCTGTACCAATAACTAAAAAATGGCGAATTTTTAGTTGTGTCGTTGTTCCAGCAAATGAGCGATATGTCTGACGCTAATGTGGCAATGTTAAATTTTCTCAGGATATATTAAAATTCAACAGTTATTTAATTAAATAGAATCTGAAGCACCGGTCACCGGTGACCCCCATGGCAGAGAACGTGTTAAAGAATTTCAGGCTGAAGTCGACACTATCAAAAATTAAAAAAATTAACACGTTGACCGCCACCTCAAGTTTCATTTAATTAAATAATTATTGATTGTCCTAAAATTCTGATCAAACTTAGTACTGACACAATAATGTAGAAACAGAAGAACACGATTGAGTACTCAAATCTTTTTCTTCTTTACGATTTATATAAAAAATAGTAAATTATATCGTGTCTGATTAGGCATGGCTGTTTTCACTGTGGCGTTCAACGTATTAATTACTAAATGATGTGGAATAATTTTGGTCACATAACATAGAATCAGGGTTCACACAACGCGATACAGATTGACTAGAAAATCAAATACAACATTGAACCATCCTTTGAATTTCTCAGACTTAGCCTTCTGCGACTTTTGGCTGTAAATTTAGTACTGAAACAGTAATGCAGGAGCAGAAAAACACGACTGAGTACTCAAATCTTTTCCTTCTTTACGATTTATATAAAAAATAGTAAATTATATCGTGTCTGATTAGGTTCGACCGTTTTCACTGTGGCGTTCAACGTGTTAACATAAGCGTTTCTCTTATGCGCTGTCGCTTGTATGTTGTATGACCTATCATTGACCTGCACTCCTTTCGTCGCGTCAGTTCACGCGGCGCGAGTAAATGAAGTAAGCCGAAAAGCATCCAGCATCGAAACCAGCTAAGAAACGAGAAGCAGAAGCGTCAGCAATGGCTAACGATGCTTGCATTGAGTCAACTTGGAAATCCAATCCACCGGAAACTCTTGCACACGGAATGTCGAATCGCACGTACGAAGTCGCGGGTAGGATTCCGATCGATTCCTCGAACGACGCGCTTTTCGACGGAAATTGCGGCAAACTCCACGAGATCAAAGTTTCTAATTGCACGCCAAATATTTCACGATTCCTCCGCGCACCCCGGAACACGCCTGCACGTACCCGCGGCCGACACGGATCCGGGGAAGTGAAATATTGAAAATTTCGATTTCGTTAGGCCGTGATTCCGGCGGTGAAAATAAAATCGCGAGGGGAGAGAATTTAATCTGGACGCGAGCGCGACGAAAGATGAGATTATGCGCCAGCGAAATGCTTGCAGGAATTTTTATGACACGGGATCCGGGAAACAAAGACAATTTTCGGTTTGAATGTACGGGATGTTCCAGTGAAACGGGCAAGTTTCAAAATGCAATTATTCAATGAAGCTTTATTTTAACACGTTAAACGCGAAGCTAATTTTGTTTTACTTTCCAGTTAGGCGGAGCGTAAATACAGCAAATGCGTCTGTAAAAGCAGTTCTAAAAAATTTGGAAGAAAAATAGGTAGAAATTTTAGCAAGGAAGTCGTAACTTTTTATAATACTTGCAAAGGAAGATCTCATTTTTGTTTAAAATGTTTCTATTATATAAAATTCATTAAAAAAGTGTAAATAAATTTGTTAGTATTATGTGAATTGTAAAGTATTATTTTTTCAATTTGATACTGTCTTATAAAGTATTATTTTTTAAATTTGTTACTGTCTTATAAAGTATTATTTTTTAAATTTGATACGCCGCCTAAACGGGAAGTTTAGTGTCGGTCTCCAGGGATCGACATAGCGTTTAACGTGTTAATATAAATTTGTTTACACATGTTTGTTAGATATTAGATGCCATTTTATTTTTTAAAAATAACATTTGACAGTGGCGCATCATTTCGACCCACGCATTTATCTGAACTTAATCTAAAATTTTCCATTATTCACCCTAACACATGTGATGGAATTCTCGTGACTTTTTCTTGGATTTTTAATTTAAAAGTTGTGTGTGGACGATCAGCATACATCTTTCTTTTGAGATATCCCCAAAGAAAATAGTCACATGCTGATAAATGGGGCGATATTGCCGGCTGAACAGCATCCCCATTTTTGGAAATGGTACGATTTGAAAAGAGCACTCTGAAAATTTTCGATTAACCCTTTGACATACAAAAAAATGAAACTCGATTCGTTGAAAAAATATTATATAATATATCTCAACTTAACAATTATGTAAGCTTTACAATGACATAATAAACAAATGACATATCCCAAACGACTTTATATGTCAAAGGGTTAAAATTAGATGAATGAGTGGATCGAAATGATGCTAACCTGTCAAGTGCTATTGTTAAAAAATAAAATGGCATATTGTATCTAACAAAAGTATCTAAACATATTCATGTTAAAATAAAAATTCATTTAACAATTACGTATTGAAAATTTCCCATTGCACTGGAAATTTCACTTCACCTTGTGTTCATATATTTTTCTTGGGAGTTGAGAAGGTTACACATATATTTTCATAAAAAATTAAGGCACATAATAATATTTATTGCGTTTGACAGCGCGTAGATGGGGAAAATGAGGAACAATTTAGAAAATGTTAATTTAAATGTTTCATATGTATAACCTGTCATGTCGATAGGAATCACGTATCACGATGTCTTTTTTTACTGATATTATAAAAAATATTTGTTATCGTTCCAGGATATTTTCCCCTGCCGCCTGTCTACTGCCTCGCTTGGATCTGTTCCGACGTGTTGTTGTGTACCGCAAGTATAATGCACCTGTGCACCATAAGCGTGGACCGATACCTGAGTCTCCGTTATCCGATGAAATTCGGTCGAAACAAAACCACACGGAGAGTGACGCTGAAAATCATCTTCGTGTGGATCCTCAGCATTGCCATGAGCATGCCGCTCAGCCTAATGTACTCAAAGGTGAGACGCTTTACAAGAAAACAAATAAAATGCAGAAATAAATATCAACATTATCATCTCTTAAGTTACATTCATTATATAAACTTGATCGTATTTTCTATACTGAAAGTTATTAAAAATAATTTAAAAATAATAAAATTATTTTTTATAAACGGTATTGTCGTGTTTTGACCGGATGCTACGTCACGAAAGGGTTAAAAAGGTTAATAAGTGAAGGGCAAGGGAAAAGAACGGGGCATGTCCATTTTTATTCTGCAGTGTTCAACTTGAAAGAAAAATTAAAATAATGTAAAACAGTTATATTTTCACTCATTTTTTTTTCTGTCTCCTAATTAGGGTATAATTTCGTGTCATGAACAATACAGTTACATTCATTGGACCCAGTTTGTTTACTGATGCACTGAAGTATTAAAAATTGATTTTCTCAATGAAGCTGCTTTGTGACATTCCTTGCTTTTTCTCCTAACCCTTCAAGTATTTTTGGGTCCCTATCTTCTTTCTAGACCATTCACAGCATCTTGGAAGGAATATTTTAATATTTAATTCTAGCTCAAAGTTTTTAGCCTTGTATGAACTACAAATCCGTTTTTAACATTGTTGTTACATTACAATTGAAAAAAACAGTGAAAAATCAGCCTCTACAACGGCCTCCATCTTCTATTATGAATTTAAAACTTGCAATCTTGAAATTCTGTACCAACATTTCGAATTTGCAGCTTGTTATAGAAAATTACGAATACTCCGTTTGAATTAAGCGTAAGATTTTTTAAATGGCCGGCCAATTCTAGTTGCAATCATGCAAGTTGAAAGAAAAATTTCCGATTCGTAAAAGAGGAAAGAGATTGATAATTTAGGGTACATTTTCCGATATCAATTTTCCGTTTGTTCATGATCTGAGAGCGTACAACAGGGGGTATCGTGATTGAATGCACCGCGGGCACAAACATGCATCGATTTCGAAAACTCTACAAAGGCGCAGGAATTATCGCATGCGTCAGCATTTAAATTTCAATCGACAATATCACAGTATTCAAAACGTGATAATGAATTCCTACGCGGAATTTGTTGAAACGTTCGTTTCGTGTAAATATTAATCTGCCCACGTAAGGTTAATAAATTAAATAATATTTCTCATTTGCAGTACTATCGATCACGAAGTAATGAAATTCGGTGGCGTTGAAAGTAATCAAAGAGCGAAAAATAAATGTTCTACTCAGCAAAACAAATTAGGAACATTGTTCAACACTGAACTGCATAAAATAATAGAGTATGTTGAATAATTTAGGAATCGAATATCACGTTGCTTTAAGAAATAAAAAAATCGAATATAGTAAGGCTGTGGTATAATAACGTTGCATTTGTTCCCCATATTTTTAATTGAAAATATATTTTTTGGAATCCACCGTTCAGCTTAGAATTGTTTTTGTATTATACAATCTCGTGATAATACAGAGTTATCTTATCCAATCTATGGAAAGATTTAAGGATAATAATGTTCATAATACTAGAAAAACATACAATATAATACAATATGATTGATTATAAAAGAGTATACGGATTAATTCGTGATACAATTGAAAAGAAATCATTTTTCCTTAATCCTTCGTTTTAGGGTTTATTAATCACCAAGCATGTTAAAGTTATGAAATATTGGTTAAGGGTTTAAGTATTCCAGCTAGTAAAATTAGTATGAAAGCTTGCAGCACACCGCGTATATCGTCGTTAACAGTCAAGCAATTTGGAGAAATGGTTGGAAGCATATCTGGTACACTTAAGTTCCAATATGCTCGTCTATTAAACCTCTGATAAGCGTTTCGTGCACTTTTCCTGCACGAAACCCGAGGCTCTTTCTTCTTACTCGCGTTTCCGGCGTAGATTGCAGAAACTGAAGGCGGCAAAAAGCGAACTCACACGAAAAAAGGGCTTTTAACGTCTTTGAAATACACAGGATCGAACCATTAAAAAGGAAATGGTTCGATCAAGGATATCGTGGTTAAAGAATACAGTCACGCACCAGTTATTTTTGTAGAAAAATAGAATCAAGTGGAACTAAAAAGCAAAGTGATCGATAAGGATGAAATTAAGTTGCAATTTGATACACTTTAAAAGAAACACGTGATATCATATATTATTCTACATTCTAAACGAAAAGGTGTATAAATTATTTGGAATGTGCGCTATGTTTGTTTATTTTATGGTTATTCGAAAAACAATTACTTACGGATCTATGTTTTAAAATACCTCTTCACTTTACGGTAACTCTGCGTTATAGAAATAAATTATAAGTAACCCCTTTATATTTAGTCTTAACAAATAGTCCTCCAATTTGTGACAAATGCAACGTACAAGTAACTGTCAACCACTGAATTATACACTGCAGTAAATATTCGACATTACATTAAAAGTATAATATAAGTTACGACTTAAAAGAGAAATTTTCCAAACAGAAGAAAATATGTCAATTGTTCCAATTCTTGAAAGAAACAAAACTATTTACAACTGTACTGTAACTAAATATTATCGTCGCTAATAACCATGCAGTTGATGCGACGTTAAGAGAGAAGGAAAAAAGAATTATTTTTAAACACTCTTTACTGTCTTAAGTAATATGTTTCGTATCACAGTAGAAAAATCTGTAATTAGTCAGACGCGTGAAAACAATCGTTTAATACCACAGTGGAAAACTGCCGTGCCTAGTCAGACACTACATAATGTACTGTTTTAAATATAAATGGTAGTGGAACAGAATATTTTACTTTTTGGACGCGTGGCTATCACTTTATACTATTATTACAACATTAATATTATTCGAAAATTTTATACAAATTATTAGTTATTTAATGAAATAAAATTTGACGTGCCGTTCACCGGTGACCCCATGGCCGCGGGTGTTTGTGCAATTTTAAATGTTCACATACGTGAATGCTTCACATTAAATGAAGTAAATGAAATATACAATACATTTTATTAACGTTCAAAAACTAAATAAATGTTTGTCAAAGTTTTATTCCTTCAATCATAATCAAATAAGAAATATTGAAGTTTTTGTACGTAGACCCGCAGCCTATTTCGAAGAGATTTGTATTGTTGAAGATACAAATATTTTTATTTTATACTATCGTTGCAACGTCCATGTTAACAATTTTATTGTGGATTAACACTTGTTCTACTACTACTAGTACTGGTACTAAATTAATGAACACAATTGTTACAGATGTAGCATTAATTAAAATCATTTGTATATTAATACATAGTGCTAACAACAAGTAGCATAATAATAATACATTTTATATTATTACACTGCAATAAAAATGCAAAATATCTCCACTTTCTTATGTACCTTAAAAAGAAAAGACAAATTACAAAGTACAAATATAATAAGAAAGTAAGAACAAAAAAGCGGTACGACGAAAAGTAGCAAGTCAAAAAGCACGTAATGAAGCGCAAGATGTTTTGAATATTTACAAAATATTCGTAGAAAAATGCAGGAGAAGTATTGGGTTGCTGAATTTTTCAGTGGAACGTTCGTAGCCAATATTTCAACGAATTTCCGATTTGCATTTTCCGCGGAATTCAAATTTCTGCCGGCAAAGTAACTCCAATTCATAAAGTTACGGGAACTCGTCTTCCAAAGTTTACGTCCCTCGGGTACAAAAGGAACTGTGCTTGTCTAAAAAAAAAAGACACGAATAGTTCCCACGTTTCAGATGCACGGGTGAGCTTTCAATAGTATAAAAAGTTCGAACTTGCAATGACGCACACTCTTGTTCTCAGTGACCTTGACTGATGTAAAATGAGTACAATTCTTGAATTATTTTAAATATGTACTATAAATGAGCATACTGAACAATAAACAAGTTCACCAAAACATTGGTTGATTATCAGTTTTTCTTGATAAATAAATCAGAAAAGAAGTGCAATGACGCGGAACTTTCCTTGATTACTATGTGTAAAAGAAACAAATTAAAAGAAGATTTAATGACCTTGAACTCTTCCTGATAGCTGTATGTACCAGAAATAAATTTATCCAGAAAATATGTCCCATAAAATATTTTAACTGAGATTAATAACATTTTTACACCATAAAGTTGGTACATAATCTCTATGCTACACTTTAGGCGTCTCGTTATGTAGAATTATGGATTTCAGTTTATAAAAATTTATGCAATATCCCTTAAACAACTTTAATTCAGATTAATAACTTTTTTTATATGGTAGAGTTGGTAAACGCCTTCTATAGTACAGTTTAAACACCTCATTGTGTGAAATTACGGAATTCAGTTTATCAAACATTCCAGCTAGGGTTGATTAAGAATTTAAAACTAGTATAGTTTCTAAAAGGATGACTGCAAGTTTATAATATCAACATTTTTTAAATTTGTTCATTGGGCGACTATAATCAACGCTGTATGCTGTTTTTTTTTTTACAGTGAAGTACTTTCTGAATACTCACATTATAACTATAATTATTATAATATTGTAGTATTACATCCATAATTGCAAAATTTTCTTTAAAATATCAATCAGACAGCTCATGCACTTCTTTATAAAACATATGTTTTTTAAATGAAACCAAGCTGTTCAGACAAATTGATTCTTCTTATCATTTTCTGTATAAAAGTATTAGAATAAGATGTTTGAAAAATTAATATCAGATCACATGCATGTACATTATCATATCAGAGATATTTAAATATTCTCCAATTTTTTGTTCCAACCATTCGCAGTCTGATGCCGGGATATTCTCCGCATGCTGACCGACACTAGTCCCTCAGGATTATTTAGAAAAGCTCCATACAAGAAAAACTGTGTGGTATAATTTACCATTAAAAATGAATAAACAATATCTTCCTCTACAATCAGTAAAAATATCCTGAGGATAATGCGAAATTGACGAATGTCACAGGACACTCTTGAGCAAACGATTAATAGCCATAAATTCGTATTGAATAAACATATTTGTCCGACATTAATAAATTCCTCCTCGATGCTGTTGTCACTGGAATCGTCTGACCGGTTCCGTGAGTCACGGTAAATAGATTTTGGTGAGTTTCAAAATTTTATCGAAGGACACACGAAATTACGGGGTGAGCCGACGCCCCATGAATTTCTCTGTCGCAACTCAGCCATCACAGGATGCACACGGTCCGACAAACAACTGTAATTTTCAGTGGCAAGAAAAGTTAGCCCGTTCTGCTCTATTAATTCCTATTCCAGGCGTGTACTCATTAAACTCGCTAAAATATGTAGCACGTTTCCGCGCGTAAACGCGACCCGATGTCCGGACAACCGAACTGGCAACGAGTTTCCAATTAACCCGACCACCGTTAAAGCACGCCCTGTACAATATAAATTACCGTCGGCCTTAAAACGTAATTCAAGGTTGGCGCCAGTGTTCGCCGTTCACCGGTTGATACCATTGTTTTCGCGCAGAATAGTTGCTGTGCTCTTTAACTTCTTTTACTCTCTGCTGCCTCTAGCACGTTGTTGACCGGAATGGTAGCAAGCTCGTGTTTTGTTGTCCAGGAACGATTTCACTCGTGTTTAGGGTGGCATACGGTTTCAATCACCCTGCGAGGTTGTTCCGGTGAAGTGGGTAATTTTTAACCCTTTGCGGACGACAGACGCATATATGCGGTCAAAAAGATCGTTCACCGTGTGCTACGGGTCACCGCACTGGCCTGGGCACACGCGTTTACTGTACGCTTTAAACCTATATATTTAGACGAATCATCATCTTTGCTTATTTCATTAAAATATATATGACTCGTTACATATTTTGCAATTTTAAAGGACTAAAACAACTGAGCAATCGACATCAAATATATAATTGTAATGAATTATTGAATTAAACACGTGTTCTATCAGGGAAAATTTCAGCACATGGTGCACGATTTTTCCTGAAACTTCCCGGCCTCAAAGGGTTAAAACGCAATTATTAAATGAATTTTTATTATAACATAAATTTGTTTGTATATTTTTGTTAGATACAATATGCTATTTTATTTTTTAAAAATAACACTTGTCAGGTGAGCGGTATTTCGATCCACGCAATTATCTAATCGTAATCGAAAATCTTCTATTACTTAACAAACATGGTGGAATCCTCGCGATTTCTTAGTTCTTACTGTTGTACAGAATGGTAGCAAGCTCGTGTTTTGTCGTCCAGGGACGATTTCACTCGTGTTTAGGATGGCACACGGTTTAAATCACCCTGTGAGGTCGTTAAGGCTCGTCCAGACTTGAGCCTCGTGGATACCAGCAACCAAGTTGCGACGTTTATTGCGCAATAAATATGCATGAGTGTTTACATTATGGCAACTTTTTCTAAAAGGTATCGCCTGCAAGTGCCCGGCAGAGAAATCTCATTTTCTTCTCGTGGAATATATCGCTGATTCGCTGCCACAATGACACATCTAAAAATTTGCCATTTTTGAGTTATCGGTACAGAAGTAACTGTTTTTGTTTGTAGTTTCTACCGGTAGAACGATGTAATTGAGCTTCTAAAACTTAACACGAGTGGATGGTTGTTGAGGACGCATCTTCTTATAAAATTGCAGCAAAAAAACTTCCAAAAATATTAATTAACAACCACAGGAAACGATGAATTAAAATAATAGATAATGATGCATTTATTCGAGGAAATATGTTTGTAATTTTACTGTAACTTACTTGTAAAACAAAATGTAATGTATTGAATGCAAAGAATAATTTTTATATTTTGTTCTCCTTCTCTTCGGATGATAGTTCTTTATCTAGCCTTATCAATGTTTTAAGAACCGGACCTACCCATATTTTGACCATTTTCTACCATCCTCCTTTGTCCAAGTTACACTCTTTACTTTGCGATCGAACTCATGCCTGTTATACCTCACATTCATTCTAATTTTCAAAATAAAAAGACTTTAAACGTGAAAATCGACACGTGTCATATTTCAGTGCGTTCAAGCGAATGAAAAGTGACCCTGAAACGCCTGCTGCTGTCATCTGTAGTATAACAAAGTATTAATTCTGACAAATGATATTTATTTTTCCATACGCTGCACCATATCCATTATTTTTCACTTTTGCTCGACTTCTCAAAACGACACAAAAAATGTAATTTTGCTAGTCTTGTTCTTTGACAGGTCTGCTTAAACGACAGACGACCTTGAACAACCTAATTATGACATCTCAGCAATAGTTCTCTTTTCGTGCCGAGTGAAAGTAGATTTCCGTTAATTAAGTTCTACCTTACCGGACTTTGCCGAATCCAGCGAGTCTCCTTTCTCTGCTCCGCCATGAAAATTCGCACCTTTGTAATTTTCGCGGACAAAGAGTCCCGGAAACGTGGCAGACGCTTCCAAAAGGGGAAACGTATTTTTGCAGTGCACGCGAATGTTCGAGGTGGGTGTTTTCGTCGGAATTGCGGGGTATTATCGCGCGAAAGGGAAAGATAATTCGATCTGTTTGGTTAACTGGCGAAGAAACCTTCGAGGACTGTCCTTGATATCTTATTTGTGATCTTTTATCGGTAGATATTAACAATTTTACGGCTGAAAATATATTTTAGAGGCTAGTTGCTTTTAGCTATTTTTGTACGAATTTTTCTATAACAAAACTTCAGAATATTGTTCTTCTCATAGAAAATTGTTTAGAACTTACACTTTGTAAGTGCTTGGGCATTTATGTTTTATCAGTGACAGGTACATTTATTTATTTATTTTCCAGGCGGCGTATTTTAATGAATGAAGTCACGTATGTGTGACCGCGGCAATCAACGTGTTAACTGCGAGGCATTATATGAGTTATAAATATTAAATATTATTTTAAAGGCAGCCGGACTATTAGTGGACTAACTGTTACTACTACTCCCCTGTAAAACAGTTCATCACTTTTAACACGATCTTTTCTTCGTTTAAATTGATGGCTTTATTTAGGAAAAATTCAATTTTGAAAATTCTTTCAACGCATCTGTACAAAAATTTATTCTATACTTTTATTTATTTTCTTGATGTAACGTCGCTTTCGTTTAGCTTTGTGATGAGTAGACTGTGGATGTTTATGCAAATATACATTTTTAAAGTGCAGTATTTTTTATGTTATTGCTCTTACAGAAATGATACTTCGATAAAATCGTATTTTGTTCTGTGAATTAACAAATGTGTTTGTAATATTTTTGCGGTTTTAAAGGTGTGTTTTCAGATGTTTGGATATGTTAAATCGTCTAAAAATCCGCAGTGCAGCGATGAGGCTTCAGTTTGGAGGAAATCGATTTTCAGTATTTATCAAATGCGCATGCATACAATTTTATTATATACTTTTTCACGTAGAATCGCGTTCTGTTCGGTTTTAATTTTAGGCTCCAATTTCGAGAGAATCGATTCTGATATTTTATCAAATGCACGTCTATACAATTTTATTTTATACTCTTTATTTATATTTTCACGTAGAATTGCGTTCTGTTCAGTTTTCATTTTAGGCTCCAATTACGAGAAAATCGATTTTGAAAGTTTATCAAATGCGCATGTATACAATTTTATTTATTTCTCCACGCAGAATTGCGTTCCGTTCAGTTTGAATTTTAGGCTCCAATTTCGAGAAAATTGATGTTGAAAATGTGTGAAATGCACCCGCATACAATTTTATTCTGTATTTGTTATTTATTTTTTCACATAAGATTGCTTTTTATTCGGCTGTACTATTCATTGCGTGACACTCGGTGTATAATAACTCCCCTGTTTGCGTAACAGATGATTATAGTTACTCTATAGAATGGCCAACCTAACATTCTTGCACAAAGTCCCTTCCTCACGAAGCTGAAATAAGATTTCCGAAGAAGAAATACAAGTTATTTGGCTGGAAAAAGCTAAGGTTATAACTGGCAGAACATTTCTTTCCAAACTCAATTTTTCGAGGTGTCAGGGACATCGATATTTCTTGAAATGAATCGTATATGTTTATTGTCGCAATGTTGAGATTTCGAAAAATGTACATTTATTCATGTCTACGTTATGCTTGAATAAGAACAATTATGTTTTCGGTTGTCTTGGACACTGATCGTTAGAAGAAAAAAAAGTTTGTTTACGTTACGTATTGTAGAATAGAATGATGCAAAGAAAATTACTTCGAAAAATTGTATTAAAGACAATATTCGACAAGATCTAAGTGATAATGAAAATCATTTAAAAATTACTCGATATGTATAATACGGCTTTATAATTTTATACATAATTATGTCTGCATTGAGTATGTGTGTATAGTACTATGTCTATATGTACCTGTTTGTAAGCTTAAATATAAGTCCGAAAATTAAAAAAACATGCTTGTAATAATTTGTTGCACGATACCATCCATTGTAACAAATTCTTCACATTTTTCGGTTCAATACTCGCTGACTATACTTCAAGACTAATTAACGCACACTGTAGCTACTGAAAGGAAAAAAATAATAATAGTAGTATACAACTTTACTTATCATGACTTTGTATTTGTATTTTTGCTTTCATTTAGTTTAACAGTAATTCATACTGCTCTGTATTTTTCTTAGTTTATTTAACGTCATGCAGGTAATACGTTCACACTTCCATGAATCACTGTACAAACAAATAACCATTGAAGCAACTATAGCAAGAAAATAAACAAATTCGCACATTATAAAGAAGAACATTATAAATTTTCTATCAGACCTTTCTCTCACTATTAAATACAGGGTGGGGGAAAAGTCGCTTGACCTCAAATGAATACAATAATAAAACATAGGAAACGTCCAAATTTATTTCAACAACTGTCCAGAAGGTTGACCAGTTTGTTCAATACGCAAGTAACAACGTTTCAAGAAGAAATTGCACATGGCTGATCAGAATTCCTTATTCACGGACAAACAATGACACTCCCTCTCAATGATTTGGGGCCTGCCAGTGGACTGGTCACTAAGGCAACCTAACAGGCCCGTGCCTTACAAGGAGAGTGCACTTTGCGATTTGCATCTGCAGGGAATCGAACCCTGGACCTTCGAAGTATCACTTCAGCACGCTACCTTCGCACCGCATCACAATTTGTTCCTTGCTTCGACTCAAGTCTGCTTCAAGACAGTATAAAAACTTCAATCATGAATATTTCGAAAAATATTCAGTATCTGCCCCTATAATGGGGTATTTTCGTAAACAGGGTGACGAAATCTACCAGTGTGCAAACTCTCAACTAAGTCGATGAGACGAAGGTCGTGCACTCTCCTTGTTAGACGTGGGATACTTTGTGAGTGTCAGGTCGAAGGTGTATGTACACGAATCGCAGGAAGGTCGAGGGACTTGCGAGAAAGTCGTGCGCTGCTGATCCCTCTGCTGGCGAGACCGGGAAGCGCTGACACACACGGTAAAGCCACTTTCCTCCCGCCCTGTGCATCGAGTGGCCAGTGAACGTGCTGATACTCGTCACAGAAAAAGGGGCTTTCTTTTCAGGGAAGGGACAGGGTTTCAGTAAAGAATACACGTATTCAGACGATCAGAGCAAATGATATTTATTTTAAAATTCGAGGATACGTGGCAGAGTTCGACGACAGACGATATGGCGTCGCGAGCGTTCGTAGCGGGGTTTAATGATACGAAAATAAAAAAGGGGGGTCCCACCGTAGGGCCCGTGGAGTAAGCGACAGTTTTTCCTTGCTTTTCCTACAGTCTGCGAACTATACGTGCGTACACGTGGACAAATGGCTCGCGTTATACGACGATGGAGCCGGGGCGAAATTTTCTGCGACACATGGCTCCTTAATCTTCGGTGTACTCGAACGGCTCCGGTGGACTCGCTTCCTTCTCCTCGTCCTGCTTCAGGCCGAAAGCTGAAACATAACAGTGATAATCGGACTCAGCGTGCCGATAACTCTGCTTACGTAGCAGTTTGGTCCACTGGCCGCGACAGTGATCGAGCTATTTGCGTCAGCCTTCTCGAGGCTGTTGTTCTACTTGAAAGAAGCCCAGTGGACGAATGCCGGTTATTACGGTCCGAGAAACGTGCGTTGGACGATTATTTAACACGTTCCCTGCCACAGTAGAAAATTCCGTAATTAGACAGACTCGAGAGGATGCCTATGTATTACCACACGTGGTAGATTGTACAAATATGTATCTAGAACATTTGGCATTACACTTTCTATTTCTATTATCATTTTAACAAGAATGTTACCCAAAATTTCGCGTTTCTGAATGTTACTCAGATGCGTGTACTAAAAATGGTACATGTGGCACGGAATGTGTTAACATTGTTTATTGATTTATGTCTCAGACAACTGTAAATAAGTCACTGTATGTACGAAATATGGCAAATAAAAGTTACGGGAGTGCTGAAAATTCCTAATTAAGCAGTTCTTTTTAAAAAAAATAGAATTAAACAGTGAATCAACATTAATAAATTTAAATGGTATAGTTATGCTGCATATACTAATTACTTAGTATTGTTCAAGTGAAACATGTAATATTATTACGAACGATGCTATACAATTTTTTATTTCTTCGAATTCTGTAGGATGTCTAAATCACTATACATGTTAATGAGTAAACTTTAAATTATTTTTTAGACTAATATGTGATAATACAAAAAGTTATAAATTACTCTTGAAACATCATTTTAGTAGTATTATTATTATGGAATTCACCGAATAAAATATTGTTGAATCATATGTTATCATAGAAGTAATTAATAATATATTGCTGAATTATAGTAGGGCTTTCACTTTGTTTCTCCGAGTACCGAATAAGTTTTTGAAATGGAAGTTATTAAATAATTAGAAAATTTTAATGAAACAGTGCGTTATAGATGTAAATATTTACACAATTATTAAATCCTGAATTGGGTAGCAATTAATTACATTCAGACAATTGAAAATTGTGAATTATCATTTCAATATTACAAATTAATTTTACATTTTACATTATAATTGAAATTTTCAAAGCCGGTGAAGTACAATTTGAGTACTGTACTTTATAATTTTAAATTGAAATATCCCTTACCGGCATGTCGGCATTAGAGATTTTTTTTTGATCAGAGAAGTATTTGTATGTATATAAAAATATTTAATTTGTATGTTTTCTAGAAGATTGCAACGATAGCAAGTTCAGTAAATAGCCTTGTTTAATTTTCATAATACAGCCAGAATTCCCATACCACGGACACTCACAAAAATAATTAAAGGAAATGAAGGAAAGCAGCACATATCACAGGATTACATTACATATGCATTAGAATAATAGAGTATGAACTATCATTTAGAATAATGAATAAGCAAAAAACAAGATAGGTAGAAGCATTCAAACAATATAATTTATTATAAAGCCAAAGCTTGTGCAAATATTTTCCTGAAGGACTCTGTATATAATTCTGAATCAGACTTTCTGAAGAATATTTTGAACTTATTAAAACTGACATTTGAAAAAAATATATTGACTTACCGGCTACTGGCTCGACTAGCTCCTCCTCCGTATCCGTTTGTATATGCTTCACCATGACGATACCTCCAATCTGAATATCCTTCATAGGAACATAATGGCTACCCTCGACCAGCTGTATCACCTTCAGCTGCTGCCGTAAAACGCGAGCAGGATTCTGAAGAATCTCGAAATTCGGTTCGGGTTCCTTCTTCTCCTTCTCCCCTTTCTCAGTCTCCTCCTTGCTTTTCTTCTCGGCCTTCTCCTTTGTCTCCTTCACCTCCTTCGTGTCCTTCTCCTCTTTTTCCTTCTTCTTCTCTGCCTCCTTCTCCTTTGCCGGAGCCTCCTTCACCTCGGCAGTCTCCTTCGCCTCCGGCGGATCCTATGATTAAAAATTAAAATTTAGGGACAAAAGAAATTTCCCAGCATCGTCGTTTCTGGTACTAAAAGCATCCTGACATCAGGGAATTGTCTCTGAACTATAACAATAAGGAACTTAAAATATTCACTGGCTGTAAGTTTAGTGCTTTGAATACAGAAAAATTCAGAACTGAACGTATTTTGTGGATGGAATACTTTTTGACTTTACTTGTGCTGTTATTATAAAGGGATAAAATAAGACTTCTTCTGTGCAGAAAGTTACAGCTTTTTCTTTACTACATACATGTAAAATTAAGCTTTTAATCTCTTAGAGAAGCTGCACACTAGCCAGTAAGTCAAAAATGATCCAAAATATAAATATAATATTTGCATAATTTTGTACAACTGCATTGGCCAGGCAAGAAACGTCTTTCTAAAAAATATTGAATTTTCAAATCTCTGACTGACTTTATACTCTGAATCTATGTTTACCGGTTGAAAAAGAAATACCTGAAATTATGATTGCTATCATTTACACAATATTTACCCAAGCAATCAAAAAGTCTATTACTGCTACTGTCGACGGTTCACACCAGTCTATCGATCTCACAGAGTGTTTACAGACTTTAAAATAAAAAAATTCCATGCACAGTACGTACATGCCTGGTAACGTCAAACATAAACCAGACCCTTCAACTCGAAACTTTTGGCACTGTGTACAGGTGCAGGTGACTCAAAGGGCTACAGGGTCGCTGTACAACGAAAATGGATACAACAATTCTAGAGTAGCAGACAGGGGTGCCGTAAGGGCAGGCTTAATAATGTCACCGTGAAATTGTCGCTGAGAGAGTAGTTAGAGCGAAGTTTAGAGGTACTCGTCGAACTAACCACTTCCATCTTCTCGTGAGAGTCGCGAGCACGTCTCTCAGATTCGCGTCTGCGAGCCCTCGCAGCGATACTCAGCACGGCCGTTGTTACTTTCTCCCTTTCCTCGCGTTTCTTCTCCTCCAGAGGTGCCGGATAAGCGTAGATGCTTGGTCGAGCATTGGAGCGAATCTCGAGTTTTGGCATTTTCAGCTGAGCGTTCAGGGCGATCAGGCAGGTCGGAGTGAAGGCCAGGGCCAGACAATGAGCGAGAGGGAACCAGTACCAGTACTGGGTGAACACCAGGGCACCCACCACTGCCAACATGTTCGTGTGACCTGTTCTTGATTGAAGAGACACCGTCACGTTGCGTCCACCTGGAAAATATATTGTTGTTTGAATGTTTAATGTGGCAAAAGAGTGGAATCTTTTGTCGTCTGATCTGTCTGCTGGACAGAGAAAAGCATTGGCTACTAGAATGAAAACTGTTATACCCTTGCTGTTTTCAATATAAATCATGAAGCAATCAAAATTTTCAATTAAACGAGCATATGACTTCTATTTTGTATCATTACTATGATAGCAACACGTTGACTGCCATGGTGGTCACCGGTGACTGGCGCCTCGAATTTTATTTCATTAAATAACTATTAATTTTTACTATATTCTGAGCAAATTTAACATTGCAACGCAAATATAGGCACGCATGTGCAATTCTGAATACTTCAACGTTTTTTTTCTTCGCGGTTTATATAGAAAAGAGAAATTTATATGACGTCTGACCATCGATGGCTGTTTTCACTGTGGCAGTCAATGTGTCAATGCTTTTCAGAGTGTCACGAGAATGAAGAGTTATTAAATTATGTTGAGAATCGACTTTTATAATGTAGCCCACGTTATCGACCAGTATTGCTAATTACAATGAAACGTTTTGACTCATGAGGTCGCTGTAAGATGCATATATATTTGCTCGGCCTGCTTCTTTTGTTTTCTGTTCCGTCTCGTCGTTTTCCAAGTGATATAGCATTTTTCTTATTGTGATTAATTTTTGTTCAGGACAATCAAAAGGTACTAATTCTGTTTAATTGTTATACCTATGTGATCGCCTGTTTTTGGTACAGATAATTGTACCATACACGAGTGTACGTGTTTGTTAAAATGCTTCGAGTATAAATCTTAGGAAACTAAATTAAATTCAATGAGTTGTGCTGTATCTATTCTCAACCCTTGTGAATTCTTTTGGAAAAACTACTACACGTGCTATCAAATACAACTTTTTTTATAATGGATTATACCCGCTAGGGGCTGTATATAATACAATTTAAAAAGAAATATTAATGGCGAACATTCAGAAGTCAGCGATAAACGTACCAACACACAAAAATATTATTTCTTAAAGTAGTTATATATGTAATTAACTATCAGCCAAATTTATTAAATTTTGTGCTCGGTGGAAATAATTGTCGTCCGATTTCAAACTATAATTTTCCTCCGAAGCTATGTACGTTCGTTCGCAAAATTAATAAAACAAGCACCTAAAGAAATTCAATTTGCAGCTACCAGTGCATGACCACGCAGAAAAACGCTTCTAAGTTAAAACTAAATCAATTTAACCATTTTCAAGAAACCTTCGCAAGCAATTTAAAAAAAAAAACGACTTCAAGAGGAACGCGTTTAAAATTTAGACAAGTTCCCTGGAACCATTTCTCATGAACATCGTTCCTCCGAAATTCCTCCATCCATTAATTCTGAAAACTGTAACACAAACCTGTGAGAAAATG
The DNA here is from genome assembly GCA_916610135.2 of Macropis europaea. Taxonomy (NCBI): domain Eukaryota; kingdom Metazoa; phylum Arthropoda; class Insecta; order Hymenoptera; family Melittidae; genus Macropis; species Macropis europaea. The sequence continues at coordinate 11,114,491 of OU744344.1, read as the reverse complement.
CTCTTCATACATACTTTCCGAAAATGTAAAGAAATCAATATTTCCACCTTGTCCAGGTGTACCTGGCCGTCGAATAAACCGTCTCGAGCAGAATAGTACATTTCCAGCTGATACGGTTGCGCTGGAAACGATAAATCTCCGCGAAACACCTTTCGTTCCACCTTTTCCCGGCTAACGAAAGAACAAGGCGTGCAATAACGCGGAAAGAGAGCTTTGATCGATGATCCGTATTATATTCTCCGTGACCTCGGGTGCTCCGTCGAAGAACGTTATCGAGTGTCGTCAAAGGGGTCGGTTAACGACGTCCCAGGAGCGACTTACCGGCGTCGATGATGCCTTGCGCCAGGATAGCGCCGAACTTCGCCATAACGTCCTCGTGCTTGTCCACGACAACCTTCGCGTACAGGGCCCTGAAGTCCTTGACACGGGCGCAGGTCGCCTCGGTCTGCTGAATCAGGATCATCGCGGAAGCGATCAGGGCGCCCTGACGGACGAAGTTCACCGGGTCGTTCGTCATCGGATCCAGCAGAGCTATGGCCTCCTTCAAGCCTGTCCCAGCGCAGGCAATTCCCAAGGCCATCGCTGCACCGTATCTCACGTGCGGGTTGTAGCTTTCGGCCAAAAGCGACACCACGCTCGGACATTGCTCCGGGGTCCTGCAACAGAATTTGTTATATGTTGTTAGTTTACTGATATTCAGTAAGACGAGTCGTTTCATCCTGAATTGGGGCTAATTTAACGTCCTTGAGGATGTCGTCATTCCTAACATAAGGAACGCAAGAAGAAAATATAAAGATTAAATAGATGTTCATACTAATCCAGTAATTTCATCCTGTCATTCGAATCCCAAGACGATTAACCCTTTGAACTCCTAATTTTTTTTCTTCAACAATTCCCTATTATTTTAAGTGTTTTATTCGAAATGTACTTCAAAAGACAGTTGGTTGATAGGAATCAATTTAAAGAATTTGTTTTGCCAATTATATTGAAAATAGCATTGGAACTTTACTAAGATCTGATATTTGTGGAAAAAAAATATTGCGAGATATAATACGTGTTTAAACTGGCAATTTAAAAATGTCGAGGGTGATTCGACGTAGAAGTTCAAAGGGTTAAAAAGGAAGCATCCTATAGGTCTCATAAAGTGAACAACGATGCACATAATGCAATAATGAGTGCTATTGTAACTGAATAATTACATCTATTTACTTATTATCGACTTTAACAGACGGTAAATAAAAAGTTGAATTAATAAACAAAATTTACTGATATAACATAGGATACATAGACTCCGAGACAAAGTGATAGGACATGTTTATGTTTAGGTTTTTGTTTTGAAGTTTGTACGTATGTAATTGCTGATTGCAGGTAATGCAATGTTCCGTTGCTTTATTGTGGATATAAAATATGAATTGTTTAAGCTGGAATACAGGATGTCCAGTGAGATTTGCGTTTATCAGGTCATCCCGAACAAAAAATGTCATGCACTCTATAGGTCTGTTTCGTTTTGTTAGTTAATTATATTGAAAATAATATACTAAGCATTCTTATGGTGAAGCAATAATTCAAACACATTTACTTTATTCTGCTTCTGATTTCATATCAAATTTACTTGTTAGTGTATCACTAGAACCCTAGGACTTTTCTAGCATTCCAAATTTGATCAAGAAAAAGAACCCGTCTCCTAAAAAATTCTAAAAAGATTTAAAATGAAGTTGGAAACATAGATTGCCATGCACAAACTTTGCTTTCATCATTGGAAACCACTTATCTCTGCTCCAGAAGACAGCATATAAGTAATGCTTATCTGGGCAACGAAATGAAACAGATCTATAGTGCACATGCTATTTTTTGTTTAGGGTAACTTGCTGAACATGTGGGGTATGTTTATTGAATACTTCACCGGACACCCTGCACATTGGCATCGAGGGACAAGTATTCTTCATTCTTTAAGGCAAACTCAGAATGTTTAGAAGCGACTAAAGTGTCCTGGTAACGTATTTTCGGAAATATGGATCCGCGACAAATTAGGGCAATTACGTTTTACGAGTACAAAGATTGACTCAGTGCGGCTGAAACGGCAAAGCGAAAAATCGATCGACTGTGGAAGGCAACCGTTTCTGAAAGGACAGTCAGAGATTGATCCTCTAAATTTTATTCTGTTGTATGCAATCTTGAGAAAGAGACACGCGAGCGACGGGATCGTTAATTGGATCACGAGTTTCGCGGCAATTAGTGGAATCTGATGTTCACCAGAAGCTAACAAGTCCCCTAGTCTAAGCAGGACGTAGAACTGTTTATCGAGCAATGTTTATTAAGACGTTTTCCTCCATTTCGCAAGTACTATGTACCCTTAAAGTCTTGAACCCCCTTTTTAACGCTCTGTACAAAATTGAATATCATAATCCAACACCGTATTACATTATTCTTCCTCCAACTATCGTGGCTGGCCTAAATGGGGAGTCAGCTAAAATACACTTGGAGGTGAATGTGTCAAGAGGTTAATATCGCGAAGCTCGCAGTAAAGGCGCATAATTTGCAGAGAATATCGAAAATGTAGAGGGTAGTAGGCGTTAAGTGCATAATCCTGTTTGATCGTGTTGCAGGAGGATGATTCCGTGCTGGTGGACGGTGTATGCCAGATACCGGATCCACTTTACAAGCTGATCGGCAGCATAATCTGCTTTTATATACCGCTGGGCGTGATGCTGCTAACGTATGCGTTAACGGTCAGATTGCTGGCAGAGCAACGGCAGAATATTGGAGGAACTGCAGGTTGGTCCTCCGGATGGTTGGGTGGCCCCCAAGGCCCGCCCCCGGGAGGTTAGTGTATTATCAGGTACACTGATCTGTTACATTCATGATCGAATCCCTGACACCCAGTCACATTCCCCCATATGTGTCTGAATACCTTCTATTCCTTTTTCCTTTATTGTTCTTTCTTTTCTTGGCAGTGTACCAACCCCCAATGGCCGAAACAGTGCCCATAACACAGAGGATTAAAAAGAATGTTTCATACTCTTTCTCCTTGTCTCACTTGTTGAATCATTGTTAAGTTGCAGTCTAAATTCAGTACCTGTTATAATTTGAAGCCTGATTAACGTTTTATTGTGGCTGAATTCATTTTGTCATATTTTTGAATCCTCCATTAACCCTTAAGACGTACCTTTTACCAGAAATGATATGTAGTACTTTAGGAGAGACTAATAAATGTTAACACCACTCGATCATCGAGAATATATTATATTTCTATCAAATCGCTCTGAATGTTGCTTATTTTTCATAACACTCATTCATGTTCATCAGTATTATTTTTTTTTTAACTATAGTAGAGTACGAGATCAGAAGCATGGAGCTGCTGAATAATTTCTTACTTTTCCGATATTAAACTTCTTACTTGTAAGAACTAAGGACGTTCATGTTCAACTACACGAAAGACAGGAGATTTAACGTCTCATTTTGCGGACGAGCAGAAGTTTACGCGCTTCCCTCTTGTTTATGGTTCACTCATTATTTACAACAGCTCGCCAGAGTTCCTTCAAGATTATTCATTTTTAAGCGAAAGGCATCACATTGATCTATCGCGGAAGAGAAAGTTCTAATATTCACGGAGAAGTAAAAGTTTACGCGAGTCCGTATCGCTTCCTGGAATTTTCAAGATTATTTAACCTGAGACTTAAAATATTTGACAAACTTTCGACGGAGCAATAAAAAAAGTTTCACGTCTCACGGTTTTATACACCGCATAAGACTGGCCATAAAAGAAATTTGACACGGACAAAAATGTGTCGAGCAATAAAACAATATATTCAGAGGAATTGCTATGCTTTGTAGTCGATTAGATTGCATCCCTTTCGAAGTATTTAAAAATACAATTGTGTAACAGAAGAAAAATACATTACCGGTGTCGATCAATTTTTAACGCTCGACTAAAAACGAGAATAAATAAAAAATATAACTTCAATGCTGTTTTATTCGGTTGAGAGCCATTGGCGTGTCAATGGCACGAAGGTTGGCAAATAGACCGATAAAAAATTGGATATGTTCCCCGGACGATAATTCTCGATCACCGGACACGTTATTATCGCTCGTAACGTTTCATTTCCAGTACATCGATCAGCTTGCAAAAGCGGGGTCGCTTAAAGAAGCCCACGAAGAAGGACATCGTCCTTCTTGAAAGGCTGTCCACCTTCGTGAAACCCAATAACCCAAGCGATCGATTTGAACAGACAAAAATTATGTGGCCGGTTTATTGTGATTCCAGTATCTTTGAAAAGCCGCTTTACAAGCGGAACCTATTTACAACAAATGTTTTCTTGACATCTTTATTACACAATAACACGATAAGCTATTGCAGAAAAAATAATAAAAGAGTATAGTTAAAGCGACACAGGTTTAATTATATTTATTTTATATGAATTCATGGTTATTAAACAAGAAATATGAGTACATTTAAATGTTAGAAATTTCTGAGAGTAATAATTAGACTGCGGAAGTTTATGCAAATATAGATTTTTGTTCCTCAATATTTTTACATTTAATACAGGTAAACGAATGGGTCATGGAGAATAATTAGGTCTGTTTTGAGCAGACATCAGTCTTACATTTTATTTATATTTTATTTATATCACTTGCAACAGACAATATATTTTACATATCTGGACAGGTTAAATTGCATAAACATCCGCAGTTTTGAAATAATGTAGCTATTTTGGGTCACACACTGTTCGTTACATTTTTTCCAACGGTGTTTGTATTTAAATAAAAAAGAATGTGTATATATCAGTGTCCTTGAAGAGGTAGATATATAAAAGGCTAGGTCCAGCAGTGAACGCAGTTGTTAAATTTGATTTCGTCTTCTGACGAAGTAAACCGATTAATCGCGAACTTGAACTACGTGACAGTTGTCGTTTTATCGACGCGAAGACGTATCCCGTGACCTTGATAAAGAAAAGGCAAGCACACAACACGATTATTAAGTTAAACGCGTCGCCCGGGGCACGGTAGAGTTCGTTCTGCTCTCTTTCGGCGAAGTCGAGCTGAATCGATACCATCATTTTCTACAAAGGACTAAAGAAGAACCCACTGTCAGGTTCATGAAATTCAATTTTCCTGTTCCGTGAAATAACCATTTTCTTTGGAAAGTTAATTAACGTTTCACTTACGATGCAAATTCACGCGATAACGAAATTCGAGAATAGTCCAGCTAAGTACCGAGTCGATGCAATACACTCGAGAGTCCCAAATTTTGCACAGCTAAAACTTTCACAGCAAAATAAACGGAGGCATTTAGGGCAATCGAAGGAGTCGAGTAAAAATAGACCGGAAATCTGTTCGACAACGAACCATAATACCCGAATCCTGCAATCAATAACAGGCATTGAAAAAAGCATCGCGGTGTATTGAATCGAATGGCATGGAAACGAGATGATCGACGATATTCCAGATTCTCGTTCGTTCATGCGTCCAATGTAAATTTAATCGTCCACCACGGCGTTCCGGTGAAAAAGCGAACAACCGGTCTCTCGAATGAAAGGCAAACAATCGCGCGTTTTTCCCCGAATTCCAATGGTTCGCCTAACGGGAATCGAAACGCGGTCGCATCGATTATTAAAAACAATTTCGGCCCGCGCAGCGCCACGTTTTAAAGATTCATATTCTACCTACCGCGATCGTTTATGAATGCTTGGCGAATTTCTGAACGCATTTGGTCAGCTCCTGTTTGCGTTCCATTGGTGTAATTAACAAATTGCTGCTTTCGGGCTGATATCAGAATCGAAAGAATTACTTGATGCATCGCGTTGGAGTTGGACAGCAGGTTCAAATGTTGCCTGAGCCATATGTTGTTCAGGATAATTCGAAAATAAATCTTGTGTCATCCTGGTTGATTTATCTTAATTTCTTAGTCATGTTAATATCCTTCAATTATTATATACTCGGTTGAACGATCATTTTTAACGCTTTGAGTGCCGTGTCACTCATATCTGAGTGACAGATAGATTCAACCATTATTTATTTGATCATGTGAAATATTAAAAATATACCTAATCAGCTTTAATAGAAGCAGTAAAACATGAGTGTTACTGATATTATTGATGAAAAAAGGTAGAATTCATGTTTACATTCATTTTGTATAAAAATTGAGGATGTTTGTCATTTTCAGGTAATAAAGCATGGCACTGAAAGTGTTAAACATTCGATTTGTTTTCTTCAATTAAGTGGATGATTTACTATTGTAATTCTATTCTAATATGTTTTTATTGAGATAAAGTAATTCGAATAATTGTTGACAGATTGACAGAATAGTTTATTTATAGGGATTAATTACCTACAAATTTGCCACCATTTTCTGCGATAGCGTTCCATACGAATACACCGTGTAAGTTGTTGCAGGATCGTAAAGGGTTAAAATGTGTCAGAAAGAAGAAAAATGTTTCGACGAATTCCCAAAAGACAGTTCGCCAGATATAATTCGATTTCGTGGTTTTGTTGAATTATCGAGTTATCGCGCGTCGAAGGGATGCTCCTCGATGGAGATTAATGATCCATAATCCGTCATAATTCCTCACCATGAATTACTTCTGTCAACATTTTTCACCGATGCACCACTGTTGAGTCATTAAACCGTAATAAACGTTTGCCAGACATTTTGGTGACTAATTGCGGAATAACAGACCTGAACGCTATCTTAATATGAACGTTTCCAAATTTCATTCGATTGGAACCGAAAGAAGAAGCAAAAACATTGAAAAGAAAATTAATTAGAATTGAACCAAATTATGATTGACAAATTCCTATTACAATGTACCGGAAGGTTTGTAAATAAAATAAAATAGTTTGTGCATAATTTTTACCTCTAAGAATTAAATTTAAAGAAATTCTCAATTTTCAAGACACGGTGCTTCAATTTGTGGTTCCATACTGTAAAATAAACGAAGAAATCCGATTTTCAGTCGTAGAATAATTACATTTTCTAAAATCGGAGAACCGAAGTCACAAAGGGTGTTCAGAAAAATATCTTGAAGCGAAAGAAAGACAAAGTCTGAAATTAAATAAGGAAAGTTACTGCGAGTACAGGAAGAAAGAGGAAACAATGAATGTAAATGAAATCAAAGCACAACGAGAATAAAAGATATACAAAGCAAAAAAGGTCAGCTGTTTGAATTTATCAGAAATAAACGACTGTAGTTTGTTAAAAATTTCACAATGCTTCCGTCTCGGTTAACCTGGTTGAATGATATCAACGTTCTCTCCTATCTCTTTAGAATTGGACACTGCTTCCTTTGTAACGAGTATCAAAATTATCTCCTACAAACACAGAAGTTTTTTCCACGTTTCTGCACTTGGAGAGAATGAAAGCCGAGGGAGTGTGATATTTTTCATACGCAAACTGGTGCAGTGTGAACCATAAACAGGGCGAATTATCGCGACATTTCTGGACACGCACAGCACAGATTTTACAACGAAAAGAATCACCGACAAATGCAAGTTGATCCGATGAAAAAATGTAAATGATTTATTCAATAGAAGCTTGCAATCTCTTGGTCTGTTTAATGAAAAAAAGCGAACCATTCGGATAACACAACTTCATGATTTAATTGAAAACAGCACTTCTGCGATATAATTACAGATAACACCCACAGAAATGGTGTAACATGACGAATATTTTGTTTAAATAAACTGAAGCCTATCAAAGAAAAATCAGAAGTGCTAGAATATTTTCTTCTGCTTTTCTGAAAGAAGACAAAAATTGGCAAGGGTAGTTTTTGTTCTGCATCCTTCAATTGTATTCCATTCGGCCAACACAACTTCATGGTTTAATTGAAAACAGCACGTCTGCGATATAATTACAGATAACACCCACAGAAATTGTAGAACATGAGGAATATTTTGTTTAAAGAAATGAAAGCCTATCGAAAAAAAATCAGAGGTGCCAGAGTATTTTCTGCTTTCCAGACAGAAGACAAAAATTGGCAAGGGTAGTTTTCGTTGCGAATCCTTCAATTGTATTGCACTCGATGATCGGAAATTTCGGCCACGAAATAGATTCCGAAAATGACGTTACACGAGACGATAGAATCGTCGACAGCCGTGTTTCCAAGCAGATCGAAGCCGTGATCGGCGATAATGTCGCCGAGTGGAAACATTTTTAATCGAAGCCGGACCGAATCGAATGGAAAGTAAACGGAGAACAGTGCTATCTATCTCTCGAGCGGAACACGGCTGCAGGGAAAGGTATTACATAGAATTTCGGTGTAATCTGGCCTTTACCTCGCCTTGATTCAACGGAGATTGCGAGTAAGAGTGTCTATAGATTGGCCAGTTTCTTTGTTCGCCTCTGCCTCCTCGGAGAAAAGAAATTGATCCCTTTTCCGGACTCGAAACCCTAAAGCGAGCTTTTCCCCGCGCCAGACAGCGGAACTGGGCCGTCACGACAAGAAAAATCGACCATCCAAGCTACAGACTAATTATTGCCCTTCGACTACGGGGATTCATTGATTTTCTTGACTGCCCTCATGGTTCACTCCGAGCCTGATTACTGTCATGCGCTGCATAACGTCGTTTCGCTCAACGAGGGGCCGAATGTACGACGATGGCTCCAGAAAATTCTAATGGAGCTGGAAAATTGCTACTGCCTAGCTGTTGTGATGTCATTGTTACAGACAGCTACAGGGGCCGAGTTTAACCTGTTAGGTGTGTATGACGAGTACACTCGTCATGAAGAAATAGCAATTTTTTGTGTTACGACGAATATACTCGTCTTGCGAAAAAAGTAATTACCGTTTGCTATTTAATTTAAAATTTTAGTGAATACCACAAGATATTCGTAAATTTCAGACGTTTTAGAATATTTTCAGACAGGAATGAAATAAGAAACAAAAAAATTTCCATGTACTTGATTTTCGTTGTTCTTTTTTTTAATAATGAATGTTTTTTTATGAATCTAAAATTCACTCCTTCAACATTTGTAACTGTGAAGTCACGACGAGAATGTTACAGCATCCACCTCGAACTCTTACTACTTCTTTCTCTTTAGAATAACTTTGAAGTCTCATAGGTTATGGTAATGGTATGCTGAATTTTTGTTACCTAGGTACTCATGGAGAGTAATTTATCCTTCTCCCTTCGTTTAACAAGGAATATATTATACGACAAATTTTTGCATGCAAAACTTTGTCGGTCAGAATATATACGTAAAATTTCACTTTCATTGCGAAATGTATATGACTTTCAATGTACCAAGGTCCGTATACTTTACAGGAAGTCAGTACTAATTTACACATTTTAAATTATTTGAACGCTACACTACTTTGGAAACCATTTTACATTGCACATCCTTGAATACAAACATTATAACAATATTCTTATCTCTATCCAAACTTTGTTAAAAATTATTAAAATCAATATGCACAAACTGAATATAAAATATAGTCTACAATGAAACAGCGCTCTAATTGAACCCTCTAAGTTCTGAATTATGTATGTTATCATTATTTTTATACAGTAATCTTTATTCTAGACATTTGAAAACTGTTCAAATAACACAAACTCTGAGTATAAATATTTTTGCAGTACTTTTTTTTATTTTGGCTTGTAGAATCACCCCCTAAAATATTTACCACTTATTTTGACACATCCTGTATAGGGAGGCAATGCGCCGAACGCGTATAGGCGTCGATAGTACACATTGAGCGACTTTGTCAAGGCGCCCACAGGCGCTGATAGCAGTCGAATGGTCAATCATATTTGGTTCATAACAGTATTTTAATACAAGTGATATTACAAACTGCCTTCAGAGCATCAAGGGTTCAATAAGAACCATAAAATTCATAATTGAATCGTGCTATGTTGAAACAACTAAAAATTTCTCTGGTTCAAAGAATATTCAGCAGCAAGCAATTAGGCCATACGTTGGCAGTCAACTCCAAGGAACATTTTTCTTAGATTTCTGAGTTACACAAAATAATCACGAAATAATCTTGACAATTTGTTAGATCATACGACTTTTTTTCAAACTGTAAAGTTTATATAAAACGAATTAAGATAAGAGAAGAATGAACATAGAAAAATATGCCATTGATGAACGGACACCTATAAACACTTTTATCTAGAAATGATAACATGTGGGCAGTAACACTGGTAGTAGTAGGAGAACGCCTCTAAGTGTCTGGGCAGTATAGGTGGCCTTAGGAGAGCAAAGGGTTGAAAACAATTTTATTCAGATTTTCTGCCAAAAATTTATATCCTACACCCGGGAGGCGATGGAAATACGTGCGAAACAGAGGCGAGAGCCCTAACGGTAGGCAGAGTCGACCAGCAAATTACAAAGAACATTTGCCAAAGTTTCGCGGGAGTCAAATTGGGCCGCGATCAGAGATTTGCATCGGCCAATTTAACTTGCAAATTGATCGCCGCCGTTTCGCGGCCGCGTAACTCGCGCCGAGTGTCCGTAAAACAAAGGGCAAAAAGGCTTGGGAAGAATTGCCAGACGTAAAGTTCCACCGCCGCTCGGTGTTGCCGAACTTTCGAAATTTCCTACGAAAATTTCGCCGATAAACTTCCGCGGAATTCGTTTAAACGTTCGAATTGAAGGATTCGCCGCTTTTTAATGCTTTCGCGAGGAATTTCGAAATTGGCCGGTCGATACCTTCGTTGCATTTCAGTAAAGTAACTGAATACGGATTTTAGAATGTACACAGGGTGTCCTAGATTTTTCTAATAGTGTCAAAATGTTGTATGTATAGGAGTAACAAAATACTATGTAAATATGTGCCCATAAAAACTGTATTGACACCTTCAGAAATATTTGTGTTAATTAATCAGATGTAAGGACAGTTGTTTCGGTTTTTAATTGAACATTTAAATATGATTCGTACACTTTCGTATTTGTTATCAAGTTCATAAACATCTATAGATAATGATGAAAATTATATACAAGATTGGTGATAAAATAATATTAAAAGCACTGGATATTACATAAAAAAGGAATGTGTCGAAAGAATTTCTTCCAACACCTAATAAAGCGAACAGTATTGTTAGCAAATATTTATAAAGAAATTCCTATGAGTTCATGAATTTTTCTAAACTTTAATAAACTCGTCCCTGAAAAAGTTAAAACGTTATAATGAAAATATGGAGTATAAATTACTATAATATAGAAGGGTACTCCTGATACAGAAGAAAAGTGTGAATATAATTTTTATATGATGTGATGGCAGAGATCCATAAACAAATTATGTAAAAATCATCAAGCTATGTTTATATACATTTTTACAATTTTTTAATAAAGCATTTACGGGCATATGTTCACATACCATTCTTTCTTATTTCTGTTTGTAAACATATTGGAATAGTTTGATTTGATCAATTCTGAGACACTCTATATATTGTATTTAGTTAATAAAAGTTAATAATACGTACATATCTCATATTAAACATACTAAACGCTTTTAATTTATGAATTGTGACTAATTTATACCGTGGAAAGCACGTAATAATACCTCATTAATTAAGAGGAGTTCCTTCTTCATTAATTCACTTTTTCCACACGGTGCATATGTTGCATTATACCCGACATTTCCTCGTATTAAAGGTGCAAACATATGAACAATCCCATATTAAAAGTATAAATTATTGCAACGTAATGACTGATGTTCTCGACGCTGCCGTGAGATAATCTAATTATTGAATTAAACTGCGCTTTAATCCCGTTTCCACATAGACACTAGTATCGATTAAAGCCAATAATCGAAATATTCAACGACTGAGTGCAAATATCAGCTGAATTTATTCAACATCTTCATCTCATTAAAATGCTACGGAAAAACGCGGGGCGGACAATTTCGTAGCAGTACAATTCCAGCGATTACATGTAAATTGCACAGCAATCGCGGATCAGGGGAAATTCCTTCCTTCCGGCGAAAGAAACTAAAGACGTTTCAATCAGTGAAATTTAGTCGTGAATGTCCCGTTTCATGAAATTAACCAGTGATTTACAACGGCTATAATTCACGTCGTTCGGCCGGCCTTTTATCGACGGCCGAGACGAAACCTTCGACCTCCGGCACGCCTTCGATTCCAGCCGAGTCGTTGCGATTGCAAGAGATTCCACGCTCATCCCGCGATTCGACTTCAACCCTTATCAGTCGGCGATTTCGGGGCTCGTGAAAGCACATCGGTCATCGAATAATGCTCGCTCGATCGTCTGCGGTAACCGGAGAATCCGCGGCCAGCTTGTCCCTATCGATCAGCCTCCACCGCGAAAGTTGAAACAAAGATTCGCCATACGAGCGATTTAACTTCGAAATTCGAGCTCGTTGAATTCCCCCGTTTTCTCTAACGACCGACGTGCCGTGAAAGACGAAAGGAAATTCACACCTTTCCGAAATTTAGAACGCGCTCAGCTCCCGAACGTCGTCGGGACCGTTGGCCTCCCGCCATAAGCGGAGCGCAAGGAGATGGACCCCTGGAATACTAACTATCGAATCTGATTTTTCGTCCGAATTCATCGCCACTTTCTATGCAAATTGAAACGATTAGTCATTTCGATTCCTGTGAAGAGAACGCGGAGTGTTTCGGAACTGTTGGATGGGACCTACGGCGGATGGGTATAGATTAGGCAGGTGAGGATCTCTGACTGCGAATTGGCTTATCATTTTCTAAGGCGATCTTCAATTTTCAGAACATCGTAGTAGGCGGTATTTGGTTCCAATTGCATGTTTATTGGGACATTTTTTAATGAGAGGTACTGCGGACAAGAAATCACCTTGAGAGGCCTAATTTTAGAGACCATGCTGTAGGTAATTTATAGAACTTATAGGAACAGAGGCTATCATAAACGTTCTATTAGAATTAATATTGATTAGACATTTTCTGTTCCTCTGTACAAATATTCTATGCTACCGAAGTCTTGAACCCCCTCTTTAACATCCTGTACGTAGTATAATCTGAAAATTCTAAAATCACCATGCAATTTTCAAATACACGTGCCACGTGGAAAATGAAACACTTGTATAGTACGAAAACTTCCAGACGCATTTCATTAACCCTTTGAACTTTTAAGTTTTTTAAATTTTCTTTTCGATACCTCCCTATTATTTTGTTGTTTTATTTGAAATGTACTTCAAAAAACAGTCGGTTGATAGGAAGCAATTTAAACAATTCTTTTACTAATTATACTGAAGATGGCATTGGAACTTTGCTAAAATCTAACACTTGTGGAATTTCAGATATTTGTGGTAAAAAAGAAATATTGTGAAATATAATACATATTTAACCCTTAAGTGGATTATTCGGGCCGTAGCGGCCCTGTGCAATTTCAAACTAATAATTATTTAACATGTGTTGATATAATTATTTGAAGATTAATGTAATCCTCTATTACCTCATTATGCTTTTAACGCTGCAAGGAAAATCGATTTGTATGTATCTGTTCGGTAAAAATTAAACAATTATTAGTTTGAAGTTGCACAGGGTCACTTCGGCCCCAATAATCCACTTAAGGGTTAAACCGGAGGAGTATAGGAGTACGTGTGAATAAAATGGACGTCGAGTCACGTTCAAAGGGTTAAATAATTTTTTCCTAACATCAACGAGTAAAAAATTATTTTAGATTGGAGCTTTTTATGAATCAGCCTTACTCGCGTTCGTTTTGACCCTAAAAGATCAGCGTCGCTTCCTCAACGGTGGCGCAAAGGGTTAAAAACGACCCCTTAGCCGATGGCGATCCATCGTTTAGCCTCGTTGGCTATTTTTCTTGCCTATCGGAAGCGAGGCGTCTTATCTCTCGCTTTGGCAGCCAGGGACGCCCATACGGATGCACAATAATAAGAAATTTCGCCGTGGCGTCGGCCATCTGCGCCCCGACACGGGAGCATGCAAATCGCGGGCCATTATGCAAAAGTCCCCGGACGTGACACAGTATGCTAAAAAGGGCGCCTCCGAATAATCGTTCGGTGAAATTAATCAATAGAGGTGGGGGACACGCCGATGCAGAAGAGGCGTACACCTGCAGACATGTGTAACTGCCGAAACGACGCACCTTTGCTTCTTCTCCACCTAATTTCGGGATCATTAATTTCTGAATTTAAAATGAACGAGAAAGTAGAAAGGGAATGAAGATTAGAGATATGTAGTTTCGAATGTAGAAGAATTATGAAACATTGAGGACACGGGGAGATTGTTTTAATAGTCGACGGCATTCTTTTATAGAACTGACAATATTATGTATGGATTGATACATGAAATAATTTTGAAAATTCAGTGGATTGTATCTAATTGCAATTTTGAAAATTCGGTAGATCGTATCTTATTTGCAATAAAAAATTGCTGGTACAGGTTGCACTTGGTGGAACAAATATTTATAAACGCGACAGGTATTGGTAAAAGTAATATTATGGCAACACAAACTGTATGAAGTATAATTTTATGTAACGATGAATCAATTGATTAAGAGATTTCATCAAATTTTCGCTTACCAATAATGTAGAGTAAAAATGAGGAATTATATAGTTTTTGGAAATTATTTGCTTACCTGTCATAAATTTGGATTTATAACAACTATAGATATAATTTAATTCGTGTTGAGTTGACGGAGGAGGAACATCGATTAGTGAATCATTAAATCATCATTGTCGAACATAGTCCTATTAAATATTACTTTCCTAATGAATAAAACCAATTTTTTAAAAACTCTGGTCTTCTGGAATAAATTAGTTGTTCTATTATGAAAAATTGCACGTGCTAAAAGAATTTAAAAAATTTTGTTCCAACTCGGGCTATTTCAATTTTTCCGACCTATGTTTACTGTGCAGTCATTTGTTTATTTACTATGATCAGTAGTATGTATTCTGCAAGCTCTGAATATCTTTCTGAAACTCTGTATACTTCATCAAAATATTTTTTATTAAATTTTCATGGCTACCATCTACCTTATAAGTTCTAAATACGTATATTTTTCAACGCTGTATAAGAATATGCAATACGACTAAAATTGTAATACGAATAATTCCAATTATTGAGAACCAGACATTTTATATGTATCATCTAAGAAAATAATATAAATAATTGAAAGTTGATGCTGATATCTATGAATTTCCAAAGGGTACAATGTTTAGTTGCACTATTATGTACGAATCAGAGTCAATTGCAAGAACGAACCGCTGTGGTGATTAGAATCTAATCGTACGAGAATTTCGACAAGTTATCAAAGTTCGCAACAGGAAGGCATAAATACCGGAACTTAATGAACAGTCCGTGGATTATAATGGAAGCTCGCCGGGGATGCAGTTTGGTCTGACACATAATGGGCTCAGTTACAACTGCGAGGCCATACTTTCCCAGAAATGTTGGCCCCGGAAGAACACCGAAGCTTCTCGTGGGTCCTTTTGTCTTCCGGTAACATCGAATTTACGTTTTCAAAGAACCACTTACCAAATGCTTCACATAGCACACGGAGAACAGTTATTTGCATACCGGCATATTATTAGAATAATAGTAAAAGAAGAACGACTGTATTTTTATCAGTTAATAATGTTGAGAGTTCAGGACACCTGAACAACAAGGGATGCTAATATTTGGTAACTAAATGTTTCTCTAAAATTCTTTTAAAAAATTAAACATATTGTATTTTATAGTTAGGACATTTGCGAAAACTGTTTTTTGATTTTTAATAAATTTGGACGGTAATGTATTTGTAATGTAAGAAATCGAAGGCAACGACTAAATTAATTGCAAAAGAAATATTTGGTATTTAAGTAAAAAGAATTATGTATCGTATGATTTTGTATTGTTGAAGATTTAATTTTGTATCAAGGTTAATTAATATAAAAATTTAAATCCAATAATAAGAGTGGAAAGCAATAATTCTTTTCTGTTATTTTTAGTAAAATTCGTCCAGAATCATCAAAAGAGATTATACCAAAGGATAATTTTTACAATTTGAATAATAAAAACAGTTTGTATAAAGTTCATTAAAGAAGCCTGCACGTCAAAAATAATTGCAGAAGTTGCATTTTCTTCTTTCCTATAAATAAATCAACTAATTTTCTCGGTGAACCACAGATGAATAATACTATCAATTTTAGAAATAATACTTATTCATAAGTCATACCGGTGATTTCATGGAAATTGAGACAGATCGTTGCTTGCAAGCAATTCCAACCGAGAAAGAGAAAAAAACATAGGACGGCAAGGCGACTCAGCAAGAATGGAAACGAATTTATATGTATGAACAATTCAGGAACGTAATGCTGATAACATTCTCCTTCCTACGCTATTTGGAATTTAAACAGCTAATAAATGCGTGTCATTTCGAAGAAAAAGTCAGTGCTGGGTTAAACAGCAATGGCGTTTCAAGCTCAAGCTTTTATCTATTTCTTGATGATACCTTCATGCAGTAGAACTCCGATTACCAGAATTAATTGGGGACTCTATGGTCCAAATAATCAGAAAACTCCAATTATTGCTAATGGAGTATAACACTCTTAGAGAAAGTCAAAGAATGAATTACTTCAGACACATTATACAGTTACAGAAAGAAAAACCAACTATTGTACGCAGATTCGCACGGTTTAAAGACAATGATCTCCGCACACACAAAATAAAATGTTCGCAATCCGAATAATTGGCATTCGAATGACTGGCAATCCGGTTAATCGAAATTCCAGATAATTGGAGTCCTGTTAATTGAAATTCCGGCTAATCGGGATCCAGTTAACGGAAGTTCTACCGTATAGCAAATAAAATGGCACGAGCGAACGTTTGCGATTTCTGTGCGCGAAACCATTGTCATTGTCATCATTCTGTCTGGGAAATGGTTCTGAAGATTTCGATGATGACGAAAAAGTTCTAATTATAAACGATTCAAAATCCTAACATCTATAAGCATCATACCTACAGATCATGATTATTAGAATTAAAAAAAGATAGCCACGAGACAAATTCAGACCTTCCTTAAATTCTTCAGAAATCGTAATTTCTCTAATAATCTAAATATCAAATTTACTACTATGAATTCTTTGATTCCACAAAGAATGCAATTTCACACGACCCAAAACTCCCCGAAAATCATGCTTTCCCAAGTTTCTAATCATCTGCAATCAATGAATCTTTTACTATGAACGACTAGCGATTACGAGATATTTTTAAGGCGGCGTTTCTGAAAATTCAAACTATCATATATTTCTAACAAAATGCTGATAATTTAAATTGCATTCATTCACGTCATTAATTTAGTTGGCATTATAGTAAACAAACCTCGAATTCTCATTACGCCGTAACACAGCCAAAGGAGGTTAACACGTTGAACGCAATGGCGGTCAGCGGTGACCGACACCTCAAATTCAATTTAATTAAACAACTATTGATTTTTACTGTATTCAGAGCAAATTTACCATTGCAATGCTAATATAGGTACTCAAATATAACACTGAACATTTAAACATTTTTTTCATTCACGATTTATACAAAAAAGAGAAATTTATGTCGTGTCTGACTATCGGTGGCTGTTACCACTGTGGCATTAAAACGCTAAATGTTCCTAACTTCACATGAATCTCTCTTCAGTCTCGACAAATGAAACGAAAAAAAAGACCTAAGCACCTTCATGTCTCTCAGAAAGTCCCTCCAGCGACTCTCCATCCGCCTAGAAGTTTCCAGGCCACGAATCATGCTAGGTAACTCGATTGCCGGAAGCGGCTAAGAAAAATCTAACTCGACTTGATGGCTTGTCCTCAGGGCTGGACAGACGCGGTACCTGGAAGCGATTTCTGCTGAGCAAAAGCTCTGGCGGAAGCGGCGGCACCCCGCAACACACTTCCGGCGCGTCCACTGACACAGAACTGACGACACTGGACACCCATGAACTTTGGCTACCGGAAAGCGAGCCACCCCCGTCGGCCATGTCCGCCATTCACGCCTTCGGCACCGAGATCCTGAAGCTTTCCAGAGGCCTCGAGGGCATCGCAAGCCCTGCCAGCCCGACACCGACTGCCACCCCCAGGTCCACCCCCCAGCACTCCGTGCAGCATCATCAGCATCATCACCAGCATCCGTCGCACCGGTGCAGCTTTCGTCACGGGTAAGATTCACTGGTGATTGCGCGGTAATTGGATGGTTTTCGACGAGAATTTCTAGAGACGAGCTGACCAGAACCGGCTCGATGGCTCTTCGAACGAAATCAGCTGGACCGTACAGGGTGTCCTCGAACGAAAGGACGGTACAAATCTGATGTACACCCCTGTCCATAAGTGGACGCTTGCTCCTTTTGAGCGAAATTATTATTAGAACGTGGATACGAGTTTTTGGCTTGGTTTTAGTATTTTATGTTGTTACATTTGTTAATTTTATGTGGACGTACAGGGTGGTTCTGGCTACTGGGTCAGGTTATAACTCTGTTTCAAGTGGAGTTCGAAAAAAATTGTAGAGGAAAATTTTGCACTGCTTATGAAGCTTTATAATTGATTGTAAGACTTTTTTCACAAGTGCATCGGTGCAATTGCATTTTCGTTAAATGGAACACTACAGTTTCTTTGCATAAATTAATTTCTGGTGTCATACCGCGTATGAAAGGTACTTTAATAAATTAGTTCGAACGGTCATATCCACACGAGGCGATACATCGATGAGAAGAAAATATAAGATTAATTATACTATGATTAATGCCATTTTTAAATATGACTTCACCAACCGTAAACAAGTTAACAACTGTACTTATTTTCAATTTTCGAGACACTGAATATTAATTTTAGTGCCATTGTTCAACTTTGTTCGAGTAGCTAGTACCATTACACTTTTTATCAGCTAAAAAGCTGTCGAGCTACCAAACTACATAGTATTTGGTAAGTACAATTAACTTCGAGTATGATAAACGCTATAATGATATTTCTTCACTAAAAGTACATCTTATTTACAAAATTCCTAGCAACAGGAATTTTCTATGGTAATCCAAATTTTCATTAAAGAATTCTAAACAAAGGAGATCCCCCACATTCCACCACGCGCATAGTAAAATTTTACAAAACAAAATCAGACAATATATTTATTTACTTAGCATCTGTTTTATAAAACAGAGAACGACATCGCAGTAGAATCTCGATTATTCGAAATGTAATTAGTAAAAAAATATCTCGCAATATGACAATATTTCGCATTCAAATTTTAATTTAAATTGTAAAATACACAGTGGCCTAAAATTAAGCACACAGTATCGCTTACTGATAACTATAATTTGTAATTAACATAAGATGACAAATTCAATGATGATCGAAGCTCAGATAATCGAGGATCTACTGTATTTACAGAATGACCTAATAATTGGAATTACGAATTCATACCTGCAATCAGCTTAAAAAGCGTCATTACTTATACAACCACCTAACATATCAGAAATCAGAACTCAGATAACAGGGTGCGAGGAAACTTCTCTACCACGGAATTGGCGCTTAAAGAAATCAATTTTCTTCAATTTCTAAAACTGCCTAACACAGATTCGCCCATCAATCCGTTCTCGTCTTAAAATAAAGCATCTTCCCGTTCGCTAAATGATCTCGACCAGCGATGAAAATCGAGCGTAGTAACCCGAAGCACGTCGGCCGTTTTCATTTCACCGGAATCACGAAGCTCGACGAGTTACCAGGGAAAATAAAACATCGAACGTGAAATTTAACCGGCCAGATCAGAAATCCCGTCGATCTACGGAGGAAACAGATATCACGGAAGAGCATTTTCGAGAGATTCCCTCTGTCGAGAGTTCGTCTGGCTGGTTCGATTTACGAACGGGACCGGAAGTCCCCTCGGAGAATCCGTCGCGCGGAAGGATCGCGACAGATTTATGACGGCCGCGGAATATTTCCCGCTTTGCATCGCGTTTTTTTTTTCTTTCCCTCCGCATCCGTTCCCAAAGCCAACGCGACGTGCCGTCTGGAAATTGACGACGCGTCGATATCCCGGCACAAAACCCGTTTTATTGGCCGCCATCGAGATTCCCGTGATGCAACCCGATCGGTTTCATCGTAAGTTCGGATCGAGATTGAGACCGCTCTTCCGCGCCGCGCTGATTGGACTTTGTGTAATATAAAGCCGGGGACGACTCGTCAATATACACGGTCCTGTGAATTTTTTAATCCGGACGGTTGTAAATGTGGGAGTCCATTTTCGTTGAAATTGTGACTTCTCGACTTTTGAAGTTGCTTGAAATTCGGGACGGGTCGAGATCGACACGTTGACTGCCGTCGGGATCACGGTACGCCAAAATTTATTGCATGAACCCATTTCTGCCCAAAGAATTGACCCTGTTGTTTTAGAAATAATTCTTGAAAAACTGCACATGTAGAATAAAGTAGTACTATAATACCAATGCAGATTTTTATGTCATCTCTCGTGAGGACATTCAATAAGCATTCAACATAATGAGTATGTACAAGAAAATTTTCTACCGACCAATAGATAGAGCTAGCAGGTGAAAATGCGGGTGTACTCAACTGAGTATAGTGAGCAAAAATGGATTAAGTAATTACTGCTTTTATTACAATTTTGAATAAAATTAATATTATGATAAGAATAGAAGATCAAGGCTATGCAACTGAACAGTTACATATTTCTTTTCTTCGTGATTTGTGTTTGAAGCGGGACATTGTAGTATGTCTGACCAAGTATGGGAGTTTTCACTGTGGCAGTCAACGTGTTAACCACTTGCCTTACGAATTTTTTAGTACCTACCTGCACTGAATTTGCAGATTTATTTAAATGCTCTAAGGGTGGAACATAGGAAGAATATTTATCAATGTGTACAATTTGTATTAGATAAGCCTATGAAAGTCAACGGTGCTGTAATAAAAAGTTTTTGAGAATACATATTTGAGCGAAAGTTATATTTACAACATACAGTCCATGATCTGCATCACGAGTATAACTCGTTGTTATAAGGCAGGGGGTTAATGGTACGATCGAATAGAACACGTTTAACACGTTGACTGCCACAGTAAAAACAGCCATACCTAGTCAGACATAATACAAATAACTGTTTTTAACATAAATCACAAAGGAAAAGAATATTTAATTATTCGATCGTGTACATGTGCTCCTACATTATTATTGCAATGACAAATGGGCAAGGAATTTTACGAAAATCAATAGTTATTTAATTAAATAAAACCTGTAGCGCCGGTCACCGTTGACCCCCAATGGGAGTCAATGTGTTAAAACGAGGTGAAAATGCAAATTCTGAGCAAATCTTCCGGCGAATATATCCTTTTCGATAATCGCTGCAAGCTTCACAGCGTAAAATCGCAAATCCTGGAATCCAACGACTCCGGGATTTCCGGTGACAGGTGAACAAAACCCGGTTCTCAAGCGTACGACGTAATTTTCGTTCAACCGCTTCATCGTTTCCATTTTGAACGGGAGAATAAGTGCAAATGAAAATCCTCGCGAAACAGCGAGGCAATAATGAAGGCGGCGAATGTATACGCATGCAGCCACCGGAAACGGTCTCATTTTTAAGAGAAATCCACCGGTTAATGGAACCGTGGGATTACCAGGGGCTAATTCTAATTTCCAAACGCGAGAAACATCGATTCCAGCGACATTAATTCCGTGGTTAACCGGTTTGCTATGATGTTCGATAAGCTCATCAGGGATGGTGACACGTATGCATAGCTTCTAATTATTTTTTTTAATTCAAATATTGTTTTATTTTATTTTTAAAAGTTCATTAATCTCTGTCTGAGTTATTAGCAACCATAGTATAACTACTAAATAACTTACGCACTAATTTTGTCAAG
Organism: Macropis europaea; assembly: GCA_916610135.2. Taxonomy (NCBI): domain Eukaryota; kingdom Metazoa; phylum Arthropoda; class Insecta; order Hymenoptera; family Melittidae; genus Macropis; species Macropis europaea. The sequence goes on along the minus strand of OU744344.1, from coordinate 11,092,709 downwards.
ATTTCATGAATTTTGTTTTTTTAATGGGTTTAGGAAGGGTCGAAAATCATCTGAAAAATACGGAAGAAATTGTATGTAAGTCGAAGTATGACAGTTTATTTTTATTTCATTTGACCTACTGTATGTGGGCGGTAGGTATGAATGGGTGAAGTTAGAATAAATTAAATACTGGGGGTTCCTTTTTAATTTTACATGAGAAATATTTCAGATGAAGTTTTAATGATTTTGAGGGAGACATGACGTGATGTTAATAGTGTTTTTATGGATGGACATGAAGCGGAGATATAATAATTACTCTTCTTCGTTTAAATGGAATCATATTTATATGCATTAATCGATGCAGCTTTTCATTCTCTATACAAAAATATTAGGGGGTCCGTGCTAAAAAAAACCATCAATCTGGTAACTGTTTTAATTTTTTTAAATATCACTCGTGGCTGCAGACGCAGCACACATTCAAATTAAAATATCTGCTAAACAAACACCTTTTTTGTGAAAGTATGCTGCATATGTTGTTGACATAACGAAAATTATGTTGCCAAATGTTAACGTATGCACACATTATTTCTCTCAGTAATTTTTTAACTCCTTCACTTTTGTATGGGAACAGCAGCGAAATGATACTGAACAAGTATAATTAAAAACAATGTTATATGCAAAGTAAGGGGATAATACGCATTACCGATATTATAAAGTTTCTGATTGTCTGCGATGCCCTGTCGATCATGCCTACGTGCTGCGCATACACGGAATTATGGCACTGGAAACACCGTTTCGGCTGAAGTTGCTTTGAGAGATCCGATCAATTTCTACGAATTAGAACGCCCCGGAGATGTTCGGTTCGATTAGCGGCGAAGATTAGGTTCGTACACATGCATCGTTCCCGAATAATTCGTGTTAGGTGCGTGCAGACATCACGAGCACTTTGAATACCGTCGATAATGAATACTTAAGAGAATGTGTATTCAGTAATTAACTAACGAAGTTTCAAGTATTCAAGATGTTTATGGTGAGAATCTTTGATAATTTTACTTGGCTCGCCTTCTGTATTTATTTGTAGGATTTTAATAAATAAATCCAACGAGTAAGAACAAATTGTAAGAACGGAAAGAATTTAGCAAAATAATATTCATGGCTTTAAGAAAAGATTGTTCAGAAATTCAATGGTGTGCAGTATTTCTTCGATTGATTAAAAAATATTTAGAAAGTAAAGTATGTAAACTATTTTTCGTAGAGTGAACACAACTTTCTGTTGCTTATTTGTTTATTACTTTTTAAGAAATTACTATCTCAAAGCTAAACAGTTTCTGTGGACAGAATCTTGTTGTCATACTGCATACCGCACTGAATCTGAAACTTCTTGAATGAGTTCGACAAAAAAACACAAAACAAATTAAATGGAGTCTCGAATATTCAAATTACAATAGAAATTATCGAACTGCAAAAGCACTGATGATTTAATTTTATTAGTGTCGAAAGTATAAGCTATAGAAATTTCTAAGATGCATGAATGCGTCGATAACACTCAAAGGGATTGGTGGGTTTAGAAAATAACGAATTTATTACTTGCAATACACATAAAAACTATATTAACTAATAACAAGTCCGTATTTTAAACATAATAATCTTGAAGTCAAATCAGTGAAATTAGTTTTAAAACCAAAGTCCAATTCTAATAGTTCACTCCAATTCGTACTCTGTTCTGTCTGTCACTCTTAATCCATCTAACTCACTCGAGAATCCTGATATTCTTAAATAACTACTGTATACTCCCTCCACAATGTCATTTCAAAGCAGCATACCAAGGTGGGGTTGTGAAGATGCCATTTAGAAGTTATGGGACTTTGCACACTTTCGACGTTGGAGCTAACCCGCCCAACAGACAAGCCAAAGTCTGCACATGGGTTTATGATGCGACGATTACCATTGAGAGCACAGGAAGTCCTCCAAAATCTCCAAGTCTGGCAGAACTTGGGGTCTTCCTAGCAGTAACACTCAGAAGTTACAGGCTACACATCACCATTCTTGACAAATCTCAAAAACAGCAATCACGTACACTACCCTATATGCACAGACAATATATATGAGGACGACTACAAATTCTTGAATTCTGATTTTATAGTTCCGAATGTCTATATGATCTTCAAAGGGGTAAAAGCAGGTACGTTACCTGCCTAGGAAATGTAATTGTTTCGACCGAAAGTCATAAAATAATAAAAATTTGTAATTCACTGGAAACAAACAATCGTCCCCATATATATGGCCAGGAGTGTACGCATCCTAAACCCAGTTCCTGTGACCGTCCTTAACAGGCTCAACAAACGCGTTGGTAGCCATTAGAAAATGATTTTGACACGTGCCAGTTACCGCGGTTCCCCAGAATCGAACCGGATCTTCGAAGCCGCACGGGTGCCCGTAACAATTGTCATTTAGACCAAACTACCATTTTGTATCAATGAAGACAGCTCGATCTATGTTCGGAAGTGGAACGTACGGCCGCAATCTAAAGACGACGACGAGCTTGTTCAATTTCTGGACACCGTTCCCTCGGAAGAAGCGTCGTTCGAGATCGTTACGGTAGTTCGAACCCTTCCGTTCCAATTCGAGGTCGATGCCGTTCGACATCCCGACCACCGTCATCTCCTGATCTACTCCTGGTGACACGTAAGTGGTCTCCGGGAATTCGTGGTGTAGACGGGACACGTTATTCTCACCACGGAGATTGGCTATTCGTTACTGTTCGGAGAGATCGCGAGCGCGCACGCCTGACAAGCTGGTAAACGAGAAATTTAGTTGGATTTTCCTGGATCTTCCGAACGACGACGAACGAGCCCGCGCGAACGGGAAAAATCGATGAAGGAATTTATCGGCGACTGATTCTGATCGATGCAACGAGCCTGCCGGAGCATGGCGACGCTTCCATAGGATTTATAAACTGACTTCACGAGAGAAAGGAAGCAGTTCTGCTCGATTTTGAGCAACCGGCAATCGTGCTAAGGGGAAAGATTGACAACTGATTCTGGTGGATGCAATGCTGATGCAAGTGTGAGCCATAGGCAACCGCGAAAAGGTGAAAAAGCGACAACTGATTCTGGTGGGTGCAGTTTTGAGCAACTGGCAACCGTAAAAGGGGGGAAAATAGACAACTGATTCTGCTGGATGCAATTTTGAGCATTTGGCAACCGTGAAGAGGGAAAATCGACAACTGATTCTGGTGGCTGCAATTTTGAGCGATTGGCAACCGTGAAAGGGGGGAAAATAGACAACTGATTCTGGTGGGTGCAATTTTGAGCGATTGGCAACCGTGAAAGGGGGGAAAATAGACAAGTGATGCTGCTGGATGCAATTTTGAGCGATTGGCAACCGTGAAAGGGGGGAAAATAGACAACTGATGCTACTGGATGCAATTTTGAGCGATTGGCAACCGTGAAAGGGGGGAAATAGACAACTGATGCTGCTGGATGCAATTTTGAGCGATTGACAACCGTGAAAGGGGGGAAAATAGACAACTGATGCTGCTGGATGCAATTTTGAGCGATTGGCAAGCATGAAAAGAGGGAAAATTGACAACTGATTCTGGCGGTTGTAAGTTTGAGGGATTGCCAACCGCGAGAAGGGGGGAAATCGACAACTGATTCTGGTGGATGCAATGCTGATGCAATTTTGAGCTATATGCAACCGTGTTAAGGAGAAAAATCGATAACTGATTCTGGTGGATGCAATGCTGGTGCAATTTTGAGCAGTAAGGAACCGTGCAAAGGGAAACATCGACGACTGATTCTGATCGATGAACGAGACTAGCGGGGCATAGGAACGCTTCTATGCGATTTATAAACTGACTGCACGAGTGAAAAGAAATAGTTTCACTCGATTTGCAGCAATAGGTAAAAGTGGTTCCGAAGGTATCGTACGTATTCTTGAGAATAGCTGTACCGATCTCAGATTGCTTCTTTGTAGTTGCTGTTATGTTTAAAAATAAATTTAGAATATTGAAAGAAGCTTCTTCATTTCTATAAGAGTGAGTTTTGTTCGAATAATTAAGAATCTGTTGAGTATTCACCAAACATCAAATAAATAAGAGAACCGAAAAAAAATACTTTATATGGAAATTACAGTATTATCACAATTTGTTCATCGATTATCTTCAGTAAATGATCTGGTACACAATTTGCAGATTTGCAAGTTTGGTATACTATAAATAAAAAAAGTAGGGAAAAAAGGATAATAAAGACAAATCATATCAAAAATATAATGAAAATACAATGATTATTATTATTATTATTTAACGATTCACCAGAACTGCGATAGATTTATTCGATGCCAACAACAGTAATTTTGAATACTTCGCCGGGTCAGATCAACACAAAGCCCTCGATGATGGTAATAATTATAATAATATCGGAAAACGAAGGGTCTGTTCCTCATTAACGAAGAAATGTAATGAACTCAGGTCAGATAATGGAAATGAAGCATCAGTATCGTGACCTATCTTGTTCAACTTGTCTTGAAAGTATCGATTCAAGTACGATGTAACTTCTCTTCACAGTGTGGTGCATCCTGTTGCAATCACATTTCAGGTTATATCCTCCAATAATATTGAACGTTTCTACTGTCTGAAGTGTTCGTGGTATGCAGACGTTGAGTGTCTTTCGATCAATCAGACACCACGATAGAGTTCAGTGCCTTGCTTGAATATAATTCATTCCAAATTATTAAAATATGCATACTCTGGGAATTATGAAATGTCTTTAGTGCAGATAAAGATGTAGGAAAAATTCCAAGTGCTCCTTTTCATTTATTTATTTATTTATTTTAGTTAGCATGGGCACGGTATTATAGAAATAATTGTGCCTTTGAACGCTGTACAATTTTTTTTTAATGGGATGCTATGTTCTTTTATCTTCGATGGGTGACATGATTCAGTATGTTCAATTTGTTTAAATTAGTACTCTCGTGCCACGGATAAATGAACATAGCATCCCATTAAAAAAAAAATTAGCACATTAAATTTGTGAAGCAGTCTTTATTGGAATAATTTTATTTCACTGTTGAAATTAATTAACATTTAAAACATAGATAAATCTACTATTTTATGTTTGAATTATATAAGTCGTATACTTGATAGTTGCGGCTACAAAAATATATTTAGTAAATGTAAATTGAGGACAAAAGATTTGAGAATGGTGATTGAACACGCACAGGTTTCTTTAAAAAAAAAAAAAGGTTTAAGACTTGTGTGGTATATGTATAGTATTCAGGAAACTGAGTAAAAACTGTTTAGCTTTATCAAAAATAAAATTAACACGTTCACAGTACCACGAACCACATATGGCTTAGGCCTATTGCTACAGCGACATACATTGAGTAAATACATAATAAACGATCATAAACAAACAATATAATAGGCTCGTACAAAAAGAATTAAATAAATAAGCTTTGCATATTACACTTCTGAAGCAAAAAGTATTATAGTTAGTTTATTGTGAGAAACTTTTGTCGATCCTTCTCTCCATGTGCCAAATGCATAACGAACACATTAAAACACACTTATCAATTCCATTTTTCCAACAATCTTCTCAGATAAATAATGTACAAGAATTACACCTATCCAAAAATCAACATCAACACTGTCGAAGTCGATTCTTCAACCTACGTTGATCAAATATTAGGCAACGCAAGTCTTGAACCCTTTTTAAAACACTGTGCACAATCATGTATGCAAAATGAAGTTCAGCTTGAACTATAAAAAGAATTCATCCAGAGAACACTCCTAAGAACATCCAGAGAACACTCATAATATCCAGAGAGAGAGAAAGCAAACTCGCACCGCCATTTCTGTCTATAAACGATAAAACAATTCCAAGCGGAGCATTCGAGACGATTGACTCGACGGAAGAATTTACCCGGAAGTATTCATCCGGAAGGGAGGTAAATAAGAATGAAGGATCGAGACGTGGCGGAACTATTCGCCGAAGAAATTCAAGGGAGCAGTTTGCAAAAGGGTTGTAGGGAAGCTGCAATTTCTTCGTTGAGCCGATTGCTCGTCATTTCTCGGCGAACGCAGAAGCAACAAGGTCGTGAAAGAAGAATTAACTCCCTGCAGTCGAGCGTTTCCTAGCCTGAGAGGGATGCAGCTCGCAAAGCGATTCATGGAGGATTCTGCAGGCAAAAGTGAAGGAGGAACTTTAACCCTTTCGCTGTTAACATCGGCTACAGTCACCCGCCGTGAAACTGCCTGCAGGTACCACAGCAGAGGCACCGTGAGTAGCACTTGAAGGTCACTTCTGCTCTACTTATTCACTCTGAAAACTAATGAATCTGAAATAGTTCTTTGAAGATCTTATCATTAGGAAACTTAAGGTGCAGATCCACGAGGAGATATTTTACAAGATTTTCCTCTCATGAGATTTTACATATAGGTACATATGTTTACACTGGATTGTTGCTGAGATTTCTGTCTCGTGAGAGGAAAATCTCATGAAATATCTCATCGTGGACCTACAACTTTAAAAGGCGACCTCCCAAAGCGGTCGACTCAGACTTTAACGAGCTCTTGCACCTTGATAGAGAATGTTAATATGTTAGATAATCTCCCTATTTGTGGTTTCGATGAATTGTGGCCTAAAATATGTTTAAGGTACAAAGATAAAATATTTCAGCAGTCCCTGTTAAGATCTCGTCAAATGTTTTTAAATAGTTATTATTGGTCCTTCCTACGTGGATTTATCTTGGCTGCATGGAAATTAATCTCATAATTAACTCATAAATTGCTAAATATAGAGGCAATTTTTAAGTATAAAAAGAGCAGACAAATTTGGGTGTCCATGTGAGGGTTAATGTTAAAGTTCTGACAGGGTTTCTCTACTTTACTCTAAGTGGTATTCTGAAGTACTTGAGTGTGGATCAGTCAGCTAGACACTAGGTAGCTACGCAGAGCTTCTTTCTACATTAAATATCTCTTCAACTGTTGATCCTCTGCGTCCAGAATCACAAATAGGGAGATTATCTATCATATTAACATGATCTATCAACATGCCGGAGCTCATTAAAATCTGAGACGACCACTTCGGGAGCTCTGCTTATTAGAACGAAAGCTCAAAATACTGGACATCATGCGGTAGGACACAAAGTGAATGACGTTTTAAAAAACTAAGACGGTGGCCTTGAAGCGCCTAGTCTCTATGCTCCTGCAATAACAAAACTACAGTCGTTCAGACAAGAAATATCGTTTAATCACCTAATTGGTTGCCAGGTGTTACGACGTTTTAACCTAAATTTCGTACGTAAATTTCATTTCGTTCGTCACACTGGAAAGTATACGGCCTCTGTGGCCGTTCTTTACTGCCGATTTTCAGCCTGAAATTACCGTAGTGAAAGGGTTAAAGACACTTCACAGGGAAGAAGATGACCTCGTAAAACTGAACTGTCCAAATGCTGCTCCCACAACGACCAGATTGCCCCGCTATATCATCGTTTTCATGGTGCGACATTGATACAACTATGGTTGGGTGCCGTAGGGAGGGTTGTTGAAGGACACTCCTCCGCTAACCCTTTTACATAATTGGTAATAAACGCGAAGCCTGAGTCTGAGGTTCTCGCGTTGACATCTGTCCACTTCTCGTTGTCACATGCAATCTTATCTGTTGGTGAGGTACAGCGAAATGGATGTAGCAACAGCACACTGGATGATTGGTTAAAATACATATTTTGGAAATGTTAGAACATATGACAACGCAAGGGAGTATAAGAAGATCAAGTCTAGATCTTATGATCGAACTATACCATAGTACAGGGTGATAGTCAACCTATTGGCATGTTCAACTGTTTGTTGGTAATTCAGTATTTTAACTCTTTACTTAGTAGTTTAATCAGTAGACTCCAGATGTTTATACATAATACACGTTTTCAGACTTCCATATTTCCTACGTTAATGAAGTTAAAGAAATTAAACTTTAACCAGATTCCATTTGCTCCTTGAAACGTTCAAAATATGGAATTTTTATTTCGCTATGTTATTAAACATCCATCATGCACTAATTTCGAGATACTGAATCGATAAACATCCGCAGTTTGGTAATCAGAAAACAATCTGTACAGGACAGGATCATCCTCCTACTGCTGTCCAAAGCCTATATCTTCTCCACAGACTATACTTCTTATTCTCTATTCATTCTTTCCTTCTGACTACACTGCAGATTTTTACACAATGTAACACACCCAAAATTCTTGAAGTACGCCCATTTTACAGAGTAAGTGGAACAAAAAATGTACTGTCAAACATTCAAACTGCAAAATTCAGTGCTGCCATAGTTGCGTTTCATCAGGTAGATAGAAATCGAACATATTGAAGTCTAAAAACGTATATTTGCATGAAAATCCGCAGTCTATTTATGACGAAGCGATCAAAGTAGGTTTTGAATTTATTACAAACACACGTGAAAGTTGCAGGGGGGGAGAGACCTTGAAGAGCCACTTTTAGGCGTTTCAACTATAACACAGCAGTGACACTGTAGTAGGGGTTCAGTCGTTTCCCCTGACGTTTGTGGGTTTCTCTGTTCTTCTGTGGTGAGGGGATGAAAGGGTGGGAGGGGTGCTGCGGACAGGCCTGCCATAAAATGTCGGCGTGGAATAGGTCCGGGTTCTCATCGCGAAGATTGGCTATTCGTTGCGCTCGCGAGAACCATCGGCAGAACTCGAAACGATATCAACGTGGAATTAATTTCAACTCTTTATGATACGAACAGACGGTATTAATTAAACACGACAAAGAAGAGAAAGGTCGCGGACGTCTGACGGGTTACGTATTTCAAGGAGCACGCTTTTCTCGAGCCACCCTGTGAAGATTAAATTCGTTTTCCTTTGGCTAGAGAGTCGATGCGGTCTAAAAAGGAGATTTTATTTCCTCTCATCGAGGGAAGATTCCGGATGGAAAATAATTCTTTGAAGCTGTGCGAATTTTTCAGTAGAAATGAAAAAGAATTTTTAAAAGAGTTGACCTGCTTTCTGTTAACAATTTTACTGGCACAGTATATAGGCTGAAAATCAGACACCCTTTTCAGACTTTGATACAACATGAGGGTTATCTCAAATTATGTCCTTTTTAACAAGTTGGCTGCCACAGTGGAAGCAGCCATTCCTTGTCAGACAAGACATAAATTGCTGTTTTCATTGTAAATCACAGAGAAAGAAATTGTTTAAGTACTTAATCGTATACATGTCTTTCTATGTTAATTTTGCAATGTAAAATTCCCTGTGAATATTGTCAAAATCAAGAATTATTTAATTAAATAGTTGACTACACGATACGAGTTAACTCGTAGTCGGCAGTCAACGTGTTAATCAACGATATTGGTATTTCTTTATTGTTTTTTTATTGCTTCTGTTAGACCATTTTAGATGTTTTCACTGACACTATTAACTGAAATTATAAAATATCACTACAGATCAAGCGCCTCAATTAGTCATTTCAAGGTCACTTGTCACTCAATTACTCTACAATCAGAACCTTCTCTGAAGGTTCCATCATTTTCAAAACTGAAATTAAGGTGCAAACTGAGGCATCGTTCGCCAAAATCAAAGTAACAACATTTTACAAAATGAAGAGCGCCAAGTGACCTTGAATGTGCTCAATCTCTGCGTCTCTGCAACAGTATCACCAAGCTTCAATAAGCAAATTACGAATGACCAACACAAACGCAGCAGAAATACCGACGAAACATATAACTCCAGCTTCAGAAATGCTCGCTTCAAGTATTTCGCCTGGATGAAAAAACAAGTCGTCCAATCCGGGCGGAAATATTTTAATTAATCCCAAGAATCTCGTCGGGAGCTTTTCGCTCGCAAGTCGTTTCAATTACGCGGCTCGTCGAGCGATCAAGCTTCCCCGGGCCAGTTAAGAAGCCAGTGAAAGTACTTCGCAAACGTGCTTGAGATTTTGAAAGCGTTTCAAGAGCAACGACGCAAAGCGTGTCGGCGCTCCGTCTCTCTCTCGCTCTCTCTCCCTTCGTCTCTCTCGCTTCTTCTCTCTTGCACGGCGCGTAAAAACGTCTCGTTACGCAAACTTGTCCGGGCATTTCCGAATCTCGGCCCGTGCTAACGAAGTCACCCCCGTCGTTACGTTGTTTAACCTTATCGCAAATTTCAGGCGTACGAACGTTATCGCGGCGCAAGCACCGCTTCTCAGAAAATGGGTCGTATTTCAGAATTATATCTGCCGGCATATATGTACAACGACACCGTTTCGTTCGGGGGTCGGGCTTTGTGAAAGTGCAGCCCGAGTGCACCGTTAACTAGCAACGCGGGCCACTGGTAATTTTTATATCAGGTCGTTCGATAACCGAGCTTTCTCACGGAAATAAAGCTGCGGCCAACACCGGGTGCGAACGTTCGCCGGGCAATCGGAGAAAATTCTGAACCGAGATACAGAAATTACAGCGGCGGCTGGAAATTGTTTCCCCGATCGATTATTTCAAAATTTGGATAGAACGCCACGGAGAACATGGAGGGCGAATCGGGATGTTAAAATGTTTCGTTGAAGGTGGAATGAATATTAAATGGGGGACAAAATATGGACTATTTTTCTATGCACTCGGTTTTTTTCGTGACTGCAGCGATGCTCTCGAGAAATGTGATTGTAGTCTTTTTTAATGGAAACATATTCTTTTTTATAAACATCGATTCTTGTGAACACTTTGTATACTGAAGATAGATTGAATATTAAACGGGGGGGAAATATAGTCTATTTTTCTGTGCACTCGTGTTCTTTCGTGACTGCAGCGATGCTCCGAAGAAATATGATTGTAGTCTTTTTTAATGGAAGCATATGCTTTTTTATAAACATCGATTCTTCTGAACGGTCTGTATATGAAAGCATAAGCGTAAAGTGTTCGAAAAATATATAGTTTCACACATTTTTTAACATATTGAAGTTTTAACCTGTTTAATGTAAAACAATTTTATTATAAACTACTGAAGGCATGTAAAGAGTCATTTGTTACTATGTATTTATTATAATACACATTATACATAGAAAAGCAGATATATTATTAATATTTTTGTGCAGTAGTCTAAATACTAACGTCATCAGTCAGTATCTTTTTGTTAATACTGTATTATATAATGCTACTTAACTCTCAGTTGGTACGGTGACGTATCGGCCACATAATTGGTATCGTGGGGTCACACATGACCCGTTGAAATTTTGAAGGGGTAGTGATGACTATTTTTATACAGGACGATTGTATTTGAGAAAACAGTGGCATTTTTTATTGCTTGAAATACGAACGCGAGGTTAAGCACTTTTCGAAGTTGTGTGATAATGCACTAAAATAACGTAAATAATTTAAAACGATGAGCGCCACGTGTACCACCGGTGACCCACGTGCTGATTTTAATTTCGTCAAACAACTGATTACCCCGACGAAATTTTGAGTCACATCTATCTTACAATGATAGTACAAAATCAGAAGTACACTATAAAATAAATAAATATTTATATATTCAACGATGCATGTTAATAAAAAGGTATTTTCGAATGTCAGACTAGTTGCAGGATTTTCTACTGCGATGATCAACGTGTTAAAAAATATAGAGAAATATTTTAATACCTATGACAATCTTTAGCTATTATAATACCCAGTTTATGACATTCTTCAGGTACTTGCATTCTACAATCTCCAGCAGCTTAATGTGACTTTGCTATTTACAATTCGAAATCCGTGATCCGTGCTCTAAATGTGGACGTGTCAACGATGTGTATACTTTTTTCAAACCAGTTTAAGCATTTAAAGTCTGCGAAATATCGCGTGAGAAATCGCAGAGCCTTTCATGTGGAGTTTCGTGAGCCGGTGAAAGGCAATTTATTATATTTTGAGAAAATAAAAACGAGGAAAAAGTAATAGGCGATCATTTGATAATCTGCGCCGAGTGATTCGATGAAACGTCCGGCTTTATCGTAATATTGAATTAGGGGGAAATTGACCGTAGAAAATCGGCAAATTGACGTAATAAAATTCGATCTATGGCGAGCACTCAGGGACGTTAAGCAAATGAAGGGGCAGTAAACGTCAAACGACAGCGAACGTGATTATTGGACATTTTCTCACGCGTGAAGAACATGTCGAATAATTAAAACGTCGTCGAATATCGAAGGAAAAATTCTAGAATTCATGGACTTCGTACCGTAACGTGCGAGAATTTCGTCGAACGAAAGGGGATCCCTTTGTTATCTTTATTGTAACACGATGAAACGAAGATCCTGTCAGTGAGAACGACCCTTGACCCGAATGGGTTCACCCTTCCTATCTTCTTTCGAGAGAAAAAATTCTGGGAGCTGCCACCTTCTTATCTCCAACATTACAGCAATAATACACGATAAAAATAGAACTAAATATTCTTATCAACATACATTGAAAATTTGGGGTAAATTAAATTCTCAAAAATTAAAAAATTTTCGTAGCTAGTAAAAGTTCACTTTCATAAATAAATCAGAAGATTCTAGCAAAATCCAAGAATTTATATAAATATTGTCTAACTTATACGTTCCAATATTAATCGCCCATAATCGATCATTTTAAACCTGTTTCAAATCCAGTAGACATTCAAAAATTGTCACAGCTTGATTGAAATAACATTATGAACCAAAGTACTGCATACAATTCACATCAAACTATCTACCATAATTACCTGAAGACAGCTCCTGTGAGACAAAAATCATAGAATACTATGATCGATTCAGACCGGCTACAAGTTACTATTTTTCATCAAGCCTTCCCAAGGGCCCTTCACCTTAAAATTCCTCGTCACTAAGGACACAGGTTCAAGCATGAACCGCCAAAAAGAAATACAAAAAGTCTAGCTAGAAGGGCTCCGTGATAGTAGCGGTATCACGGTCAAGGAACGAAGCGCAGCAGAGCAAAAAAGAACGCTCCAGCCTGTTCCCCGCGTTAATTAAATCATTGTTTCGAAAGCGGGGCGGCGGAGAGGTCGAGGGGCGAGAAAGCTCTGGCGAAGGAAAAAGCCGCGGCCGTTTTCAGGACAATTATGAAGCTCGACGGAGTTCTTCTGAAGCGGAGGTCTCGAAAGAGCGTCAAAGTGACGAGCTCCCGGCCCCGGAAGGTGTAACGAATCCTCTGTGGAAACGCGCTCAGGCCCGTCAGCTAAGTGCATTCCTTTATTAGAGAGAGTTCCAGGCAGGAGGAGCAGTTTACTTAAGTGTGGCCACCGGCCAAGTGAACCGGCCCGTTTTGCACTTTGAATGCCAACGGCTAAGTGCAATCCACTTTGAGGCACCGGAACCGCAATCTATAATGGCTTTTCTACGGCAGATCGACCTTTTCGGCGACTTTCCGCCCATCCAGTCAACGACTCCGGCCCTGGTCAAGTTTATTTTCGATTTACCCCGTCGACCTTGAAAGCTAGCAGCCAGCTTTCCTTCGCCAATGATCCTTTGGCACGGGCCTTGGTACCGAATGGATAAAGGAGGGGTATCATTAACACGTTCGCTACCAGCGTCACGTATGCGTGACAGAGATAACTGATAAAAATACAGCGTGGTCTGTGGTGGATGTTATTCTCGAATCGATCATGGTAACGAAAGTGTTAATGAGAGTTTTGACATTTTAGTGGCATATTATACTGTGTCTGGCCAGGCATGGGAGTTTCCACTTTGCTAGTCAACGTGTTCACACGTTGAGTGTCACAGTGAAAACAGACGTACCTAGTCAGACAGGCCGAGCTTACTACTATTCTTATAAATGGTAATGAAGAAACAGATTTGAGTGCTCAGTCACGTTCTTCTGTTCCTACATTATTGTTTCAATATGAAGTTTGATCAAAATTTTGTGACAATCCATAATTATTTAATTAAATTAAGTTTAAGGTGTCGGGCATTGATGACGTCCAGCATGTTAAGCTAAGGAAATCGACCTGATTTAAAAAAAAGATGAAATAATTCCAATTTATACTTACAGAGACCGCAGTAAAAAATACACACCCTTTTTTTGAAAATTAATTTAGTTTAATTTGTATAGAGTACTTAAAAAGTGTCACAATGATTAAATTGAAATGTTTATACTAAAAGTAGTATTAAACATTCTGTAATTTACGTTTCAAATAATTTCTTCGCAGGTCGCAATTCCGGAAACGGTATTTATTATGTAGTTGCTCACAATATACTGTTAATTTTGTTATTTCAATAACAATATATTGTTATTGAAGTGTTAACATTTCATAAATGCTTCAGTGTACCAGCAATAATTAAGTATATCCATTTATTCGGGTTATATCTATAATGATCGACTAAATGAAGTCACGTACATGTGACAGTGGGTGTAAAAGTATTATATAACACGGTGTGGTCCAGAAATACGATACATAGAAAAAGAATAATAAAAAAAAATGGCAAACCAAATGTTTCATTTGAAAAATCTGGTCAGTGTGACGTGTAAAATATATATTTACAGCACAAAGATTTGTATCTGAGACTTCTTAAAAGCGTTGACACACTTATTTTGTGTTCTGCATATTCAGTACATTTTGTAAATAAAAGCATTTGGTTTGCCATTTTTTTTAACTGTTTTTCATAATACATACTCTTGGAACACTCTGCAAATTGAATCGAAATAAAAAATTATCAAATGCTACAACTTTTTATTGTTCACGTGTCAACAGATTTTTATTTAAAAAAACTATTTCGTTTATATTCTATTTCTTGCTCTTTCAGATGAACGGTAACAGAAATTGTTCATACAGAATTACAAAACGTTGAAACAAATTCTATTTAATGTACCAATTTAAATGGCTTTGATTAAATCTATCTGAAGTACGCATTAGTATTGAAAATCGATACATTATTATATAACGGACCGACATCACTATAAAATTAGATCCGCCCTTTCTACGTACCCTTCAAAGTTATTTAATAATGCTTTACGGAACGAAATACTATGTAATACCATCGCTGGGGGTTCTCCATCCAGCCTGTGGCTTATCATTTCCTGGCGAGTTCATTATTGAAGAAATTCTTGAAATAATTATCCCTGAGTTTTTGAAATTTCAGAGAATCTTCCAAGCAACGCACCCATTGGAAGATAAGGAACGAAGATTCCAGAACGTCAATATTATCTTGATAGAAATAACTTAAAGAGAATACGTCGCGCGGGGCTGACCAAATAGAAGAGGAATCACGTTTCAATATAATAAAGAAGAATGTCAGTGTCCATAGAGAAAAACCTCGAAGTAGAATATGGAAGACAGTCCCAAAACCACGATATGTACATGAAACTCAGCAATTCAATTGTGCAACATACAAAAAACTCAAGGTTTTCAAACAGTGTAATACAAAACACTGTGAATGATCATTGGTGCACCGTAGTATGAACGAAATGAGTACATCCAAAGAGATTTAAACACAGAAGAAATCAGAGAAGAAATTGAATAACATACACCAGAGGAGAGATAAAGAAATGTTTTCAAAATTATCCTAATACAAAAGCATTGCAGTTTCTACAAAATATAAACCACATTCGCAGGCCTATCACGGTAACTGCTACACTATTATAGGCTGAAAGCGACACACCTTTCTAGACTTTAACACAACACGAGAGTAATCTCAAATTAAGCCATTTTTAATTAACGATGTTAGCAATTCTTTATAGCGTTTCACTGGTTCTGTTAGACCTTCTTAGATATCTTTACTACTACCATTCGTAGTCAGACAACTGAATTTAAGTGTCAGCCACAGTTGGATGACATGGCAGTCTAGTGTTAAAACTAGGAGATCGTCTGATCTGGTTATACTTGAGCGGAATTTCCAAAGAATTTCCAAGAAATTCCAATTTCTTCCTCCAGCCAAACAACAACAGAGGAGCTGCTGATTAATATCAGAAGAAAATTGTATCGTAGTTACAAAGCTAAACACTATGCAAGAGGAATGTCGAAAAATAGGACAGCCAGAAAAATGTGTGCTCGGACATCGAAGCACGAGCTACTCGGCGCACGTCTGTAAATTTCAGGTTCGATGGGTCGCCGCGTACCAATAGAACACTCTGAATACTTTGAAATTGAAACTCGAACGGTTGAATGGGAAATTGTTACCGGAGCCAATTGTTGCGGAGTGGTCGTTGACCAAGGTCTTCCTATTCGTGCAACGGATACAAGCGATTGAAGTCGCTCCGAGTGCTTCTGAAAATCAAAACGAATCTATCGACAAACCGATACTTCCTATCGTTTCGACAGACTTTCATTCGTTTCACCGGAACCCCTCGAAACGTCCGACTGGAAACCATCAAAATAATTCGACGACTCTAAAAGAAATTCAGAATCATCGTAGGAAATTATAGAACATCTCTGACGCGCAGTGACAACTCCCATGCCTGGTCAGACATACCGTAACGTCCCATTTCAAACGAAACTAACGACGGAAATAATTCTATTCTTTTTATTTATCTCCTTTATTAATCACACTTTGTCTTCATCGACGTTAAAAACGAACTGAAATAAAATAATGATATAACTGTTCGATTTCACAGCCCTGGCCTTCTGTTCTCATCACAATATTAATTCTATTCAAAATCGTATTAATTGTTTACTGTAATGCCAACTAAACTACCGAAGTGAGTGAATACAATTCGAATTACAAGTATTCTGTTGTAAATATATGATATTTTGAATTTCCAGAAACGGCACCTTGAAAATATCTTACAGTTCCTAGTCGTTCATATTAAAAGATTCATAGATCGCAAAGGGTTAGAAACTTCGTAATTTTCCAGGAGTTTAGGGTCGTGTGAAATTGTTAACTTCATCGATTTGAGACTGACGAAGGCAGTTGCACAAACTGTATAATTTTTCCCATTTTTGGCACACTGTGTCAGTAAACAACCATTCTGAGAATTGTCAAACATCGTGTTTTCATAGGTTTGCAGTCGTTTGGCAACTTTAAATTGGTTGTGCAGAGAGAGAGCCGGTTCATCGACACTATTCTTTGGGATTAATACGTAGACGGGTTTCGCAGACAGAAACGGCGGAGCAATAATGGCCGGCTGATCCCCAATAATGGATTGACCGCGTCAAAAGTGGCTGCCGCAGCTGCGTTTCATACGTGTCCGATTTATAGCAACGACGTGGGATCCGACGATCTTTCTCCTTTCCGACGCCGCGGTCGATGCATTTTTTCAATCCCGCGATCCATTACGTTTCATCCAGAACGGGAAGGGGTAAAAATGAGGAGCGCGAGAAAGCCATGGTAAACGAAAAGTGCACTCCACCTCCGAGAAAGCGTTAGTGTTGCTGTTGAATCATTGTACGAAGTGTTATAAATTCCGGATTTCATCCACAGAGCATCCTGGATCCAGCGAACCGATAAATAAATTTTTTTTTTAAAACGCTCAAGTGTCCTTGCAGCTTGAGAGTCGTCAACGACATTAAGAAATCTCAGTTGCAAGAGTTTGTTTTTATTCAAAATATAGGACTGATGAACAATTGGAGGTAGAACAGTCTTGCATATATTGTTCAACCGAAGTCATGAAACTGATCAGAACGACCCACTTCTCAGGGTAATGAGAAAATGAGTATAATTTCTGGACACATTGATTTTAGTCGAGCTTATACAGGAGATTAAAAAAGGATCTGAGACTTTAGAGGTTTATAGTACACAGAGAGGAGTAAACAATGTCTAATCAACATAGATCCTAAAATCAATCCTTTGCAAACAATGTGACGCATGGTGGATGACGCAACAGTTAAAATGACGAACCCTAGCAAGCTAAAAGACGTTTCATCCTTACGATCAACGCCAACCGAGTGTCTAACATTTCAGAAGCGGAGAAAGTGGTACCAGCAGCGTTTCCGGTTCGAGAACAAGCCTTTCGATGCAGGAGGACCCGAGTTCGCCGACTCCTTGGAAACACAGGCGCAGGGCGTCGACCTTCAACGAGGCGCACCTGGAGCGTGCGGAGTCAACGTCCCCTAAAACTCCCAGGAAAAGATCCTTCAGCTTCGATGAACCGCCCATGTTCGGCAGATCCTCCGTCTCCAGGATGAATTCCACGAACGAAGAGGCCGTGGAGAGGAAGAAGACGGCCGAAAAGCAAGGAACAGACACGATGGCACTGCCTCCTCCGTGCACGTGTCCATATTTTGGGGAATCCTCGGAGAAACCACCGCCACAACCCTCCAACGACATAGTGATCGTTTCCAGCGATACCATGAAGCCGATCCCGACAAAGAATTTCGAGGCTGGGCTTTTAGGGAGAAATAACAGCGCCAGGATCGAGGCCAGCAGAAGCTACGAGCTGAATTCGGTTGTCACGTGGAGGGGCGGAAGAAGAGGATCCAGCCTAGGTGAGTTTATGTTAATTAACGCAAAGAAATGGGACATTACTCAAGTAAATAGAAGAAGTAGATAAGTAGATCAGATCGTTAGCAGACGTGTTACGAATTCAACAGTGGAGCAATAGAAAGGTTAGGCTAGGTAATCTTAATACATTTTTAATTACTCAGGGAGATCTCTCATTTCGTGCAATATTGTACTCTGTTCTTAGTAAAAATATGATAGCCTTGAATGTCGATGAACGAAGTTCGTTAATACTTTCAGAGAGAAGCATTCATGGGACAGAAGTTAGAGAAGTTTAAATCCTACTAGCCAACTGTAAATCATACAGTTGGCAATATTTTTATTGTCTTTTTATGTAGTAAATCTATCTTAAAAACATCAATAGGAGTCAGCAACTTAATTCCAGTCCAATTAATAAAGATACAATATCGAATGATCACACATGTGTATTATTAACTGTCAAAATCTTCAAATTTCTTCAGTTCTCTGATTAACAGCTACGAACACACATATTTTCCCTATTTTAATAAATTCGTCCCTGAAGAGATTATCAAAAAAAACTACAGCGAACCTTTTGCACGAACCTAATAGAACATCCGCTAAATAACGCCCAAATCTACCAAACTACATCTCTAACACGATTCTGAATATTACAGGAAACACGAGGACCTCTTTGCTAGCGTCGAGGGCAGCTCCCATCAGGCGCGCGGCGACGATGCGAGCTCACAACGGCGCAGCTAGCGTAAGCTCGAAACAGAGCAGCAACTCGTCTTCGCCGTGTCTTCACAAATACCCGGGACAAGTTCGCAGCCACCACTCGAGAACCAGCAGCGTGATCTCGCGAAACAGTTCCCGCCACGGGAGGATCATCAGGCTCGAGCAGAAGGCCACGAAGGTGCTGGGCGCGGTGTTCTTCACCTTCGTCTTCCTCTGGGCGCCGTTCTTCGTCCTGAACTTGATCCCTGCCGTGTGCCCGGACTGTGAACGGCAAATCGATCGCAAGATCTTCGACATCGCCACGTGGCTGGGCTACGCCAGCTCCATGGTCAACCCGATCTTCTACACGATCTTCAACAAGGACTTCCGGCAAGCGTTCAAAGAGGTGCTGCTCTGCAGGCACAGGGACCAGAGCTGGCGACCGTCGAGGTAGGCCTTCAGCCCCGGGAGACCGGGGATCGCCGTTAGCAGGGTTTAACGTCGTCAAGGAACTGTTCTCGCGAATCGTCACCGGTGAAAAACGGAGCCGTGCAAACTGAACTCCGACTTTTGACCCGACGGTGCTTCGAATCGAAGATTCGTGAAACTCTCGCGCAGGGGTTCTAGCCGCGGACCGTGGACGCCGAAAAATTTGTAGACTTAGATGCTTGCTCTCGGTCCCTAGGAACGGTGCTGTTCAGTGAATCGTGAACCACGATAAGTGCGTTTGATCTTCCAGCCGCGGTTCCAGAAGTTCCCAGGGAGCCGTTGCTGCGCAGCGAGCGAACCGAGGCGGAGCAAGCGTAAAAACTGATTTTTAGACGAAAAATACCGTAATAGGTGGAGGTTCTGTCAGAGGAGCTTCGTGAATGGCGGACGAGAGGATTAGTTCCGCGGAGCGTAGTTTAAAAGAGCGGAAGAAGGATCGAGGAGTTTTCGACGGATAACGAGTGGACTGGAATTTTCAATGAACGGTGAACCGTCGACGACGCGTAAATCTTCCGTCGGTGATTCGGAAGCAGCGATCGGAAAAATCGTTCGAGAGTCGTTGTTAAGTGGAGGATGGGGAAAAAAAGGAGCCTCGAAGACCGTCCACGAGGAGCGGACAATCGAAAAATTATCGAGAACCACTTAGGGTCGAATCGATGCGACGGAAACGATTTCGTTCGTGAGATACACTTTAACGGGGCTAATAGTTTCCCAGCGACGAACCGACGTCGTCGATCGCTGAAATGAACCGTTGCTCATCGAGGAATTTTCAGCGTTACAAATTAAGCCCTAGCGAATAGAATTGCTGTAATTTGTTCGTGGAATGTCCACCGCCCTTAATAAACGCGGCCCTCGGACTTTTAACGAGTAACATAGAGAGAACGGGAACTATCGAATCGATCGCTACGGTGCAGTGGTATGAATGATCATAGGTTCAACCATACCATTACCCCACCAGCTTCCATAGGAGGATAAGATAAATTTCTCTCTGTTCGCGATTCGAGCAAATAATAATTAAAATCGTCAAGCCCATCCAAGTTGAATTTCTTCTCATTTTAATTTAAGTATCTATGCCTGCTTTCTTTTTTTATCCACTTCTCTGTAGGACTCTGGTCACAGTCTACTGGAAACTGTGTACAATTTGAGATAATGAGACTACAGTTTGGAATATTGCTTTTAAAATTTCGTGTGACAGGGATTTTTAATTTTTTGTAAAAAAATTATTAATTTCTTTACTCGTCATAAAATTACACACAATATTTTCTGGTGCAATAAATTTCTGACCGCGAGGTATTTTTAGCAATGCACTAGAGGTTTAAATAAAAAATCAGATAAATATTTCCTAAATCAGGATGCACAAGTGTTGTAGGACAGTATATTAATTTCTGTTTAGACTTCAAATGTGGTGGCCATGCATCTTAAACCTATATTTATTTACAATTAAGATATTTCTATGGTAAATCGTTTGGTTTTACTCAATCAGGCATATGAAATTTATGACAATAGGACTCCTACCATACATTTCAAGAAGCGTGAAACATAATTATAGTATGTTGACCCTCTTCATAAGCATTAAAGCATATATCAAATTTTAAATAAATCTGAACAAGATAATAAAATCATTAGAGAACAGATATTGCCCTATTCTAAACTGTATACCACAAAGGTAATGTTATATTATAACAGTGAATAGTAATTCCATACATAACCATAAATTTCACCACAGAAATGAATGAAAAATTGAACTTTTTTCCTCGATACAGTCCACTCAATTTCTGATTATTTTTCCACTAATTTTCACCTTCTAAGTACATGTTTTCTAATAATAATAATTTATGGTAATTTTGTAAGTTGTTCCTCTTATGAATGGCTCTATCAATCAAATTTCGATTTTGAACAAATATATCATATTTTCAATCCACTTCATCTCACATTTTCTCATTCGAATTCAAATTGGATGACTAATGCATGATTTCCACTTCCTCGCTTTCTACGACTGTGTTAAACAATTTTAACAGACACTTGTAAAATATTCCAGGTGCGATACATTTTCAGCGGTGTCTTAAAACTTTTGAAGGGCAGTCGAACTCTCCTCTTTCAGCAGAATATGTATATAGGAAAGATTAGGTTGAGCCTATAATTATTCGCCTCGCCGTATGCTGCATCGAGGAAACGTTCCGTTAGAAATCGGCCTTTAACGATAAGTATAGGAACGAACGAAGAAGGCGTTTCGCGAATTTTTATCGCCTCGTTCGTTGCGAACGACATGTTGTATCGTTCATCATCGCTAAACGAATTCTCTGCTTCTGAACGGCTTCTGCGCGCGCTTTTTCAAATGCGATGTAAACTCTCCGAATTTTTCTATTGCCCCGCGTCAACGCAATAATAATCCAGTACGCTGTCGGTCACGATGTATCTGAGAGATGTTCCGGTTAGCTTGAATTATATCGTGCTTGAATAGCCAATAATAAAAAGGAATGGCAGCGATACGCGTGTTGCTTTATTGCAATATTTTTGTTCACAATTATTATTCTCCGAAGCGGAATAGGTATTCGCTGTGTATGAAAGAAAGGACTGATATTTAACGAAATATTAAATGCTTCTATGATGAACGAAACTGCTATTTTGTTGTATTCGATCGTTTAATTAAAACGCAACTGACTGAGAAGAAACAATAACTGAAATTATATGAAGTATATTTATTGTTACATTATTAGGACCGTTCGATCGTGGAAATTATAAATATTATTGATAAGAAGGAATGACACGTAACAGAATCAGTCAAGATCGTCTGATATAAATTATGTTGATGTAAGAGATTTTTGTATCAAGTAACATTTGCAAATCTGCAGTATTGTTCATAATTATTCGAACGATTAGAAACATTGTGGAGTACATTTATTATTTTAAATGGCTTGGCATCCATTATTAAATACAATTCAATTCGAGTATATTATAAAAGAAATTATAGTAGTGTTCGAACAATTATGAAAGGTACTATATTTTGCAAGTGTGTTAATAATTACTTCAATGGCAAAGCTAAAATTACTACAAGAAATGCAGTTTGTTATACTAATAATTTGATTAATTATTTCTATAATTCTCTTAACGTATTGTTTATATCAGCAGTATAATCTAATGCGAGTGCATGTGTACATATCTTGATAGTGTCATACACTATATTAAATAATAAGAGTCACACGAGAAGGTAGCATATTTACAAGGACACTAGAATAGTTTTGAATAAGAAGAAACATAAGGAAATTCGAATTATATGGAGCTTCGATGAGCCAAAACGATATCATTAAACTATATCGTGCAATATTTCTATATTTAGACTATAGACGTAAATCTGCAAAAAAAACTCAGCGTGTTTGTTTAATGCTCAATTATTTTCGCAGAAATATTGAAATTATTTTTTGTTACCCGATTGAATAAATAATTTCACTCACTGAAACATACAAACTGAACAGGCAGATGAAGATTGAAAAAGATAACGAACTGTGTTCAGAGACGTCATAAATAAAAGAAACCGAGAAAACGGTACGTACACTATCTGTTATATACATGTGGAGATGATAGTAAATTTTTAAATATTGCTTTTACTATAGACAGTTTCGTGGTAATTTTCAAGAGAACAGAATGGGCGCATTGCCAACGAGAACGAAATAACTGTTTCAAAAAATTGCAATGAAATCTGAGAATAGCAATTATTAACGTATTTTGTTGTTTTTAATTATCAGAAATGGCTTACCTCAAGCAACGAAAAATAATAATAATAATATTAATTAGAAGAAAAATTATTCGTTTATGGAAATAAAGTGACACCTGAATATTTAAAAAATAACACCTGGACAAATAATATACAGGGTGGCGCAGAAGTAATAGGGCAACCAAGCAATACCTAGTATAACATGAGCTGTGCATTGTCATTTTTTTATTTTAATTTCAAGAACATAATTGTTGACCATTTATGATCTTAGTCCTCCAGACTTTGTTTCAAAATGTTCTAAAACATGCAGTACATCAATACTATGTTCTTCGTAGAAAAAGTAAGTAAATAATGTCAAGATTAATATATCATTTTTATTGCCCCATTACTTCTGAGTAACCCTGTATTATCCGAATAAAAATTTAAAAATAAAGTTCCTTAAACAATGCCCAGATCTGGTTATACCATTATTACGAGTATCAACTCCATACCGTATAGTAATATTATATAAAAATAAAATCTTGTTCGTTTTCTGACAATATCTACGAAACGGGAACTATGGATCATTCCCACGCGTATGACCGACAGTGTACGTCGTAAAGAACAGCGAATTTTCTTCCGGGTATGATCTCGAAACACCGAGAGTCGACTGTAAACGGAGGAGGATAACATTGGCCACAGGTAGGTTCCCGTAATAAACAACTCCACAGAAACAATAAAGGCTACATAAAACGTATCGAACGCAGGCCTCTCAGAACGACCAAGCGTACTGGAAAATTGTAGAAAAATCGAAAGGCATGGCGAGAATCCTGTGACCACCAATCAGATAACTCGGAGGTAGCAATCATTATTATAAGATATAGGGATATGGAGTTTGTCTATGACTCGGATAACTCGGTTAAACCAGTTTGCTTGCACAAAGAAATGTCTGAATTAGAATCTTGGTTAATGAACTGGTCAGCTGTTCCGTCTTTCCTCCTGAATTATATTCTCCTGCTTGGCCCTCGCAGAGAGTCACATATTTCAGACCGAAAATGGCAATTATCCGTGACATTACACCAGTGATAGCCACGGGAACACCGGGCTTCCCCCACTCTAGGTCCATTCCCCTCCTTTCAGTTCCCTTTTCGTCGCCCCTCGGTCCATCGTCGTCGCAGATCACAGCCTATATGAGGGGAATGGACCTAGAGTGGGGGAAGGCCGCAGCTCTCGTGGTCATCACTGCGTTAAACCTTACAGACTGCCATGGTTGAAATTTCAGTCCAAACGAATTTTCTGTCAAGATTGTCGACAAATTTGAACACTAGTAAGAGCTTGAGTAGTTCTTTAACTTCACCTCTTCAGAGATACTGGTACATATACACCCCCGTCCTTCAGTCCATAAGAAATATAAGATTAATTACTTATCTTTTGTAAGATCTTTAACATATGATTTGAATTTCATATTTTCTACATCATTAACAATGAATAAGTGCTCCTTGTATTTCATAATGTAAGTCATTTCATACTGCAAAATCGTCCGCCTGCTAATTTTATTAACAATGCAAGGTGTAAGTGGCCGATGACTTATAAACGGGAGTGTACATATGTATTATACATTCAGTTTGCTTGTTTTTTTTTAAATTTGAATATTGTTACACAGTTACTTACGAAATTGGTCAAATATTTCCGTAATGACTTTCCTATTCTAATTCAAGTTCAACTGTCTAATTGCAACTTCAATTCACCCTGCTGCACTGAACAAAGCTGTTTCAGATTAACAATACAAAAGCTTCACCTATGATCATAACCTGTTAACCAAAATCGATCGAACATATAGATTCTGTCTCGGATGCAATGTTTGTACGTAATAAAGGTGTCTGCAAGGTTTATATTTTCGTGCTGGAAGCAAAAGCAGAAGAGTCTCGAGCGCAGAGGGCCGATGTTGATAGTAGGGACTCGAGGAAAGCACGGAAAAAGCTCCCAGGAATTTTCCGCGAGGAATTCTCGGTCGTTCGGGCGGATTACTGGCGGCGGGTCACAATAAAATTGTAAATCGAACGTGCGGATAATGCGGAGTCGACGATTTTTCAGCGGCCAGCGGGCCTGTAACGTCGATTGCTATAGCCTGATAGCGTGTCCTGCTTCCTTCCGGTTTCGAACTGGCATTTCTTATAAACAGAAGATCGGTCGGACTGATTCCTGCCGTACAAAATCGGAAACAATCTTACGAGAAGTCACAAAAGTGGAGTTATCGATTTCAATTAACACGTTGACTGCCAAACTATGCAGGCTGAAAACAACACGACTTTCTAGACTTCGATACAACATAAACGTAATCTGAAAATATACTCTTTTTAAATAATAATGTTAGTAATTGTTTATAGTTCTTACTGGCTCTGGTAGATTTTCTTAAATGTTTTAATAATTGTATTCTGGTTCAGATAAATGAGAACTGAATTTAAGTGTCGCCCGCACGTGGGTGACATGGCAGTCAAAGTGTTAATTTTGTCTCTGGTGAATCTAGGGGAAAATAAATGTACAGGTGTCCAAGCATGTTTTTTAGCGCTTACTACGAAGGCTATCCAAAAAGTAAAGAGACAAAGTACGCTGCTCTCAAAACCATAAGCTGGTATCCCTGTCAACAACTGAAAACTGCTGTTTGACAATTATTAAAAAACAATTAATAACACATTTACACCTCGGGCTATCTAACTTCTTTTGTTTCGCCCCCTCAAGGAGTCATTAAAACGAGTCCTTTACAAAAATCCACGCAATTGAGTCCGACTGTTTCATCATCGAGGAAACAGAGATCTGCGGCAAACTACAAAATACAAAAGTCAAAGAAAAAAATATTAAAGTGACTTCTGTCATTTACTAGCGTCCATTCAGCGATCGCCTCTAATGAAACATGTACCAATTAACAGAATAAAAAAAACATGTGACCAATTTCGTGAGCGACTGCATTTTGAAAAAACAACATACACCGGCAAGAACATGCAGACACGTGCCTACTTATTCCCCTCCAGATTCACCATAAAAAAACCACTGAAATCCGACCAGGTCGCTGTGACCTCTCCATCGCAGCCCCTCGAAATCGATATACGTTCGAACGTCTAAACCGGAAGTGGGAGCGATCGAAAGACTCTGAAGAGGCGGTAAACGATCCAATCTAGCCCCGAGGAGCTGTTCGAATACACAAGGAGCCGTAGGCATGTCAGGCGAACAAAATAACTTCGCCAACTCGCTGAGCCGAGACGCAACTGTTTGTACATAGCTCGCGAGCATAGTCGCGTTTTACATTGTTAAGGAGATTATAATAAAGTTTACCGGTATGCGTGAGCCTGTGTGAGAGCGTGATCGTGCGAAGATGCTTCGACAAGGAAGCGGCGCGATGAAAATTTCGCGGAGAGGAGCAAAACGCTCGAGAACAGCAACCCTCCCCGAGTCTTCGGTGAGACCAACGGGATCTCTGGGAGATTCTGGAACAGATTGCGAGTGAACCCGAATCCTGAAATCCCTTCCACAATCCGTGAAACTCGATCTCGCGTTGCGATGTCAGTTGCGACCTATCTGGCCCTCGATCCCGAGGAATCCTCGAGCTTTCGTGATACTTACGACTACGCGACGAGTTTTCCTGATTATTAACCCCTTACGATTTTTCTGAGGCATGCTGAGCGTCTTTAACCCTTTGACTGCGAAAGGAATGTGCGCAGGGTGAACCTGTAGGCCTGTCATGAAATTTGCAAGAGATTGTGTTACTACTTTAGACCTTGAAATTAACACACAACTTCTAATACACCTGGGACCTAAAACCCGATATCCTGTCATCAAATTTGCAACCGTTTGTGTTACATTTTAGGTCTTGAGACTAACACAAAGCTTCTGATATGGGATCTAAAATCCGAAGTCCTGTCATAAAATTTGCAACCGTCTCTGGTATTATTATACACCTCGATACTAATATAACGCTTCTGATACACCTGGGATCTGAATCCTGAAATTTTGTCATGAAGTTTGCAGTCGCGTCTCTCGCTGTTTTAGACTTTGAAACTTATAAAAAGTTTCTAATACACCCGGGACCTAAAACCTGAAGACCTGTCATAAACTTTGCAACGTTCCTGTAACTACTCGAGACCTTGAAAGTAATACAAAGCTTCTAATACACCTTGAGATCTAAAACCTGAGGTCCTGTCATAAAGTTTGCAGTCGTGCCTGTCACTGTTTTAGACCTCGACACTAATAGAAAACTTCTAATACACCTTGGACCTGAAACCTGAAGTCCTGTCACAAAGTTTACAATCGTTTCTGTTACTATGTTAAACCTTGAAACTAACACAAGGCTTCTAATACACATGGAACCTAAAACCGTTTGATTTCAAGATACAGCTACTTTCAGTTAAAGCTCTTCCTCATAAGAAATACTTGAAGTGGCCTCTATTGATAATCACACGTGTATTACACCCCTGATAAAGTGGCATGAGTACATATATCTGTTTACATTATACGAAAGAAAGACAAATAAAATATTTGAACAGTTTCGTTTTCATTCATTTCATTTCCTGTGCCAATTTCAAATCCTTCCATATAATTCATGCTACAATTAAGGGCGGCTGTATCTCAAAATCGAACTGCTTTGATACTCATGTTCACTAGAACTTGTCTGTTAATTCTGACCTGTAGAATGCACCTACGAATTTTCTGACAGAACTACGGACTCACCCTGTACATACACGGTCTGATACTGTAGAGTCTTTTATGCGAACGGCCACTATAATAGCCTCCAGAGCTGATTGGTAGTTGCAAAGAATGCATGAAAATTGGCCAATGGTCTAATAAGTTGGTGAGCATAATAGTAACTAATAACAATAAATCTATGGAAGTTCATAGTCGAATTACGATCGAAGCACAGGTCAGAAGCGATTTTTCAGAAAGCTTAAAAATTCATGTAATAATTGACGCGTTTACTAAGACAGGAGAACAAAGTATGATAAAATTAATTAATAGGAGAAGCCAACTATTATTGTCTCAGTTATTATGTTTGAGATTGAAAAGTGTGCCACAGTCAAAGGGTTAAAACAAAATTTGTTGCTATTAGTGATTAACATACGACGCAGGATCTAAACAAAAGCTTCGACGCGACAAGATGTTTATGCACTTCTAAATTTTCTAAATCGTTTCTTATGAGGCATATAAAGAAGTTCATTTAACATTAACATTTTTACGAATGTTGGACTGATCGGGGGGCATACTAGCAATGCTATAGATTAACTCTTTATCGTTATTATGATATTTTCAATTTGAACAATTTTGAATTCTTTATTAATAGCTGCACGATTAGAAAAGAGTAATTTTGGAAGAAGCAATTCTTTAAGAATACGAAACTGTCTTTTGCCAACAGTATTTATAGGTGAAAATTTTTAGCTTTCCACATTGACAGTTAATTCGGTAAATATAAAAAAATTATCAGAAATATGACGATTAAATATAAAAGGAAGATTTTTAGCGTCAGAGCTTTTTAACGAGCTGAAAAGCTCGAGATTTCGTTACCATCTCCTGAAGCGCATCGCTTAAACGTTTGAGTCTTGAAGATGGACTGCAATTACTGGAAGTGACGGTAATTATAATCACATTACAGTAATTGCATGGCTTTTAATTTATATTAATTTTGACTTGGAAGATACATCAAAAGCAATCTAACAATCAATCTAATGTTTATGAAAATGAGAAATGATTCTCAATTTGAACTCTTTTTTTATCATCACAGATTGCAATTATTTGATAACATTTTGTTTTAAGAATAAAATATTAAAATTAACTAAGTGATAATAATTATGATAAAAATAATTTATAATATGATCGGCTTAGAGAATTCAATTAGTAAAAATAGGACACTATCAGTGGCTTAAGAAAAGATAATGAACAAATTTAAGTTATTCGATTTGTTTAACACGGCGATAAAATAATTTGAGAAATATGTACATTGATCAATTTCAGAAATTATGAGAAACTTCAAAAAAGTTCGATTACTTTAAAATCTGTTTTATTAAAAAAATTAATTTCACCCGCTAATACATACGACAATCAATTAATTATGATCTCACAAATAAAGCAACAGCAAATGCTAAGGCAATCCACTTTGATTTTCTATGGAAACGAAGATACATGTATAAAAATGAAGCTTTTTATGATACCGCCGATAATTCAGTAATAATAATCGAACAAATCTGTAACAACATGATAGAAAATACAAAGTAACATTTACATACCGGCGAAAAAAATTGTTAACCATTTAGATGTAAATAAACATTTCATCGCAACAAAACTCGTTATTTTCGTAACTTGATCAAAATCAATACAAACGACGTACAAACAGAACAGAACCTACCATTGGAACTGATTGCCTATTTGATTAATAGCTTAACTTTTGATTTCCTCTTGCCAGGGCAGAAAAGAAACATGAATCAAGGAAATAATTGGGTGCGGTTCAGGTTACAAGAGAAACAAATAGAACTAGGAGAATGAAAGGCTAGCAGAAGTACAGAAAAGATTAGAGAGAAAGAGAGAGAGAGAGAGAGAGAGAGAGAAATAAAAAAAATACGAAAGAAAATGTAAGGGCGCAGGAATAGAAGGAGGATTTTAAAAAATTCAGAGTAAGTCGGTAAAAGACGTGATTGCAGAGGGAAAAAACAAAAAAACGGGAAGAATTAGAAGAAAGGGTGGCGAAGCAGAAAATTAGAGCGAAAAAGTAGAAAAGTGGATAGGATTAGAGACATAAGATAGAGGAAAGTCGAGGGCGGGAAACGCAAGAAGAGAATAAAGAATAGGCAGAAAGAAAATCTAGAAGAGGAAAATAGAAGAAAAGGCAGAAATTAGGAGACAGAATCAGCCAGAAAGATAAGGGTAGTAAGTAGAAAATAAAAAAAAGAGGGATAATAACAGGTCACCAAAATGCTGATGGAACAATTGTCGTCACAAAAAGTAGCAGAAGGCCAATGTTTTTGACTCTACATTAATGAACTACTCCAAATTCATTCATCATTGCTATTCCACAGACATCTAAATTGAACTGTTCAAGATTATTTATCAGGCTTCTGTAAAATTTCTTTCGTCTTTTGCCTTAACACATTGTATATTGATTTTTATTGAAAAACAAAAGAGGCTTAATTGATTTCAACTACACAACTAAAACCTGACCCAGGAAAAATTGATTTTAAATATTTCCTTTAAATTTTCTGGTAATCTCAGACAGAATAATTGATACCTTAATATAAATAATTACTTAATTACTATTTTACTAAAAAAACAACCATGTTTGTTGTGTTTAATTGGCACGTGCTCCATTGAATCACTCTTAAAAAGCATATGTAAATAAATGTGCCTACTTCAATGTGTTCTCACATGTTATAATTACAGGTAATTAATTTACGAAATAAAAGACTTGAAAGACATTTTGGTTTCGAATTAGGGGAGCCTCGTTCAAGCAAACAAAAAGAATGTGTAATAATCAATATACAGGGTGGACCTTGATTTTTGGTGCATCCAAAAAAAACTATGTTTCATGCAAAAACAAATAGAAATTGTGAAATAAAATTTTGTCCACAGAATTTCGTTTTCAAGAAAATCCTCAACTAATGGAGACAATTTTAGATGACAAGTGTCGTAGTTATCGATGCACTGTTGTTGGAAAAATGCCGACTTATAGGAAAACTCGTCGCAATAGTTGCGAGAAGTTGTATAAATTTTAGGCAAACCGCATAGACCCGGGTGTTCTCGCTAAAATAAATTTAAGTGGCCAGAACAAAGAACGTTCTGTCGCCGAGTGAAAGTAGATCAATGTGGAAAAACTCGTCGCGTTAGTTGCGTAGAACCGCTAACTACTCGCCTAAAGTAGAAAAATCCTTGAGAAAAAATGTGAGTTTGCGTTGGAAATGAGGGGAGACAGTACGCTTATGTTATAGTGAAAGCGAGACACATGAATTTAGTAAATAACGAAGTGCTGTAGAATTATCAACTCATCCCATAAATAATGTAAGTATTTTTTTTATGAGAAAAAGATTATTTATAACCGTTTATCATCCACATACTATCCACCATTTTCTAAAATAATTCTTACTAGGTTTACTAAATCATTTTCTCACTATGTTATTACACTGATAAAAAGATTAGTCCCACCTTGCATAAAAACGATTAATTTTCGTTTGTTGTAATGAAATGTCACTTCCTATGTTAGATATAACACATGTATCAATACGTTGTAAATTGTTATTGCGCTGTATTGTTTTTATTAATAAAAATTTCTTCGATATTGCAATTTCATTTTAAATTTTAGTTGACAAGTTCGACGAATCTTTTGCATCAACCTAATATGTATAACAATTCTATGTTTCGGACGTGAAAAAATTAAATCAGTATCTTTCTAACGACAACGTAACCTAATTCCTCTCCATCCTGTTTCGTAAAAAATCGTTCTCTCTCATCAAAATTTATCTGCTTTTTTAGGACCAGAAACTAGTCGCAGTTTTAAATAGAAAGTAGAAAATACTATAATATAACAAAATAGACACCTAATTCAGACAAGTATTGCTCACACTTGGATCAGCAAAATGTAGCAGTTAAACAAAAACTGAACTGTACAGAATTGTTGAATTCTGTAATTATGTAATTGTTTATTTACTTGTTATCAGTGATAGGTTAGCCTAGTTATTTATTCTACACAAGTGTTATTAACACGTTGAGCGCTGCAGTGGAAAATCCCGCAACTAGTCAGACACAAAAAATATTAAAAATTTCGTTGGGGTAATCAGTGATTTGACGAAATTAAAATTGGTACCTGGGTCACTCGTGGTATACGTAGCGTTCAACGTGTTAAAACGAAGGAAGTCACGTATACGTGACAGTCAAAATGTGACTATCAAAATGTCAAGGCAACGCTTCTCCTGAACTTTCCTACTGCCTGAAAAGACATTCTGTCTTCTCTTCTGTATTTTGAGCAAAAATTGCCAGGGTTCCCGGAATATTTCAATATCTCTTTGCAAAAAAATGGTAAGGAATGCAAAATATGTTGCTTATTAATTTTTTGACAAGTAAAACTTCCTCAGCTACTTTGAAGAGGTTAATTTTTTCTTAAAAGGATCCTGCTTCTCTTAATTCACGTAGCTATTCCAAACTTTTCGCCGGTAATTTACATGCGCCAGTATTCCTAAAGAGGATAATTGTAATCGCGCGGTAAAAATCGCGCAAATAACGTATCGTAGTAAATTTACCGGAGAATTCGACGCTCGTGTGTGTTTTCGTCGATAAAAGTAATGGCGTCGCGTGCCTGGACTAGGCTCGTTTAAAAAAAGAAAGGAGGACTCGGTAACTGACCACTGATACTCGCCGCTTTGCATTCTCATTTCACGGAAAAAAAACGTTCTCTGAAATAGCGCGATAAAAGTTTAATCCCCTTTCCGTTTAAGTCTGCTTTTTAAAGTAAAATATGACCCATATTCCTTTGAAAAAGGATTAATTTTATCGGAGATCGCTGTTAAATAAATTAGCACGACGGGGACGTCACTCGTCTCGGAATAATTTATTCTAAGAATAAACGAATGCGATAATTCGAAGAGCTAATTAAATTTATTACATTAATTATCGGTGCTGGTTGCTAATTTATCCCCTCGCGACGAGTAAGTGCAATGAACAACGTCATTTGAAGACTACGAGAGTTTAATAATGCCTTTTGTGTCAAACGGATTTTCATGTTCTGTGATAATGTCCAGACGAAGACATTAAAATTTGTACAAGTTAATATGTAATTAAAATATATTACTATTACGATATTAATATTTCTCGTAATTTTATAAGAATTAGTAGATGTTCGATTGAATTAAATTTTAATGCATATCGTATAAGTATGTGTTATAATTTAATTTAATTAAATTTGTGGAACCTACCACTGGTGAGCTTGACAGTAGTTAACATGTAAATAAAGAACATACGATAAAACTAATTCTACGACAAATCACAGAACATTATGACATTTATAAAATTTTATTATCAGCTCTCTTTTCTTTATTTCGTGAAATAAAAATTCATCCACAGCGAGGTCGAAGTATTCAATAATTCATCATTAAACAAAAGACATACCTTATCGAAACTTAATACATTATTTTAAATCTATATGTATTATTTTCGTCTATGATTACTGCTTTCACTAATTTCGGCATCCTGACTATTAGCGTCCTTACAGTTAGATAAAATCCTTATACATATCTAACACAGTGATGGCCACCGGAGCTGCGGTCTTCCCCCACTCTACGACCATTCCTCTCACGTAGGCTGTGATCTGTGACGTCGATGGATCGAGGGGAAACGAGGAGTGAACTGGAGGGGCCTGAAACGAGGGGAATGGACTTAGAGTGGGAGAAGGCCGCACCTTCAATGGCCATCACTGCCCTAACAAATAAAAATTGAGACTAAGACTCTGTGGTTTTAGTGCATTCAAAAAATCAAGCACATTCGAAGCCTACAAAATAACTGCATTTATATCTTTAATTAGCTAGATTTATTAAACTATTCATCTACCCATTTATATACTGAATTATTAAAGCTAATAGTGTGCTTAATTGAATACAAAACAGCAGAAGTATAAAAAAACAAGTAAAATATCACATATTCAACAAAAGTTGCAAGTGTCCTAATACTCATGGACGGCAGCGTACAAGTGTGTGAGCTTTTAGCAACTGATAACAACGTGTTTCAGGTTCGCTCTGCGTGCGCCTCATCGCGTTTCCTTGTATCGAAATCATGCATCGTGCAAATAAATACTTCATAACAACCCGGTGCACGTAATCACTCTTGTCTGTCACGCTTCGTGCTAGGAATACGGTGAACCGAAGTGACCAGTGAACCTAATGCTTTTATAGAAAATCATCGTTATCCTATGGTTGACTAGATAGTTCGAATAAACGAGAACGAACGTCATCAAGTATGAAATTTAATCATTTGCTCCGTGTAATAAATTCTTCTGTCTGAACAATTTGGTAATGATATAAAAATTGTTTAATTATGCACGTGAAAGACGATTTTGAATTTTATTGTAACACGTGAATATGCCTCTACGTTTAATCAGATGAACAAATTTATCTGTGCTTTGACTCTATTATTATTTCCTTATGGAAATAAAAGAGTCAACAATTTCTCTGATCAGTTATAATATCGAACAAGCAAATTTTTTTATTTATTCACACAAAGACTTTAAAGTGTATTCTGATGTTTACGCGAACACTAAATTAGATAACGATCATATTTCCTTCGGGTAAAACAAATTAATGGATACAAGTAAATTTTTAACTACGCTGCCAAGGATTTTTAATAAAAAATGCAGCAGGTAATAGATTAAGATACAACGGTCCTTAAAAGAAGAAACGAACTCAGAGACTGTGTATCAAAGATTAAACAATTCCAAAGATGCACTGAAAGTTTTATAATTATATAACTCCAATTAAGAACAACATTTCTGATGTAACAAAGGAAAACATTCTGCGTTTAGTAAATAACCAACGGCAACAAGTTCTTATACTCTCAATGTTTACATAAACAAAAGTGAACAAACTCGTATAAATGAAATGCATTACTGTGTTTCCAGTACTCTGCTTAAATAAATATTAATTAAAAAATTAATAACGAAAAACTCTTGGCGCTGATTTCTCGTGACTGCAACGAGTTTAACAAACTTTAAAGAATTAAATAAACATGGCTACTCTAAATCATAGTACACCATCCAAAAGATGGTTTTAGAATCACTAAATATTATACACTATTGTAGAACTTCACGAACAATTTATATACATTTTTTATTTATTAACAGGTGATTTTACTTCACATAGTAACCCGAACAATTGCAGCTCCACTTTTAAATCAATGCCAAATAGATTAGAAACTATAATACAAGCTTAGGTATATGCAGTAATATTTTAAAATTCGTTTGTTGTATTAATATAAAATATATTAACAATGGAATACTTTTGTAAGCCTTACACTGGAGTAAATCTCCAAATAATTTTCTTCTGCATAAATATTAATTCACTTCCAAATTGTTATGTAACATTGCAGAGTGAATTAAAAAATATTTATTAAAAGCGGACTCCTGATTAGTATTTACTTTCAAACTTTTACGATTAATTATACGTTTATCAAGCTCACGGAAGAAATTCCGAAATTTAGCGACTATAACCACCTTAGCGTTTTTACCGAACAAAGTGCTGCGTAAACAAATTCATCCTAACGACATACGCGCCATTACCCTCTTTCGTCCCATTACGATGCGATATACACAACCACCAAGAGTAAATTGGACGAGCAGAAGCTTAATTCTTAGTTATCAGTAGACAACCCTTCGTTTCAGCCACGGATTACTTAATTCCGTGAAATTAGTGCAACCAGCCCAAACGATCCCTTCTACGGTGCTCACGAAGCAAAAGATCGTAGGCTACTGCTGTAACGAATCGATTAGGTCGATCGATGAAACTCAGCCATGACAGAAAAGGGAGTTGTTGATTTATGAATATAAACGAAGAAGAATAAATGATTGGCACGGTAGGTCACCGTATGCCTTTAATATCCAAAAATCAATTCGCATTAGACGATGAAGACGAACTAGGTCAGATCACTCGAATGGAGCTTTCGACGCAAGATATTCAGGTAGCTGGATGATCACTTCGATATCCCTGCCATTGATTACTTCAAAATTTCATTATTTCATTTTCCTTCGGAATAAAAGTAAAAACGTATTTCTTAATCAGTGGTAAAGTCTCGTCTTCCTTGGAGGAGTTTCTCTTAAATCGCCAAGGGAATTCTTCTGTTCTTCTGCCAGAAATACAATTGAACTCTCTCTCTCTCCTGTTCAGAAAGTGTATAAAAAATTACGCTTCATTTCCTGAGACATATTTAGTGTCAGATGCGCACAAACAATTCTGTTTTACGTAACTCTATCGGTGATATAATAGTACATTATCAGGTGGTCCCAAAGTTCTTTTCGTAATTTGCATGCTCTGCAAATCACCTCGATCAGTATTTTGCCAGTAAGTCAAAGGAATTTTCGAAAAATAGCATCGTGAGGCTTCCGGAGATTTGAAGGAAGGCGACGGAACAGAATGGATTGTACATACTTCAATAATATTCCATCGTTCATGAAATTTCGTACACTCAATATCTAGCAAGAAAACGAAACGAACTTTCAGGATATCCTGAAATGATATACATACAGAATAACTGCAACCGCGGATCCATATTTCCAAAATTGCACCACCAGAATGCTTTAGCCGCTTCTAAACTTTTTGAATTTGTCTTGAGCCTCGTGGACACTAGCAAACAACTTGTGACGTTTTCTGCTAGAGTTAGTGCAGACACGCCTGAGAGTGAAGCCAGCAAGTTCAGTTTGCTTGGGACAGTTGACCTCAGGAGCGTGTACACGGTCGCTGACGTCACTCTGGCAAAAAATGTTGCAAGCTGTTTGCTAGTGTCCACGAGACTTTAATACTCTGACTGCCATGTCATATATGGGTGACGTTCAGATTCAATCATTATTTATTTGATCATTTGTGGTATTCATAAATTTATTTACTAAAGTTTAATAGTACCAATAAGAAAACTGTGAATATTCCTATGGGATTCGTAATCGACCATTCATCGTATTGTAAGCAAATTTGAGACAACCGTTTCTGTTGTCGATAGAGCTAAGTCTGTAAAGGCAACGAAATGTGAGAAATCATGCGAATATTGCTGCTGTTAATGAAAGTGTACGCGATAACTTCGATGAGGAAAATCGATTCCTCGTAGTCCACAAGAATTGGGTCTTCCTCAATCCCTACTGTTAAGTGGCCACCAAGATCTTGAGATTTAACGCCATTAAATTCTTTTTTATGGGGCTTTTTTAAGTCAAAAGTCTAGGCAAATAAACCGCAAACTATTGAGTGCCTTAACCTCTTCAGGGACGAATTTTTTACAATATTTTCAAATCATTGATTGTCAAGCAGAATAAAATATTATCAACGCTGCCATACGACAAGTTTTTTGTTTTTATTGTTGAGAGATTCTGTTGTGAACAGTTCTCCACCAGATTTTAATTTTTCTTTCACTGAGAATAATTTTAATTTAAAAAACTAAACGTACACGTAGGTGTCAGTATCCCTGAAGAGGTTAAAGGCAACATTCCTCGTGTTATTGGCGAAACAGAGCCTCAAGTATGCGAAAAAGTTATGAAAAACTGGCTTCGTCCAATTAACTCAGTTAATGAAAGCCGAGGTGGTCACTTAAACGACACTGTGTTTCATACTTCATGTCATTTAATGTACTTTTACGTATCATTTATATTTCAATCACGTGTCTTTTCTTTTCAATTTTAACTTATACAGCGTTTATTGAAAAATCCTGTACATATTGAGGTATTATACTGAACACTCATGGGCGTGGACAGTACACGGTGAGTCGCATTGTCAAACGCCTATAAGCCCTGAAAGCAGTCAAAGGCTTAAAGACTGAAAACTCCTTGTCCCTTGAAGTCACTACCCACCAGTTTGAACAATCCATATTCTACACCTACTGTTAGAGAGTCAATCATTTGTAGGCATTTGTACGGACACAGGTGTGTCGTAGGCCGGCAACAGCCAACGGTTGCCGATTGCGCGACGAGAGACAACAATGTATGTAGCCGTTGAAGCTGTTCGTCGAAGAGGTCGACGACTCTCGATCCCCTGCGAGTCTTTTGTTTCTGACATCACGCGTTCATCGAAAAATCGTCGCAGGGCTCGAGGAACAGCTTTGGCGGCAGTCGAGCTCGAGCAAGGATATTGAGAGGTTGACTCAAAGCCATTCCGTGTTTTTTTTTGTTATGTGCACTATTCTTTGATAATTTGATTTAAAATATATATATATATATATATATATATCGCCATCCACACATTATTCCACCAACAACTCATCTCACACACTCACACAAAAAATAGATTAAACAGATTCAAACGCAAACGTGTCACTTCAATATACGGTCCCAAGCCGTTCAACTTGGGTGGTCCTTCATCGCAGAAATTAGACGGCACGCAGTGCAATAAACAGGGCTCGACCAAACCCTAACACCTACCATAAACAAAGGAAACATTGCAGTACCTGCGACCGGTGCAATTTCCTATGCACCAACCCAATAAATCTTCAGCTTGCACCGTCGATTTCGTTCGAAATGCACACTTGAAGTTGTTCAGTCTTCAGATTCGCCGCAGCATATTTATCATCCCTTCTTTTAATGTTTCCTCGAAAACGGCCGCCGATATAAACACGAGGAAACGAGCGACAAGGGGAGGCGTAACTTCAAAGGCTGCTCATTGTTAGCGGCAACAGAGACGCAACGGAGGAAGAGAAGGAAACAAAGGAGCGAGCAGGCGGTTCTTTTGAAATCATCTGCTCTCTCCTTCTTCGTCTATCTTCGCTTTGTGGGATCGTGCACACGCGGGGATCTATCGTTCCGCGGAAAGGCCTCGCGCATCCCTGAGAAATATGTCTCCTAGGGGTTACTTTCAAAGCGTATCGCGAATAGGAAGACGACGATTCATCAGCGGCCGAGTTTCACGGATATCTCTCGTCTCCCGATTTTTCACGGTAACCAGCTTCGCCTCTATCACCGAAATTGCGACCGAACGTCGACCGATTCGCCCTTCGAGCTGGAAAGGTTCGATGCAACGGACACTGGTTCAGCCAGGTGCATCGAGGGTAAGATTTGAAATCGAGATTTTATACTGCTGTCGGAACCAAAGACTCATTCCTTGCTTCGACAAACGATTATCTGATTATTCTAAAACGTTGTACAGGGTGTTTATGGTAACGGAGCCCTCCTGATTGTTGAAACACTTTCTATCGGAAGTATATTATCATATATTATCTGACGAAATATAAATACAGCGACCGAAGCAAGTATACGTACACCGTAACACATTCGACTTTAACCCCTTGCCTTAGAATAACGAGTCACACTCGTGATACAGATTATGAGCTATAGATTATAAATACACTGCGGATGTTTATGCAAATATACATTTTCAGACTTCCGTATTTCCTATGTTAATGCGTTAAAATAAATGAAACTTGAACAAGACTGCATTTGTTCCTTGAAATGTTCAAACTATCTATTGCTTATTTTATGAAATTATTAAATGACCATCATTCATTAATTTGGATGTATTAAATTGCATAAACATCCGCTGTCTAGTTATAAATATCAATTTCGCTCAAATATAAATTCTTGAAAATTGTATATTACGACACCACTAACTTTTAAAGGATCATCTAAAGCAACCTGTGCATGTTGATAAATATTCTTCTTAGATTTCACCTTTAGAACACTCGAATAAAAAACTTCAGTGCAGGTAGCTACTAAAAAAATCATAAGGCAAGGGGTTAACCTGAAATTATTTTGTATGTAACAGCAAAACTCAATCAAAATTTCTTAACGTCAAAATATGAAGAATGATCATCGCTTGACGCACAGGGAGAGATGTAGCGATATCACTCACTGTCTGACAAATGCTAGTCAATTGTTGGTGTCCATGAGCAGTTTGTATCACTTCATAAAACATGTCAAGTCGTTGTAATAAAACAGTATTAATTCTTTAAAACTTGTTTCGTTCATTACGTTATTTATGTTCATATTCACAAGGAATAATTCCACAGTACAGTGGAAAAAACAGAAATACGACGAAATTTCTGTAGCGATTATACCCAATTGGAGAATGTCAGACAATCATAGTTACAATATCAGAAGACTGTGAATACGCCCCTGTTAATCATAAATGCTGTCACGTGCATTTGTTTACAGCTACCGACTCGACTCGGTGAACGTATTATAGGTTTTTAACCCTTTCGCCTCTAAGTACGACTATAGTCACCCGCCACTTAATGATCTGTGGATACTAAAGGCGACTTCAGTCGACCTTCACGAACTGATCTATAGGTACTGCAGTCACTCGAAGATAAAAAATTGTACAGTCAACAGGTTTATCATTGGACGTCACGGTTTTTTAAATTAAATTCTGTATTTAAATGTCACTTTGTTCTTTGTACTGAACAAATATATGGCTCACACGACCGTACCGTATTCTCGGTTTTTAGCGTAGCGAAAGGGTTAACACGTTGACTATCACAGTGGAAACTCCCATACCTGGCCAGACACACTATAATATATCAATAAAATGTCAACTCTCATTAACACATTCGCTACCATAGTCGATTCGAGAAAAACGTCCACCACACCCCACGCTTTATTTTTATAAATTATCTCTGTCACACATGTATGACGTCGGGCTCTCAAAACAGAATCGACGCGTCACGCATACGTGACGCTGGTAGTGTACGTGTTAAAGGGATTTTTGACTCATCCGGAGTTTCTTGAGGCAGAGAGAAAACGCAGAAAAGGGCCAAAAGAAATGAATCACAGGCTGACGTGCGGGGAAAGTTCGTGACATGGTAAAGTGTTGGTGCATGACTCAGTCGGTGTTGTTACAGCATTCCATAATTTCATTCGCATCGGATTTGCAGGGGCGTCGCCTCGGTCCAGAGAAAATGTAGGACTGGGGAATAATTCGCGAGGATTGTCCGAGGGTGATGAAGGTAGACGGAGGTAGTTTTTCTTGCAATTTCCAGCCCTCCTGCCGATTCGCCGGCACACGAGAACTCATATCGCGCCTAGAGAGCATTTTCGCCGGCCGAGAGTTAATTAACGTCACGTCGAACATAGGTAAAACCCCGTCCTTCGTCTTCCTCCGCGCGCCTCTCTGAACAATCCCCACTGAAATCCCGGGAAACCGTTATTTATGGCTGCTTTCTTCGATTTGTTTCGGACAGTGTTTGCGGAACACTCGCTCGTTGCCCTCCGACCTCATTTCTGCCCTTTTTTCTTCCCACCCTCCGCCTTGCTCCCAGTCACGGCCACCTTTTTCTCGTTACCCTCTCGGTCATCGCGTCTACAGGAATCTATGCCTTCTCGTAGCTTCATTTAACCCCTTGCCGTACCATCACGAGTCACACTCGTGATACAGAATGTGATTCACACGTTACAAATGCGAGTCTCACTTGAGTACTGCTCTTGTCAAACGAACGTACTGAACTGATTCAAAAATATTACAAGACAGTGTTTACATCAGTGATGGCCACGGGAGCTCCGGCCTTCCCCCACTCTAGGTCCAGTCCCCTCTTATAGGCTGTGATCTGGGATCACGATGGACAGAAGGGGAACGCGGAGCGAATTGAAGGGAAATGAAACGAGGGGAACGGACCTAGAGTGAAGGAAGGCCGGGGCTCCCGTGGCTATCAGTCGTTTGCATGGTAGTCAGCAAAGTCGTACATGAGATATCAACCGTTGCTAATAAACAGTTGAATGAAGAACTCAGTTTGCTAAAGAATTACTGGAAAATAGAAACGGATGTAACTAGGAAACAAGTGCAGATAAGATAAACGTTTGTATGAAGTTCTTGTATTGTTTATATGGGCTGAATCCATCGCTGAAGTTATGCCCACATATTATGGTACACCCCGTATAGTGGAGTGTCTAATAATCCTAATAGCTATTATTTGAATGTTCTGTTATCGACATGTTTTATTTCGTAAATCATATACTTTTCTCTGCAAGGTGGTGATGCAGGTACTGTACCTAGAAAAGATACAACGAGGTTGTAGCTTGCACCCCCAGGTAGCTGAAGCAATTGATACTGCGGAACCGAGGTTCGTATACGGTGCGCAACAGTAGGGTTCTGACCAGTAAAACAACAAATTCATTTGTCTAAAGTGCCATATTGGCTGCCCTACGCCCACTTTTTCTCATGTCCTTCCAGGAGTTTGTTGGAGGGAGGAGATTTAAGAAAAACTTGGTGGAGATACTTCGCACGACCCTGACTGATTGTGAAGATCATTAATACGTTGAATGCCGTGGGAGTCACCGGTGACCCGCACCTCCAACTTAATTTAATTCAATAATTATTGACTATCAAAAAGTCTGAGCAAACTTCATAGTGAAACAATAATGTAGGGACAGAAGAACAAGATTGAGTATTCAAATCTTTTTTTTCTCTTCGCGATTTATATAAAAAATAGTAAATTACGTCGTGCCTGATTAGGTATGGCTATTTACACTGTGGCACTCGATGTGTTAAATAAGCATAACTGTGACTGTTTACAAATAAATATTGAAATACTAATAAAGTAGAAATTGTACAATATTCATTGTAAAATGTTTCGTTACTTAAAGGATTTTTCATAAATAGCCAAAAACAATTAATGTCTGCAAAAAGTTTGCGGTCTTCAAAGTGTTAATTAACCGTCGTCGTAATTAAGCTGGGCACAATTTTTAAAGCATAGATTTCTTAAGAAAAAATGAAATATATGAAGTATATTTTAATACTACATCCTTTTTAAATATTAAATATTGAAATTAAATAATATATATCATAAAACAGATAATTCAATTTTTTTCGTTTTATTGACAGCGTTTTCTGTTTTATTGAAACCATGCCGCGGGCCGCATGTTCTGAAGCTCTGCTTTAAGGTATCATATTTACAGTATCAATTTTGTAACTGCGATACTATATGCAGTAACGTTTTAGATTACCGATTCAATGTTTTTACATGGCCTTTTATTTCAACGATATAATAAATGAACAACCTGTACATCCGATTTGAAAAAATTAGACCTATTTACATTTGGGAAATTTTGTTAGAAAACTTCATCAACATGTGACCTGTGAACTAAAATAAATTACAATGCAAAATAATATTTCATATGGCATTACTTTGTTGAACGAAAAGGTTTCAGCACCGAAACGCGTTTCAACGACTAAATAACCATAAAATAATAATACATTACATGGAATACAATTTTAAACAATGTTAGTTTGAATGTACTAATTTTAAGTCCAATATTGACTTTTTAAAAAAAATCGGATTCCATAAAAAGTGTGCGATTGCGCTTCAAAGAATATTATGCAAATATGAGTTGTTTATTAAAAAAAAAAAAAAACTGAGACCGGAAAAATACATATACTGTTATACTGTTTGACTTTCTCCTCCGCCATTCTTTTTTTATCCATAATTGAAAAAGAAATATGACTTGTCCAAGTTGCGTGACTCACTGTGTATGCGACGTTCAGAGGGAGTGGTGTGTATTCAGTGGATAGTATGGCATATATTAATGCTTATTTGCGGAGCAAACATTACCTTTCGCTATTCAACTTTAATTCCTTCCATAATCTATATGCAACTATCGAAAAAATTGAATACACTGCGAATCAAAAGTTCACACGCGCCCTACTTTTTAACCAAACCGCAGTCCCTGATAAATCTTCGATTGTTCTTTTCTGCCTAGTGATTAACATACCTTGTAAAATTATAATTACCACTAAGAACATTTAACCCTCTATAACCGGAATTTTCTTACGTATGACGAAATTGATAAGGTAGGTGCACCTAATATCGCCTACCAAATTTTAAATCGTTCTCAAGTAATGGGTAAGAGACATTTTTATATCGAATTAATCTCAAACAAAAGAGACATCATTTGCAACGCTGTCAATATAACATGTCTCTTT
Source organism: Macropis europaea (assembly GCA_916610135.2). Lineage (NCBI taxonomy): Eukaryota > Metazoa > Arthropoda > Insecta > Hymenoptera > Melittidae > Macropis > Macropis europaea. Next base: position 11,048,893 of record OU744344.1, on the reverse strand, counting down.
ATACATGTTTGGCTACAACTTCAATCCGTTGCCGATTTCTGTAAACGCTTTTTTTTTTAAATATTACGAGTAGGCGATATTACGTGCTAGGCGATATTAAGGGCACTTGCCCTGCATCAGATGAATAATAAAGATAAATGATAAAATTTGTATCACGGTATATAAACATAAATAAATATAATACTACGCGAACAGACTCCTCGATGACAGCATAGTCGTAGAATATAATTGTACACAGCGATAAATAACGGAAATAAAAGTTAAAAAATGTAGATATATAGGTATGTAACTTCCAAGTCCAACACCCCAACTAATTTTCATGATAAAGAGGAAAAATGGCCGTTCGGATGATCGAGGTTGCACCGTACTAGATTTCAAGCGTTCGTAACAACGTTATGTTTCCTTCTTCATTTGCAATCCATCGATTTCTGTCGATTTCGCTTGAATTGATCAATTCCGCGAACGTTGTTATTCGATGGAGTGTACAACCACGAGATGCGAAGCTAATTTAACTTTTCTCCTGCAACTTTTATCTCCGATCGTTCTCCGTCTCGCTCGTACCAATTTTTGCCCTGCCTTCGCGTCGTTTCGAGCTTGTCTGCAGACATTTTTTCTCCTGTTCGGAGACGATTATTGATGAAATTTTCACAGTGATGAATGAAGGTGCATCGGAATGAGGCAACTTAGCATTTCTGACATTTTATCGCGGCCGACGGCACAAATACGCGGCTGCCTTCTTTAATATCCGTCTGCATCGAACGTTCATCGATTTTCTTCGGCCATTGTGTCCGTTCTTCCGTGATCTTTGACGGGCCAATACTCCCGACAACGACGATTTTTTATTAACCTTCCATAACCGGAATTTTTTTACGTACGACGAAAATGATGGAGATTAATCATAAAGCTTCTATCGCGTGACATCAATATAATGATAAACGAACGGACTCCTTGATGGCATTATATTCGTAGAATATAATTGTACACAGTGTTAAACAACGAAATGTAACTTAAAAAATATAGATGTATAGGTATGTATCTATATTCCAAGTGTTAAACAACGAAATATAACTTAAAAAATATAGATGTATAGGTATGTATCTATATTCCAAGTCACATTATGTTAAAGAGGATTAAAGTTTTTCAAATTAAATACGAGGCAGTAAAAACTATACTGAGACTGTGTTTATGTGTGTAGTATAATTCTGTCTTGCAAACAATTTTAATTTAGTGGTATTCTAATGGATTTCTTCAAATCGGAGGATATATTTTTCTACAGTGTTGTACTCTTTCATGGAATTATAAATATGAAGTATCTTTTATTCTAGAGATGCTTGTAATGCATTTCAAATGAATTTTTCTTTGTATGAAGCTCCATTCTACGGAAAACGTGACTTAAAAATTTAAGTAAAGGTCTGCGTAATTATAGTAGTATTCATAATTGTTCAACCATTTTGGTTCGTGAAAAATTATTACTATAGTCACTGCAAAGTTAATTTATTGTTTTAAGTAGCTTGGTATACGACGTACTGAATATTGATTATTATTAGGTACATTTTTAATTATCTCAATTCATTTGTGTCTGCATGTATATCTATAGTTTTAGTACAAACTTAGCAACGTAAGAATAGTTATACATAGTACTGTAATTTGGTTTGTCATGTCTGATCATGGATGAGCCGTTTCCACTTGTCTTTAAAAAGTCTGTTATACGTATGAAGTTATTAATCATACATTTATTATACATGGAATTTCTTTAAAGAAAGACTGCATCGACGAAAGTGACACCGTCACAGTTTATACAACATTTTCTTTATATTTTTAATTATAGCATATTCAGATAATATTCATACGAAAACCTATGAGACACCCTCTGTACGTCAATCCTTCAGTTATACAAGTATCTAAACATCAGCAAAGCTATCAAAATTCGACTCTGTCTTCATCCTTTGATGATACCTTTGTTTCCATGGAACAGTCACTGACTGCCATGATGCGCCTCAAGTTTTCGATATTTTTATCGTGTTTAACTTGGACGTGTTCCGGAGTTTCAGAAGCTACGCGAGTGTACAGTCGCGCGAGTTTCAAAGTGTAGGCTTCCCTGTTGAAAGTCTGTATGTTTGCGGTTTCGGCGCGACAAGGAACCAGACCCGAGCTTCGCTTCAGTTTGTCGAAGACGAAAGCTCCGAGGTTCCACCATTCGAGACGTATCGCAGAAACTTCGAATCGCGCACTCTGAAGAACCGCCTACATCTGAAGTTTCAGAAAGTCCTACTCGATACATAATAGTTCATTCACTCGCGTCTCTGTATATAAATCCTCACGGAACCATGTAAAGTTTATTTCGATTTTATTTTTACCGACTATTTGAAAGTTAAATGTTTTTACTCATACATGGTCTTTTGACAACATCAAATTATTTAATAGAGACCGCCAGAACGGTGCATTTGTTGTATAGTATATTTTTTTAAATTACGCACACGTTAAATTTGTTAAAGGGGACATACTCTGCTAATATAGTTAATAATACCGATAGAATAAAATTTAATTGCATTTCGTTTCTCTATTCATGTTTTAAAAATGAATCTTTTCTATAATATAGACTTCCGGTCAAAAGTACTGGCTCACCCACTGTCACCGCGAATATGGTGAAAGCAACATTTAGTAGCTATATTAATTAAATAGTATGTAAATAGTTGAAAATAGACCTGTTCTTTCCAAAAAATTACTAACATTTTCCGTAATAATACAACAAAATGTATTAATGTACATGCATATAGAAAATATACACAAATGTTTTAACTACAAATTCGCATCATTCAGTGAACTTATTCAAATCTTAGAAATAAATTTCCCTAATGATTCCCATAAAAGATTTATAATAATTACGCCTAAAATGCAGCGTGTTAACTGGCGAAGAATTCGAACAGAAGAATGCTGCAAAGAAATAAACAACTTGATAACAAATTCTTAATAATAGAAAGAAACATATAATTAACTTACTCGTAAAGTTTAAAGGAAAATAAAATGTACAAATGAGCTGCTGATGAGTAGTTTCTAAATGAGATAATCCTCCTATATTATGTCTATTTTTTCGTCTAAAATAAGCAAAATCTTATGCGAGTAATCAATTGTTAATCGTGTCACTGCCCAATATTTTTAAATTTGCTGCTTCTATAAACAGGCGCCCCATAGCAAATGTCAAAGGGACACGAAAACAGGTATTTCTAATGCAAACGGTATCCTAGCCTCGAGACGTAAAATACCCAGACGGTAGTTTGAGAATTCAATTTCCTTTTTCCTGTTAACTTCATTCTCTTACGACAGTTACCAGACGATAACCGTGCAATAATCGTTTACAATTTCGGAATTTTTTCGCACGTACGTGTTTCCTGTGCTTCGAACGATCTTGGAAAATACAAATTTCTACATGTAAGCAATCTCTGAACGCAACGATAATCTCTTACAACTGAAATTCAATCTTCTCCACAACGATAGCTTCGTTCTCTCATAACAGTTGCCACAACGTTACTTTTTAAAGCTTTCGATCCTCGTATCTTTGAAATCTACAAGTCTCACAATTTTCAAAGAAATATTTCAAAGAGCGTTTTTAAGTGCGACAAGAAATTCAGGATTTTGTTGATTCTTTTTACGAATACCTACTTCTAAGATAGAATAAATAGATCCAGAATTTAAAATAAAGTTTTATTTTAATACTTTCACGACGCTGTTATTTGTGGAAATTTTGGAATGCACGGGTTGAAAAATATATGACGAATCTGCAGGCAATTAAATTATAGTACATTTGTAAGCAAATTTGTAATGAATTGAAAATTTATGAGAGATTGAAAATTTGTTCATTTTCCAGAAAAGCGATTTTAAAAATTTGTTAAATACGTAACAAAGAAATAATTTTATTCCATACTTTTACTTGTCTCTTTTAAAGAAGAACTGTTAAACTAGTGGGACAAGGGTAAGAAAATTAATGTTCAACGTATCGATAATTAAAAATATGTGCAACTGTTGATTTATTTATGCTTGAAGTCAACGATTTATAGGATGACCTGGTAATTTTATTCTTTGTATTATTCTGAGTTTCAGTCAATAACTAACACGCGTTATTCGAATCGAAAATGTAAGGAATTTGAAAGTTCGTAAATATTATGCTTACAAAATTCTCTAAGGTTTAACGAAGGAGCATGGAAAGCAGAAGGTTCTATATAGGTGCAATAGTAACCCCGAGACGCCAAGGGATGCAGCTGGAATTTAATTTCCTTTTCCGCGTTAACTTCATTTTCGTAGAAGTTACCGGTCGCTAATTGTGTCATCATCTTTCGCAGCTCTGAACTTTTATCACATATTTTGTATATTCATGAGCTTGCCAAATTCTACTACGCTTCTACAAAACATTTTCCTATTAATAACACAAACGTGACAATTTTCAAATATTTATACATTGAAATATTTTGAAGATCGACAATGTGCATCGGTAATATTTATTTCAAAACTACATTTCTATTCAATGTCTCTTTAACCCTTAGGAACTACCATAAAAAAAATCACGTTAACCTTAAGGGTGAAATTTCACCCCTGATAGCCTTTAAGGGTTAATTATGTCACTAAATCTCATGGCTTACTTAAAATAGAAATGAATCTAGACTCACTGTAATCATGTACACCAATATTTACAATTACAGAATATTTGGAATGATCCGACTTTTCCCGTCAAACTGAAATGTTTATAAAAAATAATAATTTAAACATTAAACACTAGTTAAGCTCATTATTTATTAAAATACGCTCGGACTGTTCCTTGATATAACGACAAATACACTTTCTCCCAAAAAGCAATAACGATAAACTATAAAAACCATAAACAGCATATCATTTGGAACCTCGAACTTTCCTTTTTTAAATTCCAAGTCACATTCATTCTCTCTTATTCGACTTCACGGACATCGAAAAAATTAAAAACAAACTAACAATATAAACTTCTAAAGCTTGAAAGAAGAATCCATTTAAAGGGGTGGAAGGGTTCAGCAAATTGGGAATAAATGCTTTTCAAGTCGAAAAATAATAAAAAAAAAAGAATAATAACCACGAAGCACGTAAATGTGTTTATTGAACAAGGCCACGTGACACTGGCAAATAGTGCAACATTTATCATTTCCACGAAGGGAAATACAATATAAATGAGACTATCGAATGTATTTCTTGATGACCGTGCAGAACGCAGCCGTCAGCAATAGTTCGAGCGATATTCATTAACTAATAACATCGGATCGCAATTACTTGATTAATAATCCGTACGTGCACGACTGCACACATCTGACAGACTTTTGCATGCAAACAAAGGATACCGAAAAATCAATACGGTGGATTATTTGAATTGAGATACGTACACAATTTACAGAAATATAAATGAAAAAATTTTTTTTTAATATAAACGTTAATGAATAATTTCTGTTCCATTTTCTGTTGTTAATATTATAGTAATCGAGAGAGTTCAATGTTCTAGTAATTTTGTCTATTTTATTACGTAAGATTAAATAATCCCCCTCGAATCATATTTTACTCCTATTAATTATATTTTATAAAAATAGGTTCTATATGAAGACTAGTTTGTCACTAGTCTTGAATGAACACAGTCATTGTTATATTGATAAATAAAATTTCTCATAATCTGTAGCTCGCAGTAAAGGGAGGTTTCAGTTCAATAGTCCAAATAAGTTTCCATATATGTTTTTTAATTCAATGCGTATTTATAGACAAGAGTTTATGAGTTATACGTAAACAATTTTATCCCTCATTCTACGATTCTCTGAATAACCGCATGGTCGAAGGTTTAGAATTCACGAGCTCCACTGCTGTGATCGATAACGAAAGTTAAAACACATAATTTATTTTCGACAATATTCTAACAGTCAAAATAGCTGTAGCTTCAAATTTTTACACATTCATGTCCGGCGGGGACTTGTATTCGCAATATATGGATAACAATTTGTGTCACGAGTCTGACTGTAGATTATAAGGTTGACAGTTAACACGTTGACCGCCACAGTGGAAACAGGCATTCCTGGTCAGTCATGACATACATTGTCGTTTTTTAATAAAAATCATACAGAAAAAAATGAAATAAAATTCTACACCAATGTTTCAATCTTAAATTTTCACAGAGTATTGTCAGAATCATTAGTTATTTAATTAAATAAAGTTTGAAGCGTTGGTCACCGGTAACCCCCACGGCAGCCATCGTGTTAACCTGTCAGCTCAAATGGAAAGTACAAAAATATATTCTTCAGCAATTTACTTCAGTACAGAATCTACAGGGTGTTAAAAACTATTATCAACCGATATTGTCCGAGTCATAACCAATTTTCAAAAAATTGCAAATTGGACTTGGGCATATTTTCTACCAAGGTACAGATGTAAGGACTCATCGATCGAATCGGTTACAAATAATCGAAAACATTCGAGTTCCCGGACATCGGTTAGCGAACAGACGCGACGAAAATTGCCCCAAATCTTTCCACCTGACACGGGACCCGGATGACAGCTAATTGCACAGGATTGCCAATTATGGCAGTTCCAAAGCAGTCTGTCCCATCTCGACCATGAAGATTGCCCTCGGAGGAATCGCGAAAGCGATGAATGTTGAAGGAGAACCCTGGTAAATTCTCGCTCAGTTTAGTCTCAACGGGGTATTACGGGTACAAATGCTCCCGCGAACCGGAAGTTACCAATGCCACTGCGATGAATTAACATTTCCCGTTTACAAACAGTATCTGCGGTATAGGTGTGTCAGAGGTCAAGAGAGATGTAGGATAACAATTGGAGAACAAACTCCTTCCGATTGTGAGAGAGGTACTTGGGAGCTGTTGTGGCTAAGACAGTAGTAGATGGTATGATCATGCTGAATTTTCGAAATGGGCGAAGCTATCGTGACCTAAAGACTCTTTGGTAGGTCAAAAACAGGGCAGCCATGATGCAAGACATCAGTAGATGCTATGATCATGCTGAATTTTCGAAATGGGCGAAGCTATCGTGACCTAAAGACTCTTTGGCAGGTCGGAAACAGAGCAGCCACGATGTCCAGGATTCCTTGACCTGATCACTTATTAGCGAACGGTCCTAATTGTGAAACAGTCCTAAGTACTTATGCCTGCCACATGAAGCGATGTCGTCAAGGTTAAAGCTTGATTCCTGGAAACCAGAGGAGCCTAGAAATTTCCCAATTTTAGAAATTCTCCAGGTGACTCAGCGATCAGCAAACCCTCTACAGCTGAATTCAGAACTCCCACCTCGAAACTTGGTGCATTCCTCCAACTGATCATCAATTGGCAACACAAGATGCTAACAAAAGCAACATCTACACCAAGGGGGAAATATTAACAAACTAGAAGAACGAACTCAGTTCCCAAACAGCAAGTCACACCGACATCTAGATCAGACTCTTTGCAAGACTAATTGTAAGTGTAACGTTCAACACAAATATAATGTATAAAGTCACCTGGCAAATATCTACTTATTTGCTAAAGCCTGATCCACTCAGAAACTGCGTGGGTCAAAGACTTTTCAGTATGTTTGAGAACCTTCAGCAACGTTTGGGGGTGAGTTTCTGGGTCCAACTGCGGACGGAAGTTACTTTGATCCTGCGTTACTTCTTCGGTTCCTGTGAACCGTTGCCTCCAATCTCTGGCTTACCCTAAGGAATTCCAGCGTTTATGGTACGACAGTTTCCAGTGTGGAATAAAGGATTAAAATCAAATATGAAAAAGATTATGAAATCACTCCGGGGACACGAAGGTATCGATAGAAATCAGGTGACTGGGGTACAAATTGGTCTACACAAATTTTGAAACAATTTTCAGCAACACAGGTAACAATATCATTTTCAATCATGAGGAGTGATGTTAGATTCATAGACGGTAGCGTAGCTCACAGTGTTGCTACTTCGTGTATACCTTTTTCTATTCTTTTAATGGTTAAGTAACATCTTCTGTACTAAAGAAAATATTTAAGTAATATTATTAATACTTTTAGGTTCAATATCCGATGCTTCTCCGAGTTTCGTCAAAATATACATGATACATCATTTAAAATCCTGAAAATTACATGCGATAAAATAATTGTATGGTACTAAGAACTTTCGAATATTCGTTACAAAAATTTTCTGCAGAAATCACTTTGAAATGACAATATAGCTTGTTCTATTCATTTAACCCTTTAAATATGACTATCAATTAGAGTCGACAGCTGCCATACGCTCGTATAATAACGTATGTCAAGTATAGTTGACAGCTGATAGTTCAGATCAGTTATGCATATCAGTTACGCGTAACTGCACTATTTTTATTCACAGCATGATGTATTATGAAATGTCAAATCAGGTGACCAGTACTGTAAATGAAAAAATGAGCCAAATAGAAAATAAATAAAAATTCTTTAGTGCAAAGGAATCAATTGAAATTGTCTGAAAGTGTACATTTCTGTACGTGTACTTACAAACAATATAAATTACTTTTATTGAGTAACAGCTTTAATTAACCGAAGAACACCTGTATACATTTATAAATCAAATTATCGATATTGAAATGTTCAATTTTTTCACCGTGAAAAAATTCATACTCACTCTATCAATAATACATTTGGAGTATCAGAATTATTAATAAAAAATTATTATCACGCTCAGATTAATTTAAAGATGCAAAATGCAATTACACCTGGCACCAAAATTTCTACTTCAATAGAACATTATCAAAAAACAGCAAGCGTAAATGAAAAAAAAACAAAATTCCAACTTTCTCTGAAGTTCATCAAATTCATATTTCCTCCACTTGCATACAACAAGAAATACAAATAATGATATCAACAAATTGAACGTAATATGAAAGAAACACCGTGTTAAATTTAAAAAATTACTTTCTACTGAGAAAGCATCCACGTGCTATACCTACAAAACACCCGTTATAACGATTTACGAAATGTCCCTTTAGGACAAATTGTAAAGATGATTGAAGTTAACAAAAAAAATTTTTAATAAATGTGTAAACGTATAGAGAAGAAGAATTATAAATTTTCCTCCAGAAACATTGCTGCCTCTTGAGTCCAGCCTGGAAAAGTGTTTCAAAGCCAAAGCATTGATATCGGAAAGCCTTTTTGGAGTAACGTTCGCATGCTATTTGCCGTGACACGTTCCAGCCATGTTATTTTGATCGTCACTGCCTTTCTGCTTGACTCTCGCCGTTATCGGTGTAGAAAAGCCAACGAACGGCCAATAAAATTTCGCCGTCAGCGTTTTTCGCATTACACCTCACCGTGAAGCGTTCGTACATTGTTCTTGCGGGGTGGTTTCACGAATCTGTGAGGTGGAAACGAGGTTCTGGGTGGGAATCACCGGCAAACGGAGACACGAAATCGTCCCGAAACGCATAACAGAGTGCACGCTCCGGGCGGATCGTTCGCAAGATGCATTTTCACGGTCGGATAATGCACTGGAATTCCCACGGTCGCAGGGAAGTCGTTCTTTTTCACTCGGATCGTTTGAATCTGACTGAAACGGAAGGCGTGTCGAATCGAAACACGGCTACAGGCCCGGACGTTACAGAAATAAAGTTTTATTCCGACGACTGTTCGCTGAAAATTGTTGTCATACAAAGAGACGACGAGGTCCTTCGGGTTAACGATTTGGATCAAATTTTATGCAATGGAAGCAGTCTGTATGTGCTCGTGAATATGAAAGTGACTCGAGTCATTATTTTACCATTTGAGGCTGTGTTTTCGATCGATACAACAGAAAGTAATTGAAAAATTGCATTTTTCTAGATTGATGGCTTGGGCCACTTTCATAATCACCGGCATATGCACAGATTAATGTATGGGGCTTATAGCACCAGTCTCTGAAGATTTTTTGAGAAATTTCATCTGTAAATTTTAATGACAATACTGAACTGTAATAGTAAAGTTTGTGTGTTGATGCTTTTATATTATAAATAGTAAAGCTTTATTCTGTTGTACTGATCACGATTTGTTTAAATAAAATCAGTATAGCAGACATAAATATTAAACAAGAATGTACTCTCTAAAAAAATGCCTGAGGAGTGGATTCTGTTATTTGAAAACTGTGTGTAGGCCGCTTAAAGTTAGAAACAGTCCACATAATTATCCTCTGATTTTTTAACACACGTTCCATAAAAATCATATCTTTATTTTTCAATATGTTAACCTGTTAGAAGGACAACAGATTTACTTCTTAAATAAATGAAACAACCTCTACGAAAATGGATTAGACAAACACCAACTTAATTCATACAAAACAGAATAAGAAAATTTATTTACAGGTACCATATTAAAAAACTTCTGACCCCACTATCAACAAGAGACAACAATATTACGATTAAATCTGGACTACTTATCAAAACACCGTACGTATAATCGACAGATAGCAACTGTACCATAGCAACGTTCGAGAAATCGAGGCCTGTCGAAGGATCGGCGCTCAACAATGTCAGGCAACAATTTCGGGCGACTCGCCCTGTGTAAGGAGGAAACGGGAAGAGAGGAAGAGGTACGCGAGCAAGAATTTCGTGCGTGGCTGGAGGAACAAGGTATTCGATATGCACCGACAGTCGAAGGATTGTTTGCGGTCGAATGGAAGGGCTGTTTGCGTTATTACGTCTCTGCGCGTCAATCAGTGCGTCAAGTACGATCAAAGCTGGACGAGGATCAGCCGAGCTTAAACTCGAGCCCGTGCCAGATGCACTTGCAGCTGGAGTGTTCGCATCCGAAGCGGGGATATCAAGAGAGGTGCACCGAACCTCTGACAGACGTTCGTGTCTACTTTTCTGATCGGCTGTTCCTTATTCCCTCAGCGGATCTATCAGCTATGGACAATAAGATTTCGTTGAAACGTTGCACAGTATGGTTGCTCAGTGCATTTTTATTAGGTGAGTGCAAAGGTTCTGTCGGTTTCTGCATTACTTGCTAGCGGCTTTGTTTCGTTCAATTTACTATTATACATAAAAATTGGCAGTTGTCCTATACCAAACTACAGATAACGAATAAAAGATCGATTCAATGTGGACCTACGGAGCAGCCGGCTCGAGTAGAGTCAGCAAAAGTAACCAAAAGAAAATCAAAACAGCACAATCGAAATTAGTAAGAATAATACTTGATGCACCCTGGTACGTGAGGAACGATGGCATAGAGAACACCCTAGGCGACCCAACGGTCGAACAGACACTCAAAACCATTAATAGAAGACACTGGAACAGGATCAACTCTCATGAAGATCCAACGATGAAAGACTGCATGATACCAATATCAAGAAGATTATATAGAACACACCTATTGGACAACTGTCCGGTACCTCTACTGGAACATCGGTGAAAGTGAGGAGTGAACACGAGTGAATGTGTGCAAAGATGGAGTAGAATGAATGAGAGGAGTGAATGATTGGAATGCGTGAATAACAGGGAATATAAATAATTTAACATGTCTACAAACAGTAAGATTGGTACATGAATTAGGGAGATTTATAAAAAAAAATGGTTCTATAGAATAATTACAGATGTCCTACTTTAAATCAAAGCACCCAGTTTAGTGAATATAACAGAAATTTCATTATGATTTTTCCATCATTTTATTGTTCCACCGTGATAACGCTAAGCCTCGTACTGCAATGATTACCCAGAAAGCAATTAGGGCGTTTGGACAGGAGGTGCTGCGACACAATTTTTCTGGGTATTTTCACCCCTTTCAAATGAACTTTTACCAATAAAAAATACATACTTTATCGTTTTTTGTGCAATACACTACTAATTTTTTTATATAACACATGAGATTTCCTTTATGGAGTATACTGAAAACAGCAAACTATAATATGTCTGACTGATTGTGAGTATGGGTGTTTTCACTGTTGTGTGAAAATCCTTCAATTTACTGAAAATCTACCAAATCGATAGAGAATAAATTCTCATCTATGAACCTTCAGCCACAAATTAGTGTGTTCAATTTTTCTTTTTAGTCCGCGAAACGAAGTTTTCAACCGAATTTTGACGGGACATGAAAAATGGGTGTTATATAGGAATTCGAACGTCGAAGGCAGTGGATTAATGACGAGAAAACCTCAATTCCACAATCTGAACTACAAGCCAGTATAACTAACGCGGTAATGAAACACTGAAGTAAAAAGCAACAAAATGGTTACTGTCAATACAGTTCTGAGGTATAAAATCTTAAATAAAAAAGTATATAAATGTGATTTAAAATTTTTAGGGCTACTATCACACATGTATACGTTCAGTTCTTTCTTCAAATTTAAATATTGTTAACAGGGACATAATATTTGTGAAATAAAGGGGTGAAATCAACCCTTAAAGTTGCAGCTGGAAAATGGATAGATGAATATCCATGAATAAATTGTGATAACTTTTAAAATAATGTTACAATAAATTTTGTCTTGCAAACAAATTGTTTTTACCAAATTTTGGAACATTCTCTGTTTACACGCAAAAAAATCAGAACACTTTTCCATAAGTAGTTTTCTTGTATTTATGATAGTTTTCGTGATAGCATGTTCCAGCTGCAACTTTAAGGGTTGATTCCACCCCTTAAAGTTGCAGCTCAACCAATAAGAAAAATACGTGTCTTTTATTTTCACCTGCTTAACACGTTGACTGCCACACTGTATTCGTTGAAAATGGCCATCTTTCTAAATTTCTTTACAAGGAAAATATAACCTCCAGTGAAAATCTTTTTAATCAAGAATATTAGGAATATTCATAATTTTTTAATTGGTATTATTAAACATCAGTAAATAAATTGATGAATACTAGAAATGATGAAATGAAGGATAACTGAATTTAAGTGTCACCCATATATGGGTGACATGGCGGTCAAAGTGTTAATAAATCTGCAAAGTTCCATCAAAATCAGAGAAAGACACTTCGAGATGTTTCCTTGTCAGTAGTTAAATCGACACTCTAATTCTCCAAGAGAATTATTTATGTTTTATAACAACAAAGTCTGCTGAACCTCAAGCATTCACCAATTTTACTATTACTAGATATTCCTGCATAATTTGCCACCGTAAAACGCGATGCTATAAAATGCAAATAATTCGTACCACGTGCCCCTAAATTCTTAGGCTTTTTTTTAGAGAAGCTTTATAAAGCACCGGCCACAGAATAAAGCACCGTCTCGTATTTCCCAAAACGTCGATAAGCCACGGTATGAATTAATTGCAACATTGCTTCGATACAGACGCGACAGATCGTATCGACGGTCGAACATTTACAAAACCGGGCACTCTGTAGCGCACGAGGTTGTTCATCAAATTTTCCAAGCTCCCGGATATCTGCAAATGGCAATAACGATAACATCACTGTATTTTCGTACTCCATGCTCGCTCAACGATCGAAACCACGATTTCGTTCCCACTTTTCGTGACATTCGCGTGCTTTGTTTACGATGTATCACTAACCACGGGTTAAACAATCACTGTTCCACAATTCTCGTTGTTTCTATGACATTAAATAAAATTACGAGCCTGATTCAAAGAGGAAATTATTAAAAAATTATGAATAAATTTTTGGGAACTCTATAACTTAAGATGTTAAAGTCGTTAATATTTTTGTTATAACATCCATGGAAATGCGATAATTTCTTTTATTCGAGATCAACTGAAGATTATTAAATTGCTAATCCATCCAAATAAAAATAGTCATTAAAAATTGTATAGATCCTGAAATTTTGAAATATGTGATAGAACTTAGTCATGAACACCTGTGTGTACTGTAGGACCTCGATTATCCAAAATGTAATTAGTAACAGGGTGGGTCACATTGTAACTATGTTTCGCACAAAAAGAATTTGCTTTTAGAACGTGAAGTACACAGTGGTTCAAAATTGAGGACACAGTGTTATCAATGAAAATTTTAGCTTGCAGTTAACCCAGGATGACGACCTTACAAACTACCAATGTTCGGATAGTCGAGGTTCTATTGTATTATTAAAAATAATAATAGTCTTAGAAATCATACGACAGCTCTGTGTAATGTCAGATTGGTTCACATAAAATGAGCACTTTTTGTATATGTACATTCAATTGAATGAATCTTTAGAAACTACAGCGTTCACATTTTTAAACTTGGTGTAATTTACAAAAGATCCATAGTATCATCATTATGAAACGTTCACATGCAGTATCCTTCATTTGTTTCCTTTTTTAAAATTATTAATTAAAAATTACATGAAGCAAGTTAGTTTAGGAACTAGAACCGTCTAAAAAAGAATCACGTTGCAGAAATCAAGCTAAATAAAATATTCAACTTAGCACGTGTTTCACCTCCGAAAATTTCAGCACGCGCTACTCTTCCCTGAAATTTTCAGGGGTCAAAGGGTTATCAAAACTGATTGGAAAAAAATCTCAATAACTCCGATTCAACGTGAATAAAATCGTCCCTGAAGAATCTCGAGAATGAAAACGTACCTTCGCATAAACGTTCACCGTTTACACACAAGTGGAGTCATGAAAATAGGTATTCGCTATGTATCTCATTTATACGCGTCATTAAATCTCTTTTTATGGTCTATGATTCTCTGTTACGTTGTCGAGTCGTACAATGTACAATAAAGACACATTAGCGGCGATTTATCCGCAGTAACCCGAACAATGGCCGTGCAGTATAGGCGGCATTCGCGAAATTAATTGGCGCATGGACGTTATTTTCCGACGAACGTTCACTGACCACGCCATCTATCTTCCCCAATAACGATGCGAATCTTATTACAGGCGTTCGCGTGTGCCCGTAAATTGAACTGGATTGCGTAAATTAAAGCGAAGCAGCACTTTGCCCGTGCCACGGGAAAAATAGGATGCATTTTCAATTTCAGAACGCGACCGCTATCCTACTCCCGACTTCATTCGATAACTCACGAACGATTTCCAGGGGAAGGGTAGTTAAAGAAGACATACAGGGTGGCCGATTCCAATATATCAACGGGAATCTCTGCGAACCTACAGAGTAGGAAATGCAGGGTGCACCAGTGAAGTGGGAAATTTTTCATAACGTAATCGAAACGCGACTGGTTACTTGTATGTTACCTTCGACCTTTCATTATGCAGGGTGGACCAAAAGTCAGGTACTATTTTAATGAAAATGATTCACTTTATGTAATATGAAGGGTAAGGGGAAGAAACAGGGAATGTTATAAAACAGATTTATTAAGAAAATCAGTTTTCAATGCTTTAGTGCGCCAGTAAAGAGGCAAGGTTCAAGTAATTGTACTGTGTTGTTTATAACATGAGGTTATAATCTAATTAAGCAGCAGGAGAAAAATAAACATAGAAATAACTGTTTTGCATTATTTTAATTGCTTTTCGAGTTGAACACTGTAGAATAAAAATGGACGTTCCCTGTGTTTTCTCCTTAATCTTCAATTATTGAATGAATTTTTATTTTAACATAAATTTGTTTATATATTTTTGTTAGATATAATGTGGTATTTTATTCTTTAAAGATATCTCAAAAGCAAGGTGTATACTGATAGTCCACACGCCATCCTTGAAATTAAATTGAAAATTCCAGAAGTCGCGAGGATTCCACCAAATATATTTGTTCTTCCAGAACAAACAGTCTAACACTTTTTCATACAGAATGAAGAGCAGCATCGATTAATACAGAAAAAAAATGTATGGTTCCATAAAAAAAAATAAAGGTGAGCAGATCTCACATTAGCTCCTGCAAATTCATTCAACTTTTACCGGAAACGTTTTCTTCAATATCACTAATAGTTCCGAAGATATTCCCGTGGGAAAATTAAAAGGGGTCACCCTGTATATGATACGAAGTGATCGTAAAAGTAATATGTATTCGTTACACCAAGCAATCCATTAAAATCGGAGCATCCAATTACCTTCCGCACTACTTGAAACAGAAACAAATCAAAGAGAGACAAAAAATAAATTACTCGCGTTATACACAGAGTAAGTCAGCTAAATATCTCCAGTTATAATAGAAAATACCTAATAAAATTCACTTTAACGTCGACCGCGAAGTTACCAAGTAAAAAATGTCTGGAGGGATTTAAAAAAAGTATGGATAACCTTAAAATGATCTAAACGTGTTATAGATTTTTATTCCACAATGCATCAACACTTAAACAATACTATTTCCCCACAGGCATTTCTTTCTATCTCCAAAGGTAATAAAAACATTTAGGTGTTCTGTTTCTGGTGTCTCACTCGGTATATGCAAGGTTTTTCACTCAACTTCATTAATAGAATACCTATGTTATATTATACGAAATGAAAATGTCTTATTATTAGAAAAAGAAATTGCACACGTTCTAGGGTTGGATATAAACAAAACAAAAAAATTGCACACTTTCTACGGTTGGATATAAACAAAACAAAAAAATTGTACACTTTCTACGGTTGGATATAAACAAAACAAAAAAATTGTACACTTTCTACGGTTAGATATAAACAAAACAAAAAACTTTCCTCAGGGCCACTCAACGCGTTGGAAAATCCCGCAACTAGTCAGACACGCGAAAATACCTTTTTATTAACATGTATCGTTGAATATATAAATAATTTACTTATTTCATAATATACTTCTTATTTTGTACCATCATTATAACATAAACATCACTCGAAATTTCATTGGGATAATCAGTTATGTGACGAAATTAAAATTGGTACGTGGGTCACCGGTGGTGCACGTGGCGCTCAATGTATTAAATTCCTTTTCCACTTTACCTGAACTCATGAAAATTCGCTCTATGCTCAACAGTTTGTCACGGACCGAGCAATCACAATACACGATAAAACGCGTCGGCCGTAGAAAACGTACAGTGTGAAAACGAGTTCGCGGGTTTTTGGCCGTTAATGTGTCAGAACGGAAATTCCCGTGGGATCCCGGAACCATGAAGTTTTTCGTTTCCTCGAATCGAGCGTGGAAAACATATTGCGACGACGGGGTGTATAAAGCGGGCGCGATATAACCGCGTTTATTACCCGGTGGGAATGTTCACTGCGTTTTACTTGACATGCTCATTTTCTGGCGAACTTTATGAAAGCGCCAAGCGCAAAAGTTTTGCCTTTCGATGGCCCGACCTGACCGTTTCCCTGAGACGCGTTATGTTTGCGAAACACCTGATATCAGAGGTTTATTGGGTGATTCTTATGAAAACCGAAATATAACCAGACGAGCAAAGGATAATGGTATAAAATGGACAATTTTCGATCTCGCTGACATCATTTTTACCAAGGCTGTGGAGTCGGAGTCGGAGTTCGGCAGTAATTTCTGATTACTGGAGTCGGAGTCGGAGTCGGAAAAAAATATGTAGACTCCGACTCCATGTTAGTAAATTTTATAAAAATAAAAAATGTGCTCAAAATAATTGAAAATTGTAATAAAACTAAATAAATACTAAGAATACCACATTTGTATCAAATTGTATATTAAATATTAGTAATTTAGTTATAAATAAACATATACTTATTATATTGACAACTTATTATAAATGCAGGAGTCAGGGTCAGGGTCGGAGTCGGAGTCGGAGTTGGAGTCGTAGTCGGGGGTCAAAAAAAAAAGAGGAGTCGGAGTCGGAATCTTGACTGCTGACTCCGCAGCCCTGATTTTTACATAGCATGTTTCTAGAGGTTCTAAAGAATTCTAATCGTGTAATTGTTTATTCGTCACCTGATGGATTCGAGACAAATCTATTGTTTTTTTAATTTAAGATCGCATCAACAGCTTGGTTATTAGCGACCATAGTTGGTGGTTGTTCTATACTTCATGATACAAGTCTATTGTACGGATAAGTTCGACGGTTTTCTTGAGGTTTCCTTCTGTTTTAAATATCTCTTTTACACTGTTAGGTATTTGGAGCTGGTTTCTGCTGTTTGGTGGTTAACTGTTGTTGGCAGGGTTCACAGTATCGTGGAGTTACTTTGTTTAGAATATAGCCATGCGTAGCCTTAGTGCGTCCAATTATAAGCCTGTTCAGTATTATCTGTTCTTAACTGTTAAATTTGACTGTGTTGTGGTTTGTGTAGAATTATTACAGCAATTGACAATTGTTGACTTCTTGAGGGTTTCTCATACGACAATTACAACATCTGTTGGTGTGATTACAGTGGACACGTGCACTTATAGAGAGTGTCCCATTTAAATCTGTCCATGCGAATATCCTAAAAACTATCAGTGCCATAGAAACATGAAGCAACAGTTGAATGATTTCAAAGGTGATATAATGTGCCGTTAATAATTTCTTTCATGCGCAGCAGTTTCAAAGCTGCAATTTCACACGATCCAACCCAATATTTTAATCCCGATTCCGTTTTGTTTTTTGCAGCAACGAGAAATGCGAGGAGCACGCACTGGATCGTCTGGCATCGTAAAAAATGCAAAAATACCGCGTTTGATGGAAAACAGAGCACGTTTCGCGGCGTTTTAATGGTGAGGTTCGTTGATTCGAATCAAAGGCAGTAATTAATGAGGAGGTTAACGAGGTAAACCAGGCCGGGATGCGTTTCGGTTTCCAAATGGATGCGCATGCCGAGGCTGGCACGCGAACTTTCGCTTGAAAAACACACCGGCCATTGAACGAACGACTTGAAGCTTCAAAAATCTGACATTTTTCTCTTCGTCAATGTCGCATCGAGAACATTGTTTTTAAAAGGATCACAGCGTGCTCTGACGTGTCACGTTTTGAACGTACTTGTGGCGGTACGAATGCTCCACAGAATGTCTCATTAAAAAATGCCAGACACTTTGAGCTTTCTCTCTGCAGGCAATTTATTTTGCTGGAGGATTCTCGAAAATTTCCATGCAACTTTTTCATCATTCCTGCAGATTTTTCTAACGTTTGAAAGGGAATAGTTCAGCTGGTATTTAATTAAAATTTGACTGGCTAAATAATCGAATCCCTATCAACGTTTCATTATTGATAAATGGTCAACCTTTTGAGGTCGAAATTATTCTTGGCTTCCTTTTGGTGGATTCATCCAATGAAAGGTCGGTCATATAAAAATATTTTATTTATAAAAAAGTAATTGTTTCACTTTAAAGGGTAATATGATCTGTACATAGCAAAAGTGTACTAAATAAACGTGTAACAGTAGTACAATAATCTGAAAATGTAGATTATTTATTGCTTTTATCATAAATGTCTAGTGGACAGTGGACGTGTTAAACTTCATTAATTTATTGTAATTTGTAATAAATTGTCTTATCTCGCCCTTTAAACACGTTGTAATTCTACGAAATTTATTTTATACGATAAAAGTTCCCTAATTACTAGACCGCCGATGTTTATACAATTTACAATGTACAAATTTGTAAACTAGACTACTTTTGAAAAATTAAAGAAATCAAAGCAAAGGGTACTCGAGTGAAAAATTCTAGAGGGCTTAATTTTTATCTATATATTAAAATATAATTAACATTACAATGATAGTACAGTATTAGATGTATATCATCAAATAATTAAATATTAGTATCGTCAACGATATTTATTTATGAAAACTAATTCTAACGTGTTAATAATCGTGTTTAAAATTTCTCACTATGGCACGGAAGGTGTTGAAGCATGAAATGTAGACGAAAGATTACTTTGGTTAGTAGAGAATACTGTTATTTCATCGAAATAATAAAGAAACGTTTATCACTTTCGTTCTTTTATCGTTGAAACGGTGCACCTTGTGCACCGCATGCACAAAACGTCATATCAGAAGCCATTACCAAAGGTTATTAAAATTTTCGAAGATTATTCCCAAGCTAGAGTAATTCTTTTTAATCAGTGTCATCAATCTTCACTAAGAGCTTGAACGTAGCGTTAATTAAGTCCCGTCGCCCGTTATGACAATATTCCGCTTCAGGGAAAACGCGAAAACGTCTCTGAATTAGTCACACCGTCATATTTAAATCATAAAACTCCATAAATGAGCGGTTTTCTCGTTAAACGATATTATTTTTAACAGCCGTGACCTCAGGGATAAAGAAATTCGTCGTACATTTATATTGGTGAAAATGCAACGCGAGATTATTCGAATTCTGAATTATTATATGCAAGAATACCTGAACAAGCGAGTTTTAATAAAAATTTCATTATTTAATTGAATTCAAATTGTAATGAAAATAAATCAAACTAATGTATTTGAAGATATTAAATTGTACCTTTGTTAATTAATATTAATCGTCTTGATTTTTGTTTATAAATTACATTTACTAAATAAAATACAATACGATGTAATAACCCGATTTTAATATTCGTGACGATAAATATATAATAATTGTTGAAACATTATTATTCTTTCATTGTCTGTCTTTTTTAATTGGCAAAACCTGTCGGGGTAGGTAAATTGTGAAAACATTTAAGCCAGTTTTCTGCATAGCTTCAAAATTAAATTAGAAGCCATTTTTCATATCGTTGCGTTTCTTATAAAAAATTATACAGTAAGTCGATTGTAAACGTCCGCACAATTTTGGAAATGGTTGCGACAATTTGGAAAAAAATTGTAAGCAAAATTTTATATGTTTCATGCAAGCTACAATTTACTTAATAAAGAAAAAATCGTTTCCCTTCTTTAAAAAAAGTCACAGACACCTTGAATATTTTTTAGAAAAAACCATACGATTCATTTTGAAAATATGGGGAATATTGCGACATTCTGGAGCCAATGGAAATACCATTTTCCTGTAAGCAAACATTTAAATTGCCTGTCATGCTCCGTTTAATACATTATTCATATTATTATAATTAATGTCCCGCGTAGATTTTGAATATTATTAATCGGTGCTTGAATAATATAAAATCGTTGCAGGAAAACGCAGTTCAAATGCCGCAATTTTAAACAATACTGTGCATTTAATATGAAATACTCATGAAAAGGATAATTTCAGTTCCCATTGAATTCGCCAAAATGTTTCCGAAAAATGAAAAAAAATAGTCTCGCCTAAAATACTCACGATGGCCTGGATTTTTTAAACAAGAGAAAGGATTATTTCTTTTCTGTAATGCTGTTGTTGCCTGCTCAAAATGGATACAATTTTGTATACAGATTTTATAACTAACCTGTTCTGCAAACGCGTAAAAAATTGTGAGAACCGTTATAAAGAACAGGCTGTATAATTTTCCAACTATTTGTTATGAACATATTTTTCAGCACATTAATGCGAATACCGCATTTATTGGAAAATTTGATTCTTTTTAAATCATTTTTTAAAAGGAGTGTCAGGTTTTACACTGAACTTTATATTTCTAATTTCTTTTTATATAAAGAGTAGCTGCACTATAAATTGTTATTTAAATTATTCAAAATTGGGATAAATATAATAGTAGGTACTCATAATGACATAAAACGACGATAAATCTGAAAAAAAAGACTTACGTGTCTATTTAATCTGGTTGTGGTGATCACTTACCTGAAACAAAAAGAAATTTACATTATTAGAATTATAAAATTACTATATTGAATGAAATGCCATCACTTTCATTTAAATTCACGGTCTATCTGCGTCGAACTCATACATACAAATTTCATTTATTTAGAATCCTAGTAAAAGATTATGGTAATTGAAATCTGGTGTAATGATGTAATTACTCTTTTTAACTCTCATAACAGAACCAACAATAACTCATAAAAATTACTAATATTATTCACTAAAAAAGTTACAGTTCTAGGACACATTCATCCTCTACAAAATTTCAAAAGTTTCACATTTTCAGCTGACACAGGGTGTCGCATGATTCATTAAAAATTCCAAACGTTTCTAACGCGCAAAAAGAAAATCGTATCGCTCAACTGCACGGAGTGCCGCGACTCGGAGATCTCTCGTCTCGAAAAGCTTCGAGTAATACTCGTTAAACGCGAGTCTTCTAAAATAAATTGGCGGCTCTAAAAGCCTGAGCCCGGTGAAAAGGGCGGGAAAGACTGGCCCCTCGCCGCGTGTCTTCCTTTTTTGTTCGGAAAATCGTCCGACGAGCCGATGAAACTTTTCAGCCCCCGTTCATTGTCACCGGGGGACAGACACGGAAACTGCATTACGGGGTCGCTTTGACGGAATAACGCGAATTTAAACGCGACGGGGAGGGGCGTGTTCGCGTGTCAGAGGAAAAAAATGTCCGAGGATGCGTGTGTCGCGTGGATTTTTCAAGGACGCGCAGATGCAGAAAATCAATTTGCCCGACGGACGATGGAGCCGAAATAGGTGTCAGGGGGCGGAAAACGAAAATCGAGCGGACAGAACGCGGGGGAACCGCACAGTGGTGAGGTGTACGTAAGAATCGCGGAGAAAACCTCATGACTGCTGTACTTTTTTCATGTTTTTCAATAATTTGTTCTTTATATCACTTGTTTAACACGTTTAACCCGGCGCGTTTTTTTATATCCTGCACGATGGGGCGGCGTGTAATTCTATGGGTTGTTCTTCTGGCGGCACTTGTTTGCTTCACTGCTTGTTCTCATTATCAGTGATTTGCTGTTAGTTTACCTTATTATAACCAGAGAATGTAAAGTAGGTGGGATCCACCGGTGGGTCACGCCGCCTGATGGTGTAAATTAGGTGTGACACACCGGTGGGTGGCGCTGCCAGATAGAAGCGCAGACTGTGACCCACCGGTGTGTCACGCCGGGTTGAACGTGATAAAGTCAATCTTTATAGTACTACTACTGTTATTACACAATACTGTGCGCATAATAATAACACTACTTTTTGCATCAAGCAACTATTACTATTGTTACATAATATAGTTTATGTAATAAACTTTCTTCAATAGAACAAAGGATATAGAGAAAACATCCAATGCTTACGCGGGCCTGGTCCCCAAATGCATGCGAAAGTTTACCAGACCCAGGATAAACATTCCAAACATTCGGAGAGGCAAAGTGTAATGGAATAGAAGTGTGGAAAAATTGAAAGCTATGAGAAGCATGTAATAATTCAACAACTGCATGTGGTGGAGGGATCAACCCAATGGAGTCACTCGAACAACTGGGTGCAGTGACAAGAATCAGTAATTTATCAATAACAGCCGAACGTGCAAGAATCTGCAGTTAATTTTTACAGGTCAATTAGTTGACAGTATGTACTTTGCAGCAGTGCCAATAAGAACGTGGTGGAACTGGGAGCTTTTTTTATACACCTAAGGAAATCAGTGAGTGCTTACTATTTCAGTTACCCTTCATTTAGGCTCTGTTATATATTTTTGGCTGAGTGAATTCAAAATATATTAATGTATTCTATAAACTAAAACTATGTATATTTAAGATATACAAAAGAAATAATTACACATATTCTCAGGAAGTCGGACCAACGACAGGAATTCTGATTAGAAAAATGTAAGATTCCAATGAGTGTATCATGGGTCCACTTCAGACGAATTTTTCTTTGTTATTGAAATGAATAAACTATATCCATTTTCTTAAAAAGATGCATTGGTTCATTAGTTACCAGAAAATACCAGTCTATACGCCAAAATCACAGTTTCACATTTAGGGGTGTCTTCCGTCTTCGCATCGCTGCGCGCCGGGGGGATCAAAGCGAAAGGAAAAATCAAAGGGGGATCACAGGTTAGACAGAGAAAAAAATAAAAGCGAGAGAAATTTAATCAGAATCCGGTTATCCGATGAACGGCCGGATGAGTCGCGTTGGCATTCGGCCTCGACAAAAAATAGTCCACCGTCCTCGCAGCTTTCCCTCCGCGGCTAACATTTTTCTTCATCTTCGAAACGTTACGTTTCACGGTACGCTCCTGAATAGAGGGGAGATTAAAAAATTGCTCCGCCCGCGGATAACGTACAGATGAAAAATAGGTTTCATTTTCTTACGGATTAATTTATGGACGTGAGCCATGATTCTCTTCCGGCTACTTCGTTCGAATTTTATCTGTATTTTTATATATGTATATTTATGTGAAACTGTTCGTTATTCTTTCTGTAGACGATTTGTATTAGTGTTATCGTCTTGTAGCGAGTTTGGCAATGATAAGTTGATTGTCTGTAAACTCGAGTTATGTCATCTATTTCATTTTAATGATGTTTCATGACTAGACTGCGGATGTTCATGCAATTTAGTACATCCACCTTAGCGCGTGATGGACATTTAATAAATTACCAAAATAACAATTACGTATTTTGAACATTTCAAGGAGAAAGTGCAGTCTTGCTGAAGTTTCATTTATTTAACTGCGTCAACATAGAACATATGGACGTCTAAAGATGTATATTTGCATAAACATCCGCAGTCTATTCATGACTTTCAACTTGATACATCGGCGAGGATATATGTTACAGAATTTGAATACATTTTTTAACCTTTTGAGGGATACTGGCACAAAAGTGTACATCTTATGTTGCTTTTAAATTAAGAAATATTTGAGAAAAATATAACAAATAATGATCATACTTATGTACATTATTTTTTTTAAAGGTTTTCAAATTAAAAAAAATTTGTTTTGTCTTCTACCTATCGTCCTTGAAGAAGTTAAGTCAGTTATTAACGTTCCATTGATTTTGTTTAATATATTAACTATTTCAAGATATTCGTCTGTCCTTAATTATTTTATTCTAGTGGTTCTATTTTCTGAATACAAATATTGCATGGTTTCTGACATTTTTAAATATGTACATACTTTTGCTATACATTAATAACATTACGTAATTTACGTTTTTATTATTATGAATTAATATTTTTTGGGGCAAACTGGTATTCTATGCAATAAAAAATTTAAAATTTCGTCAACATATTCACGTCCAGTTTATCCAATTCTACAGATACATTAACTAATAATCTAAAAATATTATAATTAATATTATCTGGGGCAAACTGTAATTCTATGCAATAAAAAATTAAAAATTTCGTCAAGATATTCAAGTTCATTTTATCCAGCTCTGCAAATGCATTAATATACGTTCAGAAGTTTAATCTCGACCTCGAACCGAAAAAATGTAACTTTTCATATCCTCCGTTAAGATAACTACGATCTTCTTGGATTGCTTTAAACTTTAATGGAAGTTTCTGTAAGTGTATGAATTACAGCTAAAAATGATTGGAAACTACCTGGAGATTAACTAATAGCGTTACGTGGTAGATGCAATTCAGTAGTATAGGTCAACATAAAGTCAGACGAGTACCATATTTTATAATAAATTTGTTCCATTAACACATTAATTTCCTAAATACATATATCACACATACATAACTCAAAAACGATCTACATTAAAAAGAGATAGAAGAATTTTTTACAGTAAAATAAACACAGTTACTGAAAAAAATAATGAATAAAGTAGTAACAGAAAAAAGAAAGTGATGAATAGACTGCGGATGTTTATGCAAGTCAACAAATAAAAATACGTAAAATTTAGGCGTTATATAAATTTACTAAAATGGAAGCTACCTCTTGGAACTTTTAACAAACAAAATCAGTTTGAATGAAGTCTCATTCTCCTAATTATGTAAACAAATAAAAATGCCAAATACAAACATGAGTATTTACACAAAAATCCACAGTATAGTGATAAAACTTTAAAATCGAGTGATTTTTTATATTTTACGTTAAATACTCTATTTTAGTTTATAACATCTTAAATTTAATATTTGCTTAGAAACAGATTTGTGAAAACAAGTGCACAACACGTTTCTACTGTACTTCTTAAATAAATATTGATTCAGTCGTCTGAGCCATTCGGTTCATACGTTTCCATGGAGGTCAATGTACTTTTTATCATCCCACATAAATTCTGCGAATTGGCCAGTAAATTTGCCCTTTCGTTTATTAACTTTTCAACGACGTTCGTGGCAAGCGGTTACCTCAGAAAACTGTCAACCATGGCAGCCATTAAAATATGTTAAATGTAATAACGTTAAATCACTTTGTTGAATATCACATTTAACATAGAATTTCGTTGCCTTTAGTAATAATGCTATTTATAATTTTATAAATATTATACTAGGCACTTTCTGAGCATTTAAAATGTATTCAATAATTGTTAATGCTCACTCAGGTCAACAGGGAAGTTTCTAAAACCGTAAAAATTATTAGTCTTTTTTTGACACCGCTAATTATGCACGAATTAGTTTACAAGCGATTTTTTGTATACATGAGCACATGTCTAAAATTCAAGAATACTTTTTACACAAACAACTTGGACAGTCCTCTGACAAACAAAGCACACTCTCTCGCAATTGTTTCATTGGTTTGTTGCTTTACCAATATTATGCTATTCCTAAAGAACAAAAGCAATATTTATTAACAAATAATGTTGACAAAATTGCTACAATGAAAGTGAACCAGAAACATACACATATCGGTGGTATGAAGAGATCCAATTTTAGACGACTTTATCTCCCATTTATTTATTTTTCAAACAAATGAATTTTTTAGAAATCTGTTCACATAATCAAATTCAGCATATAAAAATACACAAGTCGTACATTTAAATATTTCCTCCACAGCGAATAGTTTCCGGGATAAACGACAAAATATGTTTTGCAAGCCCAACTTTGAGGGCTGTTTTCACCCTCTCATTATGGATGATGACCGATAAAAGAATACGTGACAATATTTCTCCGAGTTCGACATCATACCGAAGTCTCATAAAAATCAGGGCAGGTCACTTGCGAAACGTCCCTTGTTAAATTCAATTATCATTTACTGCATCACCTATTGTATTAATAAATGTATCTATAAGTTCTGATATAATCAACAGAAAAATTATGAAAACCACGGGATAGAAAATTATTTCAGGTTATATTCATGTTCTATAATAATTCAAAAACATTGTTACGTTTAGCTAACACAGCGTAGCGCTTAAACAAACGAGTATACTCGTGGTTGGCAACGAATGGGATAAGTCACTTTAAAAATCACCACGTGACAACGTTTGGTCATAGAAAACAATTTTCGCGGCGTAACGACTCCGAGCTCGATATACTATAAGCTGAGGGTCTTGCGCACCGGTGTACCCATTTTCCGTGAAAATGAAAACGTCGAGTGTAATCCGTTCCGATGCAATGATTAATCTTTCAGACGGGAAGTCATCGCGAATGAAATTACTGGTACAGAGGGAGGGCGGGCCGAGGGGCGCGCAGATTAATTGACCATCGGCTCGTCCCGAATTTGTCAGGCGTCGAAGATCGATCATTATTTAGCTCCCGAGAGCTTTATCAGAACACACGACGGTGCTGCGAGTTGGTCACACCAGGCCACGAGCAACTTGTCCAATTAATTGTAAGACGCGATTATTTATCGGCGATACGCGCGACCCGGCCCCCTCCAGGCTTTTAACAACGATTAAAGCGAACCGGCGTAATTAAGAGGCAATTTGTAATTATCAGCCATTCCAGGGGAAGTGCCCTTGGTTGCAGTTCATCCCCGAATCGAGGCGGTGGAACACTCGTTAGTGCTTATTCGCCAGCCAGTTGAATTTTCGACGGCATTTGGAAGCAAGTCGATTGTAAAATAATGGAAATGTAATTGCTTCTTTTATTTCTTTGGGTGAGTGATTTTTATTGTTCGTGTTTTACATATTTCTTTTTTCATTCATGCACTTTGCGGTAAAGGTGTGAAAATCTTATGATTAGACTGTGAGTGTTTATGCAGTTTAGTGTATCCGAATGGGTGCATGGACATTTAGTGACTTAGCAAAATAGAAATTATATATTTGCAATATTTGAAGGAGTCAGTGCAGGTTTGCTGAAGCTTTATTTATTTACCTGCATTAAGATAGGGAATATGAAAGTCTGAAAATGTATATTTGCATAAACATCCGCAGTCTATTTATGATATTTGCAAATATTCTTCATAATTACTTATATTTTGACTATGCAATTTTCAGACTGAAACGTGGAGAACTTTTTTCTTAAATTTTCGAATTTTATAAGAAGCAGACGCGATTGTAGTGTAAGATAGGCAATGTTTTTTGAACAATAAGATGCAATAATTCGTTCATGAGTCAATAATATGTGTTAGACCAACTTTTCTTAAATGAAGTAATGACTGTTTATTATTATAAAGGCGCAGAAATTTGGTTTCATAAGGTCGTTTTATCACCCGTGATACAACTTCTCCATTTTTTCATTTCCAAATCGAGATAATGAATATATGAATGAAAGAGAAAAACAAGGCACAATGCAATGAGACGAAAATTTTAGATTGCGTTAAACAATCAGAAGTCAAGTTACCAACGAAGGTGTGAGCTTGGACAACTCTAAATGCTAGAGTCTCTGCTATAGATACTACCCCCCATGTTGAGGATAAAATTGCTCATTAGATTATATAAGATAAGAGCAAGCATTAAACAATTAAGTTACTTAAATTATCGAGCTCATTCTGAAACAAAAGGTACATATTTCCATTTATAATTCTTTATCAATTCAAATGACATAAATGTAGTCAACTATCTCAAGTTTTGTATATTTCCAATAGTTAAAAAAAGGAAAGCACACATATCTACACTTTAGAAAATGAAAAAATACAAAAAATCAATGTCAATAACAAAAAGTAAATATATATATATATCCTGAAATGAAAGTAAATTTAAAAAATGAGTGACTATAACTAACATTTATCACCTCTGTTTTAATAGTTTTAATGAACTTGTTCGCAATTACAATAAATGCGAGGCTACAAGGAATTCTGTCAACTCTTGGCTGTATCAAAGAATATTCTTAAAACGAAACAAGGAAAACATTCGATACTCGAGATCGTTTTTTAATCCTATTCTCAAACGATTTGAGCTTGCACAAAAAAGATGCAAAAGCATCGTTCAATTTTATTATCCGCGCCGTCAAAGAACAATCTGTATCACGTTATTCGACTTTCAGAGTAACGCGTATCGCTTTAACAGCGAAAAAGGAGTCAGAAGAGGAGAAATGTCAATGTACAGAGGAGTTAAATAGATTTCCCTCGCTTAAATGGAACTTGTTCCGCGAGGGTACAAGATGCAAAAGAATGAACAGTAATATTCTGTATTTACAGAAACAATATTTGCGACATCGGTGGAAAAGCAATGGAAATTTAAAGCATCTCCACGGCGACGTGAAAAGAAGCGTCTCGATGGTCCATTTGAAGGGAGCTTTTCATCGGAAAAGCACTGTTCGATCAAAAGTTACCGATATCGCTGCGCATTTGAATGAACACCAAACAGACAATCGAGAAAAAAAGCTTCATTAACACCCATCAATCACTCATTTTCTCCACTTAACACTTTGACGGCTGAAAACATTTTCAGAAATCTAGTTATCATTGACTGCTTCTTGCAAGGCCTTTTAAATAACAAACATTCCACGTTATTCTTTTTATACATCATATTTCACCATTTTCAGTTTGTAAATACGTGGGTATTTATTTATTATCAGGGATAGGTAAGCTCGTTTATTTGTTTTATGTGAATGTTATACAGATGAGTGAAGTCATCTGTACGTGACAGCGGCTGTTAGAGTGATAATTTGTTCCTTGGTGTCAAATTGACACAGTGGCAAAAAATCAGTATAACGAAAAGATAAATAGTTCAATTTGCAACTCTTTTTTAAAATAAAAACATGTCTATACACTCAGACATAAGATTGTTTAGATTGTTCGCTTCGTTGTCTAATAATAAAGCGATATGCAAGGCATACTGCTTTTTGACTCGCATATCTGATTCTCTTTTTATACAATTCTTTTTCCCACATCGTCGATTGTGTATCCGAATAGCAGAATGTTGAGAGAGCAAGAATTACGCTTGCACGCTTTGGAAGAGTGCCACTCCGAAACGTCGATAAACAGCGACTCTAATCGAAAAAGTGTTCGTTTACAGAAATAACTGTTTCCCACTTTTAGCAAGGACTTCCACACTGATTTTGAAAAATCACTCACAAACTTATCACAATCCTAATATTAATACAAGAACATTTACATTAAAACGTCTGGCCAGATGCAGCTAATATTTTATAATTTGTATATATTAAATTTTGTGAATTCTTTATTCCTTACTTTTTAAATATGAATTTATATTGAGTAAATACTACTTTTCCTAGCTTCAAGAAATTCGTCTCCGAAGAGGTTAAGTTTCAATCGTTCAATTATTTGTCATGAATCTGTTGAACAGGTTAAACAATAAAAAGAAGAATAGAATCTTCCTCGATTGTATTTTAAGACAGGTTCTATCAAAATGATAATTTTCCATCGGGGAGAAGTCGCGGGACAAATAAAAAACGTTCTCGCGACGAAAAATAATATTTGCTTGGATGGCGGGTAGAATTTTCAAGTATCCCCGGCGTCCTGGGGAAACAATAGCGACTCCACTTAACGTCCGGTTATTTTCCTTCGAGTTTGCAACGGATGTCAGTAGCAGCTTTCCAGCAGTGTCAAGCTCGGGCTCGAGAGGCCAGCTACTAACCTGACGAGGTCGAGAACGAAATATTTATTTGCACAGACTTACTGATAGTCGAACGTATGATAACACCGACAGCGATCGACGAACCTGACGGGGAAACCTCCCCAACTTATACGACTGTACTTCAATTAGCTTTTATACAGGGTGTCCCAGGTTTTTTCCCACCAGATTGTGTCATTATATTCTACGAGAAGAAAGCAGCAAAAATCGTTATACAAACATATGCCCATAAATGCTCTGTAAAAGAATTATAACAAAAATATGCTACCTGTCTTTCTATCAATGTACAAAAAATGGATTTTCTCGTATACTGTAATAAATTAGAACATGAATTGTACAATGAAGGTCTGATCGGAGAATTAAAAATGTATTTATTAAAATGAAACAGAGTCAAGACGAAATTCGTATGATAGTAAATGCATTTTTATTGATCAAAGTAGTCGACATTTTGAAATAAAACAATAGTAATAGGTTGTTAATAGACTGTGGATATTTCTGCAATTGAATATACAAAAACACGTGGCACATGTGTATTTCGTAAAGCAGGTGAAAGAAGAAATAAGTTTTTAAAACTTTTAAAGTGCATCTACAATCTAAGGATCAACAAAAATGATACTGGTTATCTGCATCAACTTCAATCATTAAACGTGGCTTTATAAATAAATTAGACAAATATTATCAGACCACCCCCACATTGTAACATACTATTATGATATTTCACATTTTTCTTATACGTTATTAACAAAGCATTTATCAGCATACGTTTGTGTAACATTATTTGCTTATTTCTATTCTTAGAACACACTGGAACAATTTGTCGCTAAAAATCTGGGACACCCTGTATAGTGACAGACAAATATACTCAGTGTATAGTGACATTCTCAGACAAAAGGTATAATTTGTTTTGAACTTCCGTTTCCCGAGTGCTTGCGGACAAGAGATTCGCAGCAGACAATTTTTGGAAAATTCTGAAGAAATTCTGTTCCTTCTGGATACTCGAGAAATCTGCCATACCGCGCCTAGCTCACACCTGGTGAAACGAAAACACGAGCAAACAACGCCGTATCGTAGAGGGCCGTGGTATAATTGGTAAGAAAATCGATAGCGACAGAACGCACATGTGCCATTAATGCAAATTTATGTCAGGCTGTTTTCCATTTCTCTGTTTAAACGCTCGTACACGTATCAGACCATTTCTATCCTCTTCTTTCTCGTTAATACCGCGTTAGCAAGAACGAAGGAGCTTTAAAGCTGCGGCACGCAGCAGCGCAACAACGCAATGAAATTTGCGTAAACTTGGACCTTACACGACTTCACCTTGAATCGTTTCACTGGAATACCGTGAAAACGCATCGCAAACAGTTTGCAATGCACGCGATGCATCTTGAAGAATGCATTTCTTTGCTGGACTTCATAAAACAATCAAACGATCAAACTTAAGGTTCAGATATAGCGTTGTAACCGTACGAGATATTCTGTAAGTGAACTATTTTAGTATTTGCATTAGTAATTCTTAAGTCTTGTAAAATTGTGAGACACAATATACCATTAATAATATAAGAACGCAAGTAGACGATGGAACAGTTAAATGCTGCTTATTTTCATGATTAATATTATAAACAGTAATTTATAACATGCTTAACTAGGTATGTTGGTTTTCACTGTGACATTCAACGTGGTAACAGAGTTAATTGGTTATCAATTATTTTATACAGGTATACAGTTGTGTAGCAGTCATATTTTTAATCTCATACATATTATGCTGCATCCATGACTAGACTCGATTGTGTCATCGATAAGAAGTGAGTCTTCGATGACACACGTGCCATAAAGTACATAAAGAAACAGCTTGCGTATACTTGAAGAAGACTATAAAAAAGGGACATTCACGTTTCAAACGTTTTCAGCATCGAAATCGTTTCAACTTTGGAAGAGGGACGGTCCCTAACGATTTATTACGCAAAACTGGACGCGATAAAAACAAATAAGGAATACAGTTTTTGGCAGCTGTACCCCGGGCCACGGTGCCGAAATTTCAGGCTAC
Source organism: Macropis europaea (assembly GCA_916610135.2). NCBI lineage: Eukaryota > Metazoa > Arthropoda > Insecta > Hymenoptera > Melittidae > Macropis > Macropis europaea. The sequence continues at coordinate 11,016,461 of OU744344.1, read as the reverse complement.
CGCAGGAAGTTTATTTCGAACGTTCTCTTTGGGGGCGATAAAGAATTTGAACGACGAGAAATCGATGATGAAGACGAAGCACGCGCCCCTCTATTTCCCTGAGGTTTTCCTGGACGTCGAGGCACAGGCGGGAAAAGAAATCGTAACGGGAGGAAGTTCCCTGCCGAAGTTTCGATGTCCCCTTTTCCGGTAAATAATCGCCAGGGACTTTATTAGGGGTGAAACGAAAAATACTGAAGAATTGTGGAACGTTTACCCGCTACCTTTTAGCGGAGCAGACTTGGGCATTATTTGAATAAAATTATTACGAAATAGTTATTTAAATAAACAGTTATCTTATTCGATTAGAAGTTATTTTCGAATATGCGTCAGTTTGTGTGAATAAACAAATTCTTTTTCGTCCGAATTATTTCGTTAATTTTCGTGTCTCAATAAAAACCTTATAAAATGATTTTGTAAATAATTTCTGATATTGTCTTTTTTACTGTTGTGAAAACAGTGTTTGTTAAATATAATAAAGTATCGTCTTCATTAGCTCCTGTAACGAAGCTCCTTTCAATTTCATGACAGATTTATCTCCCTACGACTGTCTTTCAGACGAAATGTTTGAAGCAAGAACGATCTTGAGAGCAAAGACTGTTAAACTATCAAATGAAAATGTCACTATATTTCGGTGGCAGCGCAAATGGCTTAAGAATCAACAGCTCCACGGAAAGAAGAGTAAAGTGTACAAAAACAACCACTTGTTCCCAAGTATCGTCTCGCGAAACAGCGTATAAAAGAGTTCATCAACCCTATCATCGTTTTATTCATCATGATCGAGAGGTATGCCAGTACTGAATTTGTTTCACGTTCTCAAATACAATTTCTGTACGAAATTCACAATTGCAGTGTTAATTCTTCAGGTTGAATTCAGTTTGCCTTTGCAAACGTCTATAATACTTTATATTTTTTATCTGCTTTTAGTACCATTGTTTTTTGTTTATTTTGCTTGAGACACTGATCGAAGTTATTTATAAGAGAGTAATGAAATAAACTACATTTTAGGCAAAGGAAATTGGGTTCGGTGAAATTGTAAATTCAAACAGGGAAAACCTGAGAAAAACTATCATTAATGCGGTTCTTATCATAAAATAAGCTGCATGAAATGTTTCAGCCAGTATAGCGGCTATTAGCACCTTAATACCATCCGCCTTGCCCGTACGTCGCACGGACCAAACAGCGAAAGGGATAAGCAAAACACGAGCATTCGCAGCAGCTTGTGCGTGAGCGGGAAACTTTCGCTTCGCTGTTCCGCATGAAAATCGCAAAATGACACAACGTGGGTCACCGGGAAACCTTTAGCGCGGATTATGGAAATTTCACGGCGGCCGCTCGATTATCGCGCTCGAGAAATCGATAAGGATCCGGGGGTATGGAAATCACGGCGCTGTCTGTCGCTGAAACTTTCCGCCGACTCCGTGAAAATCCCAAGGGATCGATGAGGAAAACTGGCCCGTCCTTCAGGGCTTTCCACGCGGCCGCTTGAACATCTGGAAAGCGCGGCAACCGGGTCTCAAGGAAGCGTTTTCCAGGAGGAAAACTTGTTGCCTATGGAAAACGCTTTTATCATGGTACAGTGAGCGAAATCTACTGAAAACCTGCGACGCGATGTATCGATGGCTCCCACCTGTTTGGAGAGGCAAGTGTTTGACCCTCGGACGGCTGAGACCGGGTCACTCGAGACCCAGCGTTACACCTAATTCTCTATTTACACGATTTCGAAGTAGCACGGTTCAGAAAACGAAAGCAGTTCTATTTTTACACGGTATATTTGGATTTAACAAGGTTCAAGTGGCGCTTATTTTTAAAATTTCTGTTTGAATTCAGTTCTGTTAAAAAGGATATTTCCATTATAAGTATTATTTCCTGGAACGGTACATATGTATTGGGTCATCTTATAAGTAATGCGGTTTTTCTGAGAGCTGAGTTTAAAACAGTGGTACTCATCATAATCGTTGCTCATCTGCTTGGTATACATACTGCTGTAAGCAGGATCCTTCAGACAATGCTGTTCCGAAATTCGGGTTTCGTCATTAAAGAACGATGATTGTGCTAGTGATTACGAAAGTCTGACAGTAAGTCAAAAATCTAACAGAATTGAATTTATCACTTATTTTGTGTTACATCGATGTTACGTTATAACAATACGTAAGCATTTTTACAGTATACTCATAAATTAAACCGATAAACTCAGAACACCTGCAAACAAAAAATATATGACTTACGCCACCTTTATCATCAGCACAATTAACAAGTTCGTTTAAATAAACCCATTGAAAATTATAAAATAAAAGAATGAAAGAAACTGCTCATTAGGTAAAATACTAGCACCAACCATAACAATGGAATTTAAACGAACACGATAGAAAGAAGGTGCAATCACGGCTGCAATCAGACACGAAAATCGTGGACAAATCTGTGGGCCACTGTGGGTGCACTGAATTAATTACTGTACTTTTGGTACGTCTCCCGAGCGTAGACAATCGATTAGCCCTCTAATTAACGGGCCATTGTCTTTCCTTGACAAAATGCTCAGCGAGACTTCCCTCGGCGGTTCGCTCATTGATGTTCGTTCATTGCGCAACGCCCCATGGGACGTGATTAAATCAAATTCGCCGTGGTGCAGGGCGATGATACGTGACCAAATGGTCCGATAAGAAAACGTCGTTACGATGTAAATAATTGTTTCATTATCGATACGCTGGAGTACGTGGCGTGGACTTGGCTGGCCGTATCTTCGCACGTAGTTGCGATAAGAAAATTTAGAACGAGCCACGGCGCCTTTGATTCCATGCGCGATAACATAATGAGCTTCGATCCGCTCTGACCTATCCATTGCAGGGCATGTTGACCTTAACGGGCCTGCTCGTTAGTTAAATAGGCAATTCTACCTTTCTAAGAGGTTCATTATACGCCACTGGCGAGATTTAGAGAAACGTTCGTGTTAATGCCTGAATTAAGCTGGACGGATTAACACGTTCACCCCCTGGTGCTCACTGACGATCAATGCATCAAATGATTGCTGAACGTTTCGAGAAAAGCCAGAGGAATATTGATGACTGCAGTAAGGATGCAAGACAACATGTACCGGGTCATCCTACAAGTTTCCGCGATCTCAGCCGTTCGGTTTGAAAAAATATAACTTCATTGAAATTGAACATTCTGTTTCTTTAAAAAATAATTTTCGTAATATTAGATATACCTTTGCCAATGGATAAAAAAAATTAAAAAAGAAATGTTGAAAATTAAGCATTTTCTTTTTAAACTTCCGGATCTGAAGATAGCAAACCATCCTTGTACTGTTCGATCCTTCGATGCATCGTCATCAAAAACTGACTGTACATTGCAAACTGCTTCGCATGATGCCCAAGTTTAAATTCTTAAAGAGCCAAGAGGACTGTAGCCAAGAGAAATAAGCCATGAATGTGTATACATTGTTATACCACACAACTTTTTCCTCTATCATTTTTTTCTATCATCTACTAAAAAAGAGCTACGGCCCGGCCCAGTTGCGTGACTCACCCTGTATATTCAGACTGGAGAATTTCAGTGCTGTTATTTAAATATCTCCGTTCTATCTGGATGTATAAGAACCTGCTTTTTATGCCCCACCAGGGTAAACGAAAGAATACATCTCCATTTAAAGAAAACATCGATGACCCGAAAAGAAAATGACCCGGAGGAAACCTTTTTCCTATCATCATGTTTGCCCCTCCGGACGGTTTAACTCTTCCTTGGGGAGCATTTTCGTACATCCGCGAGCAAAGTGTTTCCATTTATCACCTATATTTCATTAATCCATTAAATTCGCCCGCCATATTTTTGCATTCGAAATGTCTACGTCAGTGTTTCCCAGAGTGGGTTCCTCGGACACCTTCTGGGGTTCCATGAGATACGGGGTTTTTTGATAGATTTTACTGGAGTCCAAGAAGCAGCAACATTCTTCGCACTAATCTTGTTCTTTTTCTCACAACGATTAGAAATTTATAAGAATTAATGTTATTTAAACTGAGTTAAAGAGCAAACGACTTTTGAGCGCACGTGACCACCCGTAGCGCTAGAGGGACGGAATTCATTAAACAAAAAACGCTAATGGCGTTCAGTGCAACGCCCACATCATCGAAAGAGGAGATAAGAATAACGTACGGGGATAAAAGAACGCAAGCTGTTTTTCCCTGGTTTTATTAGAAATGATTAATTGGTTTCCATGCACTTTACTTTGGAAAATTTTTAATGCATACTTAAGAATGTATTCTCCCTATTTTCTTCTATAATTAATACATATATGTGCTTGTATAATATATTTCCAGGGCACTGGTGTTTGAAACAAAGGTACTACGTCTGTAATAAACTACGCTTTAAGTATGTCACTAAAAATGATAATAAGCAAAACGAGAATTGAGAAAAGAAGCAATTATAGAAACATTTGATCAGTTTCGTGAGACACTGTATTTAAGTAAGTAAACTGTGTGCATTGTATAAAACCAATGGAATAGGAAATACATTTTTTACGTGTTTATGCGCAGTATAATGCGTTATGCGAATACACCCGCAGACTATTCACAACACTCATTCCTCATTCTTTCAAATGATGTACATTCTACCATTCCGTTTGAGTCTCATTCTAAATTCATTCGAAAGAACCTAGCAAATATTTACAAAGACCGTAAGTTCTTCCTATCTTGCCACTGCAATTGCAATAACACAGACACCGCCACGTACGAAAATTCCTGGCATAGAAAAGACGTAGTTCAAATCGCGTCGTTGGACCTTCTTTACAACCTGTCAAGAATGAACGTGACCCGCATGGAGTTTAAACCATTTATTTTCAAAAAATGAAAGGAAGCGCACGTACAGTGCGTCCATTTTAAAGGTAGACCACCTTTGTCATTTCTAAAAGTCATTTCATTTACAGACGAAGATGTGACGCTGGAAATCATTTTTTTGGATATTATCTTCTGAAATTTCGAAGCCACTGTTATTTTTTTTAATAGCATGTAATATTTGTATTTAATTTCAATTTTAAACAATTTCGTGGTGAATATAACGACCTCAGTTTTGAGAATGGTCTAAAAGTCATTTAATATTAGGAGAATTTTGTTGATATAAAAATTATTACCAAAAACTGATCCGATTGAATAAGATGATAAAAACAAAACATGTTAAAGGACGTTGTAATCATACTGACCCTCACCCGCCCTTTGTGTCAATTTGGCACAATTTCTTTGCTGAAGCAACAAAAAATCATTCTGCAAAAATTCATCCAATAAATTCAGGAAGGCAAATTGGAAATTATTTCTGAATGAGCCCAATACTTTTGTGGCAATTTTAAAACCTTACCTATTATTTATACCTAATAGTAGCTATATTATAAAAACAAATGGTTTAAAGTTCCATGTTTATTAACCCTCATCTGCCCCTTGTGTCAATTTGACACATTTTTCTCACAATACTGCGAGAAATGTAAAAAAAAATGAGAAATTTCATTTTCTTTATTATCAATAAAAGAATTTGCAAAATTAATTATTTATCTTTCCAATATATTGACCTTTTCGAGGAAGAAATTAAGTTGAGAAAATGAGATACGATGGTTAATAAGTTTTTCAATCGTGATTACTGACTTTAATAATCTACATTGTTTGTAATATGGAGATTCATCCTAATCTTCTTGGTTCAACGTATAATCGAGCCTTAAGAAAACAGACTGAAAATATATAAGATAGTTATTAGATTAACTTCATCGAAGTTAGCACTGAGGGATCGCGGATGATGCATTAAGCGGTATAATAATACGGGGAAAGGTAATTTTCGGCGGAGCTCCATAATCCCGTCATTTTAAGGACATTATTCTAGCTTTCTGGCGACGTAGCAGGCCACAATAGCTAATCAGAACTCACTTGGTAAGTAAGTTCCCCGACACTTCGTTTAATGTCGAGTCACTTTGATTTTCATACTTGGATTCGTCATTTCCGGGCGAAACTGCGAAAATACCAGGTGACTGGAAAATTATGGTACAACCGGTTAGAGGCTGGTTCCTCATGAAAAAGTAAATGAAAAATATGTCTAATAAATTTGTTCGATTCTGTATTTATCATTTATTAATATATTTATATATTTCATTTATTAATATGAAAGTAATATCTTCGACTAATGTATCACAATTTATTGGACACCCTGTGAGCCAAAAATTTTAGGTATCTCTGTTGGAAAAATGAGTTTCATTGGGCGTATCTATAATTAATATAATTCTAAATATCTAAGTTAATAGAAATAATTTATATGATTTTCAGTTTGTCATTTAAGACTCAATGTAATGTTTATTTTATGCTATGTAATGTTTGATTTAAGTGCAACTCATATTTATATCTATGTTATTTATTTTTATATTTGTTACCTGCAATGTAAATAAATTTAAGGATGTACAAAACCGAAGCCCCTCGAGGTTTGAAAGGACAAATATGGTATCGATAAATAATAATCTATAATTGATGTCATGACTGTTTTAATGAGAGAATCCAATTGAGAAGTATAATTCTTAACTTAATAATTTTATTATTTTCAGTAACATTTCATGGATACATTTTTCTAGTTATCTGTTTGCTAATTTGCTTCTACAGATATATTTTTTATTTTTTTAGCTGATTTCAGTAATATTCATTTTGTAAGTCACTGACAACATGCATGATTTTATAATCGAGACCGTCGTTCATTTTCAAAAATATGGTAGTATAATCAATTGGACGCTGTAAAAAGAGCTTTATATTTGATGCTACATTAAAGACAATATTTATATGTATAAACAACAAATATGCTTTGTATGAAAAAGAATAGACCTTATTTAGAAATTTGTAACTTTCATTCTACTGTAATGTAGATCAGTTCTTGTATAGTTGTACATAGTTTAATTTAATTTAAATATTAATAAAACATACATAGTGAACGAAGGAAAAATAAACATTTTACTACGGAGACAGAACAATATTTCGATTAAATTATGCAGTACAGCATTCAACTCGTTTACAATATATTATGAATTGTCCAAATAAATACTGAATAAATATAATTACGCTCGACGGCCAGAATGCATCATTATTATCGACCACGTCCGTTTTAATTGACATTTCACAAAACCCGAACGAACCAATAACAAGTCCGATTAAATATTGAAAGACGCCGGACTATTCTGAGTTGATTAATCGAATTACCGAACGTACGAATGTGTATTTACGGGAGACAATAAATTCTGCAATGGAAATGAATAACTGCGGGGAACATTGTGGCTAGAGCGGCCTAGATACGCTTAATTAAAAATGAAATCATCTGTTGCTCGAATCTCTTTAGAGCCCAGGGGACGGAAAATGCACCGATCGATTATTACTTACTCCGCCCTCTGCTCATAAATTAATTTTTTATTCAAGTTGGTTCTTACGAACGCGGGAAGAATCCTCGGTGGAGTACACCTAGGTAAAATTAATTCTAGCGCTAGGAAAATGGTGGAAATATTATGAAGCTTCATGTGAACGTAGCCACAGTTATAAAATTAATAACCATTACTCTAATATGAAAAACATATGTAATAAAAAAATAACTATAATAAATGTAATTCTTCAATTTAAGAAGGAACATAAAATATTATATAGAGGAGGTCAAATTAATTCTTGTGAAGCATTATTTTTAGAATTTATTCAACGAATAGAATAGAATTTATTACTCTAATGTGTAAGGCTTATGTAACACAAAAATAATTGTAATAAGTGTAATTCTTGTATTTAACAGGCACTGATTATATTACAATTAAATAAAAGTTGCAAATATCTAAGCGACATCTCCTCTTTTTATAAAAGACATATTTGTTACATGCCCGCATAAATGTTTACCCTAATGCTGTGATGGCCACGGGAGCTCCGGCCTTCCCCCACTTTAGGTCCATTCCCCTCGTTTCAGTTCGCTTCTTGTGACCCAGAGTGGGGGAAGGCCGGAGCTACTATGGCCATCACTGTCCTAATATAAAATAAAATATAAAATAAAATATAAAATAAAATATAAAATAAAATATAAAATAAAATATAAAATAAAATAAAATATAAAATAAAATATAAAATAAAATATAAAATAAAATATAAAATAAAATATAAAATAAAATATAAAATAAAATATAAAATAAAATATAAAATAAAATATAAAATAAAATATAAAATAAAATATAAAATAAAATATAAAATAAAATATAAAATAAAATATAAAATAAAATATAAAATAAAATATAAAATAAAATATAAAATAAAATATAAAATAAAATATAAAATAAAATATAAAATAAAATATAAAATAAAATATAAAATAAAATATAAAATAAAATATAAAATAAAATATAAAATAAAATATAAAATAAAATATAAAATAAAATATAAAATAAAATATAAAATAAAATATAAAATAAAATATAAAATAAAATATAAAATAAAATATAAAGTAAAATATAAAATTCTTTTTTCATAAAATTCACTAAATTATATTATATTTTCTCTATATTTTTATTCCCTATGATATTTCCAAAAAAACACTAACAGAAGCTTTTAAAATATTTAAAAATTCTCCCAAAGTACAGTTGAAAATTTTAAATCCACTGTCCTTTATCCCCTTTTCCTTTCAGAATTCATAAAACGTCCTGTACATGCGTTAAAAGTATTTTCAGCGAAATCCAGCAGTGTTCATTAATTACGGAATAGTACGAAAGGAAACCGTTGCATCCTCGCCTGCATAAATGATTGAAATAAATTTGTATTTATGCGTATATGAACGCATGCATAATTGAAATTAATCGGCGAAGTTTTGACGAGGAAAACAAGTGGTCGAGCAGTCTAGTCACGATTCGCGGATCCCATTCGGTCGATGGAAATCCTCGTCTGGTCCTAGGAGAAATTAATTTACATTTATCCCCCGATTACCGGCGTTGATTAAAATCGAGCTCGCCGGATCTTGCGTGACCTAAATTCGCCTAACACCCTTTGCAGTTCGTAAATGGAAGTCACAATAAATTTTTCCTGCCCTTTTTTTAGCCCACTGATCCTGCGTGATTTAAGAAACTTCAATTCAACTCATTTATAGAAGATCGAGGTCAAGCATCGCTCCTCTCTTAGTCCTTCTAAGTTATTTAATGTAGACTATTCGAGAAATCTAAGGAACTGGATCATTCATTTACGATGAATAATTTTCTGTCAAATAGACTACTTCTCATCGCAAACATTAATTTCTCAATGATACTAAGAATGTGTAAATGTGAATCAATTGATCACTGTTTCTTTTATTATGTTTTAATTAATATTCAAATGCAATTATTATGAATGATATTATTTCAAACTGTTTATAACAATGTTGTTAGATAAAAAGAAAAAGGATTACATAGTTATTACGTTAGAAAATACATTATAATACATGAAAGTAGGACGTACCTAATTTCTCTGCTCTCCATTAAAAGTTGCAGAAATGTATGCAAACGAATTTTGAAAAGCGTGGTCGTTTCGAATTCATGTTTGTCCCCCCGTTTCTATGGCGTGTGTCGTGCGTGTTATCGCTTGCAAATTCAAAGCTACATGCACAATGTTTTGTTAATTAAATTCATTTTATTTAAACCGTGTTCCTTTGTATTCACTTATAGGCCTCTGATGCACTAGAATTTAATTAGAAAATTAATCATAAGGCTTCGTTTCTTTCATCATTTGTTCATCGAGTTATTTTCATACGTTCAAACATTGTTTTTCAATAGAGGATAACATTAAATACTCCAAAATCGAATATACGTGACCAGCTTATTTGCAGAAGAAAGTTGAAGTTTTGCACGAGAAAATTTTAGGACTGATCTCACAAGCACTTTTAAGAAATTACATCTCAAAAGTTATAATATTATATTACCAGGATATCAGTATTATATGAAACTTTTCCGTTTGCTTCATCTACATCAGTGATGGCCAGGGAAGCTCTCGCCTTCGAAACGAGGGGAATGGACCTAGAGTGGGGGAACACCGGTGCTCCCGTGGCCATCACTGAGCTAGATCTATGACTTGCAAAGAGACAAAGTTCGCCCCCATGACGTCTCAATTTGATCATTCGCAACGACTCTTTACAATGGCCTAGCAACACTGACACTTGGCCAAAGCCTTTCACAAGATTAGGGTTTGTTTCAATTCCTCTCAAAGTTTTAAACATTTCTACAATGCTCCATCATGAACAAAAAATGTTCATATCTCATAGAAGAAGAGTTTTCGGAGCTATATTTATATGATCTTCTTTCATCCTTAGGAAGAGTAGAATACGATACCAAAGTTCAGCCACCTATTTCGGCGTCACCCGGTACTTTATACGTCTACTTCATCGATACAGTCGATTTAGCACGCATGAAATGAAAAAGGGGAGCTACACTGGACATCAGGCCATGATCTTGGATGGTCTAATTCAGAGGTCTCTGCTATATTCGGCTATCGTGTAACTTCCAAAGAATGCGTTCTGATTACATAAAAAATACGTTACGCAGTTTTCAAGGTGTAACGTGGGTCGCGTGTTATTCAGAGTTCAGACCGAAGTCACGGTAGATACTCGATTGCTTGCGAACAGAAGTTCTCGTGCTGGAACACCGTTTGCGTTAGCGTGCAATTTCAAATTCCAGAGCTGCTCGAGTGTCCCACGAAGCCTTTGTCAAGGTGGCGGGTCGAAGTTTGCTTTTACAACGACCAGAACCTTCGAAATAAGAGAAAAACGTGGCGAAGCTACTCGAAAAGCTTCTTTGCAGCGCGATCTTCGAGTCGTGTAACGAGATCCTTCGCGTTGATCATTAACGGTCCCCCCTGCTGCCTTCGTGACGATAATGTCCCGACTATTTATCCTTGCTGACAGTCCATTCCAAGGGAACCACCGGATATCGATCGAGTATTTCCAATTAAGAGTTTCTACTCGGACGGGTTATCGATTATCTGTGACGGATCGAGATTCATTGTGCCCGTTCGAAAGAAGAATTTGAACATCCTATCTTGAACGCAACGTCGATTCGAGGAGACGGTTCCTTTCCAATCAACTCAATATCTTCGGTAGATCAAACTGAGAATTGTTTATTTTAATTTTCAACTGTTGGAAAATTCCGTGTTGTAGAAATAAGTGTTCGACTGCATATGTTAAGAAGTTTTAATTTGGTGAATTAAAATTTGAACTGGGGAAGACGAGTTGTCCTGTGAAAATTGCTCCGCCATAAGCAAGACGCCTGTTAATTGACCTGACAGTATTTGCTGACAAATATTTAAACCAGTTGATGGAAGAAAACGCTTTAAATAGTCATTTCAAAGTGTCTCTGTGATGGACAAGACAATTTACCTCATATTTATTCGTTTTTAATTACAAACAATAGACACTCCTCATCAAAGAACGACCCAGTTAATAGGTTAAGAATGTTTGGCAGTATGTTCGGGGTCATTGTCACATTGGAAGACAAAGGGTATAGCCGAATAAGGGAGTCAAATGTGCCCTTAGACCAAATTTGACATGCGATGGACTATTCGATAGCTTCCCACTAACACCCCAGTCGAGATAGAGGGTTGAAAATTTGTGTAAAATGTTTTCTTTTAGTAAGCTATCAAATGGTCCATTGCAAGTTAAATTTGGTCTATATTTTTATGAGTGCCATGTCGTACAATCAAAAATGATCCAGTTTTTAGAATGTAATGCAAAACCAATATAACTTCGTAATTTAATGGAGCTACGCAGTTCACAAGCCAACACATTAGCCTATAGGATTATGTATTCTAATTGCTAATAAATGTACATATAAAACTAAACAGTTTTAGTTAACAATATTAGCAATTTGCATAGATTTTTTACTGGTTCTATTAAACGTTACTCAAAAATGTTTTTAGTACTATTTATGATCAAATAAATAAAGACTGAATCTACGTGTCACCCGTATGTGTGTGACACGGCGGTCAAAGAGTTAATGACGTCCTCCGATACGAAAAGTCAACGAAAATTGGGTGACTTACGCGTGGGCTGTGGAGAATCTTAACGTAGCTTCCGATCGCGATCTAACACGCGACTTTCTCGTTTAAGGGACAATAAAAACTTCCTTCCAGCATTAATAGAAGGGCCTATCGAATCTCCTGTCGGCATGATAACTCCGATGAAGCGCCTAATCCTTCCGTTAGCAAGAAAACAATGGCCAGCACTCACGAAGCGACTCTTTATCAGCCCACGTCATCCTGTGTACGAATAACGATATTAAACGCAGGTCGGCGAACATCGCGTCGCGTCTGCGAAATCTCTGCGGGTCTTCTGTAAAAATAGGTGTCTCGTAGGTTGATCGATCGAAATAGAGAGGAACTTGGAAAATCCTGATGCTCCAGTATCGCGAAAGTGGATAAAGATGGACAGAAACGAAAGGAACTTGAGCTTTTCGTCTGTTATAAAGAAATAAGTTAAATAGTATTTTAACACATTCGTTTAAAAAATAAGCGTTGAAGTCGGGAAACGAGAATTGTAATACTACTAATACTACATATGTACAACTCCTGGAAATTTCAATAACATATTAATTACAAAAATAATTATTGCAGTTTTAATACACATATGTTGAAATATCTTTAGATCACTAAAATACCCCCGATTTATATGAAAAGTTGGTGAAAAATAGCCCGATGCGAATCTGTTAAGTTGAGAAATTAAAATCCTATTTTTAACCTCATCAGTTACGAATTTGTTAAAGTTTGATCAATATGCATTCATAGTTATTCAATAAGAAAACGATACACGATATGAAAAAATACAGTAATCTCTGAGAAAATAATTTGCACGTGTCTGATCATTGGGTGTTGCCTCAACACTATTCAACACGTTGACTGTCATGGTGGTCACCGGTGACCGGCGCCTCACATTCTATTTAATTAAATAACTATTAATTTTTACTATACTCTAAGCGAAGTTAACATTGCAATGCTTATATAGGTACGCACGTGCAATATTAAATACTTCAACAACTTTTTCGATGAGGATTTATACAGAAAAAAATAATTTATATTATGTCTGACTAGCGATGGCCGTTTTCACTGTGGCGCTCAACATATTAACACGTTCCATGCCACAGTGAAAACTTCCATAATTAGTCAGACGCATACAAATAAGTTTCTATAAATACATAACGTTAAAAACACAAACACTGAATTGTCTTACGATATACCATTCATTCGGCACTATTATTGTGGCGTTCGTTTGAATTGGAATATAAAGAATATTACCATTTATTTAGAATAATCGAATTTGGTGCGTGGGGCGCATACGGCCCACGCGACACGGAACGTGTTAAAACAGTGGATTATGTGTGTCTGACCAGGTGTGGCAGTTTCCACTGTGGAGTTCAACGTGTTAAACTTAAATTGTACCAGTCTCGTATCGCGTGCCTTATGTACGAATAAAAATAGTCGCAATCATCAGAACTCCTCGATAGTATAGTGGTTAGTATCCCCGCCTGTCACGCGGGAGACCGGGGTTCGATTCCCCGTCGGGGAGATGATATTTTTATATTTTTTTTTGCGTTTGTGTATGTATCTATATGTATTTGATGACTGTATAGTTACCATTTAGCTAAGAAATCATACCTAAATATTGTGCAATAGCCATATAGTTATATCATTCAGTTTTTTGATTATTTCTTCATTTTCTTTGTTTTATTTTTTACCTTTATATATAACCAAAGACTGACTGTGCAATTACTATGCCAAATTGTTAAAAATGAATGATCTTAGATGTTAAGTAAAATAAGTTTACTTGTTATATTATACTGTAGCAGTAAGTGCAATGTAAATAAATATATTAGTAAGACTGCGCGTGCTCCAGTACTGGAGCCCTTAGTTTAGTTTGTTAAGCCTTGTTTTGTTATACTTTTCTGATCGTTTGAGTTTATTGTGCCTCCTTTATATATATTGTATTTTATTTTGGCATAGTAAACGTCCGTTACAGCAACAAAAAAGAGCGAGTGGTCAACGTTAGGTGACTATAGTCACACTTAGCAACGAAAGGGTTAAAGCACAATTGAAAAATTAAATGTCCAGAAGCATTTGCACGCTGCTGTGTGTAAAATAATAATGACCTCGATCGAGAAATCTCGCTTTAATTAATGCAACAGTCGCTTTGGTTAAAATCATTTTTACTCCGCAAAAAAAGTCGATAAAAAACAATGCAGACGGTATGAAAATATTTATGATAGGAATAATTTTTAAATATTTTTGTTGCGTGTATCTAGTGCTAAGCGAATATAAAAATGATTGGGGCAGTAATAGCTTTGCAATCATATGAAGTTTTTGTCGATGTAAATATAATAAGCCTTAAAGCTGTGTTGAAACATTCAAAATGTGTGATGAAACTCTGATAAGCAGTTCAACAAAATCACTCCCTTTGGCAATAATAATTAAATTATCTAAACTCTTCAAAACATTTCAAACGAGATACAGGAATAATCTAATCATCAAGATTAAAAATGAAAATTCATGCTTCTGCTCGGATTAGAATAAGAGTAAGAGTCCGAAATGTTTCATTCCCATCTCCAACCAATAATTAAAATAACACCAAAAATTATTATGATACGTAAAATGAGAAATTTCTGCAAACATCTGTGTCGTCAAAGTAAACGTCAAACGGACTAAAAGCAAGCAAGAAACATAATGGATGTATCAAAATACATAAAGATATTTATAATATGAAACATAACAATAAAATTGTAACATGAAACAGTAACTGTGGAAAAAAAAATTGAATGTTGCATTATATCTCCCCTCGTCAAAGCCGATAATACAATAATAACATCTACAGATTAACAGACATGTCCATTTAACGGAAGAAAAGAACAGAAAACATAAGACATTTGTTTTTACATTGGAGAGGATTATAATTGAATGAAACGATGCTATCAGTTCAATGCGAGAAACAGATGCCTTTCAGAAATTTCAACCACAGGTCGTTAACAAATCTTGTTTAAACAAAGAGGTTGCGTACATAAGGAGCTTGTCCGCGTGTTGCATCACTGAACGACGTGACTAATTATGTAGATACGCATTTACATTCAATTAACCAGCGATTCGAAACGCTCGATATTTAATCGTCTACACCGGTTATCATAGATTTGACGCACATACTGCTTGTTCAGGCACATGTCTGGCTTAACAGTATCAATTGACAACAAAATATATGCATTATCTCAAGTTCACGCGTTCTACCATTGATAATGAAACTTTCGGAAGAAATGGTGCGCGTATGTTAACAACATGTGGTTCTAGAAGATACCATGATTATTTAGATCACTGACGGCCACCGTAGTAACGGCCTTCTTCTCATGGGACAAAAATCTCAGCAACAACTTAATGTGAATAATGGAAACGGTCGTGAGAGACGAGATTTTGGAAAATATATCGTGAAACGTGTCTCATGAGAGTTTACTGCAGTATTGGCCCCAGGAGCTCCGGCCTTCCCCCACTCTAGGCCCATTCCCCTCATATAGGGGAACGTGGAGCGAACTGAAACGAGGGGAATGGACCTAGAGTGGGGGATGGTCGCAGTTCCGGTGGCCAAGACTGATTTAAATTTATTCGCATCGGCGAAAATTGCGATTGATGATATGCCCAGTGACCTAGATTTTTTAATTACCAAATATTAGGTCGCACACTTGTTACTGAGTCAATAAAGAGTAACATGCAAATTCAACTTTGAACTGATACGATATCGTTCCATCTATGTAAACATAAAATAAACATTCGATACAAGTATTGCGATACAAATTCTTTTTAATATACTTTCGAACTTTTTACAAATTCGTTTTATTATACTTTAAAGGCGCCTGATTCTTTTAACACTTTGACTACCACGTCACCCACGTATGGGTGACGATTAAATTTAGTCACTATTTATTAGATCCTACGAAGTGTTAACAAACATATCTAATAAAGTCTAACAGAACCAGGACAAAAATGATGAAAGTTACTAATATTATTAAACAAACACGCCATAATTTGAAGTTATATTTATTTCCTATCAGAATTTAGAAAGCTCGCCATCTTCAGCTAACACAGTGCGACGTTCAAAGTGATAATGAAATTTTTTTCATGTATACTTCGTTTTTAATGATATGCATTTTAGCATCCGCTACAAGATGCAATAGAAAAAGAAATACGCTTTTCTATAAAAAAATTAATGAAAAAAAGACCTTGAGAAAAATTTCTTTCCACCGCTACACGTGTTCCCTAAAATATAGTAACTTTGCCCTGAGAACCTTTTTGTACAACGACAAATAAGAGAAATATTTAGGTGGTCCCGTTTACGTGGTCTACCCTGTATATATCGATATCCGTAAAGAAGTTAAAAAAGTGGCAATAACGCTCAAATGTTTTCGTCAGTATAATACTTACCTTCTCGACATTAAATGAGATACATTCCGAATCCTCCAAATAAAATTGAATGCTTTCGCGTGGGAGCAGAAGTTGAGTTGCACTTTACAATTCAAAACAGGAGGCACGAAGCATCGAATCGGGAAACGCGGGGCAAAGCTTAAAACTTCCATAGGAATCATCCCATCATACATAATTTCCCCCGTACGATTACAAAGAGACAAAAGCTGTCCTCGACGCCGGGATTAAAGTTTGCCGGCGCAATAAATTATTAATAAAGAAGGCGAAATCCGATGCCTCTCCGGACGAGAAGCAAATCCGGTGATTCTCGGTGGGAAATTATCATAGAAATATAAAAAGTTCCGCGGGTTCGGGCGCTCCCGAGATATTTACGGGAAGCTTTCGAAGAAAGAACCCCCGTGAGAATAACTTTCATTGACATTATTAAAGGCGTGAATCTAGGTTATCCCGGCGGCTATGGAATTTTCTAGACCGGTCGACAAAGAATTCGAATACCTCGCGGTCATATCGGCTTTATGAATTTAAGTATTCTTTGCAGGCACTCACCTGAACAGGAGGAATCCCAGGCCGGTGACTGCGGCACGGCGAACGTCGTCGTTCACATCGGAGACCTGTTGAAAAATATTATCCCTTTTTATTCACAGGCAAAATAAGCGTATGTTTGAAACGATTTTGTTTATTAACACGTTAAACGCTATGTCGGTCCCTCTGGCCCGACAGTAAACTTTCCGTTTAAGTGGCGTCGGTCTCTGCAGACCGACAGTATGAAATTTATAAAATAATACTTTATAATTCATATAATATTTAAAAAATATGTGTATACTTTTTTTTAATGGATTTTATTGAAATATTTTAAACAAAAATGAGGTTTTCCTTTAGAAGTATTAGGAAAAGTTACGACTTTCTGGTACAATTTCTAGCTATTTTTCTTTCAAATGTTTTTGAATTTGTTTTACGGACGCAGTTTCTGTATTCACGCGCCGCCTAAATGGAAAGTAAAACAAAAGTAGCTCCACGTTTAACGTGTTAACATTATGACAGCAGAGTTCTCGAACTCGTCTCTGATTTTATCACGTTGAACGCCACAGTGAAAATGGCCATGCCTAATCAGACACGATATAATTTATTATTTTTAATATATCTAAATCGTAAGGAAAAAAAAGATTTAGGTACTCAGCCGTGCTCTTTTGTTCCTATATTATTGTTTCAGTATGAAGTTTGTTCAGAATTTTGCGACAATCAATAAATATTTAATTAAATTAAATTTGAGGTACGGGTCACCGGTGACCGGGACGGCCTTCAACGTGTTAAGATCAGTTGAATGATCTACTAATAATATTTTTTTAAAAACAATGCTTTTCTAAAGGTAATAACTAACATAATATGATTTAAGCGTCCATATCTTCTTGAGTGGGAGTTTTTTTAAATACAGAAGGAAAACGTAATTAGCTATAAAATTAATTACGTACTTGAATGTACTATCTGAAGGAAATCTGATAATATCGAATCGGTTACGATGGAAATATTAATTGAAGGTCACAAGTCTGAAGTGCTTCACTGAAGCGAAGAAATTGTGCTCATTTCGAAAATGTATGCAAATTCGAAAACCGTACATGTGCATATTAGTAATCACCTTGCAAAATTTCAAAACACGCATTATTTTCTCATTGCATTATATAATCTTTTAAATTATGTCAGTACTGTATTCCATCGAAGGGAACCTCATTCAAAATCGACCAAAATTACACAGAATGTATTTTCTTCACATTTTTCGTATTTGTAAATTCATGGGGACCATCGATTCCAGATATTACTTTTTCTATTAATCGTGGAAGAAGACAGAGGACGGGACCAAACTGCCAATTTTGTTAAATACATCGTAGGCTATAATTTAGTATCAAAAAAAGATATCAGAATGCAATTTGTACTACGAAATAAAAAAAACAGGAGCTTGTGATTGATGTATGATTGATGTACTGTACATTCGTTTCATGCAAATTAATCGGGTCTTTTCAATCGTACCCGGACCAAAAAATTCAATTTTTACAAACGGTATTACCTGATTTTATTGAAAAACTCTGAATTGATTGTTTACATTACACTCCATCAGCTCTATTGAAATTTTTCTTTGCTTCAATATAATATAAAACTTGTATGTTCAGTTCAAATAAATATTCTGAATTGAGAATAATACTTCAAACTTAATCAAAGTATATCACGAATCTATATTTCTCAATATAAACACATTTTCTCTGCTCTCAAATGCAAAATTTAAGAATATGAATATAGAATAATATATTCATACTTATTTACCCCTTTGCGATCAGAAGCCACCACAGTGGCTAGCACCACATTTAAAATTTGTCTTCAAAGTCGGATGCCGCCACTATGGCGGCATGATCTTTTTCAGTGAGCACATGTGTTATCACCATACTTCACAAAATTACAAAAATTAAAATTTGTTATTTTTATACACTGCAAGTAATATGCAACAAAATATATTTGCCTCAAAATAATTTCTTCTCTTTTTAATATCTATATATTCACTTACAGTCAGTCCCATAAGTATTCGTACTCTTACTGTGCATAACACGAGTTTATAATTCTATAAACGAAATATTTTCGTTATTAGTTGCTGAATGTTGCTAAAATTTGGATGGAACAAACTTTATACTTGTGTCAAATTATAATAAAAGATTTATTGGAAAACCTCAAACGCATCACTTAGTTTGAACAAATTTCTTTTATAGACAATGAGGGTACGAATACTTATGGGACTCATTCTATATATCACCATACACAAAACTAACTTTAAATATGAGCTTGCTTCGACAAATTGGTAGTGCCACCAGAGAAATGTGCCGATCGCAAAGGGTTAAAGTATGCTTTGTTAGATAGGACACGAAATTACTTACAGGATGACCTGATAGATTCAAACAAACTATATTCTCTAAATAAAGACTAAAACGTGGACACTGAAAAATAGTGTTCAAACGTTTGCACGAACATCCGCCGATGAATCGTGAACAATATCCTTTGTACGATAACCCATCGGTCATCCGCTATTTCATTTCGAGTGCTCAAAGGGGGTGCTGCTGGAGAACATATCAAAACTGTGATGAAAACTTACAGCAACGTGGAGAAGCTTCCGGATGGCCTGATTGTTTCCGGTGCCACAATAGGCCATCGCCAGGGTGTACATGCCGCTCCTTCGTAGTATCGGATCTTTATCGGCACACAGGGAGGTCACCAGAGGATCGGCCTCCTCGAGACGGCCGTACATAGTAAACGCGATGCCAACAGCCAATCCTCGGAGGATCTTTTCGTGCTGCGTTTCTTGAGCGTACTAAAAAAAAGAAAAGAATATAAAACTTCATGACTGGGTGAACTCTGAGGTATCGTTCGCTTACTTTCGCCCAGCAAATTTTATTAAACGAAGCACCAAGGACACAGGCAATTCCTTAATGCCCGAAATCGAATTTTACCCTGCCGCCCAGACGAGGAGAAAAAGATGTTTCGTTAGTGAAATGTGTTCGCTGAGACCAGGTTTCTTTGTAAACGAACGACGCTTATTGTTGATGTTATTAAATAGGAAGACACAGATTTGTAGCAAGTCACTTATTTATACAGGATGACCCATGTAAATCGATCCACTCGAATATCTTCGAAATTGTTGATACGAAAAAATGTTTCAGACAGAAGTTAAATGATTTCCAGGGGCACATTATTTGATGTGAGTAAATTTCTCCTATGTGGACGCGTAGAGGACATATGAGAGTCGATTTTATTTTTTTAAGTAGAATCATATATTTTTTAATGCACTGATCGATGCAGCTCGTTATTCCTTGCACAAAAGTACTGAGCCACTTATGGCGAAAAATCATTAGTTTAGAAGATATTTTAATTTTAGTATTGGGAAATAGGTATCTTCACGAATGATAATGTAACAGGCAGTGTAATAATGTAACAATGTGTGGTTGCTAATGGCCAATAAGCTGATACGACATTAAATAAATAAATAAAAAAACAAATCGGTAATATTCTTACAAAAGCAGTTCACAAATTTGCCAAAGGAGTATAAACTCCTTCTTTAGTACTTAATTTGAAATTATTCGATATACTAAATAATTCCTTCATAATTTCTCTAATATAATTACAAAAACAATGCATGTATATCAAGATACTGAAACTAAAACTATTAACAACAATCAATTGCTGTAAGTATGTACTTCAATCTATAATGTACTAAACAACTCCATCATTAACACAGCAACTATCTTCGCAATTGTCTTTCCCTTATCTCGAGCCGCCATATCAGACTCATCGCGTTTAGCAAAACATAATCGAGACATCGTAAATCGAATACCCGTGTTAATCCGATAAGTTGTACTACCATATGTATCGTTATTATAAATGCGCTACAAATCAATCTACAAGGTATTTGAAAGGATGAGATACGAATCTAAAAAGAAACGGAGAAGCGTTGGGAAAGCGCGACGAAAAAATCGCACGTTCTTCAAACACGTGACGCATTTCCTCTCTAATCCACGGCGTTATACACAGACTCTGAGTTCGCAATGCCATTTATTCGAAAGATAACAAATGCATATTCAACGATAAAACAGCAAAATCTTTGAGGAGCCCGCATCTAATATCATGTCGCGTGAAAGCTCACCAAAACGAAATTCATCCGCGGTTGATTAACACTTCGAGGCCGGAAAGTTTCGGGCAAAATCGTGCACCATGTGCTGAAATTTTCCGTGGTAGAACACGTGTTTAATTTAATAATTGCTTATAATCCTATATTTGATGTCGATCGCTCAGTTGTTTTAGTCCTTTGAAATTGCAACATATGTAACGAGACATATATATTTGAATGAAATAAGCAAAGATGATGAGTCGACTAAATACATAGGTTGAAAGCGTACAGTAAACGCGTGTGCCTAAGCCAGTGCGGTGGCCCGTAGCGCACGGTGAACGATCTTTTTGAACGCATATATGCGTCTGTCGTCCGCAAAGGGTTAAACGGTTCTGACAAAACACCGCAGTTCGTTCTGCACCTATTTCTCCAGCGACAGTAAGTGGATTTCGTTGTTTCGCGGAGGTAATCGACTCACGAAGAAATACGACGGCACGAGGAGTTCGTTATTTCGCGGACGAGCCAAAAATCTCGCAAATAAATGGACGAAGATTATGCAGGAACCTTCGTGCGCGATTTCCGTGAAATACTGCAGACCGCGGCGAAAAATCGTGCTTGCTGTTTTGACTTCTTTGTGGCTGGACCAATGACTTACAGCGAACCCGAAATACCGGTACTCGGTGGTTGTAACTGACAATGAGCAACTCTCTTTGAAATCGAAATGCAACAAAAATGGTGTATGAAAATATCGATAACAGAGTAACGAAACGCAAAAGTCCCAAATGCATATTAACTCTGTTCATAAAAATGAAAAGAAAAAATGATATTTACATTTCATTGAGAACTTAACCGTTTGAGTGCTGAGAGTCGATATTTCGATTCTTCAATTCTATACCAAAAATGCGAATAGTCGATATTCCGACGCCAATATCATAAAAAAGAAGAATAAATAAAAAGAAAGAATAAAGAAAAGAATTAATAAAACCTTCCAATATTTAGGTAAGTTATCGTTATTTTCTTAAAATCATTATAATATCTTTATTAGTACAAATTTTATTCCGCAATTTTGGCATATATTTAAATACGTAAAAGAGAAATCACTTAAAAAACAAAGATGTAAAATTTATTATTATACTTTTCATTATTCATGCGTATCTATTTTTTGTAACTTCGAAAATTCAAATCTCAGCACGACTACGAAACAATAAGAAATTGAAGGAGACTTCATATACACCCCCGTCCATAAGTTATGGGACACCTTGCCATTTCTGAATAAACCTAGATTACGATATGGTAGACTTGGTTACTTATTTCGATATGAACGGTTCTTCTAAAAACACTTATGCTTACACAACATATTTTTAATGCTATGATCAGTATTCTGTTATAATTAATATAAAAAAAAACTCAAATAATTGTAGTACGGTTCAAGACCAGTTTTTCAATGCGTTAAATTTGGGCGACATTTGTTTCGATTTTGTAATCTGTAAACACATTTCCAGCGATTCTGGACAGAAATCCAAGAAGAAACACCAAAAAAAAATGACTGCAAGACTGCCAAGGCTATTTCGAGATATCATCTCGAAACGGGGAGCATACATTGGTGAGCAAATTTTAAACTTGATACATATAATTTTCAATATATTTTAACATTTAGAAATTGTATTCAGTGTTAATGATCTGTAAATAATCGTTTAAATTCAATGTAGTGGATGTTTAATAATTTGAATTTAAACGTAAATCTGAAATCAGTGTACGTAAAACAGAAATCACTTAAGAAGCAAAGATGTAAAATTTATAATTATAGTAATCATTTTATATAACATGAAAGATTCAAATCTTAACACGACTCCGAAACAATAAGAAACTGAAGGGGACTTCATATATCTCGTGTCGGTGACGAAATGGTCGCTTTAAATCTATCTCCATCGCAATCTTTACTTTGTTTGTGGTTGTGGTAAAAAAATAGTAGATCAACAGGTTGTTGTAAGTGCTTCAAACTATCTAATCTATCGATCATCCGATTCTGTTCGATAGACGAGATAAGGGGTATCATGGATTTTTCTGAAACCAACGTAGAAAAAACTGGAGCGTTGTGGATTGATCTCAACGGTGTGTACATCTCGAGAGTTAACTCCTCAATAAGATTTATATAATTTGTTGTGATAAGACGCACATCTTTGTGTGCAGCCACGAATAGAGATTCTTTCGCCTGTAAATCCGCAACCGATAACGATAATGCATCAAAATATTGTAATGAAAAGGAATCAGGTGATCGCCAATAAACTGCGATCTGTCATGCAAATATTGCCCCCATTCAGTTAATGTTTATGCAATATTTAACACATTAAATATTGATAAGAATCTGATAGAAATTTCCGTCACACCGTATGTATTCTAATTTGTAAACAAACTTGTAGGTAGATATAAATGAATGTACACGCAAATAAGATTATAGTCTTTACGCAAGAATCAAGAACTCCTGCAACAATTTTGCAGTAGTTGTCTGCTTTCGATCGCAGAAAAAATAAAATAGATCGAAACCTTAGGTAACACGAAATTCTAGGTTACTCTCAAGTATTACCAAATTGCTCAAAATTCAATTTTTTTAATTATATAATTATCATTTCTTCGTGAAACCTTAATTCCAGTAAAAAAGAACTTCTGCCTTAATGAAAAATTTCAAGAATTCCTTAAAAACTTCAATTGATCTAATATTCAAATCAATAAGAAAATGATGTCTCATATCATTTTCTCAGTATTACATTAAACATTTAATTATATTCTCCAAACGTTCTAATACTCAATTTCGTAACCTCAAGACTCATGAGCATATAAATTTCTTTTACCAAAAATGCATGATAATCACACTAGCATTCGAACAGTTTCAGTCAATTCGAGAGTGTGAATCAGTGATTAGTCAATCAAGTATCAGTTACTTATCAACGGTGTACTACTCAAGTGGATCATTGTTTCCATTAAAGCTATAAAAGAAGCGGCGCTCAAAGCCCTGAAGGCTAAGTAGTCTGACACTTCTGTGGTGATCACCGACAGCAAACAACCATGGTTGCCCCAGCAGCTTTGACCATGCGTTAGTATCAAAATATTTTTGGATCCGAGTGAATCGAGCACGTTTTAACAAACTTTCTTTGCAGTTTACCCTACCCTGTTTGCGACGTTGATGCAAGCTAATTACACGATCTTCCCGGATGGCGACGGAATACCGCATCTGATCAAGCTTGACTACACTCCACTATCCGCGGAGCAAATCTCTAATCTGGCTACAGATGTGAACTCCATCAAGTTCATACTTTTTACACGGTTAGAATAATTGCCTCGAAGAACTGATTTCATAATTTCGACGTTTCAAAACCGCCGGTTGCTTGCAACTCTATTTTCTTCGACTTCTAAAGCCAAGTTTGATGTGCTGAATTGAGGCATTGACTGATGAGTATTTTGTTCATTTCAGGAGCAACCCAACAAACGGTCAAACTGTGGCGCTAAACGATAAGGCTGGTCTTCAGAGGACCCACTGGAACTCCAACAAGCCGACTTACATTCTGGCTCACGGCTGGAGGAGCAGTGCCAGCGGAGAACTCTGCACGCTGGTGCGCGATGGTAACGGGAATACACACCTTCACACCACCTACGTATCGTTTCCTTCGATTGTTAAACATTGATTTGGTCCTGCAGGTTTCCTGAAAGCCTCTGACAGCAACGTGATCTGCGTCGACTGGAACGCAATTGCCAAGAACACAATGTACCCGCAAGTTGCGAAGAGTGTGCCAGCTGTAGCCGAACACGTGGCATCTTTCGTCAATTTCCTGCGCTCGAGCACGGGTCTGAACACCGGTACCATGAAAATAGTTGGACATTCCCTTGGTGCTCACATCGCCAGTTTAGCTGCACGAATCGTGTCGAGGAGCAGCTTGGTCGACGAGGTTGTTGGTACGTTCACACAACAGTAATAAATTTTTAAAAGATGAGTGAAACAAACTGAATCTGCAAAAAGCTGGTAGCTGACTTTGTGCAGCATTCACGCAAAAATTTGTTTCTTTCTGTGTCCGATTTCTTGGATTCTCGAATGCTTGTACGTGTCGACAGCTCTTGACCCAGCGAAACCAATGTTTGAGAGCAATAGTGCAGATGCTCGCGTTGATCGCTCGCACGCAAGGAATGTTCAAGTGATTCATACATGTGCTGGTACATTGGGTATGGACAACGCTGTTGGTACCTCTGATTTCTTTGTCAACGGTGGAAGCAAACAACCAGGATGCAATAATGACATGTTAGGTAAGAAACCATTTCTTTTATAATATACTGAAGAGCATTGATAAGAACGTGTGAAGTAAGTAGCTTTGACGTTGTATTCGTGGGTATATGAGCTAAAAATCAATTCCATCCAATAGGTAGTTGCTCTCACGGACGCAGCTACGAATACTTTAGCGAATCTCTCACGAAACCCAGAGGCTTCGCTGGAGTGCCTAAGAATGGCGGAACAAAAGCCTACATGGGTGGTCTCACTCTCGATCGAAAGTAAATATTGTCTAGTACACATCCGTTTTATGTACCGACATTGTTTCTAATGCATGCTCCTCTATTTTTACAGTGCCAAAGGCTCCTACGATGTGAAGACTGCAAGTCAGCCCCCTTACGCGCTCGGAGGTTAACATCGATGATTTCTACGTTTTTTATACTATGTATAATGGCGTCGTAATAAATTATTTTTCATTATTTAGTGATCTGTGTTTATGTTTCAATACTCATGATTAATTTTAGGTACTGATGTAGGAAGAAAGCGTTTTTAACTTACCGCAACCATATCTTCTATGGCCTGAGTTGATTTAGACCCCAACATAACCATACCCATGGCGATACCCGCTGCCTCACCAGTGACGGCATCATCTTGATAAAGATTAAACTTCAATTGTTCGTATACATCCTGTCTATGCGATCCCATAGCGGCTAGACCCAGTCCTAAACAACCGCCGTGGCGCACCATCTGTAATGAACATTGCCACGTAATTAAGAATGTGTTACCCTGTTACACTGAAGTAAGGAAACAGTCGCATATACATGCCTCATTTTGTGCGTCCTTCAATTGTCCTAGTAAGTAATCCGTAATTGCTGCGCCGTGATTCGCATGAATAAGTCCTAATGCGTACAAACCACCTCCTTCGGAATAACCAGCACCAGCGCCGATATCTCGCGGCAGATATGATTGCATTAATGCTAAAGCTTCTTGTTCATGTCCTCTATGAATTACTCCTAAAGAAGCTGTCGCCGTTAGCTTAGCCCAGTTCGTAGCTCGAGCCAGCCATTCTAAGTTATCTCTGCAATACGATATTTATTATAAATATCTTCTGAGATAATAAACATAATTGGATTAATTAAGCAAAGCGACATGATCTTACCTTAAAAATTGGTCACTAGTAGTTCCGGAATGCATGTATGCGTTCGCGATTACAGTGGCAGTATGACAGATAGATACTCGTATAGCGTCTTTAGTATTCTTCAATATCAACATGTCGGTATGATTACTACGAATTAAAAATTGCAGATGCAAATCGATGGAAATTTCTCCTCCCAAAATGCTCGACAGGGCGTCTACCCGTTCTTGTTGTTCACGCTCTTCAGCATTCTAGACAAAAGAAATGTGCATAATAAATAATAGCAGTTTAAAGTTGTATACCTCAAAATATGAAACTTACCAAACTTTCAACACTACGTTGAGTTTTATCTTCTGGAGCAGGTGTAGCAACTTCAGTCTCCATGGTCGTAGAATCGGAATTAGTATCAGCGGACGCTTTTACAGCTGGTTTAACAATTGGTTTAACCATAAGGGCTCCTGGGATAGGTGCAGTGGCTCTCAAGGCTTGTAAAACGCGACCAAGAAATTGTTGTGTCGCTGATTCATACAAGTCAAACGCGATTTGATAGGCCATAAGAACACAATCTTGTGAGCCTTTGCTCAACCTGTCTAACAATTCAGCAACGGCTAGTGGATCATCAAGGAAAATAAGACACTGACACATGTTGACATAGTCAGGTGTTCCCAGATTGCGGTAAAGGTTCACTAAACAACGAAGTACAGTGTTACGAAAACCACGATTCTGAATGAGACTCATGGCAACTTGGAAGGCATAAGACAACATGCCGCTCACATCATCCTGAAATAAAAATAATTATAGGAATAAGTATTTATCTTCTACATCGCTTACACTTCATACACCAATTAACTCTTAGCTTACAGATTGCATAATCGCAGTTTCAAAAACATCCATTCTTCTTGTTTCAAGAGCAAGACCTAAAGCTTGACGATATTGATTGTCGTCTAAACAACGCTGGAACATTCTGTTCACAATTCCCTCCAGTCTAGGGTCAATTCCCTTGCTACCTGGTGGTAACTTTCCTTCAGCTTCCAAAACACGTTGCTGAGTATAGTAATCAATACACTTGGCTAAAAGAAGACTCAAGTAAACACACCTGATATAATAAAATTTCCTATCAATAATAAGCGAGTTTTAGTGGCATTACCAATTGTGGTATCGACATATTCATTGCGAGCATTGACATCAAACAACTCTCCAGCTCCCAAAGCATAAGTAAGAGAATCTTCAAAACTTCCTAGATGATAATACACTTTACTAGCAACTAATGCGGCTAAGTCATGTTGAGGAAATACCTTATCCTCATGGAGAATCTCACTAAAACATAAAAAACTCGCTGTTGAAAGATGAAATAGATAACAATTTCTATCATAGTAATGGACTGCTTAAATTACATACATTTTTTCTATAGCCTCAGAAATTTCAGGCCAAAATTCATCCACTATCAAGTCCAACTTCTTAAGAGCAAACACCTTTAATTCAGGCATTGGCTCCTCAAGGAGCGAGATGATACCAGCTGAAAAATAAAATTTCATTGATACATCAAGTTATACACAACACTAAAAAAATACGCTAAAATATATTTAAGTACAAGTAACGATTATATACAAATAAAAAAGTAAATACTGACTTCCTATTACAAATTAGAATTAAATAAACAACCGTAACTGGTATTCCGAATATACAGTTAGAGGTTATGA
This sequence comes from Macropis europaea, assembly GCA_916610135.2. Classification (NCBI taxonomy): domain Eukaryota; kingdom Metazoa; phylum Arthropoda; class Insecta; order Hymenoptera; family Melittidae; genus Macropis; species Macropis europaea. Next base: position 10,988,260 of record OU744344.1, on the reverse strand, counting down.
ACCACGAGATTTGCAAATCATTGCACGTACGTATGCAAGTATTGTATGACAATTTACCGGTAAGTTGGTAAATAACAAAATTTCAGGATGTATTATAACGTCAGATTATAAATAAACAATTTACCTGCGGATGTGATATTCATATTGGTTCTCATACGATATAAATTCTTTCGGTAAAAGTTCCAAAAGACAGTTTGATGGCAACCCACGAACTCAGCAACCAAATTCAATTGAAGTGTGTGACAAGTTGCTGCAATGGCTGCCACTATGACGATAAAGAAAACATGGAACACAACACCACGTGACATAAATTTACTGATTTTTTATACGATATTAGAGCATAATTCTTCTTACGATTGGAATAATTAAGACTGTTCTTCATGAGAAAGCGATTGTTGATAAAAAGGATTAAAAAATGAGAAGCTGTCAGTATGACAATTCTAAACGTTGCTTGTGGCAGTACTGCAGCAAGCACTTCATGATTTTCCACCTGCTTTTGACTTGTAACGCTAACCTCAAATAAATGCGATCGCGGTGTGGAATTGCAGTGTGAATCGGAACCACAACAGCGATATTTTTTTCAAAATGACAGAAAAATCAAAGACCATGAGTCACGTGAAACATATTCCAAAGGATGCGCAAGTTATAATGTCAATTATGAAAGATATGGGAATCGTAGACTATGAGCCGAAGGTTATAAATCAGTTGCTCGAATTTACCTATCGTACGTATTTTCTACTTACAATTTCTTTGAACTTATACCTATTTCATTGCAAATATACAGAAATGTTATTCACTTTTTCATTTATTGTTTTTCAAGAATTGTGCAAAACGACTTATAATGTTGTTGGTTTACAATCTATAGGTTATGTTACTTGTATATTAGACGACAGTAGAATTTACGCGAACCATGCGAAGAAGAAATTTATCGATTTGGATGATGTTAGGCTGGCAGTCAAAATGCAATTAGAACGTACCTTTACAAATCCACCACCACGTGATGTGTTATTGGATGTTGCCAGAGCAAAAAATAATATACCGCTCCCATTTGTGAAACCGAGTAACGGCTTGAGGTTACCCCCTGACAGATACTGTTTAAATTCAACAAATTACAAATTGAAGAATGCAACAAAGAAAACGGTTGGAAAACCATTACATTCTTTAGTTGGAAATAATATTCAAGGTGGTCAGTCTAAAATTAAAATGGAAGGCAACAAAACTGGTCTTTCTATTGTTAAAAGACCTGGGACACTTGCTACAGTTGCTAGAACGCAAACTATTTCAATACCAAAGCCTGTTTTAAAATTTTCTGCAGGTAGGTTCTCTATAAAAGTAAGATTTAAAGTCTAAGAATAATAAGTAACATTTAAAATCCGTTTAAACAAACTAATGTTAGAGTTTTTATTAATCTTTAGACCCCTTTCGTGTCCTACATTCCCAAATGTCCATTCCTTCCATACATATTTCACTGAGAACTCAAACACGTAAGATGAAGATTATTTAACCAATACGGTCATAAAATTTATTCTTATGGTTTTCAATGCTTGTACATGTCTGTGCCTTATACTTGTAGCCACAGCGGGAGCAGGTACAGTGAAGGCACAAGTGACTAAACCAAAAATACAAATCACATCAGGACAAGGAATGCCTCCGGTTAAAGTAGAAGTTGAGGATTCAATGAAAAGGAAGAGAGAAGATGATGATTATGATGTTCCATAACAATAAACAATAAGTGCTCTGCAATCTTCTATTTTAAGTTTTAGGTTTTACGTTTTTATTGTATAAACCAATGTACACACTGTGACAATTTCTTCTGGTTTATGTCTGATTGTAAGCATACTCTATCATTTTAGACGTACGTTCTCATAAGGAATTCTAAATTTGATCCAAAATCACATACTTTTAATTTGAAGATATATGTACAAAGTATAAATAATGAACGAAAGATTTATACATTTTATTACTTCTTGACTTCTCATTCAATATATTCTAAAAAAATAAAGACATTTACGTTCCTCTGAAGTTAATAGATATCATTTTAATCCTATGTTCATGTTCGAAGTGCTTAGTGAGACACTAAATTTTTTATTGGCTTAATTTTCCGTGTAAACTGATAAAATTAGAGCAGAGAAAAATTTTGAAAGAATAATTAATACGATTTGTTAACTTTCAACTTATTTCTAGTGAGTCATTCAAATACTGCTATAATAAATAAAAATAGGTATATTATTGACCATATCTACATTCACAAATTAATTAGAATCAGGAAGCGCCATCTTGCAGACCGAGGCAGGAGTAAACCAACATAGCAGTACCTCTGCAGTATATAAGATGGCGCAACGTGTATATTTATTCGAAAAATGCTTATCGATTTACTTCTGCCTTCGATTGCAAGATAGCGCGACATGTATATTCTGTTAGGGGATTCCCCATTATCTCCCCCTCCATCAACGAAATATAAAATAGACCCACTTATCATCGTCGACACCCCCGATCTCGTTAAGCACCAAGACAGGACAGGTGGCACACCCAACCGCCTCGTGTGAAAATACTTTTTATATGTTTATAAATTTATTTTCGTTTGTTATTTAACAAATAAGCGTCTCTCCACAATTAACCAGTGCAATAATTAAGTGTGTGGCAACCTTCCCCACATCGGGTACACGCTAACTTTCCTTCAGTGTAGGGGAAAAAACTTCTCATCAGTCGCCTGACATGCTCCTGTTCGTGCGATAGCAGAAGGCTATATCCTTTTGTCCACACACGTAAGAAACATGAACGATTAGCCTCTATCCTTAGGTTTTTTGAAAATTTTCCTATGATTTCATTATGATACCAAAATTGCATCGAAATCGTCGTGTGGAAATTAAGTGATGTCCATTGCGCTACCAAGCGTCTCTCCCAGCCTAAATTATCCCAAGCTTCCGCTTAATAAAAAAATAAGAACGTATAAGAAACAAGATCGAGTCAGGTGAATGATGGGAGGCTACTTCCCCTACATAGGGGGACGCCTATCGTGCACCCGAGTGTAGTTATCCTCGAACTTCGTACTCTTCACCTTCTTCATCGTCCGCTTCCAATTCCGCGTCAGTCTCCTCTGTTTCGTACGCAGGAGACGTTCCACGAGTAGCCGTGCGTTCCTCAGCTTCCCCTTCTGCAGCCTCTTCATCTTCAGCCTCATAATCACCTAACTCTGGAGGTTCAGGTTCATCCTCCTCCTCTTCTCCAGCATCCTCTCGCCTCTGAATTTTCTCGTGCGCCTCTTCCGAAGGTGCACCTTCTTCGGTCAGCGCTTCTTCCTCTTCTTCTTCATCTTCCTCCTCGGCTTCCTCGTTATCACCTGCTTCGAAAGCTGGAGGTTCCTCCAATTCGACCTTTTCCATTTCTTTCTCCTTTTTCTTAACATCCTGTTGTCGGACGCACTTCTTTCGATGAACCGATAAGTACAGCTTGTAGTCCTCCGGTAGATCGTCTTCCGAATAGAGTCTGTTTAATAATGCATATGTACATTCTGTTTAGTACAAACTAAACAGAAAGTAATAATACAAATAGTGTCGCTGTTGCTGAAAATACAGGGTGGGACAGCAGGAAATGTGTGAATGAAAAATGTATTGTTGCTGCGTGTCGCGTTCTTACAATAGCTTCAATGATATTGAGTAAGATAACAGAACTGATAGAAGACGAAGCGTCACACCTACGATGCTTACAGATACAGGAATGAGCAGATTTATAGCAGAGATACCATGTACTGGCCATTTAAGGTCACTTCTACTTCTACGATTGTAAATTATGGTAAACACAACCGCCACATTCACCAATTTTCATGTGCTTTTTAATGTATTAACCCTTTGAGGATGATGAACGCATATACGCGTTTCTAAAAATCGATCACCGTGTGCTACGGGCCACCGTACTGGACCATGCACAGTCATTTATTATACGCTACAGACCTATGTCTGCGGATGAATTATCACCTCAGTTTATTTCATTAAAATATATATGTTTAGTTGCGCATTTTGCAATTTTAGAGCACCGAAACAACTGAACAATCGACATCATACATGTTGTTATAATAAAATATTCAATTTAACACCTGTTGAACCGCGGAAAATTTCAGCACATCGTGCACGCTTTTGCTCGAAATTTTCAGGGTTCAAAGGGTTGAGGCGTCTAAATTGTTTCGAGAAATGGACTGACGGTGTAAAAGATGGTGAAAGAGTTATCGATTAACGAGTCGATAAATGGATATAATTTTAATTACTCAGGGCAGGCGGCGTTTGAGAAGAAACGAGTAAAGGTGTGTGCGGGTGGAGTCGCACTGAATGGAAGTGATTGGATCTCGATATAAATAGTTGCACCGTGTGTTATGAGAAGAGGGGAAGTAAAGACGTATCGTTTAATTAATTATCCCGGTTGAAAGTTTTAAAATAACAAAATTGAATTTAAGTAATTAAATAATGTAACAGGAAAACTCATCAGTGACCTGGATCGGCCAATATCATTTGTCTCCACCCTAATACACAGGGTGTTTCCGAAATCGTGGTACAACCAGAAAATCGAAAATATAGAATAAAATTTCTTCGTACGGGGCGCTGTTTTCGAGAAAATCGAATTCGAAAATTCGTCAAGTGCGCGTGCACTCAACTAGCTGCAATTTCCTTGCAATTAATTCACCAAATCTGGCTAGCTACCTTCTTAGGTACCTCTGTTTGTATTTATAAATAATATTAAGATCGTTAGTAAAGTGGTAGCTTGACAAAGTTGTTGAAACTAACTGCATTATTTAAAGTTATACTAAATCCTGACTAATATTGCTTACGAACACAAAAGAAGTAGCGGTGGCTAGCAAGATCGAGTGATCTAAGCTGATTGCGGCTAATTAAATGCACGCGCCCTTAATCCTTTGCGGACGACAGACGCATATATGCGTGCAAAAAGATCGTTCACCGTGTGCTACGAGTCACCGCACTGGCTTAGGCACACGCGTTTACTGTACGCTTTCAACCTATGTATTTAGACGAATCATCATCTTTGTTTATTTCATTAACATATATATGTCTCGCTACATATTTTGCAACTTCAAAGGACTAAAACAACTGAGCGGTCGACATCAAATATATAATTATAAGCAATTATTAAATTAAACGCGTGTTCTACCACAGAAAATTTCAGCACATGGCGCACGATTTTTCCCGAAACTGTCCATCCTCGAAGGGTTAACGAATATTCAAACCCGATTTTCTCAAAAGCGGAGTCCCGTGTAAAAAAATTTCATTCTATATTTTCGATTCTCTATTGCATGAGGAATCACCTTCTTTCCGGTTGAATCGTGATTTGGGAAATACCCTGTAAGCATGGTCGATTAAGTCCAGAATTTAAAAAGTGCTCGTACCTGAAGAATCTTCAAACTCGCCCTTTTCGACTACGAAGCTTCAGACTTTTTTATCTTTCTCAAAAGATACATTCAACATTCTCAATTTATCGTTACATAATCGATCGAACCCCCGTACGGTTCTACCGCCTGTCTCGTTCCACCCTGTGCCTTACATATGCACACCTGTCGGCGAAATAGACGCGTCGAATCCTGCAGTTCGCATGAATTTGCATGCGTGTGGTCTCGGTGTAGTTCGTGCCGTAAGCTCTCCGCGTGAAATCTGCCAGGTTAAATTGAATCTGATTCCATCCACCAGAGAGGCCAATCGGCATCGACGTGCAGAAGGGTCGAACGCGAGTGGTGCTCTGAAAATTGCTCATGCGAAACCTCCTGTGCATGTTCTTGTCGTCGAGTATCTATCGAGGCAAAAATAATGCAACGTCTGTTTCAGGCTGTGTCTGCTGTCACGAGATACGTTTGTCGAACGTGAAATCAAAGGAACTAATTCATGAGGTGCGACTTATTCGAGAGATTTTACTGTTATCTCGAACGTGAAGTACTTCTTCATGTTCTTGATGATCATCGTCAGAAAGGGTAGCTTGATTCCGAGGACTTTCTTCGGATCGCGCGGACAGAAGATGTAGGTCGTCGTGACGTTGGTCCCAGCTATCTCCAGGGCCAAAGACCTCACTTCTTCGTCCGTCACCCTTCGAATGTAACCGTTCTTTACCTGTCCAAAATTACGTGTCGTGCATTTCTTATCAACTCAGTTTCATACAGTAGCGTATAGCGTCAATTATCCGAACCAGTGTTCCATCGTCGCTATCCCCACCAGTTCGAAGAAAAGACAGTCTTCGATGGTTCAGAAAAAAATTAAAGATTACATTACAAAATAAACTGTCTTAACATTAACCGTAATTACTATATATTGTACATACATATTTGCTTTTATTTATTCATGTAAAAGGATATATCTGCATATGTATGTAATAAATGTATATTGTTACTTCAAAGCATTTCTACAAAAATGAATTACACTACATTTCAAATTACAGCAGTACTCTTGTATTTAATAAGTAATTTTATGTTTAATTCCTATGGTTATAAACTGGGTAAGTACATGCATGTTTCATTATCCGAACAATTCGATTTTCCGAACCACCTCGGTCCCAATTGGTTCGGATAACTGACGCTCTACTGTACTTGTTTGGACGTCCCAAACAGTAAGGTCTCTCAGGAAGGGTCTGAGGACTTCCCCATTTAGGCGACGTGGGACGACGCATCTCGAGCATCGAGAACTTAACCCTCTACAACCGGAATTTTCTTACGTATAACGAAAATGTTACATCAGGTAAATGATAAAGATAGATGGTAAAATTTAATCGCGGTTTATAAACATGAATAAGTATAATAATAAACGAACTGACATATTGGTAACAGCATAGTCGTAGAATATAATTGTACACGGCGATAAATTAAGAAAATAAAAATTAAAAGACATAGATATATAGGTATGTGTTTGGACTCCCAAACAATAAGGCCTCTCAGGTAGGGTCTGAGGGCCGTCTGTGGCTAGGCGACATGGGACGACGCCAGGCATCCTGAGCATCGGGGACCCACAGTTGTATATAGTTATTTATTACTTCCCGATGCCTGGATGTCCAGAAATCTCTAATTTCAGCGCGCATCCCATCTTACAATTAGCCTTGACGCGCACTTCAAACCTTGGTGGTCCTTAGATCCTCCAGAACATCTTCCATTGCCCTTTCCTGGACACCTCGAGAGGGTGGAGGGTCAAAATGTAGAAACCAATGAGTTTGAAGGATTGACACATTCTCCACCCTCACGAAGTATCCGAGGTCTAGGAGAGGGAAATACTGAAATAATAAAAGTTGTCACCCGGAGCAGACCGAGCAGAATAGGCTCAGTGAGAACATTGTCACCTCTTGTATTTTTGTCACATAATCACGCTTCACTTGTCACAATAATATAATAACATAAGTGTTTTTATTATAATAAATTGTGGAGACGAAGGAATATACAGTCCCTTACTTGGCACCTTACAAGTCGTCTCATCAGTATGTAACTTCCAAGTCACATTATAGAGGGTTAAAGTTGTACAATCACGAGAATTGATGGAATCTCGGTTGAAAAGCGCCATAGGAGAAGGAGCCTTCCCACCACTCGCATTCGTTCTTGAGAATTCCGCATGTGGCAGCAGAGGTGATCGGCTACTTCTCCTATAGCGCTTTTCAACCGATACTTCATCAATGATCGTGACTGTACATCAGTAATGGACACCACAGCTGCGGTCTTCCCTCACTCTAGGTCCATTCCCCTCGTGTCAGTTCCCTCCAGTTCGCTCCTCCTTCCCCATCGGTCCATCGTTGTCTCGGATCACAACCTACATGAGGGGAATGGACCTAGAGTGGGGGAAGACCGCAGCTCCGGTGGTCATCACTGCTGTACACTGTTATTTATTACTTCCCGATGCCTAGAAATCTCAAATTTCTGTGCGCGTTTCATCTCAACCCTGGCACACACTGCAAAAGCTTGGTGGTCCTCAGACACTCCTGGATGTCTCTCACTGCCCTTTCCTAGACATCTCGAGAGAGTGGAGAATCAAATGTGAAAACTAATGAGTTTCTGGTAGTTAACGAATTCCACAAAGCTCACGAAGTTTCTGAAGTCTAGGAGAGGGAAAGTAGTGAGCATTGAAGAGAAGCCACCGAGAGGCTCAGGAAGAATTTTGTCAAAATTTTGTCAAAATTTTGTCAGTCACGTTTATATCAGACACTCACAATCAGTCACTGCATACACTCGACACGGTTACTGCAATAGAATTATTACTGTAACAAACTTAGAGACAAGCAAAGTAGAATCCTTACTTGTCACATTACGAGTCTCATCGCTACCCTGTTTCTTACAGATATAGTGAAGATTCACGATGAGATATTTGACGATATTTTCTTCTCATGAGTAGACTGAAGATGTTCATGCAAATATACATTTTTAGATTTCCATACTTTCTGTATTACTTAATGCAGCTAATGTTCATCATTCACCAATTTGTATATATTAAATTGCATAAACATCCGCAGTCTACTCATGAGACTTTAACATATTAGGTTGAGTCGAGTCGTAAGTAACTTTCAATTTGTCTTCTGAAATTTATTGATGATTCATTAAAGGAAGGTTGTTATTCCTTTTGTATCATGTCCGCGCGAGGGGACTCCAATCTGTATATATGAAGCAAAAATCAATACTCCAGATAGACTACTTCATTTTGTAGACAGGAAAAAATCTGTTGTATATCGGAAATTATTTATGACTCAACCCAATAGATACATACATATCGCTCATTTGCTGCAACAACGCAACTAAAACATTGCCATTTCTAAGTTATTGGTATAGCAATAACTGTTTCTGCTTGTAGTTTCCACACGTGGAATGACATAATTGATCTTCTAAAACTCACCACGAGAGGACGGTTGTCGAGAACAGATGTTCTAATAAAATTGCAATCATTCGAAACATTGAAACCCTTTTTCTCTAAAATCCTTCTTTTTGTGTTGTATCGTAGTTGGCAGCAAATGAGCGATACGTCTCATGACAGAAGAATCTCATTAAATACAATGGATCCGCAGCTGTACGCCTGAATGATAACGAAGTGAACCTGGCGACCTAACGTTTGCTTCATACGAAGAAAACTTACGTGCATGTCCCATAGTTCTAACGGAGACGAGCCGCAGCTGTACAAAATGGACAGACGTCCGTGCTGGTATCTGTTACGGAACATCGTGTTCTCCGCTTTGTCAGACACAACCGTACGAAACTGTTAAAGCGTTTGCACATTTATCTCGTGAACGTCAAAACGTTTCTTTGTTTCGTCGATCGAACCGAATTTCGTTTCTGTTTCGATTCCGCGTGGGAGCTTCCGGGCCCGGGAGCTTCCGGATGAAAACAGACTCGACTACTTTCATCGTTGTACAAACGTGCCTTTATTATTCCTCCGCGCATGGATACATTCGACCTTGCAGCTTTCGTAAGCACAGCGAAAGAAATTTATTATGGGTCACGAAGGAGTTCGTTGATGCGACGTCTCTCGTTCGCGGTTGCGAAATCGGGGACAATCGATGTCTTCGGCGGCATCCCGACGCTGAAGACCCGGTCGATCCGGACGCTATCAATGGCGAACATCTGCATCATCACGAAGTGCATGACTTCGCGGTTTAGCTGCCGTTTGATCTGCTTCTTCGTCCTTTGCACGCGACGCCGGCACACCACGTTGCTTTTAACAAATTTCATATTCAATTGTTACATCGCAATCAGAGGATTCGTATGTTTTCAGTTCTAACACTGTTATTACTGGAGGACCGATATATCGCCTCCTGCAGAGTTGCCAGAAATATTTTTCACCTGCACAGGGTGAGTCACTGTAACCTACATGCGAAACCTTAACACCGGGTGTATGCATCAAAGGTCAGTGAATTCGTTTTGAAAAGCACTATCATATGATCTGAACAAAAATACATAGTTCCATTTGATAAAACGAACTTGACTTTCATAGCTCTTAAAATGATGATGTAAAAAAATTCGCCTTCGCTAAAAGATGTGTTTCCCCACACCATTGCAACTTACATATAAAACATTTTTTTATCTTTAATAAGGTAGGAAATGTGGGCTTGTAACGGATAAGCTAGGACACCCTGCAGATAGCACTTGAACACTAAAAAAAGAACAGATAATAATGTAATTTTTATTGTTTACATTGGACAGAATACTGTTCGCCTTTAGAAATAACAAATAGATCCAGAAATTTTGAAAATCATGTAGAGTAGACCTCGATTATCCTCGATAAGTTGGTCGTTCTATGTCAGCTGCAAGCTAAAATTCTCATTAACACTGGATCTACCGACGATTAACGTTCACCTATTTCATCGAAGCAATATAAATGACACGTTTTACAAAGAATACATAATTCAAGGAAATAATGTTTACTTATATTATTATTTAGCTTTATTCAGCGTCGATTCAAAATAAACACAATAGTCGTCGAAAATACATAATGCATAGTAAAATTTCAAAACAGTCATTTTGACTGCCTTGGCAGTTCTAGTGTTAATGACACTGCTGTTCTTAATTCTGTACCATTGTGCATTTTACATTCTAAAATCAAATTATTATTTTTGTGCAAAACATAGTGACAATGCGATCCGTCCTGTTACTAATAGAGTTCGGATAATCGAGGTCCTGCTGTATTTTCGATTTGTTTAGTCAAGTTCAAAGTTGTTTCAAGATTGTAAGCCTGTGGGTCGTTGAATTTCTCTTCCAATCAGTTGCAAGGATGTGTAGAAAAAATAACTTGCTCCATTTAAAAAAGTTAAAGTAAATTTAAAATTTCAAATTATAAGGCTTGTACAAATTTCATTTTAATTATTCGATGCGCCGCACTGAATAGGGCAGACGTTTTTAGATACTTTTCCGTAGTATCGAAAGTGAAGCAATCATTTAAAATGTCAAGTTATAGTGATTCACCCTGTATTTGAAAATACACTGGTTCTACTGTACTTTAAAAACTATTCTTTTTTCTTTAATTTCTACTTAAAATATTTATTTTTCTATAACCCCAGACGCAGTAAGCTCTTTTTGAATGCTATTCTGTTGTTTTTATAAATGAAATTATGCTTACTAAGGCAAAATCTTAAGGGCCGTGTAACTTGGATGTATCGAAACGTCGCTTCTGTACAATTCCGGGTACATTTTCATATGTTTCGTGAGGTACTTCCTCGCACGGGGTTTCTTCTCAGCTTCCCCATTCGATTCCACCTTCTTCGATCCTCTTTTCCGATCCTCCGACTCGTCCTCGGAGTCGTCCTCGATTTTCATCATCGCGATGTCCTTCATCGCTTCCTTCTCGTTCTGCACTCGATTAGACATTGTGACATACAACTATGAACAAACGCGATAGCATCGATTTTCTATAATTGCGTGCATCGAACAGATTCAACGTTCGTTCGTAATTTCAATTATAAGAGTAAACTATGGTGATTTCGATTTAATTCAATGAACGAAAATTCACGAGTCAATGCTATACTTTTTGCGAAATATAGGGTGTCTCGAACATTGAGGTACGACATAAAAATGAAGAGATCTGTCGTATAAATTATTACAAAGAAAATTATAACGAAAGCATGAGCTTTGATAATAAAATTATAAATTTGATTAATATTAATTCACGCTCCAGAAACTTTTAACCCCTTGCGGACGAAAGCCGCTACAGCGGCAAACAAATAATTTCATTAGTTTAATCACCGTCGCTTTTTGGGGGTTTGGAAGTATGTTTAACAAATTCCTATATTCTCTATGAAGCTGCAAAAAAGAGAAAAATGGAGAGGCCATGACATATCTACAATTTGTAAAGCGTTTGGTAGATCAATCGGTAGACGATTTTAAAATGGTAACACGACCCAGGGGACGAGCTTGCAGCGTGAATGGAACATAAAGGCTAGATGGAAAACTGCATATTACACGAAAAGGACCAAAAAATTGCATAGTGTACTCAGACAGAAATTTGCTGGAGGAAGACGAGAAAGAAGTTTTTATTGCGATATTTGTACTGGCAAGCCAAGCATACATATTGAGCGTTGCTTCGAAAAATATCACACTTTGGAAAACTACAAAAATTAAATTATCTCATTATATTTCAATATATATTATACTCAATTACTACCAAGAACATTTCCATAAAATAATACATATTCTTCTTTATCCCTAATATTTAAGTCGTCAATGTATAATCTCGTTGTAAATAGAAAATATATCCGACCTGCCGGTAAGAAGATTAAAAAAAGTGCTCGTCCGCAAAGGGTTGATTCTATCCGAATTAGTGATCTTAAGGATGCTCCAATTATACCTAATCATATAGCAAAAATAAAATAAAGTATTCTAATGTTTTCTTTTATTACAGTAGAACTTTGATTACCCGAACACATCTCATCTCAAAGTTGGCTATCCTATGTCAGTTACGAGTTAAAGTTATCATTAGTGACACGGTGTACTTAATTTTACATCATCGCGTATTTTATATTCTAAAATAAAATCATTTTTACACGAAATATAATTAAAGTGCGAGTGAGCTTGTTACTAATTTCAGTCTGGATAATCGAGGTTCTACTGCAGTTGAATATATTCATTTCATATAATTTAATCTAAATAATATTTTAAATATTCTTAATTTAAATACTGAAGCTTTTAAAATTAAATACATATAATTTTAATTTTGAACATAGTTTCATTAACTTAAACCTTTAAAATTACATATAAACGATATTATAGTATAATATTAAGTCGAAAATATATCATTAGTTTTTTTTATATGAGGTATCGTTTTAAAGAAACACGAATTTAAATGTTCACCCCGTTCACGCACAATTTACTTAACAATAAATTTTTTTATTTAATCTGTAAGTCAATACTTAAGTCCATGATATTACCTTACAATCAAAAAAACAATTTGAATTATTTTTTAACTATCTCTGTAGCGAAACTTCATAAGTAAAACCTCCTTTTCCATTTCATCAAACAAAACTTTGTCGCAACAATTTACAAATGAACAAAATAAACGCATTATCAAAACCTGAACCTACAGTTGCTATATTTATGAAACAATAATTAAACAGCATTTTCATTGTATTTTTAATTTAACGTACTAATTTCAATAAATTCATTGTAATATTTTTAGAAAGTAATATTATGGCGTAATTTACTTCCGGAACATCAGATTATTTAAATCTTATGGGGATGGTACATTTATCACACGCACTGTGGTGCCACATTGAACCGCACCAAATGGTAAAATGGTCCCCAAACGACAACATTACTCAAACGCGCGCGCACGCGAGGAAAGTTCGAATGGAATTACCCCGAAAACGATGTTGTCCTATGACAAAATTTCATTCCACATTCTCGACTTACTCTTGCACGAGGAATCTTCTTTTCGATCGTACTACGATTCCTGATACACCCCGTGCATCTCGTTCACGGTATCGAGTTCGCTGAGAGCTCCTCACGGCAGATATCGAAATCGAAAATCGTAAATGCGGAACGGTGTTCGCGGTGGTCGCGAAATTCGGACTGGGAAATTTTTCAAATGCGAATCCTGCTCGCGTGAAGAAACGACCGACGAGTGCTGCCCGTCTCTCCGTTGATCCGACGAAAGTTGCCCGATCCGTAACGAAGTGAGCCCCTGTGCCTCGTACGGATATCGATTTGGTTTCCAGGTGAATCAATAGAGATTCGGTTCATTCTTATTCCGATGTATCGCTACAGACACGATAGACCACTGAACTTCCCGCAGGAACCATTAATCCATGCTAATTAACCAGTTGCGGGGAGATTAGGATGTAATCTCAGGAATTTACGTGCAGGATAGAGCGACTTCGGAACAACCCCCGCGAATGATCTATGATTCGTGGCCCGCTCATTTTGCGTGCAGTCGCTCGTAATGGTATTCGCTCATCGACCTGAAATAAATTACATGTTTCCCTTTTATTCAAATTCCGATGGAACGATGAAGAGTTATTCCCTTTTTTCGAATTAATTTTTTGGGTTCAGATTGTGACAGTCGTCTGTCTGTTTTTTGTTACTTCAATTCGAAGTTTAATCTATTTTTAATGGTTAATAGTAATTATAATAAGCAGACTGCGGATGTTTATGCAATTTAACACACCCAAATATCTGAGGAACGTACCTTCAAAATGGTTAAAATATAAACAGTACATTTTTTAAACATTTATAGGACAGACTAGTTAACCGTTTGACATACAAATAAAATGAAACTCGATGCGTTTAAAAAATATTATTTAATATATCTCAACTTAACAATTATGTAAGCTTTACAGTGACATAATAAACAAACGACGTATCTCAGACGTCTTTGTACGTCAAGGGGTTAAAATAGTTTAAATAATTAAAACCACCACACGAAAAGACAAGAAGACATTTAATGTAATATTTGAATAATTGTGGGATTCACAACAAAAACAACCCTTGTCAAAGCTTACGACATAACGCAACTTCACGATTTAATTGGATACAATTCTTCTGCGATATAATTACACACAATTGTGTAATATGACGAATATTTTGTGACAAAAAAAATTGAAATCTGTTCAACAAAAATTATAGATGTTGGAGTATTTTATTGCTCTCCTGAAAGAAGATAAAAATGGACAAGGGTGATTCTCTTTATAAACCCTTCAATTTGCACTGTAACAATTTATCATCTGCTACTTTTCAATCAGATTTCATACTAATAATTGTTTATTTAATCTCAACGGTATACATTGAACAGTTTCACAATAGCATGATTATAAATGTTCCAGGAGCATTAATAGCTCCGCTCGACATTCATGCTCAACACTGATATGTACTTACTTATAGACAGTAATTGTTACAATAATCCTAAAATTAAAATGCTGGAAAAAATAAATATAACACTAAAAAACCGGTAACAATAAATCAAATTTTATTCCACGGCAGACAGCATACTGGGAACAGAATATCGCATACGGTCTTTGCGAACAGAAATAAATCTAATACTCTAAAAGGATAACTACAGCCTTGGTAGACGATTGTGTAACCGGATTATAATATACGGACTTTAAGATGTCCTGTAATCGAAGTCGAAGAATCTTTCAAGTGACGTCACGCGATCGTAACCGTGCCGTGTAAAACAAAGAACGAATTTAATTAACATGCAGCATACGCTCTATTGAAACCGCGGTAAAAGCTTCATCGCGTGCTGTTGTTCAACAAAACAGCCTCGAAACACGGAGGACGTTTACTCAAGGGATATCGAGACCAGGAGAGAACCAGTTATTCACTTCAGGCCATCAACGTATTAGCCGGTACTCGCAAAAGGAGCCGAAATTGAATTATAATTACGCGATACGATGCTAATAACTCTATCGATGGCGTAATGCATTAATTCATTATCATATTCGCGTGCAATAATAGCCGACAGAAAATACGGTACCGGTAGAATTATAATACACAGAAAATACAAACAGTTCCAACAATATATGGTAACGTATTAATTCCATTTCAATACCAAAAAGTTGTGTATTTTACTTCAATCAAAGCTCTGTCGATGTTCATTCTGACTGTCGTGGTGATCAATGATATCAGATTTAATTCAGCACGTTGAACGTCACAGTGGAAACAGCCATGTCTGATCAGACACAATATCTACTATTTTTTATGTAAAGAAAACAAAGATTTGAGTACTCAATCGTGTTCTTCTGTTCGTTCATTACATATTGTTTCAGTCTGAAGCTTGCTCAGAATTTTGTGACAATCAATAATTGTTTAATTGAATTAAATTTGAGGTGAATATGAATTATTATAACGTTTAACCGAATTATAATTTCGAGATACAGTTCTCATCATCGCCTTTAGTGCAGACAGGAAAATATAATCGCTTTTTTACTTTAATAATTCATTTTCAACGTCCGGCCACTAAGAAAGACTCGCGGGTCGGTACAGTGCACAAATACCGTCTCTGGGGGTTCCGTTTCATTCCTCTGATCGTCATACTTATTCTTTATTAACAACATGCTATCTCATTCTACATGAATTGTACAACACGAAAAGCTCAGAACATTTCTCATCATACCAGTGGACGCCTCAAACTTAACCCTTTGAACTCCTAATTTTTTTTTTAATTAATTAATTGTCTTTTCAGTAACTCCCTATTATTTTAAGTGCTTTATTTGAAATGTACTTCAAAGAACAGTTGGTTGATAGGAACAAAGTAGGTGCAAACGATCATGTACCTGAACACTTCAAGGACTTTTTTTGTTACAAAAAAGGATCATATACATGTAATATTGCTTATCCAGGTAAATAAAAAATATTGCGAAATATAATACATTGGGAATTTAGAAATGTCTATTGTGACTCGACATAGGGGTACCTGTGAATAAAACTGCTGTCAAATCACACCGGACAAAGGAGTTCAAAGTGTAAAAATAGTTAAATGGTCTACCAAGAATAAACAAAGGTAACGAGTCTCTGTCCAAAATTCAAATTTCACCGACAATGGACGATTCTAGCTGTTGCATCATCACTGCACATGCGTGACGGTCGGGTGCAACGAATCGGGCAGCACGGCCAACGGAACGAGCGGAGTACAGTCTACAACAACCATGCTCGAAGTTATTGATATTTTCTGGAGACCGGAGCGCGGGAGGAGAGAGACGGTTACGTCTGGTTAGCCGTGGTACCGGAAGGGTGCGAGCAGGATGCAGAGAGGAACAAGAGGGTGCGCCGTGGCCCTTGTCACGCCCGCATGCCCAACGTGCAATCTCCGGGTGTACAGCTGATCGCGAGTTTCGACATCCGACATAAACCACCGTGCGCTACGGCGATTGCACATGTCGAGTGATCGAGGTGTTTCAAAGGATCTAACCTAGACCTAGATCGATCAATCAATCACGTCCCCGCGTGTCAACGGCAGACTTTCAGCGAGATGTTGCGGTGATAGCCGGATGCATCCTTGGAGAACGCGAGGGGACGTACATCCACCCCCGTCTGTTTTTTTTCTTTTCGTTTCATTCCTCCTACCTGTTCGTTCTTGTGTGCAGAGGTGAAAGATACGTTTAAAGGGCCTGTCGGAAGAGGGAATCGAACGATGCGGTGTGCACCATTCGTCGACCTTTGATCCACGGCACCGCCGGATGTCGTTGAACGTCGCGACATCGTCCAGGGAGGGTGGACCAAAGAACGCGACGACCAGTCGTTTCACGCGATAAGGCCGTCTACAAGCCGCACAGCAGGCCTCTCGATCATTACGACAGGATCGTATAATGGCCAACGAAAAGATACAGACATCGTACAGGTGCGTGATGACCGGTTGCTTTGGGATTTTTCAATGAATGATCGAAGTCGCGGCCGGCCGCCAAGCCGATGGCTAGTCAGAGAAGCACCTGAAGAGCCCGGCGGTCGACAGACTTCAGTCGCCGTGACGGTCTCATTAAGTGTTCAGTGATTTCTGTTCGATGAAGCCGAATTATTTCGAGTACCATGATAGCGAGCTTCTTAGATTCAACGAAAATTATCCGATTTGGAATGTATTAGGCGATTAAAGGTATTTTCAAGGGGCATCATACGCGATTGGAGTCTGAAGTGCTGTATATCCATGACAATTATCGAAAAGCTTTTTATGTAGAGGCTGGTCGAGGATTATGTAAAGTTAATGCGTTGCTCGAAGTTGTATATGGAATGATTGATGACCGTGTTTGGCTAGATTGCGGCTGATTTATTGATTCCAATTATATATTGTTGCCAAAACAATTCGTTTATAGGGCAATCGATCAGGTTCTCCGTATTGCTCTAACATACGGGGTATATGCTACTGTGGAACCTAAAATATCTTCGCTGCTATGTTGAAGCTAAAAAACGAGTGAGAATTAGAATATTTGATTTGTTTTCATGTTTTACAAGAGAATTGTATATTTTTATTACCGGAGGATCGTAATGGGGAAAAAGAGAAATATAATCAAGGTACCGGTCTTTGGAATCGTTACCCAAATTATAGATTGTCAAATTTTCTAAAGAAAATAAACGGTTTTAATCTAACTTCGACAACTTTGTTTACTAAAAAAATGTGTTAGTCGTTTTTTTTTTAATAATATAGGTAACTGTAAGACAGCATTTTCGTTGAAAAATTCTTGACTTTCAGTTGAACTTCTGAGGAGAATGATCTTATCTTCTGTGGAAATTACTGTCGTCTATTTTATAACCTCTGGGGCTGATCACCATAATGAACACACATGATCGCGAGTTATTCATAAATGATCCAATGTTTCTTAAAAGCTATTGCTATAAAATAAGCAAGTACATTGCCTTTGTGTATTAAATTACAATTTTTTTACATATTCCTTGGAAGATCATCGGAAAATCAACACATCTGTATGATCGAATTTGTTTTTCTTTCAAGCACAACAATAATGAAAATGTATCACTTCGTTTAAAAAATATGTACCTTCGAAATCTTTAAAAAATATTGTGACAATCTTTGTTGATTGAAAACAATATTTACTTCCTTAGATATTATCTTGCATCATCAATGGTAACGAAGATATTTTAGATTCTAAAGTTAGGCGATCTACGCGCGTAACTGGTGAAAGTATAGTGAAAATTATAATGATGGAATTTTTTACTCTGCCAAAAAAACACAGTGTCTAAAATATTTAAACAATGAAATAATAATGGTAAAACTCAGAACTGGAAGCAGAGGAATACCAATCGAAGATTTTATACTATAAAATAAATTATAGACTCACAGAATTTTCGCGAAATTTTGTATTTATTATAAAGACTTTTAAAAATGTATTTCGGAATGGAACTAAAAGGGAACTAATGCAGATTAAATCATTCGTATGGCCTTGGAGGAAGCCCACGTTTTCAACTGTCTGTTCTCCTTTGTCTCTGCTTATTCCAATACTCGTATCTATCGATCTGGCTATTTGCCTAATTTATGATTTCACCATACTTCCTTCACAAAGTAAACATGCCTTTTTCGTACAAGCTACTGTAATTCCTTTCTTTATTGATATCAACACTTCCGGTGCCACGCTGCACTAGCTGAAAATGACAAACTTTCTCAATTTTTATACAAAATTAATATAAACATAAATTCTATCTTTTTAACCCTGAATAACTTACCTTTCGTAAAAATGACGATCGGAACATTTGAATCTCGTGACATCGGATGATCCGCTTACCAAATAAACTACTTATGCTTATTATTTTCTCATTTACTTATTAATAAATTCAATACCAAATATAACTTTTTAATTTCATTTATCCTGCTTCTTTATAACATAAAATATGTTTCTTGTTAAATAAAAACAATTCAATAGTACTCCTGTTTGTAATTGACGTCGTCATTTTCACAAATGCTTAGTAATAACTAGACTGCGGATATTTATGGAAATTTACACTTTCAGACTTATATATTGTTTATTTTAATGTAGCTACCGAAATGAAATTATGATGAAACTATATTTTTCACTTCAAGCGATCCAAAATTTATTTCTTATTTTACTTACTGCGTTGAATGTGCATCTACCACGTATTTGAATATGTTAAATTGCATAAAGATCTACAGTCTAGTAATAAAATTACTCACAGACAGCTTAGTTATCCAGGGTTAATCAATAATATCAACAACTTTCATAATTTTATTTACTGCTTCTATTAAACCTTATTAGATATATTTATTAATACTATACATGATCAAATAAATAATCATTGAACTTCGGTGTCACCCATGTATGAGTGACGTGGCAGTCAAAGTGTCAACTGACACGTTCTCCCCGATCTAATCGTGAGAAAATATTGTTTTTCAAGAACAACGCTACCAGTTCCGGGCCATTCGGAAGTGAATCTGTGCTCGGTGTTGTCACTGGGCAAAGACCTTAGCAAAATCACCATGCCTGTCATCTTCAACGAGCCGCTGTCCTTCCTCCAACGCGTTGCCGAGTACATGGAATATGCTAAATTGCTTAAGCAAGCGGCCGAACAGGAAACTCCTATCGGAAGGTTACAGGTGAGCCGGAAGGTGTAATTTTAGATTCTCCTCGTTTAGGAGAAAAATGCTTCACGAGGTCGATGTTACAGTACGTTGCTGCTTTCGCTGTGAGCGCTCTGGCCTCGAATTGGGAGCGACTCGGCAAACCGTTTAATCCGATACTCGGGGAAACGTATGAATTGGAACGCGAGGACTTCCGGTAACTATTCGAATCTATTAACGTGCTATGCCAAATGTTTCGATGCTTGTCAGATTTAACGCGTCATTGACAGGAATTATTGTATTCGAAGAATCTTTAATCGAATTACACTCTTCAGAGATAAATTTACTAAAATTGGAAAAATTGATGAAACTTGTTCTTCAGTTGTATTTATTTATTATGGTCAATTATACAGGGTGACCAAGAAGGTCGGGGCCAAAGTTATACCACGTGTTAATGAGGTAGATCAGGTAAAAAAAGTTTATATAAACTTATGGCCGAAAATGTTGCATTGAAACGTTATAAGCGTTCAAAGATTTACAGGCAAAATTGTACTTACAACTCGTTATACAGAATCGCAGGCAGACACAAATAATTCTCATTGATAGTTATTGTTTAGAATATTAATGGATTAATGGAAGCCTGCATTTTTGCAGAAGAAAGAAATTTCAAACGTTTATTATAACTGCCACAACAATTGATAAACATTTTTGAACGCTTATAACTTTTCAATGAACCATTTTCGGATGTAAGTTTATATGAACTTGTTTTACCTGCTCGACCTCATTAACACGCAGTATAAGTTTGGGCCCGACCTTTTTGGACGCCCTGTATAGCGTAAACATAAATGTCTAAAATAACGTTCATATAGAAATGAGTTACCAAATCTGCATCATAATCCAGAATTATTAAAAATTGTAAGCTGTCTCATGACTTACGAATGGGGGTGTGTATGTGCCGACACCCCTGAAGAGATTATAGAGAGATAAAAATCAAGAATCAAAAATCCAAATTCTGTTCACAGAAGTGAAACTGATCAATAATTTCCAATATCTTTTATTTAATTTCCTCGTTGATTTGCAATCTGTTATAAATAACAATAAGCAAATATTATAACATAGAAAAAGTAATCGTATGTAACTATTAATTATGTATGTATTTATTTATAGTAGATAATGTGCCCATTGGCTCATTTTTTCTGCAGCCTGCTCATACCATAACTATATGGCAGATCATTGGAATCTATTAAATCTGCAATATAAACATATTTATTTCAGAATAATTTGCGAGCAAGTGTCGCATCATCCACCGGTGTCCGCCTTCCACGCGGACAGCGAGGAGTTCGTTTTCCACGGCAGCATACACCCAAAATTGAAATTCTGGGGCAAATCGGTGGAGATCCATCCAAAAGGCATCGTCACCGTGGAACTTCCCAAGTGAGTACACTCTGTATCGCTTACGTTGCGTTTTCCCGTTAGCGCAGCTTCGCAAGCTCTCGACGAAACGGAGGGGCAGGGAAAGAATTATTAAACGTTTCACGTGAATCGTGCATATAGATGGAAGGAAGCGTACACTTGGCAGAACATCAACTGCATACTGCATAACGTGCTGGTGGGCCAACTATGGATGGAACAACTCGGCTCCCTGGAGATCAAACAAATCGGCGGAGCTAACTTGAAGGCGTCCCTGTCCTTCAAGAGCGCCAGCTGCAACGGGAAGGACCTTCATCGAGTCGAAGGATTCATAACGGACCAAGAGTAAGCTGGTAACAGTTTATCATCACTTGAATCTACAAAGAAAAATTAGATTCATACACCGTGTACACTCATAAGCTGCGACGCTGTTGCGAAGTCGCTGAATTTAGGTGTCAGGATGAAAAGGAGAACTTTGGCTCGGTTAACCCATTGCCACAAATGACGGCTATAGCCGTCAGATTTTTGTTGATGTGCTGGCAAATGACGGTTATAGCAGTCATGTATATTTTGGCTATAAAACAACAGACTTACCAGGCAAAATTCCTATTCATGTTACCGTCATACTTTTTTTTTTATGGGAGACGATATGTAATAGTTGCGAAGATACGCACACATTTTATAATATTCAATACATTTTCTTAAAAACGTAAATAACTGTCGACTCGACGAGTTGAAGCAACAGAGCAAGCAATAATTAGAACTGACAAGTAGAATTAATTTAAAAAATAGTGTAAATCGACGTGCGGATTAGACCTATTTTGTTCGAATTAGTAGAATGAAACTTTAATAAATAAAACGATTTCTTATCAAAATTGCTGACTAAATGTTTGATTATACTCATCAGTAGACTGCGGATGTCTGTGCAATTAACATAGCCAAATATCTGAAAAACGCACATTTAAAACCGTGAAAAAATTAAAAGTTAATTTTTGAGACATTTCCAGAACGAAATACAGTTTTCTCAAAATTTCATTTCTATAACTACTAAAGTAAAAATGACTGAATTCTAAAAATGTATGTTTACATAAACAACCGCAATCTACTCATCAGTCATCAAATATTAGGCTTGAGCCTGCCTAAAAATCTGTGATGTCAATCGTGATTTTTTCTTATAAGATTTGGAAGAGTCTATTGCTTCTAATTATTTCTCACAATAACTCTTCCTGTTGGAGTCGAGTTACAACGTTAACACAAACAGGATTATATTAAATTTCTCATTAGAAAAATTTCTAAACGTTACGTTTGCCGTTTAGAAAGAGAAAGCTCCTGTTCCTTCACGGAAAATGGACCGAGAGGATGCGAGTATGCGAGCCTACATTGTACGAGGATGCTTTGGAGAGGGTGAAACGAGAGGCGAAGAGTCCTCAGGGTAGTCCAGGTCATAAGAAGGTTTTAGCGAAGCTGCACAGTCTTAAAGTTGGAGCATTCAAGCCATCTCATCAGGTATTTACAATGCTTATTAATTACGTTTATTAATTTCACAGTGTGCAGATAGAATGTACTTAGATCGAAGTATTGTGCAAGGTCTTCATTTGGTTCAATCTAGTATTGGTTCATATTAATACGTCTATAATTCTGTGAATCACATGTGGGTCAGGCTAATTTTGACATAAATAGTACATTTTTTCTCTAAATCGACAATGGTCAAAAACATTAAATCAGTAAGTTGCATAATACTATAAAAATCTTAAAAAACTGAATTCATGTTGAGAGATGGTTTCTTCTTATAATTCCTTGTGTTTAACATTTGAAGTCGTAATTTTCTCAAGGCATTTGCAAGCTGCAATTCAGAATGCACAACTGAAGTACAAAAAAAACATTGAAGCTTACCTAAGTGTCGTTGCTCATTACTCCCATTCATTAAAAACATGTTGACCTCTATTCAGTAACTTCTTACGCCTTTTCAAGTTCATGAATATAAACTTCTCGTTTTACATACTTTTAAATCTTTGAACAGTGTATAATTTTCTTGAATAAACATCCGCCATCTGACATTTTGCATGAATTAAAGAACTCGTCCCTGAGAGGGTTGGTAAATTATTAATATAATAAGAAACATTACATGCATATTACATTCTTCTTTTAAAATCCCTCATAAGGTGTACATAAATGTTACAACATTCTATCACTATACTCTGCTAAGAAAATGTCAACCTTCCTTCTCAAAGAGTTAAAAAGTAACATATTATACAATGGTTGTTAATATTGAAAAACTGAATACTGACTGTCCTTCGCATCTAACCTTTTATTTTTATCAATAGACTGCGGATGTTTATGCAATTTAACATACACAAATATTTGAAAAGAGCACACTCAATACCAGGAAAAAATAAAAAGTATATTTTTTAAACATTCTCACAATGAAAGTTTCATTTCTATAACCGCATGAACATAAAAACTATTAAACTGTAAAAATGTATATTTGCATAAACATCCACAGTCTACTAATCAATATCGAACAACACCAATTTCTTATTCATGTGAAAGAAATTTTGCTACAGAGGATGATAATTTTTTTATTTTACACCAGGATGCAATTGACGATCCATCAGCAAGCATAGATGGGGATGATCCTCCAACGATCGATGATATTCCTGGATCTATTACTCTTTGGGAAGCTTCTCCAAGGCCGCCTAACAGTGCAGAGGTAAATCGACAAGCCTGTCAGTTGAATTGAAGCACTTAAAACATTGTATGATATTTAATCATTGTTGTCCAGTATTATCAGTTCACGACCTTCGCAATGTCGCTAAACGAAATGACACCCGAGATGGAGAAGACGTTGTGTCCCACGGACTCCAGATTAAGGCCGGATATTAGGAAATTGGAGAACGGCGATCAAGACGGGGCTGGGATTGAAAAATCGAGGCTCGAAGACAAACAGCGGGAGACACGCAAAGCTCGAAAGCACAAGAAAGGCCAAGACTGGACGCCCAGGTATGGAATATGCAAATGTCATTGGCAGATTGCGAATTCTTATGCAATTGCATATTTTTAAATAATTTTTAGAATTCCTTTAACATTTTGACCACCACGTCACCCATATGTGGGTGACACTTGAATTCAGTTGTTGTTCACCTGGCTACGAATAGTGCTAGTAGAAATACCTGAAATGGTCTAACAGAACCAGTAAGGAACTATAAGGAATTGCTTCAGTAATAAGAAAGGGCATAATTTGAGATTACTAGAGCATAATTTGAGATTAGATTGACTCTTATGTTGTGTCAGAGTCTAGAAAGGTGTATCATATTCAGCTTCTATAATGTGGTACACAACGTGTTCAAATTTTACAATACGATGACCCCTTAACACGTTGACTGTCACAGTGAAAACAGCCACCCCTAGTCAGACACGACATAAACTCTTGTTTTCAATGCAAATCCTACAAGCAAATAATGTTAATTTATTCAATCGTGTATATTAGTTTCTGTATCAGTGTTGTACCTAATGTTCCAGTTGCTCAGAATATTGTTAAAATCAATAGCCAATTAATTAAATTAAATTTGAGGCGCCCGCGCCGGTGAATCGTGACTCCCGTGGTAGTCGACGTGTTAATGGAATATTGGAAGAGCTTGAAAAGCTTTTAGTACGTGCAATAAAGTGTATTTAATTGTTCAATGAAAAATTGACATCCTAAATCTGTTTATTACTGCATATCTTCATACACAAATATGATCCCTTTCGCTCTGTTTGATCAATATTTAATATAACATTACTTTTGCTTCTCAGAATATTAAAATTAATCGAAGTATTCTGTATGTAACTGTTTCATGCATCATAGGTGGTTCCAATTATCTATTAATCCATACACCGGGCAGGAGGATTGGTTGTACAGCGGTGGATATTGGGACCGTAATTACAGTCACCTGGAAGATATATTCTAATGAACGTGGAGCTCACGGTATCACTGTAATTAATAACGACATGAAAAACGTGCGCTCGCATGTCCTGGCGGAAAGTGTTCGTACAAATTGTTGGTACACCGAATAGAGAATTAAACCGGTTGCCCTTTAACGTTGATATCGTCTGAATTCTTTATCGATGGTCGAATGCTATTTTGTAAGCGATCTAAAGAAACCCTGTTATTTGTGTCATCGTAACTATGAATATTAGCGAGTAACACGTAGGAGGTGTAAGCACAACGCGCAGACGCTCAGAAATGGTCACTTCGAACCGAAATGGTCACTTCGAACCAAAATGGGCACTTTTCAAAGAAAAACCTTGTTTCTGTGAAATGCAAGTGCCATTGTGTTCTATGGAATTGATGCGTTCATCGATGCAATTATCGTGAATCGTGCGACTTCATGACGAATAGATGCTTCGATAGCTGGGTAACTTTTGTGTAACGCACACTTTTGCACGATACAATTTCTACTCGGTAGTCTTATGCGTATTTTCATTGTGTGACGTAACTACAGAATCATCTAAAATTTTTGAGTATTTTAAATGAATATTATATTCACGGTGATCAGGATGATTTTCCATCTGTTTTATTCTGACGAAATAATTATACGTGTATATGTCAACAATGTGCGGTTTGGTAATTCCACACGGATGTTATTTGAGTGAATTAACAGAAGGTGAAGTATTAACATTCTGAGAAAAAAATGAATTTTTTTATTGTATTTGTTTAACAAAAAATTAGATAGTTATGGTAAAAATAAGAGAAGTTCAAGAAAGAAGCTGCGTATTAATGTTAGCCCAGAATATCAAGTTATTAACCAATAACAATAAGAGACTCAGTAAAATGACATTCGAGATTGAACTTCCCCTAAATATTTCTGGTTAAACGAATTTTATTTATAATCATTTCAAAAACAAAATTAAGAATGACTAATTATGTCATTGTTAGACATTTTACAGCGGTATCTTCTCTCACGAAAAAAAAATTTAATTTTGATATTTCTGACGAGAAACATTCATGTCAGAGAAGCACATTGATTAAAAGTACCTCAAACAGAACATTTAAACAATCTGAACATAAAGAAGGCCCTACAAATTATTAACAAAATCTAACGCAATTCTTCGGACATTTGTATAATACATTAATTTTCTTACGCTGATTTCAGTTATAAAACAATATAAAAACATTTCTCTATACTTTCGTTTTATTTCTACGTCTATAGATTTGAAAAATACTTTTTTTAATACATTCAATTGAATGATGAGTTAAGTTCAATTCGTTTTTAATTAAAAAATTTTAGAGTGATTCCGTAGCTATGACACACGGTGTACGCACAAATTTCTCTTGCGTCCACGTGTTATTGACGGCATCTGAAATCTTCCGATTCAATCAGTAGATTTAGTTGCAAAACCACGATTTGCTACGGCCAAAACAAACTGCGTGTGACTATCCTTCGCTCGTACGAGACAGTGTAAGCTTACGCCTCGCGATAGATAATTCCGTATGCAGGTCGTACGTGCGTAGTCTTTTGTAGGTAATGAAAAAGTACTCGGACTGCTCGTTTATCGAGCAAGATCGAGGAATTTAGCGGAAATTAGGCAACGAAACGCGGGGCACGATGAAACGTTTTGCTAATCGATGTTCAAGCGCAAAATTCATTGCTGTAATCGGGGTACAAAAATCCAACGCACCGCTCAAAAGTATTAGAACACTTCTTATATGAACAATTAATTTATTGCCATTCACGCCAACGATGAACATACTGCAAAAATATGCCAAATTGGCTTAACACTTTGACTGCCATATGTGGCTGACAATTTAAGTCGTTATTTACCTGACTACGAATAGCATTAGTACAAACATTTGAAAAGATCTATTAGAATCAGTATAAAACTGCAAAGAATTACTAACATCATTAATTAAAAATGGCATAATTTCAGATCACTCTCACACCGTACCAAAATCTAGAAAGGTGTTAAAATAATGAATTGAGAATTATGGACTAATTATTCCAATCTTCTAATCTCAACCTTATCGACGAGTCCGACGAATAAAAGAAAATTGTACAAAATCAGAAACCCAATGAGAATCCTTAAGCTCATAATAATATTTCCCAAAAATTAACTGTTGGAATGCCAAAACTAATGCAAGTTATAACCAAGCAACACAGAGCCTATTGATGAACAATTTTAATACCTCACTATTTTTTCTCATTACATAAATGTCATACTAGCATTTGGTTGCAATAATTTTTTTTCCAGGCTTCTATAAAATTTAGTAGGTGTCCTAAAACTTTTGGGCAGCGGTGTAGACACATGGGATGTCGCGTGATCGTGCGTAGATTACAATAAATGCCTAGCGATCGATGTTTATGTGTAAAAGCAAAAGAGTGACACCTTCTCGCATAATTCTAAGACATAGAGAGCCAGCCGCTGATGTGATCTTTTTCGTATAGCGGGCATCGGGCCACGAGGAGTCACGAAGTCCATCCGTTAGCTGACACTTGCTGCACGCTGTACATACCGTGGAAAAAAAAATGATCGCCGTACATTTTTTATAACAGACACAAGACAATGCCCCGACGCGGCGAGACGATGCGCGCCTCTGTTCGATTCCACTTTCAGGAACCACTTGGGGAAACGCAGCGATCGTACCTTTCTCACATTCGTTTTTACGATTAACGCGTAGCCGCGAGATCACTTCTGACACTATTTTTATAAAATAAAAAAAAAAGACAACTTAGGCCGGACGAACGCGAAGCCGGAGCCCCGTCTCCGGATACCGATAACAATAGCTTCGACGTAGATTTCTGTACATACAGTGACTTGTACTATACACTTGTACCTAAGTATAATAATTTAGGGCAATTTTACGCGATCGAGGAAACGTTAGCGGCCGAGAACGCGAACGAGTTAGCTCAAGCATAGGAAGCTTTACAACAATGCATCGAACGAGCAATACTAGCAATCGTCGCTGTCTTTTCGTAAGATCATTCGGTGTCCGTAATTTTCAGGAACAGTAGATTCCTCTGACACGTTGGCGAGTCAGTTTTTTCACATTCCACGACCGTCTTCACTCTGGAGACCTCACCTTTGTTTAGCTGTTAAGCATCGCAATGATGATAGAGAAATAATTTTTGTTTCTTTTTTAAGTAGTACAGAAGAGATCGCTTGATCGACGCCTAGAAAACGTAGTACCGTGCATAGACGAAAGTATTTGATACTCAATGGTGCCAATGTGAAATAATAACGCGCTAACTATTCCTTCCATATAGATACATACATGTATAGTCGCGTATTCATGAATCTCTGCCAGCTTAGCTCGTGATACCTAGCATTTAGTTCGGCTTATCGTTAGCGTGTAAATGTCGTGCGGCCGTATTAGTAACTTCGACATATTAAAGGTTAGTCTAATTGAACATTGTGGACATTTAGGCCAGTATAACGTAAAGCACATTGCTCGCTTCTGAGGCTACACTCAGACCCCCGAGATCGTAGGTTTTAATTGTACGAGATCATCTAAGTGTGTTGCTTTGTAGTAGATCCCGTATCGCAAAGAGAGAGAAGAAGATAATATTGATCAGAACTGATGCCAACTGATAAGCGTACATGTGTATTTATAGTAAGAGTATGCCATAAATTATTAGACAAATCGGTAATTTTATTTTCTATGCCTGATCATTCTTGTTTATAGACTGAATGTAAGTAATTATATCCAGTGAATGAAATGACATTTTCTATTTCGGTTTAGTTAATTTTTATTCAGAATTCTTGTTTAGTAATTGTTACTCTTTTTGAGATCTATTATTTAATTATTATTATTATTCAGAAATGTGAAAAAGAAATGTGTTATTGATAAATGTCAGTACATTAAGTCTCTACTAAATTATAGCACGCATATGCAAATTAATATCGAACCGTATTATCCAAAAATGAACAATACGTATATATCGCACACATATAGGAATTGATCACTATGCAATAAACAAGACATCTACACTCCGATACAACGCCTTGACGATCATCCCGGATTGCTCATGGGCGTGAGTTATCATTAAATTTAATGAGAACAGGAATGATAGGTATATTCCTTGCAAAACGCCAATAATGTTTAGAGGAGCTAAACCATCGAGCTCTCGTGTCGTAGAATATTATTGTATTTACGTTGCACAGGCAAGTGTATGTAACTGTACATAGATTAGTAGATATTAGAAATAAATGTTGTAAAGAAAGATGTTTCACTCCTTCCTGCATAACGATACTATAAACTGTAATTTTACTCTATCGCGAATAGGATAAAGTTACTTCTGCTTCATATGTACTTTGATATACATTTTATTCAGATGGAGTTAAGCGTAATTTAATATCGTTGGAGATAATACCGCCATAAATTTAAACAGAACTTTGCGCGTCCATTAGTTTGTATTTTGTCGCGTGATGGCGCCACGCGGCGACTGTGTACCGGCGCGCGAGTTAATTTCACAACATAATTCCTATTTACAATATATAAGCGTTAGTATGAACAAATAAATGTTATATACAGATCTATTCTATTATATTTTGATTGGAACTGCGATAACTCCATGAAGACGGTATATTATTTAAATAGTATTGGAATGTTATTAATCGCGAACGCGTTGCAGCAACGTTAATCTTAGTACTGGATCAAGTTTCGATATATCGAATTAATGAGAAATAATTAATATCAAAAATTTATTAAAAACAAATAATTATTTAAATTAATTTCGAAATTGTTTAAATATACCGAAAGACCACGTACAGTAAACGAAGAAGTCGAATATATATACCGGGTAAGGTCACGAAAGCCGTAAGGTTAAGTCACGAAAACATGAATTAATTAACAATGAAACAGTATTACTTAATAATAAACAATAGTAAATGAATGTTGAACGAGAGCAGTATTGAATATTAAACGCGATGAATATTGATTAGAAATGATTTAGAAGACGATTAAACGCGAAAACGTAATAGGTTAAGCGCGAGCTGTCAAACGATGTTAGCGATAGCGCGGCCTGAAGTCGAGTGAGGCCCCGCGCAGCGCCCAGCTGACGCGCACCGCGCTGCGCACTTCGGCGTCACACTTGACTACAACCTGACAGCCAGCAACTACTGAGCATATTTTCTTATCAGTTGAAAAGTTAACGTCTACCGTGCGTGCGGTGGATTGTTATTTATCGCTCCAACGGGTTTTTCAACCACCCCCGCGGACATCACCGGTGCACGTTAGTGATCAAAAGTATCGGTACACCCGGTGGACAGTGGAGTGGTGCTCGATAGAGCTTCACTGACAAGTCTGTAATTTTTAATGACTTATGACAAATTTTCTTTTGTGTTTATTTGTTGGGTTTGATCTTGTTTATTGCACATTTTACTGTGACTTATTAGGAAACTTCGTAAGAGTGTTAATCACAGACCTCGACTGGGTATGACACAAAATTGGTAAGAGGGCTCGCTAGCTCCTCAAGCGAGTGACAAAAAATTACATTGGATGATAGGTCTATTCTGTAGTTTGTCTATGCTTAAAATAACACCTGCCTATTAGTGTTTTTGATTCTGATTCCTACCACCAGTAGCGCTGTGATGTAATATCCAATCGATACAGTAGGATATGACACGAAAATGGTAATGGAGCTTCACATCCATGTGCACATGCAAGTATTCGTCTATGCCTGAGACACAAAAAAACATTGCATGAGTAGTCTATTCCATGCCTCGGATGTGTAATTATTCTTATTACCTGACTGTATCTTAAGAAATCGTACTTACCGACGATTACCGACGTTCTACGTCACAAGCAGACCGCAGCCTGCGTGGGGGAATGGATACGGAGTGGGGGGACTGTCAGCAGGCCCAGCCAGGTTTGGACATCTCTAATGCAGCGTGTCATTGACCGTTGCCATGGTAACAGGGATACAAAGTGGGAGAGCTTGCAAGCGTTCATCAGGAATATATTCCTAGGTCCATGGGCAGAACCGAACTAGAAAAAAGTAACTAGGCCGCATTTTTATTTTCGAACGTCCGAAGGCGCTTCGGTCGCACATGGTGACTATCGCCACACTGTTTTCAATATGGCCGCCGTGCAGTTCCTCAGAAGCGATTCGGAAGGAATCGATCTCGGTTCGGTAGCGGAGAACACGTCACAGTGTCCGTTTCGAAAGTTCTCGCGGAAAAACGTGTGCGTGTTATTGTTTCGCCGATTAACCGCGGATTGTGTGTGAACGAAAGGGAACATCGGCCTGTGCGAATCGATTCGACAAAATGAGCAACGTACCAACAGGTGAGATCGTTGACGCCACTCTTTTCCTCGCTGCGATTTTTATTTTCCTCCGTAACAATACGTTCCATATTCTCGGAGTGACAGGTCGTTCACACGACGCGTATCGATATGTTAGGACGACCAAAATGACGTTCGAGAATCGACGCGAGCTGCGAAACGCTTCTGGCGAACGCACACTAACCTATGCTGATTTTTTACGATTGCACACGTTGCAAATAGCCTCTGGAACCGCTCCTTTCCTGCCACTTATCGCTCCAAACGAATCGCCATCGACCTCTCTCGATAACCGCGATATTTGTTGTCGCATGAAAGTTCGTTTCGTGTCAGCAGACTGACGTTGCCTTTCCAAAATTTCACACCGTTTCTTCTTTGCGAGTTATCGAATTCTTTCAACGTAAAACATAGGAACTATTTGTAACGCGGTAGCAGAATTATAATGACGCGTTTACCGGAGAGGCAACGTGTACAGTCCGATTCATTGTTGTCCTAACCTCTACAATTACACGGTCAGACACATCATATAGAGTGCCGGTGTTATTCTCGTATTGAGGCGGATGCTAATTGCATTGACACGATTGGAATTTCACGATTCTTTCTGTAACACTGAAACTATTTTTATCGAAGCGCACGAACGTGGAATGAACGCTTCCTGTTTCCGTGCGGATAATAATTCATGATATGTTTAGTTATTACGCAAGTGTATCCTCATATCGAGTAGCATTAAGAACACCGGGAAATTAGATAAAATGTTTCGTAACTCGAGCAACAAATTTTGTTAAAATATCACGCTGCTAATTGGCAATTGTTTTGATTCGTTCTACCAGAAATACATGTAGATATTGTGAGCTGCATGTTGTATGCGATAAATGCCTATACACAAGTGGCTGTGAAAGATAAGAATTTTTTTTTGAGGCGATGATAGGTAAAGGTCGTATCCGATATCGTCCCGTGTGTGCGTGTGCAATGACATTAACGTCGCCGTACTGACACGAGTTATTAAATTAATATCGTAATATTTTACGATGTAAGTCACTTGCGATTACGTTGCGATTTAAACGATAATTGCAACCTTTTACGGATGTTTTACTCATCAGTATTTTAAGTTAATTTTCGCATTATACTTTAATATTCGAGAGTAATAATGGGTTCCAGTGTTATACGCATACTGAATGCGAAAAAGATTTTCATTGTTTTGTATGCTTTGATGCATGGTCGTGAAACATAACCTTAGCGATGTTGAAGAATTATTTTATGGTTCCTCATGCATAAGATTGAATTATGCAGCGTTTATATGACGCATACAGGGTTTATAGTCGAATGATGGTAAATATTGTGTTACATGAAACAGAACATTTTAAATTGTTTTCAAGAGAGTGAGCAATGATACAGCTTGAGAATTTCGTGTTGGAGTTGTTAACAAATCCTTGCTAATCGGAGCAGATTTGGTAGAAACGGTTTTTAATAAATAATTCACATGTTAATTTGTAGGAAAATATGTAAAGGCAATGTGAGTTTCAGACAGGTCGAGGAATAAAGGGAAATGGATCGTCTGCTGTCAGACACAATTACCTCCGATACAATCAGAATCATACTTCCCTTTAGTATATTACATAAACATTGTTTTCGAAACTATTTCAAATTTTGTTGGAATTCTATTAAATATAATTTAGTCACATACGTGTTTAACGATAATTCAATGCACAAAATTTTATTCAATCAAATAATTATGAATTTTTATAAGAATTCGACAAATATAAATGTTAAAACAATAGTAGAAAGTAATGAGCTTATAATCAAAGAATTTAATGTTTTTTAGTCTAAAGAACGTTTCATTTTTTTTCCAAATTTAAATATTGTACAAAAAGATATAATTTATTTATTCACATACGCGAGGATAGTCCAATTAAATACAAAAGATATAAATATACAAAGAAATGAAATATAAACCCCAAAAAAACTCCTTCAGAAACTCAGACAAAAACAGTACAATATAAAATTAAGAGAGAATAGCCTTATGAACAAAATTTCGACCAAACTTCTACACTTAATAAAAACTCTAATAACAGTTTAAATGAATGATTAAACCGTAAAATATAATCAAGCTAAAACGACGAAACACGGGTGAGAACCTTCTCGACCACCGGTGTACATATGTAGCTTACAAAATGAAACATGCATGACTACCGTAGCTCTTGGATGATATCTTTAATACACAACATACTGCGTCAAGGGACTCGTAAGAA
The DNA here is from genome assembly GCA_916610135.2 of Macropis europaea. Classification (NCBI taxonomy): domain Eukaryota; kingdom Metazoa; phylum Arthropoda; class Insecta; order Hymenoptera; family Melittidae; genus Macropis; species Macropis europaea. The sequence goes on along the minus strand of OU744344.1, from coordinate 10,954,388 downwards.
AAGTTATTCACCACAGCATTTGAAACTCGATTTTCGACCCAGCTTATTTTTGCAACCTACCTACGTCAAACCATCACAGGACTGGCCTTGCTACGGCCGCGACTTTTATCTTTTTCGCTTCGACGGTCACATGTACGCATATGTTGTCCGTTGACGTTAACGGCTCCATTATTTTTAGTGAAAACAGCGCGTTTCAGCCGCAAACGGTCCGCGAGCGGAAGTTTCATCGACGGATTTACCGAGAGGAGAATTTTTCGCTAAACCGGATACCGATTTCAAGCGCCTCCGATTCGCGAACTCGGTGGAACTGCATTGGCAAATGATTCATCGGTTGTCCAGCTTTGAACCAGCTCGCGTATATAATTTGTATCTCATAGACAATCCCAAGGAGAAAGCTGTCTCCGTTGGTATCGTGTTCACGGAAATCGCAACAGCGGCCCGTTCTGGTTGCAACGTTATATCAACCTGCGAAAAATTCCTTTGTACAGTTATTTAGGTATGGGACTCACGATGCATTGGGATACAATTAAACACAATGCTTTATCGTATGCTGGAAATGTTGGAATACGGGTCTGACAATCGACGCTGAACTTTCTCTTTAGTATAACTGAAAAATCATTAAAAATCGTTCTAGAATTGGAGATTTAGGTATATATATTTTGTATTAACCCTTAAGTGGATTATTGGGGCCGTAGCGGCCCCGTGCAACTGCAAACTAGTAATTGTTTAACATGTGTTGATATAATTATTTGGAAATTTATGTAATCCTATATTATCTCATTATGCTTCTAATGCTGCAAGGAAAATTGATTTCTATTTTGTCCATTCGGTAAAAGTTAAACGATTATTAGTTTGAAGTTGTACAGGGTCGCTACGGCTCCAATAATCCACTTAAGGGCTGAATAACATTTTTGTATGTTGTAGTTTTTTAAAATGCTCTGTATGTGTTACCCATGTGATTTTATCGCATTTTATTTCGTTTTATTTCTTGAATCTTGTATTTTTGTTTTTAAATTAACATTGTATTTTATTTTCTGTGGTATCAATTACGGGTTCATTAACCTGTCAACCACTCGTGCAGTTTGGAGGGTTCAATTTTTTTTCAATAAAACTTTATTATACGATTATTTGTCTATACTAATGAATTCAATTCATTTAAAAACAGCTGACGAATCAAGTCATCCTACCTGTATTAAAAAGATGTTTTTTATATAATATATAAATTTTTCCATTTCGAATCTTGCAGTTCACATTACAGATAGTGGTGTTTTCTTCTTGTGAAGATCCCTGAGAACGTTGGACATTTTCTTTTTCAATGAAAATGGAAGTAAAAATTTGAAGCTGGAAAAAAGAGATGTAATTTTGCTTCGATTAAATTTGTTTATTATGAATGCACAGTTACTAAACCAGACAAAAAATTTGAAGAAAACTGAAATCTCTGAGAAAAATAATCTATGCATCCGTAGGCGTTCATAGTTATACCTTTATCAACAATGTTTACATTTTATTAAAAACTAGATGTACACAAATAGGTGGCAGTGTCTTTTATTGCAGAAGTTAAACGTCGTCGACGACACACCTTTGTTATATTTTTTTCTTATATTCACTTTCTGTTTAGAAGAATAAATGCTTGTAAACACAGTGTATTTATTGCTATTTCACTGAAAATTCAACAATGAAAAATATATTTTTTATTATAAACGAAACCATTTCTCATACTTTTTTTTTCTGTACGACTGCACGCAAAAAGGAAGTGAAAGTCAACCTTCATAAATGCATAATGTACATACCGCGATAATTTGTTTCAGCTGTAAACTTGGGAAATATCGTTCAAAATAATTATCGACTTGTATTCGACCAGTAAACTATTGTAAAATAATACGTGATCTCTATAACAATATTTCAATAATCGCAATCTTCTGTATGCAAACTAATAATTTCGAGCACTTAATTACCCTTCAAGTTGTTAATCCAAAGAATAGAATTTAATGCTGGTTTCACGTTTATGAGTAAATATGTGTGCAATCGTTAGACCGTAGAATACTGATCCAGGATGATCAAAATAACGGCACAATTTTCATGGCTGAGCATAAATACCCTTCCTCCGATCGTAATTAAAATTGTGCTGCTTGTCTTAATAGTTTTGATAACATTAATCCTGTCGATTCGCTCCCTTCTAGGAAATTCACAATTAAATTTATGTTTAAAGAAATTTTCATGAGTTTCGTGACTGAATGCAGGATGATTTTTTCCAGTGATCATTTCATGTTGTCTTCATCAATTGTTTTCATAGTTAGAAAGGTCCTTATGAAGGTAAATGAAAAATGTAGTGTTTGGTTTAAATGTTTCCGCTTCTTTAATCGTTGAGTCTGTTCTGATTTTAAATTAATCAAAAATTATTTTTTGCAAGACAGCTGTTATAAAGATTAAAATAGAAAGTTGTTTTCTAAAGGCACTTGAGATGAAATGAAAGTTATGATTGTGCTTCCTTCTATGCCGGAAATTAATCGAAGACAAAGGAAGTGGTCTGCCAAGTGTACAGCACAGGTTTCGTTTAATATTACGTCATTTCTCTTCTTCTTCCTTTTCAAATTAATCAACCATCCTTTCTCCGTGATATTACTATTCCACCGTTTGCAATCAATACTTCCTCTACTGAATATTACAATTTTTTCTTACGTATAGCAATTTCTCAAAATATTCTAAAACAATAATAACAAAAACGAGAAGCTATGGGACTATAAATTTAGAAATTTGCCAGTAATCGATGCGTTCATTTAAGTAGATGAAGTACGTGTTAAATATTACTTTCGAAATTTGTTTATGCAGCCTATAAATTTTCGTTAGCGGCTCGTGCAGATGGAATATTCTGTGGACACGGAAAATTTACGTGGCGAGCAATTTATTAAAAATTATTGCGCGGTAGCTGGGCAAAGCGAAACATTATATCTCTCAGTTCACCTGCTGCTAGTTTTAACGATAAGCTGTTAGCTTCACGAATACTTGGCACAGCAGTTTTATCGATCTTCACTCGAACTTAGGGTAGACCTTGTAATTCCGATATCGCGTGTTTTATGCGACGTAAGGCGATTAATTCGAATCCTTATTTGCAACACGATTGTGCAAGGAGAAAATCAGAAATATTTTCTGGATTATCAAATTTTGAAATTGTTTTATATTTTATTCACACTTCTATGCGAATTAAAAGGCACATTTTCCACCATTTTCCGGAAGCAGTTTCATTTAAGTAGCATGAATTCAGGACGAGTTATAACGTTTTGAATATTTCATCCCTCACTTTCATTCCTACTACCTCCACCCTGAATGGCCCTATCGAGCTATGTAAAAGTAAGCAAAAATTATTTGAAATGCGAAATGAAAGATAGTATTCTTAATGAGTCATTCTAAATATTTTGTTATTTAAATTTTGAAACTGATGCAGGAAAGGTAATCTTATTATATTAAAAAAAAAATCAAATAAATTATATCAGAATAAAGTATAATTTATAGTTTTGAATATAAATCACAAGATTGTGTAGTCAAATTGTAAAGTAACGTTTCTGTTTTATAATTTGGCAGCCTACACTTCCAGGATTGTTTTTGTTTCAAACATTCACTTAAAGAAAACTATTTTCCACGTTTCACGCTGTTAAATGAAGATATGAGAAATTATTCACAATGTTAACAATATTTTTAATTGTTTATGAACAGTGCAATTATTCAAAGAAAAGTTATTGATCTATTCTATATATGTATCTATAATAATATATAATTGTATCTATAGTAATATAAAATAATAAAAATAATACAATTATAAACCGATAAAATAATATAATTGTATTTATAATAAACTAACGTGTAAGTATGCGAAAATATAACTTCTGATCAAGTGAGGCAACTCAATATTAAAATAATCTTTTCAAAGTAGATTTATTTAAATAATACCCAATTTTGAAGAATGCCTCTTATTAAACTTAACCATCATGCAAAATTTGCGAAAAGAAATCCAAGAGTAGGTGAAAATGGGATTTGATGAATACTTTTCAGTTTCGCAGTGAACGGATCGCTGACGAACAATACCTTGAATTGTTCACAGTGAGAAAGCACCGTTACCAGAGAATTACGAGTATCCGTAACGAAACAATTCCATGATTACGAAATTGCTAAGGAATTTTTGACTCCTACGTTTCTCAACGATTGGTCACTTCATCGGCGGATTATTACGACAGCTAGTCGTTAACCTTGGGGTTCCTGTTACCCAGGGAGGCCCGTATTTAGAATTGCATCCGATCGAATCAAGCCGATGAACCGGTTTCGGGTAGCCGCTGTCCTATCAAAGTTCAGCTACTTCGATATCAGAACACCAGTCTTATTACAGTCGCTTCCGTTTTATTTCTTACGATACACTGATAACTGAGCCTTTCAGTTGGGACATGGCATGTCACTTTTCTGGAACAAGTGAGTTCAAGCTGTTTCAGGTGCAAATAGATGTGATCTTTTTATTTAGAAGCAACTTATTGGGAATAGTTTCCAAAATTCTTGCTGTTGGGTCGATAGAAATTTAGGAATTAACTGAAATTGGAAGTGTATTTGTTGCAGGGTTGGGCATTTTTTATTTGAAATGAAAATACCAAATAAAAAGGACAAATAATTATTCCAAATAAAGTAAGAAACAAGTTTATTTGAAAGTAAGGATGTATGCAAATAAATTCCAAAATAAATTATTTTCAAATATTTGGTTATGTCAAATAGTATTACAAAATAACAAATAACGGTTCATCAAAACATAAACAATGCGGTAAAATTCAACACTGCCGATGGTACACTATGCCGGAAGTCTGTGGTTTTGGAGTGGAAGTTCCACGGACGGTGGAAAAACATGTTTATTTTCCTGGTAAAATCAAATAACAAATGTCTAAATTTTAAATAAAGTAACAAATATTAAAATAATTTATTTGTCAAGTATAGTATTACTGAAATAATATCAACGAAGATAAGGTAACAGAGCAAATAGCAAATAAAATAAAAATTTTATTTAAATAATTATTTGAATAAAAGTTTATTTCGATAATGCCCAGAGCTGGTTTATTGTGATAGTGGCACGATGGAGACAGTATAATTGAAGCAAAAAATACCAATTAGACAGATTTTCTCAGTTACGTACCTACTTACAAGGGATGATTACTTTGAGGGTTGTTTTCACCTCTTCAACATGGACCTTTGCGGATAAAAGAAAATGCGTGTCAAATATTTTTCTCAGCTCTACATGATACTAAAATTTCATCAAAATCGGCGTATGACGGTTGGGTATCATCCCTAGTTAGTTACAATACTGAACCTATGATATACAAGAATAAAGAACCCATTTGTACAACCTCTCTCCATCTCCAGGATGGGCAAAATAATCCCCTAAAACTTGACCACTTATTTCTGAAACATCCTACAATTCGTTAGCATTGACGATTACATTCTAACAACTCGGTAGCCGACTTCAACGACTTGAGATTTCCAGAGAGGCCACTCGTATCAGAAGTAATTCATGACTGCAGTCAATATTTTTGTATCACGCAACATCGCGTAACGTGTTGCGAATTCGACCGGGAATGCCACAAGGGGGTAAAACAGGAGCCATGCGCGGAATCCAGCTATGAATAATTCTTCCATCGATATTACGGCGTGATAGCACGAATCGTATTCTGGATTCTACTCGTAGACCGGTTCAATGCTCGTTTCACGACAGACGAAAAGGTGGTTCGTCTACGGCAAAAAATGGATCGAGAGCAGGAAAAAGATTGGCCGTTCTCGCGCAGGATTGCGTTGGATGAGGATGACGGAACGGAATCCTCGATCGTTCGTTCACCTCGATTCCGCCTTACGTTTCCTCCTCTGGACGCAGGAATCCGAGTGAAAAGTAATATTCCTAACTGGCCGTGCTACTTTAATTCTATAGGATTGTTATTGTAGAATTGATAGCGCCGATTGTAGGTGAAAGTGAAACTTACGCAACGCTCCTCCGATTAATTGTGTAGAAATAACGCAAAAACTGACGGTTTCTTAAAAATAGCGTGAAATACACAAAAACGATACTAAATTTCAATAGAAATTGAGAGAAAAATTGAGAAAATTTATGTAAAGATAGTTTGGTAGATTTTATTATTATAATAAAGTGACAGAGTTTGTATGTTCGCAAAAGTCTCAAAAGCTACATGCTAAACACATTGTTATGAAATTGTCATAATAGCTTCTTTACATTTTCCGGAGTGTCATAGGCTATATTTTATTGCGAAATAAGTAGTATATCGAGAAAAGAACATGGAACTATTTTTTGTCAGCGTGCTGGCGGTCGTCCACGGAGGCATAGTTCACGTAGTAGCCGCTAGGTGGCAAAGCTCGGCGCCCGAGCGCTCGAAAGAGAATTCGCCCGGCTACAAAATACAAGAAAAAAACAACATAATATTTCAAATTCTATACGCAGAGAACTCGTGGGCGAAGCCGCATCCAAGGCATGCTAGTAGCTAACATTTTTATCCTTTGTTATTTGTTGTTTCGCTGTATTATAATTCATATTAGTTTGAGTAATAATATGTAATGTGATAAACGTTCATAAAACACGTGTATTTTTGCTGACTAACAACGTGCTTCATTAACGTATTTCAAGCAATTATTAAGAATGTTTTGTTGCTTTTGCACGAGCAATTTGATGGACGTTTCTCTGATTTCAGTGTCGTAACACGAAAGAAGTTACATAATAATGTAGTATTAGTAAAATAATTACAGTAGAACCTCTAATAAATTGATACGTGTTTTACTGTATATATTTGCAATAATATTGTATTTATACAAATTATTTTCAAATCTATTATTTATAGTCTTTATCTAGAATGTTTAAAAAGCCTATATGAATTTTTGAGGCTATCTTTTAAACTTTTACCCATCGCAGGACGCGTCAGCAATAATAAATGACCCATGTTTACAATTTAAACATAACCTCACCACTCCTTTTCATACCCTTCATATACATACATGCTCCAAAGCACTTTCCTCCCACGATCGCAATATATATATTTATCTTGAACCATTTGCTTAATACCGGCTGTACTTATTGTTAATAAATACTGTGCATTTGAAAACAAAATTCATGACATCAGCAAATCTTATGTGATTGGTCGTGGAGTGGCTCATACGAAGTGATGGGTCAGCAATCACTTTCAATCGCTTCGAGTATGTGTACATGGCGAAAGTTTCGAATCATTTCGAATTTTATTCGAACATTGAATGTCTTGAAAGTCTCGAATATTCTATAACTCTTGAAAGTCTTGTCATGCAATAATATAATTACCATAACGCCTGAATAACTTTCCTGTAATATCCAATGTTATTCCATTACACGCAGAATAATTTTAATTCAGATTTAAAATTTGCATACTGTCATATGTTTTTCATTTTCAAGACTCTCAAGACTTTCAAGGTTTTCAAGAATTTTTGGCTTCGAATAATTATCAAAGTAATTCCAAACTCGAATATCATCGAATTGCTTGAAACCTTGCAAGAAAGAGTATCAAATATCCATCACTACTCATACGTGACTGCCATGGGAGTCACCTGTGACTGGTCCTTCAAATTTCATTTAACACGTTCCCTGCCACAGTCGAAAATTCCGTAACTAGACAGACATACGGAAATGGCTATTTATTAATACCCCTGATTGAGTGTACAAATACTTATCAATTTCATATTACACTTTCTATTTCTACTTTCATTTTAACATGAATGTTACTCAAAATTTCATAAGGGTTGGTAGTTATGCGATGAAATTAAAATCGAAGCGTGAACCGAAAACGGTACACGAGGCAGAAAATGTGTTAATTAACCAACCATTGATTTCTACTATACCCGGAGCAACTGCTCAGATAGAGTACTACATACCCCTGAACCTTGCCCCCAACCTTTTCGAACACCCTGCCTAGCAAAGAGAAATTTATATCGTGTCTGACCAGCGACGGATGTTTTCACTGTGGCAGTCAAGGTGCTAATCGAGAGCTAGGTAGAGACGACCGGTCAGAGCAGAAGAATAGAAGTGGGGGCCTTGGGCCTCTTTCCCCTTTCACCTTCTTCGTGAAGGAGGAGCGAGCAACTGGCCGCGATTTCTTTCTTTGTTGAATACGTGGCGGCTCGACGCTGGCGTCGCGGTCGGCCAGGAACGGAAACCTGCGATCTGTTCAGGTCTGGTAAACGAAGAACGATCGTGCCAGCTGTGACCGTCGTCTGCACGCGGCGATCGGTGCACGTGGTCTCGGTTACCTGTTGCATTCATCCAAACTCCAATCCTCGATCGTACCTTATCAAACGAAGCCTCTATTTCCAATCCCCTATCATATTTATCGTGACAGTTCCACCTAAAGCACGTGAAAATCGTTCCTGAAAGTGAGAAAGTGTTTTCAACGAAGGAATAGCCCGTTCAGAATTACCTGAAGATCGTCGAGTCGCTGGAGATCCACGGAGCAGGCCATTGCGGATGCAGTAAACGGTCTCCTCGAGGTAAAACCAGTTTCCACGGTGGACAAGACGAAAACAACGTCGTCAGACAGTGAACGGTACTTCTTGTTGGTGTCCACCGGGAAGGCTCGGTAGGGTCGAGGATGTCGCGGAGGATTTCTCGGTCGATCAGAAAAATTACTGTGGAGCCAGGTGACACTCTGTTTCATGCTTACGCGAGCATGGATGACTTCGAACGCTAACTTCTGTTCGAAATCGGAGCTTCAGCTTCCAGGAGAATCGTTTCATCGAGTTTCGAGAGATGAAATCGGACATGTCGGACGTGAAGCAAGAAAAGGGTAAGATCGAGGAGCGTGTGGCCTCGAAGCAGGGTTCGAAATCGAGAGTGTGCCAGGAACACGGCGAGGAGGACTGCCCCAGTGAAAATGAACACGAGTTTGAGTCCCTGGAGTACGAAGAAGATGTTTATTATTCGAATCTGACGGCAACGCCGAGTTTCGACGACATCGATGAGCTGAGCGACGATGCCGACGAGATCGTCGTTCATTGTTGGCGCGACTCTAACGGAGAAATCGACGAGATCGTTGTGGACGATGCGAATCTGTCCGTGGAAACGCAATTTTTGCCGCCCGAAGGAGGCGCCCTCAGTCGGTTACGGGGAAAACGAAAATCGGTTCGAGTGATATTCCAGGATTTCTCGAAGCCGTACCTCGCCAAGATCAGCAACAGCCAGAATTACAAGAAGTTCCTCGAATTGGTAAAAGGTGCTGGTTGTAATTAAAGAGCTTATCTTCAGAACGTCTTAAATCCAAGAAATTCAAAGCTGTGATCGCGAGTTTTTTTTTTCTAATTAATTAAAATCTACCTGTGGCATTGAGGAGGAGCTTTATAAATAAAAAGTGAGCAGAGACTGCCTGGAAGAAATATTGATCTCTTCAGAGGCACTGGCACGTGTATACGTTCATATCTTTTAATTCAAGGATTATTGATAAAAATTAAATGAGTGTACAGTTTCCTTCTGAATTTTTTCCAGTTTTGGATTTTTGTTCAATCCATTAACTGTCAACCATTTTTGTTGGAAAATTTTTATGTAATTCTGTAGAGGTTAGATGCTTTTCGGGGGATTTAATAATAAAAAGTATGTAGCATCCCCAAATATAGCTCATAGGAAGTGAATGGGTTAATAGCTGTGAAAATTCATGTTGAATGAAAATAATAATTTTCTGGGGTGAATAAATTTGCCCCGAAGAGGTCAGGTAGAGCCACTTTCCAGAAATTTTGTCTATAGAATTTGGTATACTGTTTCGAAAAAACACACATTTAAAACTGCAATGTTTTAGAATTCAATTGAAGATCTTATTTTATAGTGCCTTGAATCAATGCTGATAATATCACGTTTGTTTTATAATTACGTAAAGCACCCTGTCACTATTGAAATATGTCAATATGGTGAAGAAACCGGTCTTGTAAATTATTGTATTCAATTACAAACAGTTGATATTTACAATAACAGTGTGATAAAATATATAATTGTGGATATAAGGCGTTTTGATCATCACAGGAAGAAGTAAGATGCATTGAAAATAAATAATTAGGTAGTGAAGTAATTAAAAAATAATATGCCATATTAATTCCATTTTCTCTTTCAATTCGTGTCTGGTAAATGGTCTAAAAACTGGACCTAAATTTAATTCTCTCTTTGAAGTTTGTAAATAATATGCTGAAATTTATTACTTGTACAAAAATTGTATTAATAACTTCGTTAATTTTGTATGTATGTCTCTTTTGAATACTAGAATATGCTAAAATGCATTTTTATTTATTTTTCTTTTAGTTAGGATTATAGATTTTTTAAACGTTTGGGCTCCTCAACAATTCAAATATTCTTCTCATAAATATAACAAACAGTATGAATGATGTATGTATATCGCACATTACAGATGGTCACATAAATGCACATTATTGTCTCAGGCATTCCTGAACTTTCTCTATTCACTGATAATAGCTATGAATTCATATTAAATGAGCATAATAAAACAAAGGTTATTTTTTTTCCATCTTGAATAATTTCATCCCTGAAGAGGTTAAAAATCGGTACAAATAGTTGCAACGAATGTAATTTTTTTTGCACCCATTCGTACGAGCTCTTCTTTTTGCCACGCCGTTTCGCTTCACTGAATTTGTGAAAGTTCCTAACATCTGTAAATTAATGATATGTCGAGAATACAGGATGTTCCAAAATTGAGTGTTCTATGAGTAGAAATAAGAAAAAAAAATGTTCTATGTGTACACGTAGGTCTGCAAATGAATTAAGAAAAAGTTATAACAAAAACATGAAACCTAGAGGCAGTGGCCAGTTCACTGTTGATACATTACAGCGTAAGAATAAGGGGATGATGTCTATCTGCTTATTCTAACCATATTTACTATTTGAAATCCTTGAAAGTGATCTAATAACTTAGATCAGTGATGGCCACGGGAGCTCACATCTTTCCCCATTCTAGGTCCATTCCCCTCATACAGATTGTGATCTGTTAGGACGATGGACTAGAGCAGGGGTTCCCAAAGTGCGGCCCGCGATATCAGATCATCCGCGATCTTGAATTTATAAAATTAGTACAAATCTTTCCCTTATGTCTAACTTTTTATCGATTTGAACGTATTTTTCCATAACACTTTTTTTTTGGCCCGCCAAATATTTTGGAATTTACAATTTGGCCCACATAGGTAAAACTTTGGGAACCCCTGGACTAGAGGGAAGGCCGGAGCTCCCGTGGCCATCACTGGGTCACAGGCTTACTCATCAGAGTATTGCTATCGTTAAATTTATTAGCAGATTCAAATATCTTATTATTATGATTTACAACATAATGCATTTATTTCCTATAGTTACTATCCGTTTTACTGCATTCTAACTTATATGAGTAAATGTTTGGGCGATATCGTGTACTTATTATAATAATATTTTTTTCTTATTTCTACGGATAGAACACACTGCTGAAGTTTGATCGTTTAACCCTGCTGTTCTCATCGAGTCTATACAGGATGATTCACGCAACTGTAACAAGCCATATCCTTTTTTTGGCTGAAGTTAGAAAAAATGTTAGAGGAAAAAGATGAATGGTTCAAACTGGCCTACGTATTTACGTTCATATTTTTTTCACAGGTGCAATAATGCATGTGCATTTTGCAGTTGCACTATTTTTTTAACTGGAAACCTTCCTTTTTTTTGTATAACCCGAAATGATAATTACGTTTTCATATTTATTTTTAATATTCGATGCATTTGAATAAATTTTGCAATAAATCATTCTTAAGAAATGTGAATTTCTATAGAAGTAAACGCAAAATTTTAATGCATTGAATATTAAAAAGAAATATTTAAAAGGTATAATACCTATGGAAACGTAATCTTCATTTCTGGTTATATAGACCCGAGGAGAACAGCGGGGTTAACTTTGGAACAGCCTGTATATGCGCTTCTTGAACGGAGATCAGATGATGTCGAAGTGAGGTTCCTTTTTAATCGTTCCCAGAAGCAAGTAGCTGAAGTACTTAACCACATACCGTAGTTCCTTCTTTTTGTTTAGACAGGCATTCGTGCCTGCGAGCATAAACGTGACACAGGTGCATCTGTGAGTACCCCCCACACACACACGAAGTTCGTATTTACGAGCGCTCTTTTTCTGTTTTTTCAGAGGTTTCCCGGGTTTCGTCACTTTCACGGCATATAAAGTTTGTTACGCAAAAATCCGAGAATTCCTGGTATAACTGTGCACGATACTGCCCCTTTTATGCTCAATATTTTCCATTCATATCAATAGGGAAGAGCGCGTAGATATTTATGTGAACCGGAAATGCTTCCACATGTTGCGATCGTTACGTTGATAGAGATTCTGAAACTCGTTCAGACATTACGTCTTCAGTGAAATTTCTTTAATATGACTTAAATTCGCGATTTTTTAAAATAATATTTTGTAATACTGTTGAATAAAAATGTACCAAGTGCAAGATTAAATATAAAATATAATATTATTTATTGATGAATCGGTCAGGTTTTGACTAAATTGAGTAATGATGAGCCGAGGAACGTTCTTTTTGTTAAATATTGTTTATAGGAGAAATAATTTTGTTCTGAAATATTTTAATTTTCTTCTGGATCTGGTGCTTTTTTATGAATTTGCATAAATGTATTTTTATCGTTCGAAGTTCTGCTTGAAAATATTTTCGACTATTTCTTTTTAAATATGTTATTGTATTCTTCGATCTGAGAAGCAATAGAATAACTTGCTTGCCGCATAATGATTTTAAAAAATACTATGGAATTCACTCTTTCTCTATAATATTCAGTTTATAAATCATTTTTAATAAACTAATTTAATAAGTCCAGGCAGGTTATAAAATCAATCTTTGTTCAGTTATGGCCTAAACAAAAGCGATTTAGATAATTTTATTTTAAATAATATAATGTTTTCATCCTCAAGAAACATAACTAACAGGAGAATGTACATTCAATGCAATATCCGTGTAACTGAGAAAGACTTTATAGTAAAAAATTGTACGTTATCCGTGTTTCGAACCACTATTTATAATTACATGTAATACGATCTACGAAATGGGAATGATCCATCTCGGTTGAACCGATCACTTGCGTAATCCGGGCGTTATAGATCGTCGATTTATCCGCAAGACCTTCAATTACATTGATCGCTCTCTTGATTTCATATTATAACAATGGAAAATCAGGATGACAAACAGTGTAAATAGTCGATCAGAGTTGGTAAAATTTTATTTGAAATTATATTAAGAAATGATGAAATCATAATTAGTGATTAATGAAGAAATTAGCCCTCTATTTTTAGTATTCGAATTAAAGGACATAATTGATTTCTTTGAAATAATGAATGATTATGGTAACAAAATCGCTTTGGTGATATTTACTTTGAGTACTGATGAAGAAACAACAGTAAAATCGATTTCTTTTATCGTTTTAAATTCATGATTTACTATATTAAACAATTAAATTATTAAGATAATAATGATTGTCATATGAATGTTTTTTTAAACAAACTGGATTGCTTAATATAGCGATAAGAAAATAGATATTGCATACGTGCAGTTAGTGTTTTTAAAATTGCTTTTTAAACTAAAATGATATAGTACTTTGATAATGACAATGGTAATGGTGAAATATTTTTATTATGTGACAAAGTCGTCCGACAAAATTTAAAAACATAATTCTTTATTACATTTAAACATATTTCTTTATTATAAGTAAATATTGAGAAAAGAATGAAACAGTAGTACATTTTCATGGTAAAAATAAGACGCTGTTGCGCAATAAATAATTGCCAGATGTTGCAATCCCAGTAATTTTTACAACAATGTCCTTGTGACGTCAGCATGATTTGTTTCTTTCACACGGTTTCTAGCTGGACTATGAATATCCGTTTTACAATTTTATTCTTTTAAAGTATTGTTTTACACTTTCAATTTATTTACTTCCGACATATTACAAATTACGCTGAAGTCTATTATTTCCATGAGTTATTTCTCAATTTACACAAATTATACTAGTGATGGAACTGATCCTACACATACTTCTAATTTTCAAACAATTCGATGCTCAAATACTCAGTAGAAAGCATCAAAATGTATCAAAAGATTATTTATACATTTGGTATCGTTATTTAAAATTTATACCTGCCAGGCTAACGATTATGTAATACCAGTATCATTTCAAGACTAGAGGTGTCGATGCTATCACAACATGTATCAAATATGTTGAGTACTTCGTGAACATACCAAACCTCATATTCCTCGATCATAGTTGAATGATTTTAAATTTGAAAAAAATCGACGACTGTGATGTGACACCTGCGGACAGATAACAGCAGTCATTCCATAGAAAATTACCTGCCTGTCTGAACTGATAACATCAACATTGCTCAATGGCAAATAATTATAGAGAATCGATTACTTTTGAGGTATTACTTAACGTTCGATACCATTCAACTCACTCATGTGCTTTTGGCACAGTGATGCTCCACCGTTGTGAATCGATACCAACTGAGAGGTATCCTAACTAGTAATGGGATTGGTACGATACATATTGATGATACTCAAACGCTTCAATCCCAATTCGACTTCCACTAATTTGATTAGAACCCAGTGGGCAAAATAAGGGATGGAACGGATCTAAAAATATAACAAATCAGCCCAAAATCAGACTCTGCCTTCTAGAATCACTTGTAACAAGAGTGGGACAAAGTATTGTCAAAAACTATTTACAAACTCAGCTAGAATACCAAAACTGATGGAACTTGTAATTGAGAAGCGGAGAGGCTGTATAAAGGAAAACAAAATTCGATTTTTAACCTTTTGCACTCCAAGCATTTTTTTTATACGATCGACCGGCAATTCCAACATACTTTTGTAGTGTAAATTTTTGAAAACCATAAGTCTTGATTTGAAAAGAAAGAATAAGAAATATTTATAAATTTATTTACATTGATTTTGATGAAATTCTAAAGTACTTTTAGAAACAATTTCCAGTGTGCATTCTTGACATTCTGGGCTATGATGCAAATCATGAATGTCCCCATAGCGGAGCCAATGGAGTTATGGAATATATTATGAATGTCCCCATAGCGGAACCAACGGAGTGCAAAGGGTTAATTAATTTCAGCAGTGAGATTTACATTTTCCTTGTGGTATAAAATATGCAATAGGACAGTGCATTTGAGTACTCCAATGATTTCAAAACCTTTTCCATTTATTTGTCTCAAATTTCATAAATGTCCTAACACTTTTGAACGGGGGTGTACGTCTTGGATACTACTCGATACCAGATCGAAATTCGTAGACATGTCGATGCTGTATCAGTTCCAACACTGATCGTAACCCATCACTACGAACTACTGGTGCCGAATCTGCATATGTGCGGGTGTCATGAACTTTGTCCATATTTTCTAACGCGCTTCTCGTGTTTCAGGTGAAGACGCCTCTCTTCACACGGGAGGTTATCTATCGCCGACCTCGGAGAACGTAGTGAACGAGTTGGAAGGACTTTCCTTGGAGGAACAAGACCGTCAGAAGGCGGAATGGAGCGCAGAACTGGCAAAGGTACGTGGCACAGCACTTTTTCTTGTTACAGAAAACACCTGACAAGCTAGAATTGGAAAATATGATGCCTGGCGAGAAATGTAACGCATGGCGTGTTCAGACTTCTCATTTTGCACAGTGAAAGTTTACTGCGTTCTTCTGTGATGTATCAAAGACCTTGCGTATTTTTGGTGAACTTTATTGCATAAATACACGTATTGATGCTTTCCTAATCGACGTCAGTACTAGTCATAATGTTTACAGCCACCAGAGTCATCAGTCAGCGACTTTGCAGTTCATTTGGTGAGCATATCGCGAATATTGGAGAATTTTACGCTAACAATAGTTTGTCTTTGTCTGAACAGTCCTTTTGGGGACTGCACAATCCTTCTTGAACCTTTTGACGAACAGAACGTTGGCTCAGGTGGCATCACAGGCATAATGTCGCTATGCCCCCTTCTTGGGTCCCAGTGTATCCCTCTCCTCAAATATTGGCACATGCCACCAGCCAAAATTGTATAAATTTTAAATTTTGTCTGAAAACCCCACCTATGAAGCTGAAGAATATTTCTTCTGTACTGAAACACATCAGTTATGTCCGAACCACCACCTAGTATACACCTAGAACACCATTCCACTTATTCTTCATAGTTTAACAGTTAAATAAACCGTCTACCAGAGTTCAAGTAATGTTTTCTGACTACGTAAGTCACACTTTCAAAGCATCTCCAACGCATTAGGTTGTTTTGTATATACAGTGCCTCACGAAATTGTTCAAACATTTTCATAAATACTTTTCCTCTTTAATTTTAATGCAGCCAATCGACTGCAAATTTTCCAAGCGTATTTGAAATATTATTTATTAGAGACACCATATAATTGCTTCAGATAACAATGCTCTACAAAGCTGCCAGTTAGAAGAATGTAGAAATAACGTGTTCACGTGAACAATTTCATGAGTCACTGTAGCATAACGCTTACAACGTTATACTACAACACGTATCAGAGCGGTCAGTGAAGGCGTTCAATAATACATACAAAGGAATAAATGAGTATAATTTCCCTCTTTTTTAACGACTTCTTCCCATCATTTTAAACGAATTGGCATGAAAATTCTGTTTATTTTGAAGGAAATCAGCCAGATTGTATTAGTTGTTTTCTAACAATTTTATATGCTTGAAAAACTCGATAATGCAACCTTATCCTTCGAACGGAGTTCACCTTAATGTCAGAATATTGCCATACACTCTGGACCTTTAACATTTTCGTGATGAGTCTGATGAAACCGTCTGCCGCAGGTCGAGGAAGAGATTCAGACCCTGAGGCACGTGCTGGCGAACAAGATCAGAGTTTCTCAGGAGCTGAAGAGGAAGTTGGGCATCAGCGTTTGGAAGGAGATCACCGACGACATGAACCAGGGGATCAAAAACGTTAAAGAGAGCCAAGTGTACGTTTTTACTCGTCCATTGATAGCACGCACCTCTCTACTTTCCTTTCACCCTCATCTTGCACGACTGGAGTCTTTGCTGGGGTTCGCAGTGCTTTCGTGCACAGGCTTCCGAGCAGCATGGTCGATTTCTTTAACCCTTTGACTGCGGACACTTCAGGGCTGGACACTTTGTTGATGGAACACTTCTTGACACACAGCGTGTCATATTGTGTTCCAGACTTTCTAAACGAACTTGAAGACAAAATAAATGGAATTTTGATTATTGAAGGTATAGTGGAATTTATAGGATCGTAGCAGTGGATCATGATTAAATGAGTAGGTCATTTTAGCTTCCCTTCACTCAGCACTTGTTTAACACGTTGACTGCCCAACACGAGTTAACTCGTATTAATTACATAATTATTGATTTTGATACTGTTCTCAGCGAGTTTTACATTGGAAGATTAACATAGAAAGGCATGTATACGATTGAGTACTTGAATATTTTCTTGCTCTGTGATTTACATTCAAAACAGCGGTTTATGTTGTGTCTGATTAGGAGTGGCTGCTTCCACTGTGGCAGCCAACGTGTGAAGACATTGATATTTTAAGCACAGCTGCAATATCTGTAACAAATTACATTGCAAGTACACTTTCGGAATTTCTACTTGCAAGGGAACCTCTCAAACTAGAAATCGTTGGCTTTAATAAAACTGTGGAAACGTAGAACTGCTTAAGACATTTATGTGAATTCTTAATTACGGTATTTTATACAGTCCTTAAAACCGTTTAACTTTTATTACAAATATTTTTCTGAAGAGTTATAAGCATAAACATAGCCTCACCTTGTACATATTAAGCGCTGATGTCACCCTTTCAGAGGCAAATGAGCATAAATGAAGTATACCGTTATTTGTATCTTAAACAGCTCTGCATTTCCACGAAATTTTACTCAAATTGGCGATTTTAGGTTCAAGAGGTTCGCTTGTTACTTCCTCTTGATTTCAGACAGAAAAGTACTTAAGAAACAAAAGTTTTGCAGAAGAATAGGATTTTTCAAGTTTCAAGAAGATGAGCCAGAGAAATTTGTACAGCAAGCATGTGTCCATAGTACTCAAAGGGTTAAACATCAAGAACTCGGTGCGATGTAATCGATATCGTACGAATCATATATTCAATTGTATCTCGTTTCGCGACATGCTGTTCGTTCCTAAGACTCCAAATATAGTTAGAAATGCCACACACGACAATTAAGCGGTTAGGACTGTAGCTAGAACAGCTTATTGCCGCTGCAGAGACGTCGAGGTTGCTATAACACGTTTATCGATGTACGACCAGTTCATATTGCTTTGCAAATAAGTGTGACCGGTATTTGCGTAACGTAAGTAAAATGTTCATTGAAAACTTATAAGTTTCCGTTATTGTTTTATTAAATTCTCGTATATTAAAATGAAAATTCTGGCACTCAGAACATTGTTAATACACTTGTAAATTGCTGTACGCATGCGCAACGTACACTCACCTTGTATATTACCATTTTTATTTGATTTTCGCGAAAGGTGACGGTTACCGATCTCCCATACCCTGTTCGTTTATTTTCTCCTACTTCTGCTCTTCAGACATGTAGAACACTTTTCTTTGACTTTTGGTTGGGTTCTCATTCAGTTATCAGAACGTCGGGGAGAAACTCAGTCAGATCACCAAGGCAGTCTCCGAGAACACTTTGTAAGTACAGAAATACTTCTGTTTTCTTTAGGATCCAACATTTCTTCCGCGACCGTAACGAATGATCGCACGCCTAAAGCGTTTCTTGCCTCTTATTGTCGTTGTCCCCTCGCTTGTGTGCCACACAGTGGGACAAATGCCATATTTAGCTGGACAAAATGAAATTTCTCAAAAATTATTATAGGTAATGATAAAATGCTTTATGCGCACGATATGGTTCGATGAGACCTTCTTTGTGACACATTGTGTACTCCTTCAGGCACTTGGGGCTTGCAGGGGGTGCGCACCCCCTATTTTTTTAACCAAATAATGTAGAAAGTTTTGTAACATTCAATAGCTTTACTAAAAAGAAATAAACTTTGTTTTAATCACTTTTTCACATTTTGTAGAATTAAAAAAATATACAAGACGTACGTTTTTTGAGAGGGCCTCTAGATTCAATACACTTCACAATTATGTGCAATTTTTTCTCACCAATGGAATGTTAAGTCGAAGGTATATAAGTGACTTCCAGTGGTAATGAACACATCTTAACACCATGACTAAATAATTGACAGGAAAGCTGCCTTAAAATATCAATTCTGTTTTCCTGTCTATAAGTTTTCGTTAGACAATTTTTTACTGTTGTGCCAGCTCGTGGCACTTGGATTTTTTAGTGTTTACTAACAAACTATTCTTCTGTACTTTTTTTAAGGTATTAAAGCGAATCCGATGGAATCTCAAAATCAGCGCTCTACAAAAGAAATCATTTTTATTAACAGAAAAGCCCCTCGAAATATTTTAATTGCGATGGAAATAATAGAAGTACCTCTGCCAAACTTGTTTTCCTGGTTAACTGCTGGATCTAGATTTAAAAAAAACATAATACGTTTCCATTTTTTGGCTTTGATTAACACGTTCCCGCCACAGTAGAATATTCCGTAACTAGACAGACACGTGAAAATGGCTATTAATTAATACACGTGGTTGATTGTACAAGTATTTATCCATTTCATATTACACTCTCTATTTCTACTATCATTTTAACCTGAATCTTACTAAAAACTTCACATGGGTTAGTAGTTATGTGATCAAATTAAAATTGATGCGTGTACCAAGAATGGTACACGTGTCAAGGCATGTATTAATATACACATAAAAGAAAGTTACGCGAAATGGATCAAACCAATACGCATCTTACTAATACAAGTTTGAAGACCAATATCTTTATTTACATTTCTAATAATAACAATGATTGATTATTGATCCCTAGCAATATGTGTACACAGATTTACAATAATATAGTTCTGGATGTGCCAGGGGCTTTCGTCGCTCTACTCACCATACCCTCATAACACTAATATAAATTCTTAAACTATTTTAACAATGATAATATACTTATCATTTAAACACTGGAAAAAATACAATAATAAAAAAAAACAGTAACATTATTTACATTTATGAAATTAAATATTTGAATACCTTTTCTTTATCTATCACCACTTTACATCTTTATTCCCTAAAAACGATGAAATTCTGAGTTCATTCATTTAAAGGGTGCTTTGTCCACCTGGATAGACCATTTGTCCCACTGTGCATCCCAGAGAAATTTTGGATCACCGTTTCCACGCGTCACGTTTCCTTTGCTCGCACCGTGCATTGTCCGCCGTGTAAAATTTCGCCACGCTTCGGTCGATCAAGCTGTAATAAAAACGACTTGCATCGGAGTAACGCGGGTCTCTAAGCTGATTAGTTTCTCGGTGGAAAGGCGATATATCAACCTCGAGCCGCGACAACGCATTTCGTATCAGCCGCTTGCGTAAAGTAACAACAGAAACATAAGCTTTATATAACGCCGACTGTACGAGAGAGCCCTGTGACTAATCCGTGAGAGATTATACAGAGAGAGTCGGTGTGTGAGCACGTAATATATGCATGAGATGTAACATTGACGATTCATGATCAAGTCCTATGCGAACCATCAATGACCACGGGCAACGTGACCTTGCTCGAACAGGACAAGTTCCGTGTAAAATGAATATTTATCATCCGTTACTCCCGCAGATTCCAGAAGACCGAGTCCGTCTTCAAGACCACGGCTGAGAAGACAAGCAGCATTCTCGGAGGCTTTGGCAGCGGTCTCTCCATGAAACTGGGCCAAATGCGCAATTCTGACAGCTTCCGCTCGTTGGAGGAACGAGTGGGATCTGCCTATGAAAACATGAAGGTATTGAACTTACTGGATTCTTTCCATCGAGTTCTGAACAGAAGACTGAGAGAAGAGGATGCATGTCTACTGGAGGAGTCCTACGGGTCTCAGCAGACTGTTTAACTTCTGACAAAGGAAGAACCCCGATCGTCCAACTTCAATTTTAACGGGTTTTTGTAAAATGGGGTGGCATACAGGTACCTAATGATATGTGTGAAATATTAGGTGTAGACGCTCGATAATTTTAAAGATATAAACAATCAAAGGTACGTACCTTGAAGATGTACTACGAATGTAAGCCGAGGCAGTATCTATGATACAATTATCATATAGTATCATGTACGCTGTTGCCACAATGAAATTAAAAACAATTATTTCAGTAAACGAGACTCGACCCTAGGACCTCCGAATTACCAACCAAACAACTATTTCACTTGGCCAATGCAACTTCTATAACCGCGGTTTATATTCATAGTACATCTTGTGCGTACTTTTAATTGTTTATATCTTTAAAATTATCGAGAGTCTACGCCTAATGTCTCAAATATATCATTAGGAACTTGTAGGCCATCATCTCACAAAAACTCGGTACAATTGAAGTTGGACAGCTGGGGTCCGTCCCTTGTGAGTGACGGAGGATGCATTTCACTAGTATGTTCACGTGGGCAGAGAACATTTATGCAATTCAGGAACGTTGTATCATTGTTTTAATAACTCAGCTTAGTGTGTTACGATTCAACACAATTTTCTGTATTTACATAAGAGGACATCATATTGCTGACAGTGGTTCAGGAGTCTTTAATAGTTACCATGTTAAACATTAAAATGTTAGGTCATCCGAAAAGCTCGTAGCGCCTTCATGACGTCTTGCATAAGAAAGAACGCTACGAACTTTTCGGATAATCAAATATACTGAAGGCATTGTTTATTGGAGTCTATACCATGTATAACAGCTGTGTGGAAAAACGAGACTGTATACCCTGTATAGAGGCTAGCCTTGGAGGGTTAAGACACATTCACCTTGTCCTTAGTAAATTATTTTTACACCTGAGAAGTTTTAGCACTTTGTCATCGGTCAGTATTAATTATTATATGTCGAATAGTAAATTTTGCAATAATATTGAATATCTGTGGTCCGTTGACCTATTTGAAGAAGTGCAACAAGCATAGTATATTTTTTGTAAATGTAGGAGTTAGAGAGTCTATAAGAAAAATTATCAATTGATTAATTCTTTTGAAACCTGGTGTTTCTGCATATCATTAGAATTATGTGATTTTTTGTGTTAACATGTTAAGAAGAGTTTCCTTAGCTCTTCAGCAAGGGAGATCTCGGTTTACTGTTTTAATTACACTGACTGAGAAGATTTAATAGCTCAAACATCTGTACTACAATCTTAAACAATTGATTATGCATAAAATCGCATGTAGACATAGGTGTATTGCGACAGTTTTGAGTATTAATGTTTTAAAATGTTAAATCCAGGTCATACCCGTTTGTAAATGAATGATGCCAATTATGATGAAAGAATATTTCTTCCCAAATAGTCAACATAATTCCCCTTATTTTTTATAACATTTTGTCATCTTTCAGGTACAGTTATAATGTACTTTTGATAAAATTCTTCACTTTTAAAAAATAAATATTCAGGACTTACAAAGGAGATAGTGATCAACAAACTAAATAAAAAATGTATAAGAAACATGAATTGTAAAATTAATATGACCTGAGTTGTAACCAATTTTGTCTTCATGAGAAAATTGTTCAGAAAGTTGTTTATAATTCGAATATTTAGTTTCTGACGTATGTTTGAACATGTTTTACCTAAATTCTGTAATATTATCTACCCTATAAGTTCTGAATACTATTTTTAACGTTCTGTATATCATACACCCTGTAAAAAATAGGGAATATGTTAAGAATATATAGAACTACCCTAATGATCATTAAGCTAATAAATAATACTTATTGTTAAAGCCTATATCACAAATAGAGGTTGCTCACAAATGAACAAAGAAGGGTCTATAATATCTAGAGAATAAAATATAAAACTCCCCTATCTTTAATAAAGAATGAACATAGGGAAAGAGTACGTGAGCGTTATTAAGAAAAATCGTTTGCTATTTTCAGACAAAAGTTGTGCCTTCAAGATCCACTTCGATGCAGAGTTTTGATGACGCTCTTCGAGAATCTGAAGCAGCGAGACGTGCGTCAGCAGCACCATCAGCAACCAGCCCTACCATTCCTGAAGACAAGCTTCTGTCTTAGAAGCTGGCCCTCGAATCCACATCGATTTCTGCCTCTTCTCTGCGTAACATGCTGATGCGTCGATCATGTGATCCATGATGCCGGTGTTTCGCTGTATGCTACTACTGTCACTTTCTACTGCATTGCTATAACCAGGGCTAAGCGATATTTGTGTGCAATCGATTGTATATTAAAATCGGTCGAGGAAAGAGTGCTGAGAAACACGCTTCGAGAGTTGGCTTTGCAAGACTCGAGATCACGTGGCACAACGAGTTGAATAATTCTATGTCGTTGAATGTCTCCTTGTGTCGACACCTCGTAGAACATCGGACATTTGTTGAAATTGAAATATACCACAACATTATGCTTTGTGCCTTTGTACATGGCGATCAGTTCGTTCAGACCGAATAGTTCATGTCTTTTCTAAGTCGATTCCTTGTTTCAGCGACTACCTTATTGACTGTATTTTGATATTTTTCTTTTTGTTCATTCTTCAAATTATATTGCAAAAAGCGCAGGATTTCGTGTCAGCCAGAACTGATGTTTCGAGGAGAGAATAATTTTGTTTGTTGGCGAGCTTGAATGTTGGAAAGAAATCACCTTTTTGATCAGGGTCATGTTATACAAGAAGATGGCGATTAATTTCTTACTTTATTAAACTTGTTTGCACTATAGCAATTTTTATAATGCAGAATAATATATCGTTGATACGTACCTTAAACTTTTGCCTTCGATTTGTTTTCGCACCATCGATTCATGAAAGTAGACACACGCTTTGATAGATATTTACTGGTGGCGTTTACTCAAAGCTTCATCCTTACAAAATGTCAACATCCTGTGTCAAAATACCTCCAGATATTCCTATAGAACAATCTCAATATTCCTCGGTAAGACTCGTGCTTCGACAATACCGTCTCGTTCCGTGCAATACATGAACATACATTTTTACACTAGTTTTGTTAGAAACAATTTGAATGCATGTAAGAACACTCATGAAGATGTCAAAGTTATTTTATGCAAAACACATGTGATCACCGTAGGTCCTGAGAAAGTTTATATATTTTCGCGCTGTGTTAAACATACCATAACTGCATCATGAATCCCGTAAAACTGGTTCCACACGATAAACAACGCTATCTATTTTAGAATTTTTAATCGTAGTGACAATCCGAATTGTGTAGTTTTACGTGAATCGGTATCAACCTTGTGGAGATCCATCAAATTTTATCTTCACGTTGTTGTATGATGTTCGAATCTTTATTTAAGGAACTTCAATACGATATTGAAGAATGTTTCACCGCGCAAAGTTTATGAAGAGAGTAACATGAAAGTGATTTGTAAAATAATTAGTGGAAGAACGGGGTCCTCCGTGATCAGCGAGCCTTACGGACGAATGATTTGTAAATTGCGGAACAGGCCATTCCTACTGCAAATTGACCATGAAAACAAACGAATATTTTTTACTAAGCTGTATAATGAAATTACGTGGCGCGTATGCGCGGTGACTGGAGCGCGTTGCTTGGTAGCATTTAATACACTACACTCGTACACACGCGTAAGAATCTCTGGTATGTTTATGTTGTATACCGCATAGAACACGTGGTACCGCATTTAAGAAGCTATGTGTCATTCAGACCCGATTTAATTACAAGTATGTCGATTCTGCGCTCATATCGTCATCGACAACCTGCTACATAATCTTCTTGTTCGTACTGGTGAATAAATTATTTTAAGAAATGCTACACGTGGGTAGAAATTCCTTCCCCATCGTTTTAAGTATGGCGTGGCACTTACCTGTTGAGTAGAAGATTGATGTGAATTCCATGGTGATGCGATCCTTGTTTATGTGTATTAGAACACGGTCTTCTTCATAGAAGTTTAAATAATTCTTTCATTTTAACTTAATGTAATTATTCTGAATTGATTGGTCAAGTGAAAGTTGTATTATAACTTTAAAGTTTTGATTTGATTACGTGAAACGTTTATTTACTTCTGGCAATGTGATTATAATTATTTTTAACTGACTGTGTTTGTGTTAATGTATATGTTATACTACTACTATTGTACTATTTAACTAATCCAGAAAACTTACTGATAATTATAATTTTGCCCGATTATTTATGCAAGATGATAACTCTTCACTTGGTAATTTACAGACATATATTTGTGGGAATAAAGAATGTCTTAATAAATTATACACTGTACCACACTGTCTAACTTTCTTTTAACAATCTGTAAGATTAGTTTAATCTCTAATATTGCGCTGTTCTTCATTTTTATTTTCCTTTTTCATAAACAAGAGAACGTGCAAACAGAAATTAATCTTGTTTTCGGTAGTAGTATGTTACTAAAATTCATTAGTTATAAAAACAGACTTATAAAATGTTATGTTAACTTTTGACATGTCAATAGTAAAAGACATCTTTCTGAATAATTAATTAATCTGAATATTATTACTCAAAATATAATTAGAAATAGTAGTTCAGTGGACTTGCTTTTAACAATTTGACAAAACTTTAATATTTAATGTGTTAAAATCATTCTATCTAGGAAACTCTGGTTTATCTAAATTATTTTCTAAAGACCAATAAATGTTTCAGATTAAAAAGAAATCTGACACCTCATGTGTGATTTATGATAACTTTTTGGCACAAATTAACACATTGAATGCCATAGGGGTCACCGGTAGTCACCGTTGCTAATTTAATTTTACTAAATAACTGTTATTTCTTATAAAATTCCAAAAAGCATCCATAAAATAATATAAAATACATATTATATTTTTTAATGGTTAAAAACCTTTTTACTTCAGAACATACATTAAAAAAAGGTGCAACTATGTGGCGTCTGACCAGGTATGGCAGTTTTCACTGCGGCATTGCAATGTCATCCGTACATGGGTGCCACTTAGATTCAATAATTATTTATTTGATTATTTCTAGTATTCATAAATATATTTATTATAGTTTAATACTACCAATACAACAATTCTGAATGTTCCTAATATTCTTGATTAAAAAGATTTTAATTTCAGATTATATTTATTTTGTACAGAAATTTATAAAGTTTGCCATTTTCAACCAGTTCATCGTGGCGGTCAAGGTGTTAATGAATTATTCTTGTACGCAGAGGGAACAGTGGAAGGATTCGATGGCTGGTCGCCGGAAGGTACGTTCATACACATGATATTAAAAAAAGGAATTGGTCAACTACTTTATTGCCATTCTGCACGTGGTACAAAACATAGTTCGGGCGCGCACGTGTACGCTTAAGTACAAAACAAAAACGATCCTCTACAAGTAGTCTTCTCCGGCTTCATGGCGGGAGCGAACGAGTAAAAAGAATGAAAAGAGAGAAGGTAGTGAAAAATAGAAAGAATAAGAAAAATAGAGAAAAGAGAGCTGCGTTAACGTTATATGCATACATACGTATATATGTATGTATGTGTATACATATATATTCGTACATATATTTTGTGTATCTGTATCCGTATAGAAACATGTGTATATATATATATATATATATATATATATTACGACTTCGTTAACAACATAAAATGTAATTATTCACATAACACAATAATCCGTGATCTATAATATTATAACGATCTGGTTTTGTACTGGATAGGCCAACACATACGTTTCCTATATACATAGTCGAGGCTCTTTAAACTTTCAGTTTAACATTCTTTATTCAATTAGAATAATAATAATAATAAAAAAAATGGGGGGAAGAATCTATTACTTTCTTGGTTATATAGCGCGCAAGCTTGGCCCGCCGCTTTTGCTCCGTGTAGGCCACTTGAGTATTATTTATATTTATTCGTTCATTTGTTTACTTATTTATCATCTCGTTGATAGTATCTCTCTTAGCAGATCTATTTCGTTACCATGGTAACCTTGGAATTGGGCTCGTCACCTCAACGAGAGCTAAGAAACACCGTAGCCCCCGTTATTAGCTATCGTTTAAGATTAACGTCGTACAAGTTAGAAGATAGTGTGAGAAAAAAAAAATAAAATATATGT
Source organism: Macropis europaea (assembly GCA_916610135.2). NCBI lineage: Eukaryota > Metazoa > Arthropoda > Insecta > Hymenoptera > Melittidae > Macropis > Macropis europaea. The sequence continues at coordinate 10,927,176 of OU744344.1, read as the reverse complement.
ATATATAAACAAAGGTAGTAACATTAAATTAAGAACGCAATGTAAGAGTAATTGGAAGGGATTATCGTATAATACAACGGTACCTTGAGTATTAAACAAGTCGGCGCAACTTTTCTGAACGCATCTTCGCCGGATCGCGAGCGAGACAATAATTATTCTTACAGTTATTCTTACTAATGATAAATCGCAGTTGTCGGTATGTCAATTCATTCCGTGTCGACAAGGAATTCGTTTCAACCTCTGTACATTCATACATTTTTACAATCGATTTTTCATAACTTTTACGGTACGAACGGGTCACTGTAAAATTAGATATGAATTTTCGCAGGTGTTATCTCGGCGTTCTCTGACAAACACTCCCAGCTGTAGCAATTCATAATTAACACGTCGATCGCCGCAGTGATAACAATCATACACAACGAGACAAAGTATAATATCTTGTTCTCAATTATGATCTTACTCCTTACGTTATTACTGGAATATCGATGACGCTCCATATTTTACCCTAATCAGTGGTTATTAAATTAAATTACATGCATCGCTCACTGGCGATCCCTACGGCAATCAACGTATTAATTAAACACCGTACTTCGTGCAATTCAACAAATTTGAACAATCTTATGTCTTAATCAATACTTCTATTTCCGCTGGCGATCACAATCGCACCAGACGTGACCAGCTGAGTCGAGTGGCGACAATTTTCGTTTCAACGCAATCATCATGCTTTTAGGACACCGTGGACACGGCGAGGGTTTTTCTTTCCTGGCGAAAATAAAAATTTAGGTATCATAGTCGGCCCGCGACATTATCCTCGTTTGCTCGATTGAATCGAGGCGACCTTTGCACGTGAACGTTGCACCTTTCCGTGCAATCTTCCATCTACGGAGACCATTGTTGTATCTCGTAGCTCGTGTTTACGGAGAGACGGGGGTGTGCCACACCTCCGTTCTACCTTCAGAAGGTTAACGCGCTGTAGCGGTATTAGTCAACCACAACGCGGCACGGAGGCGCTGAAAAATCACGGGCCGTGCATGCGGCTGAACGGATCTCCCTGAAGTTTCACTCCAGCATTTTTACCTTCAACTACAGCGTTTCTTGCGTCTTTGCGAACGCTGGCGATAGAAGCGCGAGGTCTACAACCTTTTCGGTGCTGCGCAATGGTCATTATTATTCATTGTTCCTATAAATGCATTCTCGAGATTTTTGCGAATGGTTTTTGAAACTGTTCCACAGATACGCGTACGGTCGAGCGGTTACTTCTTTTTGAAGACGTTTGTACCAGGACGTCCTGCGAGCAACGTTGTTTTCAAAGGTGATTTCAAGCGTAAGTAATTTAACAAATGCATTCGTTTTTTATTTCCGATATATTGAGTATTAATTTTTGTATCTGCGTTGCATCGTTTTGATAATTCTTCAACTCGAATTTCAACAAATTTGTATGGTTTTAACTCGTTGAACGCCACAGTGAAAGCAGCCATACCTAATCAGACACGATATAATCTACTATTTTTTATATAAATCGTAAAGAAAAAAAAGATTTCAGTAGTTACTCGTGTTCTTCTGTTCCTATATTATTGTTTCAGTACGAAGTTTGCTCAGAATTTTGCGACAATTAATAATTATTTAATTAAACTAAATTTGAGGTGCCAGTCGTCGGTGACCCTCACGGCATTCAACGTGTTAATGGTTAAATGTTAATAAATAAATATTACACCAAAAATCGTGACTGATTTATAAAATTATGCGCCACAAGTCTTTGCTGTGATAATCAAAATTTTGATTGAAAAATTCTGAACAATCATCTGTGACATTCCTTCACGCGCATAGTCAAATCTTTATGGGATAAATTCGAAAAAATACTGATACTTATTTAAAGTATGTTTTATAAAATACGGAACGACATTACTTGTAGGATGACCTGATAATTTCGAGTAGTATGCTGTTCCATAGTGTAAAATTCGAGTTTGACCGCTCGAGGTCATTCCCTTGTCTGTAGGGTGATTTTTCATTTTCACTTTACGTTTATGAAAAGGAGTAGATATATGAATTGAGTAAAAAGGCGAAAGAGGATGTTTTGATTATGAGGATATAACTTTGAACGATCTAGATATCTCTACAATAATACGGAGTATGAAAATGTGTCTTTGTAAATGGACATTGTTAAGAACACAAATGTTCAATTATTTCGTGGTACTCTTTTTCGTTTACATCGTGACTGTATTGTTGATATTACTCAAGACATAATGAGAGGTAGTAGTTACATGACGGACTCATCGCATGGTACGGAGTATGCTAAAAAAAATTCTACCATGTTTTCAATGATTATAGAGAGTTTTATATTGATTAAAATTTTTATTTTTATTCTTCCTTGCAAATGTGCTTTAAAGATCAAGAAATGTATAGAATCTCTAATACATATTGAATTTTATTTTAGGCAATATTAAGAAATATGTAGAACTTCCAGTACATACTGAATTTTATTTTAGAGTAGTGTATACGTAATAAAAGAGTTTCTAATTTTATTTAAAAAAGTTCAGAGCCACAATGTATATATTGTATACATTCAGCCACTACTTGAAAAGTTAATTTCTGAATGAATTCTAAAATATAATAATACAATAATACAACTTACTAATATTATTGGTACAATTCAGTAATCAAACTATAAAACTTTCGGACCTTGTTTCATCCATTTATGTTGACATAATCTCAAATGATTTCAAGCATAATGATTATTCTAAAACGTCAGTACAATAATACTCTGTGAATAAGAAAAATTTCTTTCTTTTGTAACTAATTATGATTTCAGTCGATTTTCCAGAATATATACTTTCTTGCATCTGCAATTACCGGTTTACCTAATTGACAAATCATCAGTCGTGAACAACAAGCTAAAAATTATAACAAAATGAAAACTAGAAATCCCAAAGTCGATCTTATTACACCGTAAGAATTAATTCATCGACTTCTCATACAGTACTCGACTTTCCAAACCCAAAAATCATCATTCGATTGATACAATCAACATCTCTCCTCAGTGTTACCACGCCTCTCCGTCAGATATTCCCAAAATGTCACACGCACTGAAAAATTCGTAGATCCAAACTTTTGCAACAATCTAATCAGCGGCTAACAAAATTCTCCGAAGTGTCTGACCGGCCACTCGGCTCTAACGTAAAACCGCAGCGACTAAATCTGGTCGTGCAACTCTCTATTATAAGGGGTTCGAGCAATTAAGGTGACGTTAATGCTTAAACAACATCGTTTAAACAACACCGTATTTCTTGCGGGGCCGTGTAACGACGCGGAGCCACGCGAAATCGGCAGATCAATTACCGGCGCAATTCTCGGCATATAGGCTAACGACGATTAGGAGCCGGGCGGGTCGCAATCTGATTTTAAATTGGTGAAAGCCAGAGCTGTCGGTCACTTTAAACACCGGTTGTATCCCTTATAAGGCAGGCCTCATCATAACGAAGAAGCGTAGCGTTGTTCGGCGAACTACACACGGTGTGTAGGTTCAGCTAGCACGGCTCAAAGAACACTGATGGCAGAGGGCCTGCTATCACAGACACACGATTATCTGGACCCTGCTATCATCCGACCCGGCAAATACACTACTCGACGACGCTTTTTTTTGGCCGTTTCCATCGGTCCATTAATTAGAACACCGATGATTTGCTCGTGATCTTACTTTCCTCCGTTCCTCTTCGACCTAGTCAGACCCTCGGAGAACGTTGCTCATTGTTGCACGATTTGTTCCATTGAATTCTAAACTGATTTTGTAAAGGCTTCTCCAAGGGGTAGTTTGACCCTTTGAGGACCATGGACGCGTGTGCAGGCGTTCGACAAAATGGGACACTGTGTGCTACGGGCCAACGTACTGGTCCAGGTACAGCTGTTTATTGTACATTATAAATGAATGTTTGATTGATTAAAAATTGATTTGATTCAAATATATATGCTGTGTTGCATATTTTGCTGTCTTGGAATAGTAAACAATTGAACAATCGATATCATATGTATCATAATGAAATATTCTGTTGGACGCGTGTTCCACTGTGGAAAGATTTTAACACAGGGTGCACGGTTTTTCTGAAATTTTCAGGGGTCGAAGGGTTAAACCTTTCTGGAGTTGCGTGGGTAATATAGTTTTTGTGCTTGCTTTTGACAGTTTGGGTTAAATGGAGGTTTATATGTGAAACACAAGAAAACTCTAATGAACATGAGAAAATGTATAATAATAATATAACTTTGACTTTTGTATTTAAAATTCATAAATGTAACTTGGGGTGTTTACGTCAACAACTGACCAAAAAGGGTGTATTTATTTAATTCTTTGCCATAACACATGTGTTTTGTGTGTGCAACTTCTTTGCAAATATTGTCTTTTTTTAAATAAAACAACAATACACTGTCTGTGATAATTACAGAACAATTCTAAAAGTTTGTAGTTTTAAATATTGCATTTTATAACGTGTTGAGATGAATATAGCATTCGAAAGAGTATACTGAACAACAATGTCTCAAAAGAAGACAACAGAATCCAGAAATATGGTACTCATGGTGTTACGTAAATAACTATAGAGTCAGTATTAGAAAATGACTTTGTTGTACCAAAAATATACAAAACAATTGTATTGCTATCTTCGGAATTTCTTTTGGCAAAATGTGAGGTTCTTTAGAAATACAAAATAAAATGTTATGTCTGAGAATTAAATAATTAAATTTAATCACTTGATCTCAATCTCTTCGTGCTTTATGATAAAATAAAAATCGTGGTGCAGTCTTTAGTTTTTTCCATTGAATGTGTAATTTTATTTTGACATCGGTTCTGTTGTTATAAATATAATTTTTCAATGTACTCTTACTAACAATGTATTTATTTAAATTCGTGTTAACAGTCTCTGAGAAATTGTGGATTTGTAAATCGTTGAAAGTATTTTAGTGATCTGTTTGAATTAATGAAATTTTAATAATATAAAAAATAAACTGTAAGAATAAAAGCTTGGAGCTTTCTAGTCACGTGCAACTTAGAATACGATATCGTTAAATAGCTTATGATCTTCGTGAATTATTTATAGGTATCGAATAGTATCGATGAATTTTGCAGACGACTGCTCCCTTCTACATTGTTCCATGCTCTTTCAAATGTCATAAGTCGGATCGTGAGGACACTTTTCATACCTGAATAATTAGAGCCTGAGTTCGTGACACGTTCCGAAAGGACGCGAATGCCTTGAGTACACTAAAAATAGCATAATAATTTCTGCTTTTCATAGATTAATATTTTTTTAAACTGTAAACGCCCATACGCTGCAATGAGTATAAAAATTCACACACAGATAGCACTTGGTAACCATAAGTTGTTCAAACTGTCTATGATACCATATAAATGAATTTAACTTTCTATATTATGTACAAACATATACTACCTTTTTATTTTCAATAAATTTAATAGCTCAGTGATAGTATGTAAAAGTGTACCATGAAATAAATCAATATTTGTATTGTTGATATTATACAATGTTCCTGGATAAAATTGTTTAGAACTTACGTAGTAAATAGTGCTTATCAAACTGAACAACAAATATGCAGTAAACACAGGTTGAATAATAAATGTTATCCGAGCTGAAAACAGTTTTGTGCTGAAACAATTATTTAGAAAATAGTTTATAATCTGGTCGATATGCAGTCTTTTACCAATGTTTACTAAACATTTTCCATTCGGTTTGTTGAGTACTGTTTACCCTATACGTTCTGAGTTGCTGCTTTTGAACACCCTGTACATATGTTCATAAAAATTAATTTTGTGATTCTGTCACACTGACATGGAACGTATTAAAATTTCTATTAAAAATTCCACGGCTTCGATTTTCATCAAAATTTCTTCATTAATAAAATACACGTTTTTCGAATAAGTTTCATATAAAAATATCTCATTCTTCAATTCAATAATACTAGACACAGAAAAATATCCTCCATTTCTCCAAAACTAATAATTAAATTGCGGATACTTTGCACATCTTGCAAAGTGGATAAAATAAAAATGTAAATCACAAAATATAGTTTCAGTTTCCTTCAACCACATCAACACAAAAATTACTGAAATCTAAAAATGTCAGTCTGCCCAAATATCCGCAGTTTATTAACAATCCTTCATCAAATATTCATAACTTTTCGTTGAAGTTCACGCTCGACCGCAAACAAACGAATCTGTAAAATTCAAATACAAAGGATCTTGCATCGAATACCTACAGGATGATTCATAAATACATGTCCATGGTTCAGGTGGTGAATCTGCACACTAAAATAAGTAAAAAAACGTCTTATAGAAACATATATCCTACGTACCTTAGTTTTCGAGTTATGGATGATGAAAGAAAATGTTCGAAGTGTCCTCGTGCCTCAACACACGCTACTGCACGCCTTAACATTTTAATTCAAATCAATTTTATATCCTTTCTCGCGGATCGTGTACATTGTTCACTTGCGTTGAATACCCCATACATTTTAAATGGCCCCAAAAGTAAAAATCTAATGGGTTAATATCAGGAAATCGCGGTGGCCATGCAGTGGGTCCACCTCGCCCTATTCATCGGTTTGCGAAGGTGTCATTTAGGATTGTACCCACTGTACGAAGGAAATGAGGCGAAGCACCATCGTGCATGAACCACAAGTTTTGCCCGATATCCAGGGACACGTCATGCGATTTCATAAAAAATCAGGATAAACAATCCCATTTATTCAAGCTGGTAAATCATCCATTACTCGAAAACTAAGGTACGCAGGACATACCTTCATAAGACGTTTTTTATTTATTTTAGCGTGTAGATTCACCCGCTGAAGCATGGACGTGCATTTATGAATCACCCTGTATTAACGCACACCGAATAATGCTGATCAACGTGTGTGTGCGCAGTAATTTACAAACGAGTCAATTATACGCGAGCTGGTGAGATTGAGTCGCGAGCGGAATTGTGCCGGTTGATTTTCCGATAGGCGTGTCCCCGCTGCTTCGCTTTAATTAATGCGATTTAAAGATATCGGGACGAGATACTGTTCCTGTGATAACGCACGAAAATACTGCCTAACGATTGCGATAACTCAGCGTCCCGCGATCGCTAATTACGCGGGCCTAATTAGAATGATTACGCGTCCAGCTGGAGGCTTCTCGGAACTCCTTCTCGTCACATCGTGCCTCGATAAATTATATCGTGCCGCGTTTCCTCGTTACCTAATTTTCTTTTTTACTTCCTTAACGACGTTCAAGAAATCATGCTACCTACGTTCAAAATGCTTTCCGTATCGGCTGCGCCGAACGAATGTCGACCTTATGGAGGAATTCGATATCGCAGGGAAATCATTTTCATTATGTTCGATGGGTGGAACGAAATTGGCAAGAAACGAGGATTAATTTGTTGTGAGTCGCGGAGATACTCGATATGAAACGTCTGTGCTGTTCAATCTGCCGTAGAATCCTACCCAGAGCTGTTCGTGATCTTAATTTAGATACATATGTTCGATTATCAGCAGGAATTTGAAGTTTCCTTCAGGTTCGTACGAGACTCTCGATCCCGATTGCCAAACGTTTTGTAAATATAGAAAACCTGAAAAGTTTCGACGAGCTTCGTTCGTCGTGGTAATAGGCTCCGCGCGTTTACTTTACCATATATCATTGGCTGACGTTAGCACACGGGTCAACTTTATAAAGGTTGCGTATCGTTGCGTATTCTATTAAATTTATTGCTTTTTGATGACTTTCCCCTCGTGAAAAACTTCGGTACTCGCGCGAAAGAAGATGGTTGGATTAATCGATCGAAGGTTTACGACGCCGTTCGTGACGAATTTACGAGAACCTCTTCTTTGGAGCTCGGAATAGATCCGTAAAGTGACATTATTCTACTGTACTTGTGTACCTGAATATAGAAAAGGTATAGTAAATATATATTATAGTTTTCTGAGTCCTCTGTTGTGTACTGTAGATCGTAAGTATTAGAACACTTGCAACTTTCGTCGAATGTGTGATATTCCATCTAATTTTTATATTTGATTAAGCACACCCTTATCTTTAACCCTAGTGCGGTCTCAAGGTTTTTCGACCCATCGCGTCTTCATTTGTTTAACAAACTTTCGCTATTATTTCGGTTACTATGCTCCTTAGTCCTCTCATTATATTATAAAGTTGAAAATGTGAGCTCCATACATTCAGGGCATTTTGACGCAAACAGACCTTGAGTGTATAGTCGAACGAAAGAACGCACTGGAGTTAATAGTTCGTTACATAAATGGGTGATTTAACAGTGGAACAAATCAAATTAATTAAAGACATAAACGAAATCACTTTGCAGGCTTCAAATGTAGTCTTTGTCTCAATTTCTGTTTGTTAGGCTTACAAAAGTATTGTATCTAACTATAGAAACAGTAGCAACCAGAAATCATTGAAAGCAGTATCATAGACCGACGGGGGTGTGTCAAATTTGTAATTAATTTCCATAGACAATATTCTCATATAGTAATACACGTACATGACCCTGGTGGTCTAAATTATAGACGAGAACAGTGTGTATTCGAATCCTCCAATGATTTCGTAACATTTTCAGGTTTCCCTCAAATTTGATAAGTGCCCCATTTGCCCTCCTACACCTGCCAATTTAGGCGAAAGTCTAGGTGTGGCACACCTGGCGCATGTGCCCAATAAGCTCAATACCCACAGAACGTCTCAATATTCATGGACAGCAGTGTATAAATCGGCCATAAGTACCCGGACACCTAGCAAGTTCAAATAAATAACGCATTAACTCTATAATAATCTAACAATTTTTCAATACAATTAATATTAGTTGAACATTATCTGAGGGGGTGAAAGACGTAGCGGTGCAAGTCAAGTTTTTTAAGATATTAATTTACCTGTATAGAAACACATGTATATCTGTTCATTGAAAGAAAAAGACTGCTTATAATAAGACCTCAGCAGTATTCAATGCATTACGATTATTAATACGTTCCATGCCACAGTGAAAAATTCCATAATTAGCCAGACGCGTAAAAATAAGTTTCTATAAATACATAACGTTAAAAACACGAACATTGAATTGTCTTATGATATACCATTCATTTGGCACTATTATTGTGGCGTTCGTTCTAATTGGAATATAAACCATTTATCGAGAATAATCGAATTTGGTGCGTGGGGCGCACACGACCCACGCGGCACGGAACGTGTTAACATATGACCGTGGAATTTATTGCAATCAGTCTGATAAAACCATTTGTTTCCCTAAATGAGGATTAGACGACTGCCACCACTGTGATATTAACCCCCACGTTTGTTAAGAAATATTGCTTGTGTCGTTCAATAATATAATATTGGTAAAATGACCTAGTAAACCAATAAAAAAACTGTAGTTGCAAGATATTTCACTGATATCCGCAAACATGTATGTAAGTGTCCAGACACTTTTGGACGGTAGTGTGTGTGTGGATCGTCGTAAACCCAAACGTCGTTATGCAACGTATGACTGTAAATGCAAGATTCACTCAAAATTTTTTTTAGAGCCAACATCCAACAAAAATTAATAACGTCCAGTAGAAATAAATGTAGCACATCCCAGTTGGCTGTGGTAGGTTCACAATTGTCTGCGCGGAGCAGCCGGCGCGGCCAGAGGGTTAACCCGGAATCGAACGATTTCGCTTAACGATACATCGTGATCGCGAAGCAAACTCCTAGTTAGACGTCCGGCTAACGAATATCGCTGGATGGAAGAGTTCCACGCGGGTTAACTGCGATCTCAATCGTCACGCTAATGGCCAGCCCTCGAAATTACAAGCTGATAACGCGCTATCGTGAAAGTTATCTCGCGGGAAGCGACTAACCGAACCGAGGCAATCAGCCGGCAACACTTTCTTGCCCGCCGAGCTAATTTATCGTCCCTCGAGAGGTGCATCGTTTTCCTCGATTCCCCGGCGAGCTCCGATGGATCCGATGAAAGGATCAAAAGAATTTCCCGTCGTTAATGCAACGAGATATCAAACGGGCCTAACGGACCGGCCAGGGGTCGGCCTCACAGTCGTCACCGGAGCTTTAAGCTGTAAATTGGCTACGCGTCATTAATATCGGGCCCGGCGAATTACCTCGTCTACACCTGTCGATAACGCGTTATGGCCGATGAACGTGAAACGATTAATGCTGGACCGACTACCTGGAATGTTAACATCACGCTACCGCCATTCTACACGCTTTCCTCCTGATAATCATTATCGGAACGCTTTAAGCGACTCATTGAAGACGGCGCGTAAACGGCGCTGATAACTAGAACGTGGATGTTTATGTAAATGTGCTGAGTGGACCAGTAACTATTAGCACTTTAATCCGTTAGAAAACTGTAGGAGCTAAGGGAATTATTTTCGAATAAAATTACACTGTGCAGAAAGGGGTATCGCGTGACGATGATTCGAATGTTTCTTCTGTAGGTGGAGGTGCTTTGAGGATAAGAATATTTACAGTAAGACCTCGATTATTCGAACTGTAGTAAGTAATAAAATGACTCACGTTGTAACTATATTTTCCATACAAATGATCATTTTTTTTTAGAATATAAGATACATAATGGTGTACAATTAAGTACACACTGCCACTAATTAGAATTTTAGTTTGTAGCTGAAACAGGATGACTAATATTGGGGTGACCAGTGTTCGGATAATCGAGGTTCTAGTGTATTTTTTTCTCTACCTGATAATAGTTTTTGAATAGTTATCTACATTTGGAATCATTCACAGTAGAAAGAGGGATAACAGACACTTTCTGCATTCTGATGCCAGAAACTTCAGTGTAGCTTTGATTCGAAATATTCTTCTAATTCCTACAGTTTTCGAAATAATTGAGGTGCTAATAGGTACTGGATCGCCCGGTATATTTTGAAATCAATTTTTTATCTTCCAAGGATGTCAAAATTAGATGTTTTATTCCCTCAAATTTTCAAAATGAGTCTGTTTCACATGCTTGGGTATGTTAAAATGCATAAACATTGGCAGTTTTTAGCCTGGTTAAGATGTTGACTGCCACAGTGAAAATTGCCATACCTGGTCAGACACAGTATAATATTCTGTTTTAAATATTAATCACAAAGGAAATAAATATTTAACTGTATGAACGTATAGTTATTACCTTATACTACTATTACAGTATTAATTGGTACTGCTATTAATTGGTAATATGCTGTGCATTCTAATTACGTTTCCAAATAATAAAAATTATGAGAATAGCATTGTTTAAAACAGAAATAATGTGAATTTCGTTACAATAGAAAAGTGAGTTTTACTGGTCGTTGATGCTGTATTAATTAAGCTGCGTGACAGGGACATTTGTCCACCCAAAAAGGGAAGCATAAGATCCAAAACAGGGCTAAATCCAAAAACACAAATTAAGATAACGGTAGATAGCAGATTCTTCCATGAAAAGAACTAACACATCGATCAAAGCTGAAATACTAAAACGCGGAGCAGCAGAGCTTGGAAAGAAGAAATATGACTGAGCATTTAATGAAAGTGTTCTGTCTTTCGCGCGGGAATGCAAGGAAACAGGCAGCGCAAAGGCAGAAAACTGAGCGAGTACGAAAATGGATCCGCGAGACTCGGTTAATTAACGTCCAGGTTATCTCGGACCGTTTGCAACAAAATGATGGAAAGGAAAAGCTTGAGGAACGTCTCGAGTTTATCGCCGGATCAGCAATTACCGTGACATTATCAGGGGGAATCGTTGGAACGTCGGAGGATAAAGTGTTATTGATAATATTCCGCGATGAGAAACGGTAAATCGTATCTTCGTCCAATCCTAGAGATCGGTGAGGCTTCTAGGATTCAAGAGAGAAGCGTTGTCGATGGTCTAGAACGTTTCACGAACTCAGATGCCGTGATACAGTTCAGAAAATTGACTAATGATTCCGGCGGACGTCAGAGAATTCAGAAGATCGATGGTAACTTATTTGAAATTGCAGTTCGACTGCTGGCTTTAAGGTGCTCCTGGTAAATTTATGAATGGACAGAGCGATTAAATAGCGTGCACCTGCCAGCAAGTGTTACTTAACACTTCGAGTGCCGCGTCACCCGTATCTGGGTGACACATAGGTTCAATCATTATTTATTGGTTCATGTAAAATATTAAAAATATGCCTAATAAGCTGCAACAAAAGCAATAACAATATTATTGATTAAAGAAGAGAACATTCATAGTTACATTTATTTTGTATAAAAATTTAGAAAGTTTGCCATATTGAGCTGCTGCAGCGTGACACTCAAAGTGTTAAGAACATTTCGATGTTAAGGTGCTTGTAAAATGGACAGAGTGAAAAGAAGATGACAATGTATTCGACAAAATAATGAACAGACTGTGGATGTTTATGCAAATATACATTTTTATACCTCAATATTTTCTATATTAATAGAGTCGAAGGACTAGATCTCTAACAAAACTACATGTTATCCTCTGATTGTCCTAGAATTGACTGGAGTACATTAATACAGCTCGACAACTTAATCGTGAGCCCTATCGCCACTTGCCGAGTGTGGCTTTCAGTGTTCATGTTAATGATGTAGAATTACAGTAAGTACCTAGATAAAGCTTAGATATCACGATAAATCTATGTGAAACTAAACCTGATGATAGTGTATAGTCCTTAGATTGTATAGTAAGAAGTCAATTATTTAAGTATGAATTTGTTAGGAAATTGATTATCATAATTTGATGCTGTGTCTAAGTACACTATATTTAACACGCTTGGTGTCCACGCATTAATATTAATTTTACCAAACAACAATACCTATTAACCACCACAGTTTTAGTGATATTGATGTTACAGTAGCAGTATAACATAAAAAGTATATTATACTTATTGACCACCACATTTTTAGTGGTGTTGATGTTACAGTAGTAGCATAACATAAAAAGTATATTATACCTATTGACCACCACATTTTTAGAGATGTTGATGTTACAGTAGTAGCATAACATAAAAAGTATATTATACCTATTGACCACCACATTTTTAGTGATGTTGATGTTACAGTAGTAGTATAACATAAAAAGTATATTATACCTATTGATCACCACATTTTTAGTGATATTGATGCTACAATAGTAGTACAACATAAAAAGTATATTATACCTATTGACCACCACATTTTTAGTGACATTGATGTTACAGTTGTAGTATAAAGTAAAAAGTATATTATCAAATGAGTAAATATTTGTAAAATTCTGTTTTCACGTGTCTGACTGCTCACGGAAATTTCTACTGTAGCATGCAAAGAGTAATTGGCTATAAGCATTTCTTGTGTAGTTGAATAGTATAAAATCGGTAATAAATATAGAATAGTCCGGGGAAATTCGTGCAGAAAAATCTCTGACACCCTGTATGATTTCAAAGCGGAATGTGTTTCTCGAGACATGTACAAACAAATGCAATGGCACTCCCTACGGAAAGTAGCGTCTTGTGGTTGCGGATAAAATTAGTGCGATTTGCGGTCGCCGACTTTTTCTTAACGCTTTTCTCACTTATAAAGTAATATATTTGATATAAACGTTGGTATACTCTTTCAAAGGTATCAAATACTGCAAATATCATAAACCATCATGGTTGACTTAAAAACGTTAGAAGTTTCAACAGCATCGATGCTCTGGAAACACTAAGACAGTTACGATTAAAGTATTACTTGTTTATGAATTTACCTGAACAGCATTTATTTAAACATGTTAATGAAATTATTTGATTACGAACAATTAGCGATACTTTTTAATATAAGTATTTTGTTCATTCAACGCGTTAAATTCTACAGAGAAAGCTGCTTAAATTGCTATTTTTATGCAATGTTAATGTTCTTTATAATTTTATGAGAGTGAAGAATTGTGTAATTTAAATAAATTTATGGTGCTAATCGCAGGCGACACTCATGGTTGTTAACATCCAATAAATCGTTAACACGTTGAACGCCACAGTGAAAACTGCCATATCCAATCAGACACTATGTAATTTGATTTTTTTTTATATAAATCGTAAAGAAAAAACAGATCTGAGTACTCATTCGTGTTCTTCTGTTCCTATATTATTGTTTCAGTATGAAGTTTGCTCAGCGTTTTGTGATAATCAATAATTATTCAATTAAATTAAATTCGTGGTGTCGGTCACCGGTGACCACCGTGGCGTTCAACGTGTTAATGAGGTACGAGTTATCCGTTATCCAAACAAAATATTCAGATAAAGTTTCGTGTATCAGATAAAATCATGCCCAACGTATATATACATATATAAGAACTTTTTATAACGTCGATCGATAATCGATCATCAGGAAATTTATGCTCGGTAACTCGAGAACCCGACTGCTTATTTGCAATGTACATTTATTTAAATAAAATAATTTACGAACAGGACGATGTTATAACCTCTTCAAGAATAACGGCACATATGTGTACATTTAAATAATATTCCCAACGACATAAAGAATGTTACGCTGAATAAATATTTTCGAACTTTCTCAATTTTTTGTTTTTCGTTTAATAGCTGTCAATTCAACTTGTATAAATATAATCGAAAGAAGAATTAAATCATTTTTTTCAAATCCAGTAACATTATATCAATACAAAATTATTCAATAAAAAAATTTCAATTGTTCTTGAAGAAGTTTAGGTAATTTTATTGAAGTAATAAGATTTTTGGGACTTTCAGGGCTCTGTCAGATATTTTAGCAGTGTTCGATGGAAAAGTACCTTGTATATGTAAATGCACACATGCACATTCAGTTTTTGTGCATTTAAATATTAATGACGACGATATAAAGAATATTAGTTTGCATAAATATTTCTGTCTATTTTTAAATTTTATATTTTCTGTTAAATGGCATCCAATTCGCATCGTATAAATGTAATTGAAAGGAGAATTAACCATTTGACTGCGGGCTACTTGGAAACGAACTCCAGTAGAACACAGTAGACTTTGTCAAGCGTGGATAGCAGTCGAAGGGTTAAATAATTGTTTCCAGCTTCAATAAATTCGTTCTTGAATAAGTTAAACCAACTTCATTCAGTTAATAAAATTTCTATGATATTGTCGGTTTTATTTCGCCCGTATTCGAATACAAAGTATTTTTCATACAATGTCAACACCATCACCGGTTCCTAGATCCTGATGAATCCAACCGCAATGCTATCGAAACTTCAGAATAATTTACTCAAGCTCGTTCAAGTTCGAGTTAGAAATTCATTTCAATTTCTATCACCCTAAGTTTGGACGGCGCGAGGAAAAAATTCCACCGACCATGCGCACTAATTTTGCAACCACAAGTGGAGCGTCTGTAAATAACATTGCCCGGTGGAATCTACCAAATCGTTCGTTCGACCGCAAGTGCTGCCAGTTTTCCGCAACCGCGAAAACAGTGACCGCAAGCACAGCGTCGTCCTTAGCCGGAGAAAATATTTTTCAACACACTTCTTTCGTAAAATCGTTTTCCACGCGAGCACGGTCGGAAGGCCGAGTGATTGATAGAGGCCCGACCTCCGAGGCCTCGAAACCTTAATCCATCGTCTCAACACCTGCAAGGTTGTGCCTGTGTCGGGCAAAGCGCGAAGAAGTGAACTAATTTTGCAACCACAAACTGGAGCAACCGCGAACAACATTTCAGGAAGCCAAATTGTTCGCCACACCACGAGTGTCATGAATTCTTTGGTAACCGCGAACGGAGCGATCAAAGACGGAGTCACGCACTTTCGATTGACACACACCTTTGGAAATGGAAGTTTCTTTGACATTTTTTGGTTGTCAATTGAAGCCAGGAATTTCAAGACGGCGCAGGTACACTTTTTGACACTACCTGAGTTAGGCTGCGTTTACATTGGTAAGTTATTTGTACCAGTAACTGGTACTAGGTAGCTAGCCAGGCACCAATCTCAGGGCAAGTACTTAGGTGTTTATATTGGTAATTAAGACTGCGTTATATTAGCAAGTTACTTGTACCAGTAACTGGTACTAGGGAACTAGCCAGGCACCAATCTCAGGGCAAGTACTTAGGTGTTACATTGGTAAGGAAGGCTGCGTTGACATTGGTAAGTTACTTGTTCCAGTAACTGGTACTAGATAGCTAGTCAGGCCCCAACCTCGGGGCAGATTGGTGTTTACCTTGGTAAGTAACTTGTACCACTAACTCGTGAGTGAACTAGCCAGGCTAGCTACAGGTACCAGTTTCTGTTACAAGTAACCTGCCAATGTATACACAGCGTTATTGGTATGACTGGTTCCAGCTAACTCAGACCAACGACATTCAGAGCAATACAAAAGTTTTAGGACATCTGCGGTTTTAAACAATAAAGAAAGGTGGCGGATACTTCGATGGAAAAAAAATATAAATAGTTTCTTATTTTTTCGCAAGATTTTTAATATATCAGTACAGAATACTTTTCTTAACGTTTAAAGTTTCAAGTTAACATTCCTTCGCATCTGTCAACGATTCTTTGTCTTTTCCAGACTCGAATGCAACTGTGACAACTGTCCCAAGACTTTCGAGCGGGGGTGTACGTATTTACAAACAAAATTCTAAACAAAACTGAAGAAGATTGCTGGAGGATTAAAGGAGGTAAATAAAAAGAACTGTTTTTAGTCAAAACGTTGATTGGTAGACTTGTACCGTTTTGGCATTCATGGCTTCGATCAGTGTGCCGGAAAGTAAAAAGCGATTTGCAGCTCGTGGCATGGAGGGGTGCGAATACCTAAAAAACTGTTTGATCGTTCCCTTAAGAGTTCATAGAAACGGTTAAAACGATCACGAAACACGTCAGAAAGTGGGAGATAATCTTTTCCTTTTTTTTTTTTCGAAAGAAAAACGCTAAATTTCGTAAGAGTTCGTAAAAGTGGCCGATCAAATTGACCGCGAAGCGTGGTACGAAACGGGAAATCGTAAAAGACGACGTAAACTCGCTCGCGTTGCCTCGATTTCATAAAGCCGCAGAAATTCCTACGGGGGCCGTTTGCTGAATGAAGAACGAAACAGAAACGGTCGTAAAAGACGACGTAAATTTTCTGAAAATCGAGCGACAGCCCTCGCCGGGCTTCATAAAAGCGCCCGGCGCAATGAAAACGCGGAACAAAATGAAAAATTATAATATACTAAAACTCGCCTGAATTTCGTAAGAGAAACACCTGCTCCCGTTACACTGAAAAAAATAGAATGCAACGTTTTTTTCCGAACAAGTCAGGTGACGTCCCAGTTCCACAGAATTTCATAAGGGGAGCAATTTTATATATTTTTCCAAATCTGGGGATTCTTAGATAGATCGACTGATGTCTTAATTATTTTAGAATATACAGATTTTAAAAAGCAAAAAGAAATATTTTGTTCGTCTGAGAACTTTTCAAGCGAAGTATGTTTAGAAGTTGCATTAAATTATTTTTTCAAACCTGATCCATCAAATAAATATTTATATGCAACAGTGTCGACAATTTCAATATTATGTACATTAATGAAAATGGTACTGAATAAACTCATATACAAACAATTCAATGCTATCAATAATAAAATGTTAACTATTAGATGTGTAAAAAGTAATGATAGCTACGTGTAAATTGGCATGAAAATTGCATCAAACGATTGTTTTCAGCTACTGTGTTTCGATCGGCAGCATAATCCAACTGCAATTGATACTGTTGCATGATCATTACTATTTCATTGCAATTGATAGAAATAAATGTCTGAATGGATTGAGAACGGAACGCGATAAATTAGATATAAATCACTGCATGCTTCTCTATAATCAAGAGAAAATCGTTGTGGAAGTGACCCATTTTGTGCAATCTGTGACAAGATTATTTTATATTCATGTACGTGTCAGAGGTGAATTCAAAACTTTCAAACTGTTATTACAAGTGATGCTGGGTGAAGGAAATGCAACGAATCGCTTACGAGGATCAGCCATGTTGTCTTTATGGGGCCTATTTTTTGCCAGAAAGATGACTAAAATTATAAATATGAAAAACACCGTTTTATACAAGTAATAAATTTCCAGTTATGCGATGTTAATAGAAATTTGAAGCATAAAAACGGCATTACTTTCAAATACACCTAATAATTAATTCAATTAATAAAAATGAATACAATTAAATTAAGAACACGCGTACCCGTTGAATTTTTAAACAAAATTTTCTAGAAAATGGAACCTCTATTAAAAAACTTTTATTCTACATTTTTGTTTTGTTTTTTTTTTCATCTAGAATCACTTCCTGTTTGGTGGTTATTTTCACTCTGTATATCTGTTAAGACTTTGACTGCCACATTTCATTAACTGAAAATGACAAATTTTCTAAATTTTTATACAAAATGAATATAACTTCAAATTCTACCCGCTTTCAATATTAATATTAATAATTTCCATAATTTTTCCCTGATTCTGTTAGATTTTATTAGACACATTTATTAAGCTATACATGATCAAATAAATAATGACTCTATCTAACAATAAGTGTCACCCACACATGGATGACATGGCAGTCAAAGTGTTAAGGGGCCTTCAGACAATATATGTATGTATATTGTCAATATTTCAGTATTGTCAACACTTAAAATATTCATGTGGTAATTTGACGAAAACCAAAATATTTTCACTATTGACAAAATATTTAAAATAGTCAGATTTAAATTACGATGCGGTAGTTGTTGTTGTGTCTTGTCTCGCGATAGTTGGTGCTACCAGATTCAATAGTTTTTAGAAATACATGCCAGTCATGTGAAATTAATTTTGCAAATCGTTTGGGGTGTACGAACTTCATTTAACAAATTTACATCGAAAAACGTTTTCCTTCTGAAAAGCCACTCCCCTCGTTTTTTCATTAATAATGCCAAAATAATAGCAGCAATAATAGCAATAGTAACTGCAAACTAAATGCATTGTTAAGAAATATAGAACGTGCCAAACAATTGCAGTTTGTCAGTAAATATTGACAGCACTGACAATATCGTATTGACAATATACAGGGTGTTAAAAAATGTTGGGGTCAAACTTGAGGGTATGCAGTACTGATCAGAAGAAACAAAAAAGTCTTAATAAACATGGGTCCACGTATCATCAGTTTCGGAGTTACAAGATGTTGTTCTTCATTTTACTTTTGTATTATTTGATAATTATAGCTCATTCTTGCTCAACTCCGGAAATGGCGGATATGCTAGCTGTACTAAAAAGCGACCGCAGGCACCCTACCAGTAAAGTGTTCGGTACTATACATCATCGTATTTAACAAGTAATGGTAACACCTTCTAACTCAAAAACTGATGATAATTAAGCCCACCTTCATTCAGACCTTTTTATGTTGTTCCGATACCCCTAAAGTTGGACCCCAACTTTTTTGAACACTCTACACATTGCTCGTCTGAGGGCCCCTTCACAAAAATCCTCTGACCTGTCTAGCAAGTGCTCCCTAACAGTCTCTGACCCTGAAAGGCTGAAATCAAAGTTCTCTTACCCTTCGAAGCTCACGGAAGGAATTTCAGAAACGATTTCCCCCAGAAGCAGCGACAATCCATCCGCGACCCAACCCGCTCTCCAAGATTCGCGCGGAGGAGAATTCATAAGTTGGAAAGCGACGAGGAGGTCGGTAAAAGTGGACGTAAATATCGAAGAAAATCGAGCAGCGGCTCGATTATCACGTTATCCTCGATAACGTGTTGCCAGCGAGGTTTCCGAGGCGAGAAACGATAAACGTCGCGCGCAACTAGCCCAGGCAATCATCTGGCAAGGCTTTCGCGGAGAATTTATCGTCCGCCGCGGGACGTATCGTTTTTCTCGCTGCCGCTTCGAACTATGTGCGTAATGCATTCGCATAACGCAATATCGCGCCTAGGCACAACGTGTAATTACCGGTGCTCGTGTAACAACCATACAGTCTTTCTGAAACTCTGACCTCCGCGATGCAACGCTGGTTTCCCGTGCTTTTCCCGCGGCTGCTACGCATCAGCCGATACGTTCGCCAATATCACCGCGCATCATGCTACCGATCGTCTCAGGGGAACAGAACACGCTAACGGTCTGCAGAATTTTCCGTGTGCTTCTGAAATCACGCAAAGGAGAATCGTCAGGAGATTTCACGATGACTTCGTAAAATTCAGCTCGCGCGATTTTCTGTATCTCAGAAGTTTGATCGCGTTTCAGTGAAAGTCGAGTTTCTTGGCACGGTTTATTTCACGTATGCTATTTAATCGACTGAACTGATTTTTTTTAGATGAGTTAGGTAGAGGTATCCTTTATCGCTGGGTGCAGATGCCTTTTTATTGGATGAATGGTTTGGAAATTATGAGGAAGTATTTTGAATTTGTACTAACAATGAGTTATGTTCTTTAGGATGATCTGTAGGATTAATTTGAGAGTATTATTTAAAGTTTCATAGGTGATTCATTTTGATAGCGTAGGACGATGAAAGAGTGACGATAATACGGCGGTAGGACATTGGACACATACTGGGTAGTAAATTATATATTTTTAGAATCCTTTCCTAGAATTTTATATCATGAACGACCCATAAAATATTTTCTACAATGAAAAGGGAAAGTGATTTAAAATTGGTTACGTCAATGGCGGCATAACAAAGCGTCTATTTTTCTTGGAAAATAATAAGAAAATATTTCAAGCAAGAAATACAGTACTATAGAAGAAGAATGCGGAACAATGAATATTCAATTTTGAATTAATTATGCATTAAGAATATGAATGCCATAGAACGTGACAGGAACGTTTAAAAAATGTTAATACGTTTTATAAGTATACAGGTAAATGCATCTATACGTTATATTGAATAAAAAGTTTGTATTAAAAAACAGGTTCACGTGAATCACCAAAATTAATCGGTTTGGACCAGCTCGTAAGAGAGTGGCCATTTTAAAAGCTACTGTGCGTTCCTGGTCGAAGATCATAGCAATCGATGCTGATTAAATTATAAGGACTGTGGTACCTAACAACCTTTTAATTTTTATAGTGTCTTGTACCAAAAACCAAAATTGCCTATTTGCCATTTGGACCAATTCATCTCACTATATTCCTACACCTACAACACCTGACTCAGTCTTGAATAGACTGCAATTTTTTGGGCAGGTTACGGTTCTTTTATCCATTTCGAAATTTCTACACTATTATACAATGTACAACGGAAATAGATGGTTAAAGTTTAAGAACATGTTTTATTTATCTAAAAAGCTAAAGGGCTGATATCAACATGGACTCTAAAACTCTTCCTTTTGTAGACGCAAGTAGCTTTATAATTAGGTTTACTTAATTGGAGAAATTCCTGGAAATCATTTTCTACCGAGGTTTTACTCTCGAAAACCTTAAAAATTGAACTTTATGATATGGTGATATCTACATAAGTTTTTATATTCCCACAGCTCCAGCAGAACACTTGGAGGCTTATAATCTTTATATTCACTGAGACGTAGATTCATTATAATTGCCATTATTTTGCCATTATACCACTGTTACTAGACTGCGGATGTTGACGCAAATATACAATTTTAGAGTTCAATATACTTTTGGATGTGAAACTTTGACAAAACTGTATTTTACCTCCTTTATGAAATATGCAATTTTCACATATTAAATTACATTTACACTCATACTCTACTGACAACAATATTTAGAATTTTAGAAATGAGAATCCTTTCTATTAACATGTTGGCTGCCGTGGAGTGACCGGTGACCGGCACCTCAAATTTTCTTTCATCAAATAAGTAATAATTTTTGTAAAATTTTGGGGTAACATTAATATTGTAATAATAGTACAAGCTGATACCTATACGTCCAAAACGTTAAATATTCATTTCCTTCACGATTTATGCTTCAAATAGGACATTATACAGTGTCTGACTAGGTACAGTAGTTTCTACTGTGGTTTTCAACGTGCTAACCTCCATCAGAAAGGAAAAGTGTTTGTGCCTCAAAAAGGAGAAATTTCAGGACCCATCCTCACACGACCTTTATCTTCAGGATAAGACAGAACACGCTCTAAAAATTTCATAAAATTCTCGACATTCGTTCGTAACTGTGTAAACAAATTTCACACTACACATTGTGCTGCAGTGTCCTAGGTTCTTACCGGAAAATAATCAATTCTCCATCAAAAAAGACCTGAAGACGAATCTGAACGAATTCAAGAGCATCGAAAACGTACTACAGTTCTTTAAAGCTATTGTTTCAATTGATTTCTTGTGATCAGATATCATGTATTTAAATTCTACAGGTAATGCATTCGAACTGAACAAATATGTGTAAACGCTATACTCTAATACGTGGTCGCTAATGACTAGACTGCGAATTTTTATGCAATATAATCCTCTAAAATAGATGAATGATGCACATTTAATAATTTATCAAACTGAAAAGTACATATTTTATACATTTCAATGAGAAAATGCAGTCTTGTTGAAATTTCATTTATTTAACTGCATTAGCACAGGAAATATGGGCGTATAAAAATGTATCTTTGCATAAACATCCGCAGTCTACTAATGACTTTCCTGCTAACGCGACCGCTTTAAAATAAACTTAAAACAAAAAAAAGAATTTCACATTGAAAGTGCCTTCACAGTTGAATCTTCATTCCAAATCACACGCAACATCTGCTTTAATCAAATCTTCCATCTGTTTTCTTCCAACTTTCATACGGAACGGGCGTATTCATGAAATGCCGTAGATTCGTATCACGCGTTGCTCATTCCACACCTTAATTTCCTAGACGTGTTACGAAAAAGATCAGTTGTCCGAGCGGTGCACGTCGAGCTTCATGAAATATTTCCAAATTCCCCGGTGCGGCGGTCTTTTCGCAACCGCCTCGTCCGGGCGCATCGTTGCAGCCGAAACGACTGAACGAATTCCCGATACACTTTTTCCTAGTCGATGTCCCGGCTCGAAAGAGAAATTTCCACGGTTTGCGTACGCGATCGTATCGTTCCGTTTCGATCAGATACGTTCGCGCGGAGTTTCTAAGAGGTTCGACGAATCGGCCCGTAAAAGTTTCATCGACGCGCACCGGAGAAACCGTTGGCAAACGGTCTCGGGAGCTCGCGCGATCACGTAACCATTGCGCCACGGCGCGTCCCTGGCGATAACAACAAATAATAACAATTATTTAGCCGCGCGACGAAAACAGTCCCCCCTGTCCGTCCAGCCGACTCAATCTCGGTTTCCTCGCGTTTCACAAGGTTCACGGATATCGCCTTTCCGTCCCCACGGCGCAATCGGTGCACCGTTAATTGGAAATCAGCCTTTACGAGCAGATATAAAACACCGTATTAACGAACACGGTCGTTCCTCGTTTCTGCCGTCGATCCCATCGCAATAAAAACGAACGAGTCGAAAAGATTGAAGCCAGGAGAGAGAGAGAGAGTGAGAGAGGGACTGAGGGGGGGGAGGAAAATGCGATTGGCCGTGGGATTCACGACGGGATGACATGAACACGATTTTTAACACCGAGGGAACCGCGCCGACGCGATCAACACTTTGCCTGCCATGTCGACCGTGTATGAGTGACGCTCGGGTTCTGTTATTTGTTTGATCATGTACAGCGATGAGTGGACCGCGGATGTTTATGCAAATATACATTTTTAAACTGCCGTATTTCCTGCGTCAATGTAGTTAAATAAATGAAACTTCAACGATACTGCATTTGCTCCTCGCAATGTTCAAGATATATCATTTTTATTTTGCTAAGTTAGTAAATGTCAATCGTGCAGCAATTCGGATATATTAAATTGTATAAACATCCGCAGTCCAGTGATGAGGAATATATCTAACGAGATCTAATAGAACCAGTAAAACATTATGATTTTATAGTATACTAATACTGTTGTTTAAGAAGGGTGGAATTTCAGGGTGTACACGGGGTGTGTCGGGATGAGTGGTACAATCGACCAGAAGGTGATTCTAGAGGAAAAAACAAAATGAAAATGTAGAGTACAATTTTTTTGTGAGGTTTCGTTTTTGGAAAGATTCAGTTCAAAAATACTGCTTGCCTCCCGTGCGGATGATCGCTACGTGCGTTTATTGAGAACGTTGCTTGAACTCCGATGGGCGTTCTCCGCACGGGTCATAGCAATACTAGCTCTCAAAGGAATAATTTTAGTTAAGTAATTGTAAGTTTAAAAATTCGAATGTATATTAAATGCAATGTATTCAAACTATATACACTTTTTCACTGTATCAATTAATTAGCATTTTATTGGGTTGTGTCATAAATAACAGACTTTTTAATAACCGAATAATGCTAGCAACAATCATCCTTTAATAAATCATTAATAAATGTAAAAAGACAAATTGGAAATTATTTATGACAATCCAATACGTTGACTGCAATCAATTGATTCGGTATGATTCTAATAATTAGTTTTCACGTTTATTTACAAATACAAATTAAAAATGTCGCTATTCCCGGATATAAATTTTCACAGAGTCAACGTAACACAGTCAATAATATAATATTAATTAAATAATACAATCAATTTTAAGTGCGTGGGTAATGTATGTCAATACAGTTACTCCTTTCTACAGTTTGTTACAAGCGCCCGCAACATTACTACAGCTCGTGCGGAGACCGCCCATGGGCGTTCAAGCAGCGTGCTTAATAAGTACGCTTATCTATCTTCCGCACGAGAGGTACAGAAAATTTTCGAACTTAATTTTCTCCAAAACGAAGCCTCATACAAAAAAATTCTATTCTATATTTTCGCGTTAAATCATCGTCTAGAAGCACATTCTATTCGATTATACTACTTATCCCAACACATCCCGTATATTTCCGCTAAAAATTTCGAAAGTCCGTCGTTTTCGGCTAACGCAGCGTGGCAGTCAAAGTGTTCACCGGAAGCCCAGCTTCGTTCGCTTCGGAGCACTTCTGTTCGCCTCTCGTCGATGATTTGGCAAGGAACGTTACGATAAACTCGCGAAAATAATTCGCCGACAGCTTGTAAGGCAGTTTCCTACTAAACATCTACTAATACTCATGTTCGTCAGACTTATTCCTAAGGCACCGGTAACAAGGATCGAGATAATGAATGAAAGAACGAGCGAATGCATTAATATCTGTCCTTCGAGGTAATTAATGAAATCCGATATAAAGACGAGAGTCAGAAGAGGATGGCGCGGTTCTTCCGGTCGTGTATCTCGCGTGCAGCACTCGGTTTTCAACACCAATCGGGCGCGAGCATCATGAGAAACCCGCGACTCGAACGTTTATTATCGAGAGAGAACATTTCCTATTTCGTCTCTCGAAGTTTTCTTTTCGAATCGACCGCCCCGTCGATTCGAAGGATGTTCGGATCCGTTTCAAGCTGTACACGGAGCGAGCCCGGAGATCTGTCATAAAACTGCCGGATGTACTCCGTGCCATGAAAGTAACAAATTAGAGTCCTGCAGCCATTTGCTTTTCAGACGCAGATACTTTTAGTCAGATAGGCGGATCATAGGAAATTGAAATGGTGTTTATTCGTGAATACATACGTGTTACACCCTGGTTTTGTTATAACGAGTCACACTCGTGACACGGAATATGATTGATATGTTATTAATGAGTCCCACTTGTGTATCGATTTTTTAAAATTTTGCACTATAGCGTGTTTGAATTTCAGAGAACTGTTAAAGCAAATTGTATGTGTTCATAGATGCTCTTTAATTATTAGGACATTCTGGGATTTATAGTGAATTTTATCGCACAGAATCCTTGGATAAGTCGTAAGGCATGGGTTTAATATGTCCAGTAAATTGGTATTAGACCTGGACACTTTTGAAATATAATTTTATTTTATGGTTGCTTTATTTGTAAAATACAGAATGAAAAATCAAAGGAGTTACACAATAATATTTGGAAAATGTTTTGGGGTAGGTATGAGATTTTTGTTGTTCAATGATTGTTTGATACCAAAAATAGCATCACATGAAGAAGTTAATTTTGTCTAACAATAAATGGAGTCATTTAGGTGATTTCAGAGGCACCTTGCCTTGTTGTATAGTCAATTCCCCTTTTCTATCAATCGAAAACAAATTTACATGTGTTATTTTAGAAAATAAAGAATTTTTGGACTTGCGTCACTCGTCTACCAATGAGCTCAAATAATATTGAAACTCTCAGATTAAACAATATATTATACTATTATTTCTCATTTCTATTTTAAATGATATTTACACAGGTCTGACTGATATTAGAAACATGCACGTTCTCTGTACGTGTAATGTGAGAAAATTAAACAAACTTTTCGCCTCCCATTTCGTATATTAATTGCAAACCCTTTCGTGCAACTCGAATTATAACTAAAACTGGCTGTATCTTCAAAATAAATGGCTCTAGGATCTATAATCGTAAGAACCTTCTGATCAATTTCAACCTATGGAACACACCCATAATTTTTTTCACAGGACCTCGGGCTCACCCTGCATAAGAACGTTCGAAGAAAATTTCATTCTCCGTTTCGCTTTCATTCTCTTACGGATAACGCTGCGCTCCGATCGCGCGCGTTGAGTATGTACCTAAATCACAGCTCGTGCTACTAATTACTTAAAAAAAAAAACACGTTATATACTTCTCTCGATGCTCTCATACTTACCGATCTATGTTACTTCCGCTAGTCTACCTGTCTGTATACATAGTATATAAAATACAAAAAAAATAATAATAAGATAAGTAGAGTATAAAGAAAAACAGATCCTCTCTATAAAATATCTTTAACGTTAATATCTCATAGTGGTATTTAAATATAATTGTTCGTCGTGATCGTAGGCGATCGTCGTCGACGTGGCCATTTCTCGTCGTCTTAGGAACAACAATTTCACGGAGTCGCATCGCGATGCAAAATGCAGCTGCCGTCGACCGACGATTCGACTAATTAATCAATTACGGGAATAGAAAAATATACGGCGACCTGTCGTCGCCATTCCTTAAATTAACGTTTAATCTCGTGAACTTATCGACGATAATAATATCGGTTTGACTTTGCTATAGGAATCGCTGGTCCAGACTTCCAGGGCTTTCGTCATTGACACCGTGGAACATCGAAACGATTTCAACATGACCGCGCATGACACCCTGAAGCATAGACCGGAGATATTGCTCGACAACTTAGCCTTGAGACCGGGGGGGCGTGACACAGAGACACCTTACAGTGACAACGAACTACTGACACATTCTCATTGTTAAATAATATTCTTCTCTTCTACGCGGTGCAAAAATTCAATAGGAGAACGTCTCATCTATAGATCTGCCACCGTTAACCTCTTCAGGGACACTGAAGTACACACATGTACCTGTACGAAGTTCTCCAACAAAAACAAGGAGGACGTCGTATGATTGACACCTGTCGCCTGCTATATTCAATAAATACAATTGAAACAAAATTAAACCATTTGTTTTAATTTCAATGGATTCGTCCCTGAAGGGGTTAGCCTGTTAATGCAAACACGAGTTCACCTGCTCATCGTGTTCAACCGAAGAGCCAAGTCGTTTCTCCTAGTTCGCAGGGCAGCGCCTTGGGGTCTCCGGACGAAGTTGTCGGGCAACAGGAACAACGGCCGTGGAAGCCCTGTGTGAAAAGCTCGACTTCGCCGTGGATAAATTCACGATTCTCTGGACGGCCTTCTGCATCCGATTCACAGAATCCTCTGACGAGAGATGATTGGGACGCTAGAAAAGAAAGCGTTGGAGGGAACGTTGACGGCGAGTTCTGCGGCGTGGCTCGTTAAATCGACGGGTTCCGCTTTGTATGCGAAAGCCCGCGCTTTCTCGCATAACTTACAAGCTCCGCCGCGTGCAACTCGCCGAATAAATATCGGTGAATCTCGAAAGAACGGTTCACCACTCGCCTAATATTCGTGCTAACGAGGAGAAGCCGCGATCGGGAGCTTTGCTGTCGGACCGGTCCCGAAATGCAGCGATCGGTGAGCATAAACGGAGTTCCGATTATTGGGGACTTCCGGTTAGGTGTTTCTATAAAAAGAGGCTTCAAGTGTTGAAATTTCCTTTTAGTATCTGTCGCTTCTGAATAGTTGTTTAATTTAACCTCTTGGGTTGTTTCTGGTGAAAATTTGTTCAGTAGTTTACTTATTATTTGTTCGTGAATCCTTAGAAAATTACTTTTGTAATTATTGACTGATAATCGAGATCATTATAGTGGCCCTTCGCATGTAAGAACTGCTCCTTCTGATGCTAACATTGAGCTCATTTTTCGAGTTGTATTATTCTTCTAATTTTATTCTATTTTTTATATTATAGCTTGCTTTACTTCTTTACCCATTTTGTACAAGTTTGGGAACTTTTTAAAATTTTATGTTTGATATTTGATAAGAATTAACGTTGCACTCTATACTTCTATTCAAGCTGTAATTAACTTTCGTACAATTCTTATCAGTGTTTTACGTGTAATTTATGTTCTACGAGTGTGAACAAGCAACAATGTTATATAAATATGTTTATAAATGCCTTTTTAAAAGTTCCATTAGAAATATGAAATAAAAATTAATATAGTACAGGGTAAGTTTATACTGCAATGTTTACAACATCGAGTTATTGAAAGTAATCAGTGTAATTTTTTCGTATGAATCGATTATGCAATATTAATTCTTTGATTAAGCATTAAATCAACGATTTTACACATATAACTCCATAAATGTATTGCATTAATATTGTCAAAGTATTGTTACATTGTTCCATGTAAGAGCATATCTTTACTTTACATTTCTTATCCTCGTTAGAACAGTTTAGTAGAGTGTTCATGAGTATTTGTTTATATAACATTTTTTCTTCTTCCTATTCGTAGAATGTAATGACACAGTTTGGTCACGAAAAATTGGGACACACTGTACATAAGATTTGTTGCAGCCACGTACTACTTCTTTAATATTAATAAGAAAACACAGTCGATTCACATTGTAAAACCTTACTTTTGGAAAATATTTTCAAAAAATTGCAGCAAATAACTAGTGACGTATAATCGAATGAATTTTTATTACATGCGTTCTATGTATTATTTCTCTATTTTCCAATAATGATACTCGAACATACAAGTATGTGAAACGATAAAGCAAACAAAATTACTGATTTTTAATCCCAACTTTTCAATTATCAACCCCCCCATTTTTGAGAACTCAACTATTCGGAACTCCATTCAGTAATAGGAAATTTCATCGATAAAAGGAATTTTTTATAGAAAATTTCAGACCAGAAATTGTCAATATTATAGGATTTCCGACCCATCAGTCACTGCATTTTAACCCCAGTCCCGTTCAGAACACAATCGTTCCAATCACGAGCTCCCCTGGTAAGAGAACGAGCGACCGCAAGATGGCTGCGTCCGATCGTCAAAAATCCAATCCGCGGACGCGTGGATCTCACGATCGATGTCATTAGTCATGGTTCGCTCTGTGCTCGAGTTCTGACCTCGTTCGTGATCGTAAATCATGCTACCCGGCTCTCGGTGAACGAAGATTCCATTCAATCCGAAAGAGAAATAAAATAAAGAAATGAGTGAGAAGGTGAGAGACAGAGAGAGAGAGAGAGAGAGAGAGAGAGAGAGAGAGAGAAATATAGAGAAAGGAGAGAACAAAGAGGTGACTCGCACGGTGCATCATCACCATACACAATTGCCGATAAACTTTTCGCACGGTGCCACCGAGGAAAAAGGGTGCAGCAACGATGCTTACGTCTGATGGGACGCGAAACGAGAAATCGGCAGCCATATTTCCATTTCGCGACTAACTAGGTGGGTTGCAGGTGTTCCCCGAAGGATCGACCGGCACCTGGTGCGGTTGACTCCTGTTCGTCACGTTGCTCGTCGTCGTGTTGGTCGTTTCGGCTGATGGACTCGGGTTCCCACTGTTCCCGTTGTTGTTGTTGTTGTTGTTGTTATTATTATTGTTTCCTGTTGTCTGTTGCTGAACACCGGGCTTCTGCGTGACATGGGTTTGATAGTGCTTCGCCAGGTGTGCCTTCTGCCGGAAGCTCTTGCCGCAGAGGGAGCAGGCGAAGGGTTTCTCTCCCGTGTGCGTTCTGATGTGAACGTTCACGCTGTACTTGTCCTTGAAGCCCTTGCTGCAGATGCTGCAGTAGTGCAGCGAACGTTCCTTGCGCTGGACGCTGCCTGGAGACCCCCCGGTTGCACCCTGTTGCTGGCCACCGGTGTTTCCTCCGGCTTCGGAAGCGGCGCTGCCGTTGCTGGCTGCGCTCGTAGTGTTATTGTTCCTGTTTGCGCGTCTGCAGTATTTTTTTGGAGCTTTCGCGGTGACGGGTCTCGTGGGTGCAATCTGGAGCTGGTTCGTCGGCTGTGGCGGTTCCACTTCGGTTCGAGGAGCCGCCTGTTGCTGGAGAACGTCCTGCTGCGCCGCTGTGACGACCGTGACGGTGCTGACTTGTCCCAAGTCGGCGGGCAGAGTGATGGTACCGAGACTGCCGCTGGTTGGGTCCAGCGTGTACATCACCGTGGTGGTTGCAGACACGTTGCAAACTGGCTCCAGGCTGCAGTAGGACTCCACCACCTCGTTGGCTATGCTCTTCAGCTTTTCGTAATCCCCCGGACGGTAAGTCGTCTGGTCCAGTTGGGAGAGGAGCAGGTCCTCGTCGGTGCAGGCGTGCATAGACTCGTCCTGCTGTTGTTGCTGCTGCTGCTGCTGCTGTTGTTGCTGCTGCTGTTGCTGCTGCTGCTGCGGATCGGCGACTATTTGCAAGCCAGCGTTGCTCGTTACCGGCAGGGACATGGCGGGGCCCTGGGTGGTCGGCGAAGAAGACGAGACCACTTGAGTCGGGCCCGTGTAGAGTTTGCCTTGAAGAGCGCTTCTCAGAAGACTCTCCGCTGAGTCACCAGCTCCGACTGCGACTGCAGCCGCGGCTGCCGCTGCGGCGGCCTCCTGCAGGTTCTGATCCGTCAGCTTCCAGTCGTTGTTGTTGTCGCCACCCGCGCAATTGCCGCTGCCGGACGATGCCCGACCGCATAATTCCTTGCTCTCGACGAAACCGCTGTCGTCGGTGGTGTATTGCGACGAGGCGACGGAGAAACGGTCGGGATGAAACCTGTCGTTAACCGTCCGCGACACTTCGGTCACGTTCGTCGTCTGGTCGTGATCCTGCTCGGTGGTGGCGGGTTCCATGCTCAGTATAGCGTCCAGATCCAGGTTTGGCCGCAGAGACCAGGAGTCGCTGGACGTGGGAGCCGGACTCTTGCAACAGTCCAACGCGTCCATCGAGTTCGCCTCGTTGTTCAACACGGTCAAAGTGTAAATAGCTCCGTCTGTGTTCTGCCTGTCGTTGGTCGGGCATCCTCGACCCACGGTCTGGTGATGGTCGTTCGACGCCTGATGCACGCTGACGCTGTCGTTCCCGTGGCTCTGTGTGTTCGCGTGAGCCGACCAACAGTACTTGTTCAGGTCTTCGAGGAGTATGTTGCATGTCTGCTCCTTGCTCTCCTCGGTGGCCCAATAGTCGCATTCCGACTGGTCCATGGGAGTCTGCTCGTTGCTCTGCGGAACGTTGCAGGCGTTGTGATGAGTTCTCACGTGATGATGATGGTGATGATGGCTGAGGGAACCGGTGATCGTCGAAACGGGCGGCAGTGCTGTCAGAGTATTATTATTAGTTTCTTTGATGAACGGTGAGCCATGAAGGTCGCGACTGGTCTCGTGCTCCTCGTGACTCTGCTGGAGGTATCCGATGCTTCTGCAGGTTGTGCGATGAAGGAAGCTCTCCTCGTCGGACACACCGTCCGCGGAGGCGCAGTGCGGCGGCGGAGAGACGACAAAGTCGAAGAAGTCGGTCTTTGGCAGGTCCTCCCCGCCCCCTCCTGGGGCGAATGCTTCCGTTAGATCCATGATATCTCTCGAGTGCTTCGTCTTCGTGCTTGCTTCTTGCCCTCGTTCCTAAGCTGGCGGTGGCCTTGGCTGGCTCGCAGTGCTCTTTGCGCGGTGTCGGGAAATCGCTTCAGCAGTGGTACCTCTCGTGCCTCCTCAGCCACCGCATCCTTGAATTCTGTGAACGACCTGGAAAAACGAAGCGAAAACCGTCAGTCAGACCTGGATCAAAGCCGTTCCGACCGTCGGGTCGTTCACACATCAAAACGTACAGTCCAATAAGAAAAACGGTACACGGTATAAAAAAACAGCAGTCAGGCGTTCGACCATGATCCGAATGGTGACAGTGTAACGGCCGTACGTAACAAAGTTGCAAAACGTGAGGGTAACGGGTAAAAATGCCGATTTACTGTCGCGAGATCGAATCCTGTAGAATCCGAGGACAATGGCGCATACCGCGCCGCCGTGTCCCAGATTTTCCAGCGTTTTCTTAGGCGACGGGCCAGCAGCGGAATAGGATCGGTATCACGCGGGCATTAGGCCGAAGAGCAGGCTCTCTCGCATGCTCTTAGGCGTGGGAACGCACCGTGGCCGTGTATAAATTCACTGTAGCCAGCCAGCGAGTCAGCTAGCCGGCACAGCTATCAGACACCGCGTACTCGCGGAGACAGAGGGCTCGAGAAAGAGAAGGCGAATCTCTGAAAGAAACAGATCCAGCTGTAGAGGGGGTCCGAACGAAAGAAACGAGGATAGCGGCGAGGACGCTGGAGCGGGAGTGGGAGCGGGAGGGCCGAGGAGGGAGGAGGACATAAAGACCAGAGACTGCACACAGACGGTGTGTATACAGGCGCAACGGCTGGTATGAGGCATAAGCAACGTTTGCGCAACTTCTTTTCCGCGAGCTATCCTACCACAACGCACTGTACCAAATTAATGCGGCAACAGTGCGGACGCAAGCCACGCTTCGTGAGCCGCGGTTAAATGCCAGCCACGGTATAACAATTGATCGAGGGCCGTTGCAACGGCAACCAGGAGCTCGCCACCCGGATGTCCGAGGACGGAACGGCCTCTCCGCGTTGCGAAATCGAATCCTGGAATCGCTCGTGCACTAGATCATCCGTCCTGATCGCGGGGACACGCTCCCAGCCAGCTCTCCTCTTACGCTCGTCGGTTTACTGAATTTCATCCTGCAACCGCTTCGCTGGAACTTCTCCTATCGCAGCGGTTGTAAAGGAGTTATTACACCGTGCTGCGCATTATGTGGATAATTAACGAGATATTCGCGGTAATAGAAAAGAATTGAACGGTGCACTGCAGGACCCTGTTAGAATTATGCAATGTTTATCTAACCCAGTGTTTCGTGGGGCGTACACCCTGCAGGGGGGCAATTTTGAGTATTTTATTTATTTATGCATTTATTGTTATAAACGGGATGGCCCCTTTGTTATACACAAATGAGTGGTCGCAATCTAAATAATACTTAAATATTAATAATCTGTTCCGTATTGGAGAGTTTTTGAAACATTTACTTTAAAAGATGCAATCGAGTCACCGAAGAAATTAATATCATTAGAAAATTATTAGGGTATATTGTAGGGGCTTGAACGTAAGAGGCCGTCTGACTTTCCTTTTTGGCGCATTCACATTAATTTTGGAGGACATTAGAAAATTGTATTACATTCGTCACCTTCATCATCGATATAGTAAACAAATCGCCATTGTTTTTTATGCCTGCAGGCGTTTTCTTTTATTAGACGTACCTATTTGTATTATACTTTTTCAAAACTTGGTTCACTATTATGCTGGGGGGGATTAACATCTTTGAGGCGTTGAGGTGGGGCACGATCCAAAAAAGGTTGGGAAACACTGATCTAACCCAAGCCTTGCTGATGTTATTACTTGTAATGTCGTTGAAGTGGTTTTAGTTACGTGTCTCAGCCTGTGTGGTGCAATTTGAAAGTCTTGAAAGATACGAGGTGTAGAGATGAAATATTTCTTTCATAGGGAGCCCTCCACATGCTACATACTTTATTAAACCATTTCTGGATAATGTCAGTGAGTTTCAAGGTATTTTAAATTACAGTTCCTATGAATTCGCCCTGGGCATCCTGCAATGGAATTAATTAGAGTTGAACCAATTTACGACTTTAAATTATGACTTCACTATATAAGGTGTCTCAGTAATCGTGGTACAGTCGTAAAGAATGTGATTCCTAAAACAAAAATAAGTCGAAAATATAAAATACAGATTTGTTCATACGACGCTTCCAGTTTAAAAAAATCAGGCTTTAATATTAATTAGCGATATCCAAAAGAAAATATTTCTGATCTCAATTGAAGACTGCCCGCATATTCCGAATATGTATGTTAGAGCCATTGACAATAAGAATCGATCGGATCTAGCGTAGATCGATAGCCGGATATCGAAAAGAGACGACTTTCTCTGTCAACAGGAACGTGTCTCTTTCTTTCGATCGATGCTGCCCTATTCAATGGGGACTTGTCTGAATCGGCGGCATCATTAATCGTTTGAGTATCTAACAGACGATCGGGCCTGTCGAAATTGGCAATACTTTTTTGGCGCACAATGTCATTGCTACCCGACGACCCTGTTAAACTAGCAGCTCGATATATCTTTTTGATAACGTCCTCTATCCACTTTCGTTTGCGCAACGACAGGATATTCGAGGACAAATCGTCGAATAAAGGTTCGAAGGATGCTGACCCGTTTTCGATGTCTGATAGAAGGATGTCGAGGCGAAGAGAAGCGAACCGGTAGCAAAATTATTAGAAATTTTTATACTATAAATACTCTGACACTTTCTTCCAAGTAATGCCAATTATTAGGTGACGCAAATGATTGTCATTTTTCTGTAGAGTCCTGTTTTAAATACAGTTATTCATCTTCGATTGAGAGGGTAAAATGTAACTTCCTACGAGCTTTCATTGAATTTTTCGTTAGTCAAAATTGCTTCGAAACTGCGTAACTTCACTTTTTATTTAAATTAACAAAAGTGATGAAATTTTTATAGAAATGTATTATAATTGAAATTCAATCTTTTCAGATTAGTTTAAATATTTTATTTGAGGAGAAGAATTAATTACAAATTGAAATTGTGTATTAAAGTTATTAGAAATACGTTATAATACATGAAAGTAGAAGGTATCATTCTGCGCTTTATTAATAGTTGTAGAAATTGATGTAAACAAGTTTTTAAAAATGTTGTGTTGAATTCGTATTTGATTGTGTTTGTTCTTGCAACGCGTATCGCGTGCGTTATCGTTTGCATACTTAAAGTTACATGTATTATTTTCATTTATATAGTGCATTCAATATATTTTATTTGAATCATAATAATTCGTAACCACTTACAGGTCTCAGACAAAAGCGATTAAAATCTTAATACCATAATTCCTAACTATTAAAGGCTACCCATGTGAAGAACATTATCCGCCTATCCATGTCCGTTCTTTTATTAAAATTCAGACTACCGCAATTTTCTCTTTTTTTCTGTTATAAATTGCTGCTGTGTACAGCTATAAATAGCAACAGGTGCAATAATTCTTCGTGGTCTTAACGTTGATTAAGTCGATGGTGTTTGACGTTTATGGGCATTAAATCGATTATGTTGGGCGTTTCCGTGATTATGATCTAATACGCATTTCTCACTGAAACAATGCGAATAAATGATTCGCCTTTGAATCTCGTTTTATAATGTTGATTCACAAAAGAATTAGGAAGACTTAGAATTGAACAGAACTTAAAAATTATACCTTCTCGAGTGCAACGATATTAAATATATATGTACACTCCCGTCCATAAGTCATGGGCCACTTACTAATTTCAGCTTTACGTGTAAATTAAAATTATTAAATACCCAATATATTGAATCAAACGATTATTTACAGATCATTTACACTGAATACAATTTCTAAATGTTAAAATATATTGGAAATTATATATATCAAGTTTAAAATTTGCTCACTGATGTATGCGGTAGAAATTCGAAATAAGATTATTATTCTTAGAAAATAAATCACACAACATTTTTCTTACTAATTGCAAGAAACTAAAAATATAAAAAAATATTATATAGTAGTAACCCTCCAGGCATGGAGGCTTCTTTCAGTCTTCGTCCGGACAGTTCCACCAACAGAAATCTCATTCTCCTGGTATTTTACTTCACCTTCATCTTCGGAATCTGAAAGGATTCGCAGTCTCCTTCTTCCTCTACGTAAACGGAAAAATTCCTTTCCTTCATCTTCAGTCTCTGGTGTCTCGTTTCCCTTTATGCAGTTTGTCTCTACATATTCACTCTCGCAGTCTAATAATTCATCCTGATTCGATATCGGAGAAATCTTCACTTAAATTATTTATTTCTGCCAATAACTTAGTGCTTCGTGAAAGTCTTTCCATCCTTGACAAGCAGTTCTGTGGATAAAATTATTTGTAGGCGACATACAGGGTGTCACAGTTTTTTCTCATCAAACGTTGTGAGTATTTTCTATGGGTATAAATACTCTCTTACTCGAATACTTCCATGAAACGAAATTTCCACAACTTGAAGCTTTTAGCTCTTTCCTTGAGATTCGAGTTATCGAGGTTCGACTGTACACTAATTTTCCAAAAAACCCAATATTACACAATAGATATCTTAAGAGAGAATAGAGTAAACAAATTTATAAAATTAATTATCTGTATATGTTTAAAATCCAGATGTTTGAAAAATGAAAATAATTATACAAAAAAATCTGAAACAAGTCCTCTTGACCCCTTACTGCATGGTGTGCCATATGTGGCGCAAACCAAATTTTCATTAATCTTTTATGTAAAACATGCATCATAACCCTGCTGCGTCTTGTACCATATTTAGCATACTAGATGCAGTGCTATGATTTTCAAGCATAATTTGCCATGTGTGCTCGGACCAGTTCCGATTTTTTTTAGATTGCTGTATTAGCTTATGCATCAACCGCTTCATTCTGAAGATTATACGTTTTAAAAAGCCAAATAAAAATTATTATAGTAATTTACACAGTCTGCAGATTACACAAGAAAGTTTAGTTTGAACGTTCAGTCATTACTTTTATTATAAATTGCTATAAATTGCACAAACCGGTTTTCGTAACAAAATAAACGATCTAATACCGCCAACAAATTTTTCCAATATTTCTCCCATAAAGGATGCACCTTCTTCCATTTAATGCATTTTTTCACAACAAAAAGAATCATTCGGTAAGCGGTTGAACCCTTCATAGTTCTTCCGTTCACGACGCTTGCAATATCGGCCACTGGGCAAAGCAGTCGGGCCCTGAAACGAACAATCATCATCATCGCTCGCAGCCCGCCTTCCGAATCCCCGTGCAAACTACAGAAATGGGTGGAACTGGAACGAAACGAGGAAGTCCTGCCGACAGGCGAGGAAAGCGGGCGCAGGTGTCGATCGGTGCACCGCAAAAAGGGCACGAATTCGAAGAAACGGTTGCGTTTATCGATTCTCGTTAGCCGATTTCGTTCCACGGCTCGGGGGATCGATCGGCCGTTCGACGAATGTTTGCTCTCTTTTTTTTTTCGTCCGTTTTGCCTCGTGAAATCGTTGCGAGATCGTGGAACTTCACGATTTGACCGGAGCCCCGGGGCGATCGGCCCTCGTTGCTGAAACTTCGGTCACCGATCGTTCCCCTTTACACTTTTCTATCGTCGCCGCGTCGAAACTAGATCGCGTTGCGCAACCTCCCCCCTGGTTTCGTGATGGAAAAACGAGTCGGAGGCAGAGCCGTTCATTGTACCCTTTCATCGCTTCGGGGACGATCGAGGATCGATCCGAAGGAAGTCGTATCGCCCGACGCCGCTTCGTCCGTTTCTCCTTACGTAGAAGTAACTATAATGATTGCCGGTTCGCCAGCCGATTTACGGTCGCGACGCCCGGACGAGTCGCTTCGAAATTGGAGCCCTTTCGATCATAAACTGAAGGGACTTTCCGTTACCATGACTCGATGTTGTATTACCACAAACGCGTCATCGTTTACAACTAATGATACGTTATGTAAAGAGCTCGATATTCCTTCGGCCAAGCAGGAAGTCACCAGAGATGCAAGAAACTACTCGCAGAGACTACTTCAACATCCTAACAGGCTTGCCAAGCGACTACTTGAAGAAACATCGGACTCGCGTAGACTCAAACGTTTCAAACTATTAGATACAAAAAATAGATTCTAATGATCTGCAATATAGTTATGGTATAAACAGGCTGCAGAAGATATGAGACAATGGGCACAGTATCTAGTAGTTACATACGATTTGTTCTTCTATGTTATAACATTTGCTTATTGTTGTTTATAACAGATTGCAAATAAACGGGGAAATTATAAAACAATGACTCGATGTCACTTTGACTGCCACATTCTTCTTCTTCTTGTGCGTTTTACGTCGCATCGACAGTGAGGTCATTAGCGACGATGTAGCGTCTGGATAGACTTTTGGTGTACATGTTTGTTTCTTTGAGGTAGTGTATGGTATTTCTTACATGATCCACTTATCAACCATGGCTAAACCCACTGTACGAACTATGGCACTCTGGAAACACCATTTAGAATAAAGGAGAACGTTCAAAGAGCCAAGTTTTTCAAACACTCCTCTTCATTATTCTAATTAATAAATCCGTGATTTTGAAGTATTATTTACAATTATACACGGTACATCGATGTAACATTTTACAAAGTTACAAGCAGGAATGATTCACAGCATCCACAGGGTTCGCATCCTAGAAAACTTAACTTGTTCGCAACGCTACGACGCAAAAAGCAAAAGAATAATTCAAACTATCCTTGACATTTAGCTGAGTTACTGAGTTACCACTAGGCCAATCTTCCGTTTGCCGTTGCTGCAATAACTAATACTCGATCGTGAAAGATCGCAGCCACATTTTCACTCATCAGAAATTCTTGATAAACCAACTAACCCTGCATCTTTATTTCTAAACTGTTTAGTTTTATTACCTATAGGTTGGTAAAAATCCTGTACTATATCGTTGATTTTTCTTCTTTTGGTCGCAGTCCATAATTTGTTCCATTCTTCTCTTGCGGAAGCTTGGATTGTATTTATGAGGTCTTTGTACGGAATTTGTTTTTTGATTTCCATTGACGGCAGGGATATTGCTCTTTTTTTTGTTGTTGTTATTGATATACCTGCCTGAGCTATTCATAAGTATTTGTAAGTTGAATACCGTGTTTTTAACCTCGTGAAATTCCAAATACGGACACTCAGCAGTGGTCAGTGTTCCAAATTTGGGTACCTATTGCGTATTAGGTATAATTTACGTTTTTTAATGTTAGTTTAATATTGAAAATTGTTCCTAACGTCAGAAATATAAGACTGCTCTTAAATTGAGCGTAAATATATGGCTGAATATCCATAAACATCTTTTATTTCTGCGATTGATTTTGTAAGAATGACAGTCGAAAAACATAATGGTATTCCATATTTGGCTACTTTCCTCTACTGATTTCGATGACGGTGTCGATCATTTTATGTTACACTTATGGAGACACTCGTGCATGACAACCCGAATCTCCTTATTTACGTAAACGTTTGCATAACTTTACGCGAGAGAAAACTTTCGACAAACAAGATTCATCGAGTTCGGAAATTTCGAGCTCTTACAGCCAATTACGTTCACCTTGCCCGTGTTTGTCTTAATCAACGAGATGTATTTTTACTCGACTTTCGGTGACGTAACAATTTTTACTGCCGCGTCACCCATACTTGGGTGACACGTGTATCCCGGTGTAAATCATATTATTGAGTTGACCACGAACGGTGCCAGCGTATATTTTTAACGAAGCTTAAGAAGGAAGAATATACGAATTATTATTACGAGGGAATGAAAGCAGTGTAACGTTAAATGTTTTATTTATGTTACAAATCTAATATGATATAATACAATGCTTATAAAGAATATTTCCTTATTTTGGTTTGGTGTTCTAGATTATTGAATTAGTAGGACTGTGAATCATTTTACTGTATTCGCGCCAATAATTCTACATAGAATACGAAATCGTTTTTTTTTCAAACGCATTGTCTACATCACTATTATAAAAATTTGTATAAAAATGAAATACAAAATTTTTAGCGAGAAAATGAAACAGATCCGATGGTTTACAATACGAAAACTTAATCTTGAAGTCATTCGATTCGCCAACGTTTGCTCACAGAGATAGAGATCATGAAAATCTGAAATATTGATCCAAGGTATCTTTAAAATCAAATAACATTTTCCAATAAGACATTGTTTATTTGCAACATGACTCTAAGCAGAAACTTTTCTCAAAACTCAAAAAATTGTACACGCTTCCGAGCAACGTGATAGAATCTCCTGCTATCCCGCCTGTGATACACCCATTCTTTATTACTAGTCTGTGGATATTGACGCAATTTAACATACCTAAATACCTGAAAAAGGTACATTTAAAACCGGCAGAAAATAAAAGGTATATTTACTAAACATTTCCAAAACGAAATACAGTTCCGTCAGAGTTCCATTTCCATAACTGCACAATCATACAGAATATTGAACTCCAAAAATGCATAATTCCATAAACATCAGCGGTCTATTTATTACTATAACTGTCCCATTTTCTTCCCAGTTATTCTCATTAATATTTTATTGTGCCTAATTCATAAATGAAACTTATTCACATGTAACCACACCGTATACAAATCGCTATCATACGTAGAGCTTGGAATTTAACCCCCGCGGATACGGGAGTCCTACTGTCTCCATTACTTATGCATTCTAACTCAGCATCCTGCGTATGAGCAGCCACAATCCCCTTTTCCGTCAAAATTACACGTTCCATCGAACGCGGGGCGATCGTGTCCTCGTTCGTGTAAACGCGGCATTATTTCCCCGTGGAGTAAAGAATAATCTCGCATACATAAATGAATATATAACCGGCGCGTACGTGTTCACGTCAGTCGTTTGAACGGGCTGGAAGTGAAACGGGCACCGTAAACCGATCATAAGCGAGCCCGAAGAAATGCGCGAGGCGTCAGTCACTCGGATACGTACATGTATATTTGTTGGTCGAAAATTCAGCCGCACGAGAAGGCACGCGCAAAGTGTCAGAAAAAAAGGAGGAGCACGGAAGACGTGGACTGTAAAATGGGGTCAGAAGCATGAAAAGCGGTCTGAAAGTCCGGCAGGACGGGACTGGATTCAAATATCAAGCCGGATATCATCGTGGGCTCGGTAATTACCCGGCGCAACGTTTTCGACAGCGTTCCACGGTGAAGAGATAATTCAACGGGCCCTGCATCCGCGTCCGTGTTCTTTTCTTCAGAATGCCACGAAATCGCCCTCCAAATCCATCTCCCCCACCCTCGCCCCTCACTTTGGCACTGTTTGATCAGGCAAATTAGCGGGTTTCATCGTTAACGATGACGTGATCCCGATTTCGCGATCGACTCGCCTGTGACCGATATCATCTCTTCCGGGGTGTTAAGATTCGGAGATGGGCTTGACGCAGATGCGATCGGTCCATTACTTTTCGGATTAATGACTCTTATACGCGATACGGATCTCCGTTGGTTAGGTACCGTGTTCCGTGTCGCGGCTGTTTCCGTCAGCTTACGACCGGACAGCGTGCACCGCCGCTGACCCACGTGTTAAATCCTCAATCGAAATATTGGACACTCACTGAATTTTTCCAGAACAAGTTGGATTTCGATGGTTTCAAATTACATTGAAATGAAACTGTTTCGATACGCCCTTTCTTAATTAGGAATTTAACTCATTCGATGTTCAGGCTCCATGCCTTTTATTTGGGGCTCTGGACGAGATTCTTTTTTATATTATACCCCCCATGTACTTTAATATTTGTTAGTACAGACATTAGGTAAATTGTTATATTTGTAGAAGATAGCATGGAGAAGGAATCTCCATTGAGACAACGTCTTTATTGGTAAGATTTATCGATTTAATAATATTGCATGTAAAAATTCGGGGAAAACATGTCTCTCATCTCGAACTTTTACATGCAATAATATCTTTTACTAGAGTGAAACTGCAAATTCTGTTTTATCTGTATTCGTGGGCAAGGTCCATTGTATAAATATACAAAAATTCATGAAAATTGATTAACATTTTACCAGAAAAATTTGAAAAAGCATGTTAATTTTTCACATATTTTTTAAACAAATTACTTTTTCGGAAAATTAATTATACAGCTCAATTCAGCATTAAAAAATGGGCATATTGTACATTTTAACTTTTTTTTAGGATCAATCGTTTATGAGATATACCGTAAAATAGGTTTTTAGACCTCAATTTCAAGGGTTGTTTTCATCCCCTAGATATGGACGATTGCTGATATAAAAAAATATGGGTCAAACTTAAGATTGGCGATTGACACTTGGGTAATGTCCCTTGTGAGTTACACTCCCGTCCATAAGTCACCACAGACTTAAATTAGAGGTGATTTTATAGTGCGAAATGACCAATGTTATGAAATAAAGTTAGCACTTATTAATTGCTTATAATGCACAGAATATGTAATTCAAGTCATATGTTAAAGACCTTACCGAAAATAAATAATTGATCTTATATTTTCTTCTCATCAACGTATCCGCCGCGTTCGAATATGTCCGCTTGAACTAATATCGGCATTCTTTCGATTAACGGTTTCAGTATTTCGGAGCTAATTGTTTTTCAACCTTCTTCTAATTTCTTCCATAAATCTTCCTTTGACTTTGGGAAAAACTTCCAAAGCAAACGAAAAGTGTGTATAAAGTCTGATAGAGTTCAAGTTGTATTAGAAACACACTAACGCGTGCAGTCTTTTATTTTAAATATTTATTTAAATTATACGCGTGTGTTATTGATGTCATATTAGAAAAGAGGGTGATTCTACGTGAAGAAGTAAGTCGACATAATAAGTGAAGTCTTCAGGACAGCACAGGATAGTGATTCTACGTGAAAAATTAAGTCGACAATATGGAATAAAATTTGTTCGTATCAAGCTTGGTTTTTCATGTCTAACATTTTATTTTCCAATGAGTTAGGATACAGAACGGCAAAACGTAATAGGTGAAGTCTTCAGGACAGCACAGGATACTGCTTGGTCGGTTATTCATCGTCTATTTCGTAGCTGGCGACGTTAAGCGTGTTTCTTGACTCCATTTACGAAGAAACACGAGGCCTTTCTCGGCATCATTATTCCCGGTGCTATAACGTACACCGAACATGCTGAAAGGTTTTATGGACGTCATCTACGCCTCGAAGTGCTAAGAAGAGCTCCTTCATGGCGTGGTGGTTAAACATCTTGATATGACATTTATGCGGGAAGGCAAAGAATTTGAAATCTGCCGATTCGAAATTCTCTCCCGTCCTCGCATGCGCACGACATTCTACTCCAGGGAATTTGAAATGAAATTGGAGGAAATTATGGGGATAATTAAATTTATACGTCTGCATAGCTAATTTCCTGATGCTGGGCATGAAACGTGCGTGAAAATTTATGAAATATCATAGTAGAATATTACCTGTGTGGCAACACGGATCAACGTTATGTGAATGAAATTGATTGAGTGCTTGAAATGTAGTAGCTAACGACTATAATTTAAGTCTAACGTACTCGTCGACAATGCTTGGTCATTATTATAAATAATGGCTTCAAAGATTAAAATTTAAAAATGATTGGATCGACTTAATTTATTTTGTAAGCTGTAGATCTTGATGGAGTGTACGAAAATGGCCGTTACCACATCGCTGGGGAATTAATATTTTAGATAAAAAATAGAGACAAGATAAAAACGTGTAATTTATCTAAGAATTAATTTTCTTTCGAGACCCA
The DNA here is from genome assembly GCA_916610135.2 of Macropis europaea. Taxonomy (NCBI): domain Eukaryota; kingdom Metazoa; phylum Arthropoda; class Insecta; order Hymenoptera; family Melittidae; genus Macropis; species Macropis europaea. The sequence goes on along the minus strand of OU744344.1, from coordinate 10,883,485 downwards.
AGGAAGCAAGTGAAAAAATTCTGTTAATTTGCTTCTGAAGAAACAAAGTTTTCTTTGCACGTACAAAAGTTGAGATCTAGTGCCTCAGCAACTTGCGAAGTGTGTTTTTTTCGTGAGAAAATTATTTATGAGTCGTACGCTTCATAAACTCGACATTAATTGATTAATGCAACGAGAAAAATGTTAATGACTTTAAATGTACACGCTCCAGTTTCTTTGTCGAGTCGAGAACTGGTTAACTGGCAGAGGCAGGCACAGTCGTCGCAAAGAAATTTCATAAACCTCATCAACATCTGATGAGGTTGAACCATGTTTGACACAGTGAAATAATTGAAAGACTCAATTCAATCAGTAATACTATTCATCATCGGTTATAATAGATTGGAAAGGTATGAAGGTTAAGAAAGTGGGTTCCGCATGAACTATCAGCAATAAACTGTATTCAACGAATGAATGTCCGTTCTTCTTTGCGAAATAGATAAAATGACTGTCCGTTTCTTCATGGTATCGTTATGGAAGATGAAAAATAGACTTTGTTCAACAAGCTTCCAGGCAGATAATAATTAATTGCTGGTAGATGAACGGAATTCATGTGTGCAAGATTTGAATTGGGACCTGGACAGAAATAGTTTGCCTATAAAGGGTTACGAAGGTGTACTTTTTGTTTATATTTTCAGGCGTTACCTACATTATTTAGAATGATTAAAATAAGATGAATATCATCGATCAGCAAATTTTCAACAACGTAAATAACCAGAGAACGTTCTGACCATTATAACCAGCGAGATAGACGCACTATTAATAAGAATATGATCTTATTTAACCACATTACTTAATATATTATCATTATATGCTTAGAATTATAAAAATTCTATTGTGGCCCCCGGGGCAAACAGATAAAACTTGCGTGGCAGTCAACGTGTTAAATATGGTACAACACGCAGCAGGATTAACACGTTCGCCACCAGCGTCACATATGCGTGACGCGTCGATTCTGTTTTGAGAGCTCCACGTCACGCATGTGTGACAGAGATAATTGATAAAAATAAAGCATGGTCTGTGGTGGACGTTTTTCTCGAATCGACCATTGCATCGAACGTGTTAATGAGAGTTTTGACATTATAATGTGTCTGACCAGGTGTGGGAGTGTCCACTGTGGTAGTCAACGTGTTAAGATGCATATTTTACGTAAAAGATTCATGAAAATTTGGATTGTGCCACATATGGCATGCGATAGGGGGTTAAGAGCAAACCGCCACATGCGGAAATGCTTCTCAAAAGTAGCACAGTCTCTATGAACGTCACGAACCTAACCCGAAACTGATTTCTGCGCTTGGAGGACACTCGGGCGATACAACAATAAGATTGCCGACTTGGAGGACGGAACATAATTGTCGTCACGGAGCGGTACCACGAGCCTCGGCAAAGCCGGGCCGTGACAAACGCGCCGATCGCGATAAAACCCTCCAAAGATATAGAACGTTCCGCGAGCCGGGCATTCTTTTGATCCACCTAACGGTCGGCTAGAAACGCAGCTCCCGCAAAAATCGTTGCAGCACCAGACGCCGTTGCACGCATCCGGAGCATTAAATCTGTCGCCGCTCGGATTTTCTAATTGCGGGGCCTGAACCGGCGATTTTTTGCCGGCATCTTTGTCCGTTCCGGATTTGAGAAACCGCAGCTCTCCTTTGAATTCATCCGTCTGCCCCCGCCGCGTTTTTGCTCCCGCCGAACGGCACCGTTAGATTTTTAGCCGCTGCCTAACGTGTCTTGCGGAGGCTGACTCATTTCTCCACATTGTTCCGAGCGGAGCCGGAGTTAACAGCTTCAAACCGAGTGGCACAGTTTTTTTTAGGGCATTTTAACACGTTGATTATGTACCACAGTACCCCGCCACTCCATTATGGGCACCTAATGTTTTCTACAAATTTCAACGTCAGGAGTTTATTTATAGTTTTTGCTCGCATAAAATGTAACGATATGGTTATCAATGAAATGCTCGAAATCTCTCTTTTCTAATTTTATTAAAGCGACAGAACAATTTTGAATATTTTGTGTGACCCTCGCGGCTATCGATAGTGGCCTCAATTCATGAGGGCTTTTAATCGAGCAATGGCTTCTGCTATACAGAGCGTCTGGTTTATAATTATACACTTCGTTTTTTTTTTGAACCACTGAAGATACAAGAAAAAGGTTTACATAAAAGCTGCTTGGCTCGAAGAGGCGCATATGGTGCTATGAAAAACTTGTTGGTTATTTTATTATTTTATGAAATAATAAGGTCTTGTTCATCTTTTTTAACAAGTTGAGCGCAGCGGTGCCGGTGGTCTACGAATGAATTTTAATTTCATCGAATAACGTATTATCCCTATTAAATGTTGAGTAACATTTATGATATTATATTATGGTAATATAAAATAAGTGTATATCTTTATATTCGAATTACATAGATAAATATTTATATATTCGACTAAATATGCTCATAAAAAGCTACTTTCACGTGTCTGACTAGTTGCAGGATTTTCTACTGCGGTACTCTATGTATTAAAGGGAACCATACTGGTTTATTACAGCCGGTTTATGGTACATTATAAGACGATTTCAGTGAGCTAAATAATTGGCATATTTTATGGCACAGTTTTGGTATTATTATTATGCATTGAATAAAGCAGCAGGGTGCGAACTTAGCAACTGCATACGCAACTGTTTGCGTTTCTTATTCAAAACATCTATGGATACTTGCTCCTAGACTAAAATTCGCTCAGATTCTGAATAATATAATTTTCTTTTGCACGTTAGTGAATAATTATTGTTTGTGAGCTCCAAGTTTAAAACATGGGATTCATGCGTCTGGGGGACACCATGTATAAAAAAACATTAAATATAATAATTGTGTACTTATACGAGATTCTTTACAAAGCCTATTTTAATTTAACAAAGTTATAATCTACTTCTTATTACATACTTTATTTGTATTTACATTTCTTACTACTTGTGTAATGCTACACTGTACTAAAGTGTCTAATTATTCACATATAAATAAAAAACTGTATATATTTTCTCGTAAGTTTACACCAAGATCGACGATTTTTCGTTAAATAAAAAAATGCACAATAAGATTATTCAGCTGCCATGCAATTATTGACACGTTGACTGCCGTGAGGGTCACCCGTGAGCAGCACCAGCAATTTTGTTTCATTAAATAACTAATAATTCTTAAAACATTTCGGGATAACATTGTAATAATAGTACAAGATGGTACCTATGCGTTCAAAGAGGGAAATATTCTTTTCTTCCAGGGTTTATACTTAAAATAGGACATTTTATAGTGTCTGACTAGGCATGGCAGTGTTCACTGTGGCATTCAAGGTGTTGAATTTATTCCGTCTTACAGTTGTAACAGCGTTCGGAGCATGCAAACCGAGAAAATTTCGTGACCGGTCCTTTAAGTGATAAGAGAAATCGATTCGCCAGTCATTTCACTGTCCTTTGTTTTCTATAAACGGAAACTGATACGCGAGTATTGTCGGGCAAACGGTAGAAAGTTGTGTTACGAGGACGATGTAACCGTCGTTTACACGATTACTCACAAAGGAAAGGTAAAAGTTCGCGGACAGGTGGAATCGACCTGGAACGGTTGAACTGTTTGCACATTAAGTAGTTGCTAATCGGATAACCTGACGAATCAACGCGTTTCACTGTGCTTGACCTTGAATGTCCTTGACTTGTAGGTTATTAACCGTGTAACTGTGCAACGAGGTCATTCTTGTACCAGCCATTTCTTGTGTTATGTATCCTCGTGTTTTTCAGTGTATTGAACGTTTAAGGATTTATAAATTTTTATTAAGCGTTTTTGGAAATGTATAGTGAATGCTAGAAAGGAAATGTTAGGCTTCTTGAAGCTGTTCGGTGTAGTATAGATAGAGAAAATTAATTTATGAATTATCTCAATAATATGTGATGACTGAAAATGACGAATAAAAATTCTAACAATAAGTATTAGACATAATAATATATGACAAATTAAAATGATGCATATAAATTCAAAATATACTGCTGAAAACGATTAAAATTAAAATATTTACTGAACTAACAGTTCTTCGACAGAAAGCAGATTTTCTCTAAAGGATGAAAATCTGAAAAATCTCGCCTATTAGAAAACTATCAAGACTATATTATATTTGAAAAGTTTTTCGATATCATTAATAGTTTTGAAGCTTAAACCACGAATTCCAAAACGGTACAGGTGTACTTTTTTTAATGTTTCTATTTCACTCGTTGTCAGATCTGCCCAATAATATTCAAAACGTCACAAAAATTTACGTATAAATAATATTCACAAGTCAAATAAGAAAACTTAATGAAGAATTAACACTTCGACATTTCTCAGCTGAAAATGTCAAAATTTCGAAATTTTCATACAAAATGAACATAACTTCAAGTCCTACCCGCTTTCATGAATAATCTTAGTAACTTTCATCATTCCTCAGTGATTCTGTCAGATTTTATTAGGTACAGTAGAATCTCGATTATCCGAACGTGGGTCATCCAGAAATTAATCCTTTTACGTCAGTTACAAGCTAGAATTATCATCAGGAGCACTATTTAATTTCATACCATCCGACATTTTACATTCTAAAATAAAATAATCATTTTTATACGAAACATTACTAATTGCAGTTTGGATTATCGAATCTACCTACCATATATTTATTATGGTATACATGCTGAAATAAATAACGATTCGATCTAGCAATAAGTGTCACCCACACATGAGTAGCACAGCAGTCAAACTGTTAAAAAAGATAAACAAAAGAACAGTTTTCTCAAAATATTGATCAGCAGACTTCCGCTTCTATAATTCCCATCGTTAATCATACGTTCGGTGAAACTTCCGATGTCGCTCACGGAAGTGAAAAAAAAGCCTAAGCACCACCGGCTGCGCGGAACGTTTAATCGTTGATAAGTGTCTGGCGAGCGCACGATCTAATTTATTGCTACACGCGACGTTGTGTCGCGTGTTGCGAAGTTGTTCCGGTCCGGTCAGGTCAAAGGACTTCGGGACAAGGTGAAATCGAAGTCGACCGTGAAACACACGAGGAACGCCTTTCTCATCCTTTCAGCGCACGCACCCGACCGACCGTCGTTCGAAAGCCATCTCTTTTTCGAAACGATCGATCGGGCATCGATCAGAGGAGAAAACCCGAACGTTAATCTCTCATTGTATCTCGGGAACATTTGGACTGGTCCGAACGATACGTCGGCGTCGGGGCAACGAGCGAGCGGTTTGCCTTTCGTTCTTATTATTCCCTTTCCGATCGGAACTCGACGCCGGACCAGGAATTGGGAAATTTTTACGAGCGCCTTTATGTGCCGTAATAATACGTCTCCGTTCCGGGTATACAACTTCATTTCGATACGATGCGATTCCTCGATTGCTATTGCCTACCCCCGTCATCGCCATCTTTCTCTTCTCTGCTGCGCGGCGGCTTGTATCGTGCCTTTTTATTCTGCCCGATACGTAATTCTGCCGCAGAGAATATTTTTATATTTTTATTATATAATTTGTCGAATTGAGTAACTGTTGGGATTTTTTTAGCAAGGATTGTTTGTTTTGCTGTTTGATTGCCTTATTTTGTGATTGTCAGCTTTTTCTTCTCTGCACCGTGAGGGTTTATATTGGTCCTTTTTATTCGGCTCTGAGGAGGAGGAGAATTTCAACCAATTCTGTAATTTGTCAAATTGTGTAATTGTTGGGATTCTCACCAGAGATTGTTTATTTTGTTGTTTGATTATCTGTCTTCGAAATTGGTATCTTCTTTTTTGCTACGTCGCGGCTTGTATCGTGCCTTCTTATTCTGGCTGATACGTAATTCTGCTGAAGAGAATATTTTTATATTTTTATTACATAATTTGTCGAATTGAGTAATTGTTGGGATTGTCTATTTTGTTGTTTGATTATCTGTCTTCGTAATTGCCAGCTTTTTCTTCTTTACTTCGAATGGGTTTACATTGTTCCTTTTTATTCTGTTTAATACGTAATTTTGCCGAAGAGAATATTTTTAACCAATTATATAATTTGTCGAATTGAGTAATTGTTGGGATTTTCAGCAAAGGTTGTTTATGTTGTTGTTTGATTACCTATTTTCGTAATTGCAATCTTTCCCTTCTGAGCTTGGCGAGGGTGTATATTCTTCCTTTTTATTGAGTTGAGTCACGAATAACTTCCAACATATAATACAATTTCTATTTCTAAAAACTGAAATGGTTTGTCCAGGTTACAGATTGTTGCGGTGTATTACAAAGTAAGCATCTCTGTAACTTATTCATGCTGCCGAAGCAACAACAATCATCCTTGAATGAATATTTCAATATATTTAAAAAGGTAAATCGAAAGTTATGGATGACTCAACCCAATATTCTGCTGTTTCCAGTTTTACTCATAGAAATGTAGCACAACCTTGCTGATTCACTTTCGAGGTCGGATATTCTTACCAGACGCTGAAAGATTTAGCGTGCCATTAAATGTTGCATCTAAACGGTTAACAGGGAATTTAAAATAATACGTTCTCCGGTCTTTTTTGGTTCGAGTAGATTCATTATGATTTGCAATAGTTTCTATTCGTTACCTTTTAAGGTCATGCAGCAGGAAATGATAATTTATGGAAATTAGCAGTCGTATAAACATCCAGAATTTATTTCTTAAATCGCCGTTGCTTGCGATACTAATTGAAACCGTAATAACTAGTGGCTTTAGCTTCGGCAATGTCACAAAGTAATATCGCGTTTAATCGTTGAATATTATTTACGACGAAACTAGGGTTACTCGGGATTACTTTCTGTGCAACCTACTGAACTGAGAAAAATACTATCGTTCCAATTAATGTATGACACAAGAAACTCACGTCAAATTTTAAGATATCCTTTTTGTAGCAAACTGCTGCATAACGAACGCTTTCTAAACTACACGACTGTAAATAATATATGTTACAGCGCTATGATCTCCGCATTGAAATTACTTCTACGAAAACTGAAATTTCTATTCGGATTTTCCAGTTGTTGTTTATTCAATTGCATCTTTATACAAGGAGTTTCAGAAAACGAGACGGAAACTGACTATTATTGAAAGGGCGTCCATTTTTTAAAATTAGACACCAGGCAATAAAAACTTTACCTAATTTTCTTCGAAATAATGTTACCATTTAAATTGCATATAAAACATTTTTTGTATCATTGCAACTGAAGGAGATATTTAAGTAGCTACGTTTAGGTGGAACATCCTGTTTATGTATACACATCGCTCATTTGCTGCAACAATGGCATAAAACAAAAAGACCGATTTTAGTTAAGACCGTATCACTGCAATTCTATAAGGACATCTGTCCTCAAGAACCATCCTCTCGTGGTGAGTTTTGAAACTCAGTTATGTCGTTCTATTAGTAGGAACTACAAACAAAAACGGTCATTTTTATACCAATCGCGTAAAAATGGCAAATTTTTGTCGTGTCGTTGCAGCGAATGGGCGATATGTCTCTCTACATTTACCGGGAAGTGTGACTAACTGAAGCTGATGCTTTTACTATGCCATGCACATTTAACACGGACACACTACATATCCTTAACGCCTGCAACATCTGTTTCTACAACCTTTCACTACAAAGTGTAAGTCCCTCTGCCACGTAAATGGTAATTAATCCTTATTATCTTCTTGTCAAAGAATCATCGATTCCTCGTAAAATGCAGTTATCTCGCAAACTCCGCAAATTCTTCAACGTTCCCAGAATGTCCCTTCGGACCTTCCTGGAGGTCCTTTTGCAGCAAATCGTCCGAGCGTTCGTCGAAAACGATTAAGCAGCAACTTTCTAACAAGCCTGGACAACTTTGTGCGCGGAGGAAACAAAAGCGTCGGTATCAATCGGATTCCTTTATCTCCGTACAATCACCGCGATCTCAATAAATACCGTTACCTTATAGATCACGGGATCTATATCACCGGTTTGTCCGGCAGTTTTGCAACCGGTCCGCACGTCTCACTGATTTTAAAGGAGTTTTATCGCTTCATTCGCGCGTGTACGATTTTCTGTACATCGCCGCGTTCCTCGAGCAACAACCTGATCGCCCAGCAATTATTCCCGCAAAAAGAAGTATCGTTCGACAGCTTCCGTTTCGATCGATCCGTTGTGAAGTGCACCGCCATAAACGGCTGGCAATGCTGCCCGAGACACGCATTTGAAAATCAAACAATTTTCAGGAATAACTTTCCTTCGAACCGCGGCCGCGCTTTTTCGATCGGCTGTCGCCTAAGTTGCGCCGGTTCTGTACAAATATGGTCACTCCCGCTGCTGCAGGATACGAACGCCGGGCGCTAGGTTATATCAAAGCTTCCGCCACTTTTTAACAGTAACCGTACCAGGCCCGGTCAAATGACCGGTTTCAAAATTTTATTTAAAACTGTACATTCATTGTTATTCCTTTTGCTCATCTGACTTTATCTAAATTCTTATATTATTCGATTAATCAATTTATCAATTTTTGTTTTTTTTGCTACTTCTTTTACTGAGAAACATTCATCGCCTGGCTTGTTTAGGACCGATTACGATAAAAATAGGTGTATGTGAAGTGCCGGTACGGTTAGTGTTAAGGAATGTTCATCTCGTGTTTCGTTACTACTAAACAGTTATTATTAGACTGCGGATATTTATGCAAATACAGTAGAACCTCGATTATTCGAACACCTGACATCTGAAAATTGATTATCCTATGCCTGCTGGAAGCTGGAGTAATCACTAGTGATACTGTGTACCTAATTTCACAGCCGTGGATATTTTATATTGTAGAATAAAAATATAGTTACAATACCATCCATCCTGTTACTAATTACGGTTCGGATAATAGAGGTCCTACCGTATACACGTTTTGACATGGATATCTTTTATTTTACTGTAGTCGAAGAAGCAGAAATTCATCAAAACTGTAGTTTCTATTTTAAATGATGGAAACTCTATTTTTTATTTGACTTACTTTATACAATGTGCGTCTTTATTTCATTTTAATATGATAATTGTATAAAGATTCACAGTCTAGTTATTATACAGTGTGTTGATAAAGAGGTTCAGGACTTTTAGCTCAGATAGTACTCGTGAAATGGAACTACTTTAGTGTACCTTATTTTTTTATATGAAGAACTAATCATTCTTGGACCACTTTAGTGTACATACCTTATTTTTTTATATGAAGAACTAATCATTTTTGGACTACTTTACTGTGATACTTTTTTACGCAGAATGTCAAGAGAATTTGGTTTGTTTATAAAAAGTATACGTTCCTATTTTAAAAAACGGTGGGACTATAAAATGCACATGCATCTTTATACTCGCGAAAAAATATGGCCCTGGAAATATAGAGTGGCAGACGAAAGCATTCGTACAGTGAGGATATTCTAAAAGATATAATTGCAACTTGTTAAAATTACTTAGTCAATTACGGAATATAAACTTTACTTTTTTTATATATGTTTACGTTGAATATTACTTTAAATATCGTAGAAAATTCATTGAAATAAAGCTACTCATTTACAAGTTACAATTATCTCTTTTATAATATCCTCGCTGTACGAATACTTTCGTCCGCCACTGTAGTCCTCTTTGAACTATTCACCTTTTTGCTTTAACATTTTCGTTTAATTGCAATCATAAAAGAGGTATAACTTGTTTCAGTTGCTTGGTTCATCCTGTAGAAACTATTGACACCACATTATGTCTCCTCGAAATGATCCAACATTCGTCTGAAATATTTTTCGATATTCTTAACAGTTTCGAAGATATTCGCGTGCAAATAATAAAATCTGACACCCTGTAATAAAGCATTCTTCCATTATCCGAACACTTTGGTAAACGAGTACACGTATGCCTGCCGACCATCGTGTTTCGACATACTTGATTTCACAGTTAATCGCTGAAAGAGCGAAAAAGGTTGCAATTTTTTCAGTCGTCCCTCTTTTTGCGCGTACATGCCTCCGATTGTTCGCCGGCTCTCTCCATTTTCTCTCGTCGTCGTTCAAGGTGTCCGATTGCGTGAAAAAACTCTCACGGCTTATTCCGAGCGATCCTCGACGGATCTGACTTTGAAATCGCGACGCGTGTCAATGTCAACTCTCTGTCTAGCTCGCAGTCAGTGTCAGTGACGCAACGACGCTGCCAGCAAAGGCCACGTTGCTAATTACGTGTAAACCTTCTCCAGGAATGACCGTCGATTGTTGATAAACAACGGACGCATAATACGTTGTGCGAGATTTCTTGTCTTACGAGATATTCTTGCTGCAAATCTCTTGTCGTCGAGGCAGCTTTGCGAAAACAACAGTTCTCCGCCATTCCGGGGACCAGTCGCCAGCCTATGACAGAGAACTATTTTTCTCGCGAAGCTGCCTCGAAGACAAGAAATTTTCAACGCAGGAGTTCTATCAGTTTTTCTGGATGCGAATTGCAGGTAAAAAACTGAAGCAACAAGTGCAATTACAGATGGAAATGCGATGGTTTCAGTGAGGACAATTCTCGGTCCTAAGCTGGCGACTGGTCCCTAGCTTATGACAAAGATGAGCACCAGTTTACAATTTGCAACAAAAATGTCGCGTACGCTATGATAGTAGGTGCGTGTAAGAGTTTTACTAGTTTGTTATGCTGTGAATTCCGGGTAAAAAATTTAAGAAGTAAGTGTAATAACAGATGTTGATGTGATGGTTTCAGCTAAGGCAATTCTCGGTCATAAGCTGGCGACTGGTCCCTAGCTTATGACAAAAATGTCACTGTGTACTAGAGTTCTATCAGTTTTTCTTGATGCTAATTGCAAGTAAAAAATTGAAGTAGCAACTGCAATAACAGATGGCGATGTAATGGCTTCAGCGAAGACACCAGTTCTCTGTCATAGGGGACCAGTCTCCAGCTTATGACAAGAATGAGGACCAGTTTACAATTTGCAACAAAAATGTCGCGTACGTTATAATATTAGGCGTGTGCTAGAGTTCTATCAGTTTTTCTCGATGCGATTTGCAAGTCAGAAATTGAAGTAACAACTGCAAAAACAGATGGCGATGTAATGGCATCAGCGAGGGCAACAGTTCTCGGTCATAAGCTGGGCACCAGTCGCCAACTTACGACAAGGATGAGGACCGGTCTACAATTTTCAACAAAAATGTCTCATACACTGTAATATTAGGTGTGTGCAAGAGTTCAACCAGTTTTTCAAGATGCTAATTCCAGGTAAAAAATTTAAGAAGTGAGTGTAATAACAGACGGCGATGTGATGGCCAAATGCTTCGAGGACAGACCAAATGCTGATGCTCTTCTTCTGTCATCGTGGTTTTTGGACAGACCAATGCTTTGACGAATTGTCAAGCGGTCTACACTCAGTGAAACATGGCGTGATGCACGCATCGGCACCTAGATTTCATGAAACTGCATTAGTTTCAGTTTGCGTCCACACAATGGCAAAAGCAAACTATAATCAGCATCGACGCCACGTTCTACGTGTTGAAACTTGCATCAGAATCGGGCCTTGCTCACCAGCTAACGATTCCTGCATCGATGCAAGCGCTTCCAACTCCGATACCAACCTACACACATTGCAACCTCCATCATGAAACCTAGGAGTCGATGCATGCATCGCAACATGTTTCACCGTGTGTAGGCCGCTTAAGAGCATCTGGAGGATCAAGTGCTAACTCTTCGGAGTGTCCACAGGTGGTTTGCACGTTTTCAAACAGGGCACTTCAGTGTTGAAGATGAGTCGAGAGAAGGATATCAACTGGATAACCTGTCGAAAGATGATTTTGACGAGTATTACGAAAAATTGATCTATCGTCTGAAGAGATGCATCGAGAATGGCGGCGATTATGTTGGAAAGAGGTAAAAAATTATGCTTGTGAAGGGAAAACAATTAATCTGGTATCTACGTCATTGCTGGGAAATTAAACTGATTTTTGGACCTCCCCTCGTATATTACCTGGATTTTTGTTAATTAGGAGTATTGGTACCTCTATTTCTGCCATATTGTTTGTTCGTACATATGTTTATGTATAATTTAACTGATTCATATTTAATCTGTGGTCAAGATTTTTTTTTTAAAAAGTGCAGTTCGTCAGCTCTGTTTCGATATCTTGCCACACTAATTTAATTAATTTTCAGAAGTGTAACAGAAAGTAACATTCCACAGAGCATACTGTTAATAGAAAACTTTAAAAATTTGGTAAACTGGTTTCCATTTCGGCGTCAAGTCACAGGTAAAAATACAAACAAAATTGCTCAGACCGATAAAATGATAGATAGTTGCACAATTTTCTTCCTCCAGTCGATTATGAGACGCGTAGGTGTTCAAAGGAGACTGTGTCAGATTCTAATTTTACTTTACTGCACGTGCGTCGCACATTGAAGGCAACGAGTCACGTGACATACAAACAATTGAAGCATTCGATTAAAATTATTCTGTTTCGAAAATTACAGAAAGTCGACAAGATCTCCCGAGTATAGTATGATCGACAACTACTGGGCAGAGTTAGCCAGAGCGTTTTTAAATCATTTATTTATAAAGGTCGCATCAAACGGACGCTCACGCGATCACTTTATACACATTATACATCGTTTGTGAAGTAATTACATGCACATTGTTTAATATAATAGAAAGAATTGTATTTTATTATACAGGCCGATGCTTTTTAGGTATTGGACGACTAGACTAATATTTTTCTTCTCATTCAGGCATTCATTGAGATTTGTTGGAATGCTGTATGTTGTAAGTCAAAGGTTGAGGTTGAAGTGTCAGTCTAGAAGAATATAAGTAATTGTCATTGGTATGTTACGACAATACATATAATAACAACAAAATAATTATAAATCTCTTAAATATATAATTTAGAAATAGAGTGCAGTAAGTTAAAGTAAGTGAAGTTAGTAAGAATCTTTTAAACTTTTCCACAGCCTCTAATTGAAGTTATACAACAGAACACTAGAATTTGTAAATTTATAATATACTAGCATGCTCTGGATGCGGCTTCTCACGCGATTTTTCTGCGTATAGAATTCGAAATATTATGTTCTTTTTCCCTGTATCTTATAGTCAGAATTCTCTTTCGAGCGTGCGGACGTCGAGCTCTGCCACCTAACGGCTGCGCGTGAACTATGCCCCTTCGAGAGCTCGTCGGCAAAAAATAATCCCATGATTTTTTATCTCGATATACCATTTATTTCGCAATAAAATATAGCTTATGACACTCAGGAAAATGTAATGAAGGTATTGTGAAAATTTGATAACAATCGGTTCAGTAGGTTTTCAGATTTTTGGGAACAAACGAACAAACTCTGTCTGCATATTATTTTTTTTCCTTATTTCTAGTGGGGTAATATAATATAATATTTCATTCGGATAAACCGGGGACCTTTGGAAAACTTTTGAGACTATCCCTATTTCATTTTCTTATTGCATAGTACGAATACTTCTATTTGTTTGTCCTACAAAATCATGATATAAATGAACGTAGATTAATACTTGGAACATTTCTAACGAAATATAAATAATTCTAATATATGGCGCAGAATAATTCATTTTATGAGTAACTGATGCATTTTTATCGAAATAACTGTCTTACATAAATATTTATTTAAAGTTATATGTAAGGTGTGTTAAGCTTTAAGTATTGCGCCATAATTCATTCCAGATTTTATCGCAATTAGATGCAAAATTCGCAAGTATTGCTCCACACGCAAAATCGTAGTAAAATCGCCGAGATACGACACCAGAAGTGTTAACGAGCTGAGATAAAGTGAGTATGAAAAAAGTGATTCAATTTAATAAACGAATAAATTAAGTTAGCAAAATAGTATGTGCCAGATTCGTGCAAGGTGCTATTTATAATGTAAAATAATTTTTAGGCAGCGTTTACGAATAAATATGACTTCTTAATGAGCACGTCGTATCAATCTTAATCTGTTCTAATGACTGCTAATTTTTATAGCATTTTGAATAACAATGAAATTAAATTAGTAATATGGAATAATAAATGTCTCACGCAATTTTCACTCAGCAAGCATGAAAAATTGCAAATGTTTGCATACATCATGTATTTACATATTCCAAGCGATAAATAAGCTGTCATTCTGGTAATTATTTAGTCGATACTTTCACTGACAGGTAAGAAGTTGTTTGTTACTTGTATTTATCATTTCTTGTCGAAATAAAATTCTGCTTGGCACCACCAACGTTTTGCAAATATTTGCATACTTCATATATTTACATAGGCTCAGGAATAAATAAGTAGCCATTCGGATGATTATTTAACGGATAATTTCATTCATGAGTATGACGGTATTAGTCGTTTTTATTTATTATTATTTGCCGAAATAAATATTCTTCTTTAAAGCCGTAACACAAGGTTATGCATTTTTCTTCACTTTGATTTAATCCAGAGACCATAAAAAATTGTAAATTTGTACACTTCGTATTTAAACAATAAATAAGATGCCACTCAAGTAATTTTTTACCCGATAATTTCTCCGATGAACCAGAAGTTGTTGCTTCTATTTATTGTTTCTTGTCAAAATAAACTTCGCTTGGGCACCACCAATGTTATGCATTTCCTTCTTTTTTATTTAAACCAGTGAATATGATAAATTGAAAACATTTGTATACATCGCACATTTACATACTTTACGCAATAAATGAGTTATCATTCAGGTAATGTTTTAATCAATAACCTCACTGACGAGTAAGAAGTTCTTTGTTACTTTTATTTATTATTTCTCATCGAAGTAAAGTTCTCTTGAACATCACCAACGACATGCAATTCATTTTTCTTGATTTAATTCGGAGAGCATGAAAAATTGAAGACACACAGACAATTTTGTATTCAAGAATTTAATTTCACTGGCAAGAATGAAGATGCTTGTTATTTTTATTAATGATATCTCGTAGAAATAAAGTTCTCTTGGACATCACCAACGGCGCGCAATTTATTTTTCTTGATTTAATCCCGAGAGCATGAAAAATTGAAGCCACTGAAATCGAAGACACACAGGTAATTTTTCATTCAAGAATTTAATTTCACTGGCAAGAATGAAGATGCTTGTTATTTTTATTAACGATATCTCGTAGAAATAAAGCTCTCTTGGGCGTCACCAACGGTATGCAATTTCTTCTGCTTGATTTAATCCAGTGAGCACGAAAAATTACAAATACTCACGTACTTCGTACATTTACATGTTACAAGCCGTAAATACGTTGCCAACTGGGTAATCATTTACCCGATAATTTCACTGAGGAACAAGAGGTTGTTCACAATTTTTGTTTATCATTTATCGTCGAAATAAAATTCTCTTAGGCACCGCCAACGCTGTGCAATCTCTTTCTTCATGATTTAATCCGCCGCGTACGAAGCATTACAAATATTTACATGTTTCGAGCAGTGAATAAGTCGCCACCTGGGTAATCATTTACCCGATAATTTCACTGAGGAACAAGAAGTTGTTCGTTATTTTTATTTATTATATCGGTTAGGCACCACCAACGTTGCGAGGTTCCTTTCTTCTTGATTTAATGCACCGTCCCGGCCCACGGTCTCGATTCGTACACTTCGATTCTTTTATCTCACGGACATAATTTCAGTCCTTTGCGGCCAGTAATTACTAATTGCAAGAGTGTTTCGGCCTCGCCATGCATTTTCCCTCCCCGTCCCCTCTGACAACCGCTTTCATCCGAGTCGATTGTTCCTCTCTTGTCATTGTGCGAAGAAGCTGTTTTTCTCTTCCGCAGTGATACATATCGTTACTACGAGCTACCAGGCAGATTTCCGTGATCCTAATTGTCTTTGCTCTCATTACTCTTTGCGACAAAGTCATACCATATCCTACGCCTCCTGCCTGTACACTTATAACTAGACTGCGGATGTTTATGCAATTTAATATACTCGAATTGACGAATGGTGGACGTTTAATAACTTAGCAAAATGAAAATTGCATATTTTGTATATTTCAGGGAGTAAATACAGTTTTGTTGAAGTTTCATTTATTTAACCCTAGTGCGTTCTTCCGTTCGACTATACGCTCAAGGTTTTTGGATGAAAAATGTCCCGAATGTACGGAACTCATATTTTCAACTTTATAATACAGTAAGAGGACTAAGGGAACCTAGAAACAGCCAGTCGCATGTAGTATAATGTCGTCATTGCGAAAATTTTTAAAGTAAATGAAGACACGATGGGCCAAAAGAGACCCGAAGACCGCACTAGGGTTAACTGCATTAACACAGGAAATATGGAAACCTAAGAATCTATATTTGCATAAACATCCGCAGTCTACTTATAACTATCTGGCATTTAATATTGAAAACCAGCATAATCTCATTTATGAAACATACACAGCCACGAAAAGTATTAGGTTGTACCAAAAGTTCTTTTTTTTAATTCCCATGCTCGACAAATCTTCTCAGTCAGTATATTGCCTGTAAGTCTAAGGAATTTTGGAAAAATGGCATCGTGTGTTTTCCGGAGAGATGGAGGAAGGTGATAGAACAAAATGGATTGTACACAATTTAATAATGTCGTACGAACTACCAGGCAGATTTTCATGATGCTTATTGTCGTCTTCGCTCTCCTTATTCTTTGTGACTCTCGTTATTGTCGTCTGTCCTATGAGACTCATGCACAAACTTCATTTAGGGTTGCAGATCGAATGTACAGTTTTGCAGCGTCTTTTTGTAGCATGTAAACATCACACATTTTCTTTATAAAATTTTTCTTCTTGTTTATTTGATTATCGTTTTGTTTATTAAATAAGGTTGAACCTTATACTCATAGTGTGTGCTGATTTTTTTTTAGAAAAGTATACTGCTCTCAGCTCAATTGTCCTAACTATGATTTCGAAATATTCGAGGAAAATGAGGTTTTATCATTAAAAACCGTACGAAAAGCAGTTAAGTGTGTTGAATTTTTTGTGAATATTGTACATTTGCACTGATACAATTCTAATTGTTAAATCAATCCATGAAATTCGCTATAATTAAGTTACTTAATTTAATTTTTTCTTATCAAGGTTTGGAAGTGAATATAAACAATTTTTTATTACCGATTCAAAATAATTTATAAGAAATGTGAAATCCTGAACTCATTATTTAAGTTCGTAGTAATTCTTTAAAATGTCTACAACTATTTAGAAATGTCGCTAAAATTCCTAATGAAGACTCATGCAAATATATTAACACTTTGATGGCCGCTGTCACGTACACGTGATTTCTATTAACTTAAATCAAACACTTGTAGAATAAATACTTAAACATATCTATCAGTGATGACAAAGAAACATTCAGGTACTAATAAAGTGGAAATTATAGAATATTCAATATAAAGGGAATCATGTAAAATGTTTGGTCACTTGAGGATTCTTGCAAAACTGCTCAAAGATAATTAGTATTTGCAACATTTTTGCAGCCCCCAAAGTGTTAAAAAAAAATTGTAAAACAGCTTCCTTTTTCCACCATTCTTATTTCCTTCTGTATTCCTTAATCAAACAGCGAAAATTCATTCGCATCTAAAATTGTCAGATTTAAATCACATATAACAATCATCATTTGACTGAACATGGAAAACAAATTATCATAAATTTTGATAAAACAATCGCTACATGGAAATACCAACAATTATCTCAAACAATTTACAGTTGTAATTTATTTGTCCCAGGAGAATCAGTAGGTCTTAACGTTCCCAAAGGAAAAATAGAGAAAACCCTGCGCTTTCCTTCTGCCAATTTTCTTCATATCCGCTAGAAAACTATAAGTTAACCCAATTTCTCGAACAGCCCTGCAGTGACAGAGTTTAAAGAAGTGTAGCAATTTCTTCTGAATCTCGAACAGAACGGACGAGGAATATAAGGCGTCGCGGGGCGCAGCGTCGTCGGGTTAGGCTAGGATGCCGTTGCTCGTCGCGATGACAGCTTTCTCTGTCGCAGCACGTGTGTAATTAAAGGAACGTCGACCGGCTCAATTAAAAAATTATAAAACTGGCTGCAATTAAGCCACAGACCCGTTAACCTACTTGCGACTCAACAATTGTACGCGGGGCCCGTGGAATAACTCTAAAGCGGACCCAAACAAAATATCAATTCCGTTCAGCGAAATCGCTTCTCGTTTCTTTCTCCGCCTCTCTCTCCGCGGAGGAAGAAAAATCGCCGGGGAAACGCCGAGGTTCTCCGAGTTTTCTGCCATGCTCGCCCCGAGAGTTTGCTCCGAGCGGACGGGGGAAAAAATTTAACGAGAATCCAATTACTCGTTCGCGGTGTTTCTTCGTTTCGAATTAATAAAACGCCCGTTCTGGCGCCGCTCCGCTCGAGAAGTTCAAAGCTTTGACGCGTTCGCGGAATGTCGATGCATAAATAACTTTACGGCGCGTTACATGTTTATAACCGGCGTTAAACCGCTTCGGAATCGGCCATTCGATCTAGATGTCTCCGAAAGTTTCTCCTTGCACGCCTTGGACTCTGTAGCACTTCATACCGGGAGCATAAACGTATCAGCAGAACGGCTATGACATTTGAGCAATATTTACTGCTATTGGTTTTCCATCTGACTCACGGGACACTTTCAGCAAGTTCATGATTATGACTTTCTCATATTTAACATGTTTTTTCATCTCCTGCGCGTACAGGATGCTCCAGAGAATGGAACGTGTTTGAGGTTGAGTAAAACTGGGCTCTAAAAGAGGCTATCAGCATTATACAAAGTACAGGTCGAATATAAATCTTTTTATTGTTAACTGATCTATGAGAAGGCAGCTTCCAGAAACTGAAAATGAGATGGGGGATGTAATGGAAAAATATAGCACCATGTATCCAGACAATCGACAGCAGCTTCATAATTAAAGTGAATATACCATCAAACCTAACAAGAAAAGAATAAATGGAGATTCGCTGAATCCAACCAAAATGGATACTCCAATTTGTGATAAATGTAAATTGAAAATTAGGAAATTGGACACAGCATTGTATGAGTCGTATTTATAGTGATAGTCAAGAAGAAGTTCGAAATTTATAGTTTCTGTATAGACGTAAGTAGAAATTATTTAAAACAGTTATACACTAATCCTTGCTGTCCTAAGAATATTAGAAATCTGTTATTTCTTTTTCAAAAAGATTATCTTACTTAATAGAGTGATGTAAATGTAAGTTTAAGTAGTGACGTCAATCCAAATAATTTAGTGTAGTTGTTAATAACCATTATTGATGTGATTTTAAATTTACAATTAAGCAAACATTGGTCTTATGTCTAAAATTTTATTAAGACTTTTTAAAACGTCCTGTATATAGACTGGTGGCAAGCATGATGTAATAAAGTATTTTATTACAATGTCATAGAGTGTCACGCATTTTTAAAGAAATATAACAATAATTGAAAAAGAAATATCAATGCATTTCTATTGGTTATATTTTTCTTGACCTAATTATTTTATTATGTAAATAGGGTATTGTATACCTCAATCAATTAAAAAAAATCTTACAATAATGAATTAGTTTCCTTTATTATATTTACCTATGGAGAGTCTATTTTTCGTCGGCCTGTTCCTAATGGACCATCCTGCGTTGAAGTTCTGTAACAATAATAATAATTTACTTCATTACCATTGTTTGAGTAGAAATATAAAGAATAAAAGAATTTATGTTATCCACTTTTCAAGTGATTTGCCGTTTAGTATGGTCATATGAATTGCTGAGACAGAATTAGCTATAAAATCCTCTGCTAATTCCACTTTTAATATTACACAAACTATTTTAAAAATTGCAAGTTTCGACTTTCTATTTTGATTAGAGAGTGAACTTTAGATACTCAAAAGCTGCAAGTATAAATTAAATAAAAATGTTTAAAATACAAAGAATAACGCAAGAAATTTTTGTAGAAATTTAAAACAGTTGGACAGTGCAACAACCTAACCGTGTAAATGTCTAAAAAAAAATTAAATATACAAAATTGTTCCTCAAGAACTGGTGCTCCGTTATGACAAGTGCTTTAACCCTTTGATCTCCTTTCTCGAGTGTGACTCGACATCGATTTTGTTCACAGGTGCTCCTACGTCTAGTCACGCTCGACATCTTTAAATTGCCAGTTTAATTACGTATTACATTTCACAATATTTTCGTTTACCTAGATAAACAGTATTACATCTATATGACCCCTTTTTCTAACAAAAAAAGTCCGTGAAGCGTTCAGGTACATGATTGTTTGTACCCAATTGGTCCCTATCAGCCAACTGTCTTTCGAAATACATTTCAAGTAAAACACTTAAAATAATAGGGAGTTACCGAAAGGAAAATTAAAAAAAAATTAGGAGTCCAAAGGGTTAAGACGAGTTAATGCGGAGAGTGGCGTGAAACGAGCAACATGTGTAATCGCATCGACTAAAGACAAATCCGCGAGTAATTGGCCAGCAAACTGTTGTCTTCGCGGCAGGATCGAGGCTATTGAATTTAAAGGGAGCAATTCAGCTGATTCAGGGAGCTCGTAAAACGGTCGATCAAACGGGTAGGACGTCATAAGAAAAACTCGCGATACCATGGCAGCCAGGTAAAAACGCGTATCCGCCACAACGTACACACTCGTTATTAGCAGCCAATAACACACTTCTCCGTTTTACGATATCGAAATGCAGCACCCACGCTCCCCGTTCCTAGACTTTCGTCTCGAAAAGGTATTCGCGATTGAAACGGTCGAACGTCGTTGCATATCATGTAACGTTATTGCATGATTAAACCTCTTTTCGCCTGTCGAAAGCGCGAAACGGCGATTCCGTATTGTCGAAGACTAGGTTATTGCCTGGTAACTAAATCTCGTGGGAATAGCCAGAGAGTGTCCTTTTTCTGAACGGAATCGGCTGAAGGGAATTTAATTTTCTCATGTGGGTCTACGAAGGAGATTTATATGGACGCTTCATCTTCTTCAACTCGGCACGAGCAGCATGATGTAAAAATACGGTAGAACCACGATTATCTGAACACTGGTCATCCGGAAATTAGTCATTCTATGTCGGTTACAAACTGGAAATATTATTAATAACACTGTGCACTTAATTTTGAAGTAGTCTGTATTTAATATTCTAAAATAAATGTACCATTTTTATGCAGAATATAGTTGGAATGTGAGTTATACTGTTACGAATTGTAGTTCGGATAATCGAGGTCCTACTGTGTTGCGAAAGTTTGTTATTTTTCTTGTTCGAGTGCCGCAGTGAAAACAGCCATACCCAGCCAGACACGATACAATTCACTATATAACATTTGTGTGAAATATTATTCGATATCTGATTTAGTTAAAATATATCGAAGTGTACCTTTTTATAATAGATATCTCACTCTCTATATTAATGTTACTCAATATTATAAAACACTGACAAGATTACCCGACATCAAGTAATTCTAAAATTCGTTTGTTTATTACAATGAATATACATTGCAGCGATATTTCACTTTAACTCTCATCAGTATTTTACAATATCGAGTAATATATTTATCATGGAATTGTATACTATTCGATAAAAGTGAGAACAGATACGAGCTGGGATGATTTGTTTCTATATAAATTATAAATTAAAAATATAATTTATGATATCTTGATAGACCATAAGAAGCTTCTAAATTTATATTAAAACAGTCTATTCCATTTCTCATACATGTTTATATCTTACTGAAGATGTCACAACACTCGTTGTCTCTGAACCCCTTGATCCACAATCTTTCTAACGATTTCGTGCGATAAAGTTTATTATTTCAGCTCTCGAGTGGCCTGAAGAATGACAAATTTCTATTATAATTTACTTTTATCCCTTTGACTGCTATCGTCGCTTATACATGCTTCTCAAAATCGCTCACCTTCCAAATATTTCGCAATCTGAGGATATGCAACCCTCTGAAGCCAAGAGTACTGCTATACTACAGACTCTTAAAGAATTATTACTCAAATAGGAGAATTATTTGTAACATGTACATCACATCCCTCAAGAGCTTCACCTCTCGCGATACAGATTATGGTCTGCATGTTACAAATAGCAGCCACTCAAAAATAAATTCTTAAAAATTGAGTATTACAACACTCTTGACTTCCAGAGTACTATCTAAAACAATCTCTACATGCTGATAAATATTCTTCCTGTGTTTTGTCCTCAGAGCAATAGAATGATAAACTTCAGTGCAGATAGCTATTGAAAAAATCGCAAGGGAAGGGTTTAACCGCCTGGGTTGGAATTGAACCGACGACTACGTGGGCCATAAGCGTCTATCTCATACGCAAAACCGTTATCAAAGTGAAAAGGTCAGACCACCAGTGGGACACGTGCAATTCACTTTTAGCCTGAAGCAGCCATCACGTGTGAGAGACGTTATTCCAATCCAACTGATTAAAGGCTCAATACGCTATGAACTATTGCCACCTGGCGTCACAGTCACAGCTGAGAAGCATAGCGATCACCTGAACAGACTCAATGAAAAAGTTAAAGAAAAACGTCCAGGACAGGCTAATAGGAAGGGAGTTGTACTCCGCTATGACGGCGTCCGACCCCATGCATCGTTAAGAAGTCAGCAGAAGTTGAGTGCACTAGGACGGGAAGTAATAAGTCATCCCCCATGCAGGCCTGACCTTGCACCGTCTGATTACCACCTGCTTAGATCGTTACGAACCTTCTTGTCAGGAGAAAAATTCAGTGATGTACAAGTTGTAGAGGCGCTGGAAGAATGTTTTAATAGTTAAGGGATGTTATCATCCCCTAAAACTGAATCTGAGCCGCAGGACGTCGACCAACCCTTGGATCAAACTCTTTTAAAACGCGGTTAAATTAAAAAAGGAGGAGAATTTTTGGGTTGCCGAGGTTCTCTCGTTAACAGAATCGTTGAGAAGGAAACGGATGCTCGGCCCAGTTCCTACACGGCACACGCACGTGAACGCGCTGAAACACTTCGCGATCGCCACGCTACACTTACGAAATCGGCAGCATTGTATGCGCTAAAGCGAACAAAAAACCAGGTTCTGGCCTGATATGATACGGATGCGTGATGCGACCGTGACGGACACGTTGCCTACCCGTATGCAGATTATTCCTGATAAACCAAGCGTTTTCTGTTTTCTGCCAACTTCTTCTCCCGCGGCGAACAAAGCTTCTGGCTTGGAACAATGCTCGCTCGTTTCTCGGCCGAGCACTTGACTTTAACCCCTTGACGCGTGTACGATTTCTTCTTCTTCTTTCTTCCTTCTTCCTGGACCAGGGTCTGTTGCCTTCGGCAGCCTCCTCGGTTCATTCCACGTCTAAGTTGGCACTTCATCTTTTTTTGTGGTTTATCAGCACTTCTGTTTCCAGCTGGTGACTTACAGTGGCTCATGAAATTATTCACGTGAATATATTATTTCTACATTTTTCTAACTGGCACCTTTTCAGGGCATTGTTATCTGAAGCAACGATATGGTATTTCTAGTAAATAATATTTCAAGTATGCTTGAAGCGTTTGCCTGTGGAACAGCATAATGTGCATAACAGAGGATTTTGATTTCTTCGTTATCCATTTTATGTCCTTTCCACCTTCTTATGTTCATAATAACCTCGTCCATAACTATGGTGAATAGTAAGGAGCTTAGAGAATCGCCTTGCCTAATACCGCTGTCAACTGGTATGGGATTAGTTAGCTTGCGTCCCACTCGAGCTTGTACGTACAATTTAATCCAGATTACTTTTGCATATGGATACGATTCAATTTTCTTGCGCCTGTCGGTATAGTGGTTGAAAGGAAAACGTGTTTCAGTTTTTAAACGAAGTATCATAATAAAATGAAAAGTATGTTTTTGCATATAGCTTTGGTTTATTACAAAGCACTATAGAAGCTGGAAATTCAAGAGGAAAAGAAAGAAAATTAAAAAAAATAGAGGATAATAGTTTTGAATAGTATCTGACATTTTTTACAGTGCCAGACATTACTATACTATAGGTCACAATAAAATACACTAAAAATACTGTTTCCTCTAATGCAACCGATCCTGTTTATAATTATCAAATTTTCGTTAGCGAAATCTAGTAACTCGAACGTCACGACGAATGCAGCTCGTCATTCTACACGTTGTCTTTAGGTTACTATGACGTGTCAGACTTGTCCTTTGAGTTCAAGGCGTTATTCGATCATTTCTGTTTCCGTTCGTCCAGCGATTTTCACCATAAATCTCAGAAGAACGCAGGGAATACGGGTCGTACACCGATCTGATTTATTATCAGGTTCAATCTGTCGAAATTGCTAATAATCATCAGTAAACTTCCGATTTATATGCGAACATATAGTTTCAGACTTCAACGTTTTTGATTTTTATGTAGCTGATGAAATGCAACTATGGCAGAACTGCATTGTGCGGTTTAAATGTTTGGAAGTACATTTCTTATTTCACTCGCTCTATAATTTGGATGCGATAAATTGCATAAAGATCCGCAGGCTGATCATTAGTAGTTAACCCATTCCCGCAATCGACGGCTGTAGTCGTCAGATTTTTGTTGATGTTCTGGCAAATAACGGCCATAGCTGTCATCTTGTAGCAACAAAGGAACATTTAAAAAAAAGTGTGTTTCTGAGGCCGCTCTAGAAACAAAAGTGTGCGTGTTTGGGTTAATGTGACTAAACTTGTTTCTTTGTGAATATATATATTTTGTCATACATAATTGTTTGCACGTATAAAAGTTGAAATTTTCGACTAAATTTTGTCTGTGGTATTATTTTCAAGGTTCCCACACTACCATATGTATGTCTATAGCCAAAACAGGCTTGCCAATGTGAAACGCTTTCCATTAGAATACATATAAAACACCATGATTATACTCTTACTGACAATCCTGAACACCCTGCCCACCGGGGAGTACACTCGTGATTTTCACCGAATGGGTTAAGCAGATTGAAATACCTTACCCAAAAATCGACAATCTTCATCCTCAAGACGGCAACGTTTCGACTCCGACATATATATATATATATATATATATATATATTCCAAAAAATGCCATTATTCCGTTCGTTCGCAGCGATTTCCACCGTAGATCTCCTGGAGAACACCGGGGGTACGCGTGCGGCGATCTGATTTATTGTTAAATTCAATCCGTCGGAGTGATCTAACGCGGTGCATTATGCATTCGCACGCAGTTTCGAGGATGATATCGTGAAATTGATCGAAAAATAGGCGAGGCATTCCGAGAGGCAGCGAGAGAGGCTCGCCGCGGGTCCCGTTAGGAAACGCAGCCAGATATGGGGAACGATTTGGCGAAACAGGGGAACAAGGCGCAGCCGGCATTATTCCCCGCGAGCTTCGTGTTACACATTTCAGGCAATGTTTCAATCCGAGGCGGCCTTATACTATCGCCATATTATCGCTATTTTAGCGTGGTTTTACGGCCGGTCGTGCGGGAATAGAACCGCCGCGCGAAACCCGAGAGGAGAAACACGAAATTTATCAGGAGGCGTGTGTACGTGTCCGAGGCCTGACGGGCTGCTTTGCATTCGATCCCGTTAAAAGACAACCCGGAGATCCTTTCGCTTCTGGACAAATTTAAATTGGACTGCGTGCGTATAAAGCTGAATCTATGGGGAGCCGCTCGTTCCCAAGGAATCTGTTAGGATTTCTCGATTCTAGAAAGTGGCCGGGACGCCGAGCCATAGATCTTATTGTTCCAGGAATACGTGTCTCTCCTTTCTGTTCGCCGATTTTTTTATTCGTCAACGTTAAAGCGGCTAACGTGACACTTCCCTCGGATACGTTTTCACGCTGGGCGAGTGAATTTAATTTGAATACTTCGAATAGCTCGTGTGTTATATTGCTTTTAACACGTCGAACGGCGCAGTGGAAACAGCCGTATCTGGTCGGACGCCGTGCGAGTTGCCGGCTTTAATGCTAACACTTAAACGGCTGGGAATGAATTTCCGTTTCGTAAGCTCGGTACTCATTCGCGGACGTAAAAATTCTGTTGCTTTAGTCAGTAATTTGCAAACAGTGTTCAAGGTAACAAACAACTGCACCGTAGAATCTACTATTTATCAGAGGATTTTTATTTCTTTTACTTTATGCACATATGTACAACTCTAATGAAAATATTTAGTTATTTAATCGTACGCTTGTGTTTCTATATTAATTATTGCAATGTTAAAATTATGCGAATTAACTGTTCTTTGGAAGCGAGCAATTCTTGAAAGAACGGCAGGAATGGTGGAAACGCTATACTTTGCGTTATTGGAATCTGACATGAATACCTTAATGATCAGAATTCGGATGTAGATGGAATTTAGCATACTTAAAAATAAAAAGTAGATTCAGTTTGAATATACGAATCGTTTATTATTGAAACGTCGTATGTCCATTTTTACAATTTTGGTAGCAGGCAATAGAGACTTTACCTAATTTTCTTTGAAACAATGTTTATTCGGTTTTTTCAATCGGAATCGATAGCAGATATCAAAGGACACTTTTGATGTTTTTTTGGGTCCCATAACCCGAAGTTTAGCTTGTCTGCAACAATCTAAACGCATAACTTAATTTTTGCAATATATGGACATACGCTCTTACAATAATAAACAGTTCAATTAGAGAAATATAGAATACAATTTTTAATTTAAAAAAGAGATAAACAAATTACTACTGAAGTCCTGCTTTCTTATTTGCTGACAGGAATATTTAAATATTCTTTCTGTATAATATAAATAAATAGTGATATATCACATATTTTTGAAATAACATTTCACTTTCTATATTTATTATTTTAATTGGAGAGATAATTGAAAATATTATTATTATTATATCAATCTCCTATAAACGATTCTTATGTTCCAAGTTATTGCTTTAAGAAGAAAAAATATTAAGAAATATTGTCACAAACATTTCAAAAGTGTTAATAGGAAAATTGTTGTACGTTCTGTTGAAATTACAGAATAATTAACGAAAGACAAGAATGTGTATTTACACTTAATCAACATAAATTATGAGTACAATTAATTTACTGTTCATTGAAATAGTTAATACCATTAATTTATTATTCATTGAAATAGTTAGTACCAGTAATTTACTATTCATTGATATAGTACGTACAATTAATTTACTATTCATTGAAATAGTTAGTACAATTAATTTAATAAATTTATTTAGTGATAACCTGCGGTTGATTACTAGGAAAAAAAACAAACATAATTGCACGAATAGCTAAAATAAAATAAATTCCTCACAGTAACACATACTGTATTATTTGGGTCACCGACGACCCATATATCAAATTTACTTGAATCAACTGTAATCCTCGTAGTATTTGAAATAACACGAACACCATGACAACAGTGTAGTCTAAAAAGGCAACCAAGAAAAGTGGAAACTGTTAGAACGACTATTCCCTGTTCGATGTTTCAAATAAACGAAAAAAAAGTTAGGAAATAATTTATTACTTGAAATTACTATTATTTCGAATATACGTAAAACATCGATTTGAAATGGTATTTTAAATCGTCGTTTCTTGTTTCCGTTTTCAACAAAAAGCCTGCCCGCGTCTGGTTGAATTCGTCTCGAGCGCAGACCGCAAATTTCCCAATCGATTACTCTAAAAGCGATGTTATCGCAACACCGGCAATTCCGCTCCGACACCGTCGAGAAAATCACCGATCTCCGCGGGTTCTCGGAAACGCCGCGATGATCCGCGGCGTTCCTGAAAAAGGGAAATCCGCCGCACTTCCAGGCGATCAGGATTTTTCACGACCGACTTCCTACGTGCGTACGAAGTGTCGGCCCCGAGTCGGCGCGAATTATCGGGATTACAAATTTCTCGGCCCATTACCGGAAAACCGACATTATCGGGCGATTCCAGTAATTTTCATCGGCCACCCCCGAGGATATCGTTACGAATTCCTCGGCAGACTTTATCCCCGAGCTTTCGAAGAATTTGCATCGCGTCCCGTTAGAGGACACCGATCCCAGATGCCGACATAGTGAAACGCCTACAACAAGACGCGGTAATCTCTCCTCGATGTACGCACGCTCGTCGTACAAGCTCTAGGAAGAGAGAGAGAGAGAGAGAGGGAGGGAGAGGGAGAGAATGAGAGAAGGACTACAGAGAGAGAGAGACGGATAGGGGAAAAATAATTTCCCGTACGAATATGGAAATGGTGGCGGATGAAATGCATCTGGCTTGCGTGAACGTGTGCATTCGTTGCACGTGGCGATGCACGCGCGGAGGAACAGAGTCATCGCACATGTTGATATTGCCTCACGTATCATGAACTTGATTGAAAGTTGTCAGGACGTGAAAATTCCTGATTTCACAAAATGTCAGACTGGTCAATATTCTTGCTCCCAGAGCTGGGTGCCTTTCAGCAATTATTGTGGAAAATCAGCCAAACGCTTGATAGAATGATTTTACTTCAACTCAAAATTTTTATTTGTTTTTTTTTTACACAAAGAAAGACTTTTTAATCTTGCTGTTTTTCCCGGGTCTATATGACCCGAAATGAAGATTACCGTTCCATAGGCACTACGCGTTTAAACATTTCTTTTTAATACTCAATGTGTAGAAATAAACTTTTTCTAAAAATAATTTATTCTTAAGAAATACGAAATACGAAAGAAGCAAATGCAAAATTTAAATACATTTAATATTAGAAAGAGATATTTAAGAACATAGTACCCATGGAAACGTTATCTTCATTTAGATTCATATAGACCCGAGGAGAATTGCAGGGTTAAACAAAGAAACAATGTTGTTGCGTCGTTGTTCTATCGTCATCATCGAAAGTTCCCATCAGACAAGCAATAATGGTCTCATAAAAGGTTCTTTTTTCTTCTGGAATGTAATGGAGGATTCTTTGTACATCATCAGTTTCTGTTACGTTAACGCTATTCATTCCAGAGAAAGTTTTATCCTCAGCTCCTTCAACTCTGAACAGGGCTAGGCATCAACAGTTGCGAAAACGCGTAACCTGACTTTCCCCAAAATATGGACGTACGCCTCTTCAATAATAAACGATTCAATTGTTCCACATCAACGGAGTTGTTTTTTTATGTCTCTCAAAATTCCATTCCTGGGGAAATTAAGTCTGAGCTGTCGCACACACTACTGTGATCCGGGAAGGCATAAGAGAATCAACAGCCGTGTGAGGAATGTTGATTCGTCATGACAGGACGCGGAAAGGGTGGTAAAGGATCGTGAAAGGGAGGAGCAAAGAGGCACAGGAAGGTGTTGCGAGATGTTCAAGGTGTCTACGACATTGCCATGTAACCATTCCAGACACCAGGTCCATGTAAAATTTGACATTTGATCCCGAGGAAGTATTAAAAAATTGAAAACTTTAGGTTTGTATAAACTTGAACAATTTGCTCCAAGAATTGATTAAAAGCTCAGGACACCGGGTCCATATAAACTTGAACACTTGTCTCCAACAATGTTAAAAATTTAGGACTCCAGGTCCACATACACTTCAACAGTTAGTTCTAAGGATTCATTAAAAAAATCAAACTTCAAGTCGATATAAAATTAGATATTTGCTCCCAAGAATTTATTAAAAAATTCCAAACACTTCTACAACCTACGTCAATTACCAGTTAAAGTAATTACGATTTAGTACCGTAATTCCGGAGATTATTTTTCCTAAAACTTCTTTTTGTGTCAATTTATGGTATCGTGGCACGCGCCTATCCTCCACTGGACCCTTCACTTCCAGACAGACCAAGCTCTCGAAGAAGAAAAACTTCACCTGGTGTCTGCATTGTTGCTGCGAAATGAAACTTTTGATCTTTAGACCGCCCCTCGTGCGCAAAATGACTGTAAAATATCACGTGCGCGCGTTCGTGAGCATGTAGCTGCGGTGAAGTGCGTGGTACGGTGTCTGTCGAGTATTTAGTTGTGGGTACAAAGCTCCTCGAGCTGCTATATGATCGAAGGATAAATCGCGTGGACGGTACGACCACCGAAGTGAACGCGAGTAATGCTCGAGGAATCGTGAGCGTGTAGTGACGTAGGATCATTTATCTGGAGGACACGGTTTGCCGAGCGCGGCGAGGGGATGCTCGATAAACTGCGTTATTTATTGCACTCCTAAAGCGCAACCCACCGGATTGTTTTTTTTTTCTTGCACGAGCTCAGCTCTGTACACGGAGAAAAACTGTTTCGCCGAGCGGATATGATTTATGGGAAACGAAGCTCGCGCGCGATATTTCCTTCGCGATCGGTTTCGGGGCAACGTGTTGAAACGTTCCGTGACTGTACATTCTTTTCCGCGTGACCGAAGGACGCCGGAATTTTTGTCTTTGAATAGGTGTTTTGGTGATCGATGGCCGGATCGCATACTGTAATCGTGCGGTTTCATATTGCGGGGGCAGCGAAATTGCAGATCTCAAGGTCGAAGCTTTTTAACAGCTTGTCGACCCTGCAGCGTGAAACTAAATGGTAGCAGTGGTTGCGGGTGATGCCAAAGCAGAGGAAACTTTTTGTTCATTTCTTATTACTGGACTGCGGATGTCTATGCAGTTTAACGCATCGAAACACGTACGCTAGGGCCTCGATTGTCCGAACTGTAATTCGTGGCAATCCGTGAAAACGTTAAGTTTATTTTGAAATGTAAAATACAGAGTGGTGCAAAATTAAGTGCGCAGTGTCATTAATGAAATTTCTAGTTTGTAACTGGCATGGGATGACTAGCTTCTAGTTATTAATGTTCGGATAATCGACGTTCTACTGTGAAAGAAGTACTTTGAATAACACAAAGAAAATAGAAAGCGTATTTTTTGAACATTTAAAGGCTATAATACAGCTGGGTGGATGTTTCGCTTCTTTAACTACACTAACAGCAAAAATATTCAGGTGTGAAAATATATATTTGCATAAGCATCTGCAGTCTGCTCATTACGATGTTAATTTTAATCAATGTACACTGCCGTGTATACGGTGACCCACGAAATTGATCAAATACTTCCATAATTACTTTCCTATCTTAATTAAAATTCGGCTGTTTTATGAGTAATAAGTTATTACAAATTCTTCAGACGTATTTGAAGTGCACTACATTACAGATACTATAATATTAACCTTCAAATAATAAAGTCTCGAAAAAGTGTTAAATAAAAAAAGTCGAAATAACGTAAGCTGTCTTTTTGTAAGTGCAATGATGCGCCTAAAAAATTCAAATAGATTTTGTTTTTAATGGTAATGCTTATCTTTTTACGTGGATCGATTTTTCGGAACATTTTGCATAAAAAACTATTAGGGTACAATGTTAAAAAAATCGATACTCTGAGAGATATTTCAAGTTTTTTAATGTGAAGTATGTCTTATGTAATCATAGACCAGGTGGTCTAACGACATTGATAGGATATGATTTTTCATTAATTTCCATAGCGAAGTTCGGCAAGTGTCGTACAATTAGTAAGTATTAGAACGGCAGTGTATATTACGTTCTCTTATAACTTCCATTATTTGTCTTTTGACAACTCTAAATAAAACTTTGCTCTTGTGATACTTATAAATTCAATCATCAGTTTAGTTGTTAATATTATGAATTATTTGTAGATTTTTATATATTTTTACTTAGCATATTAGGTGTCAATAGCGAATGCAATGGCCTCGTCAATAAGGTGATCGTTTTAACCAACTCAGCTTAAATAAGGTTAAACGAATGAAATTTCCTAAAAATAAATTCGTGATTACAGTGACGAATTTTGTGCAATTTAACGTAAAATGATGCCTGGACGTTCGAAATTATCGGACACTCGATTATGTAATTATTCGAGTCGATCTGCCGGGGTAAGTGGGTTCGTAAAACGAAAGATAGCGAGATTAATGCCTTGCGTGTGTTCACGGCACAAGGACCGGCATTAATTCAAAGCGACCGGTGATCATGGTTGCGCGGCAGGTACCGAGACGCTTGGATAGCCGACGAAAGCATTTAAACTGCACTCAACTAATTTCTTGATATATTGCCACACGTTCGTTACGTTTACGCCTCCGAGAATCCGCCATTAACCCTGCGTAAACGTGTGAACTTTTTATACATTTCGTTATTAACGATTTCTTCCATTCGGTCGTCACGGGTTTTACGTTCCAGTGACCCACGGTGGACCTTAGGCCGTCTGCACTTGTTACTCATCACCGTGGCCCATAAGGAATATCAATTTTTTATTAATCCTGTTCTATCTCTTTCGACACGTTCTCTGCCACGCTATTGTTCACATGAGTATATTATTTCTACATTCTTCTAAAGAGTAATTTAGACATAAATTAAACATTCTTCTAAGTTTTGCCACCTTTTCAGGACATTGTTATCTGAAGCAACGATATGGTATCTCTAATACATAATATTTCAAATACGCTTGAAAAATGTACGGTTGATTGGTGGCATTAAAATTAACACGTGGACTGCCACAGTGAAAACAGCCATCGCTGGTCAGACACAGTATAAATTTCTCTTTTCTATATAAATCGTGCAGGAAGGAAATGTTTAAGTATTCAGAATTGCAGATGCGTACCTATATTTGCGTTGCAATTTTAAGTTTGCTCAGAATATAGTCAAAATCAATAGTTATTTAATTAAATAGAATTTGAGGGATTAATTAAATAGAAAAATAATTATGAAAATATTTGAAGAATTTCGTGAGTCACTGTAGACTAAAAACGACATTCAGTGTTACCCGGTTATAAGGAAGAGCATTCGGGACCGAGAAGTACCATATAATCGGGGTAGAGCAAGTTGTCATTGCCTTCTGTGCTCGAGAAAATGGCCAGCTATGCGGCAGACTGATAGAAAAAACTGAATTTATCTCTCAGGACGTAAAATATGTGTATACATATATACGACAGTCGAAAGCTCCTCTTATAATGAATACAATAGTACTTCGTACCCAATGCATGCCCAAACCTATGGACCCTAGGTCCTCAGTGATTTTCTTTTAACGCGTACAGGGATTCCTAGCATTGCAAAGGTTAAGAGCAATATCATCACGAAATATCTCATAACATTATTAACTGATACATTATTATCACGCCTGGCACATTTATCATAGCGTGAGACACCGATGACCCACGCAGCGTAACGATCTCCTTCCACCAGCAGTAGCGCCGTCCATTAGTGGCACAGAGCTATTGAATTCAATTTTAAAATTTCCTCGCTGATACTTTACAACTCATTATACAGTAGTTTGATAGGAATTTAACCACTGTGCAGCTGAAGTCTAACATAAAGTCGCTGCTATTTCCTGACAAATTTTTCATTCGAACAGTCTGTTAACCCTTTGAACTCCTTTATCGAAGGTGACTCGACATCGATTGTATTCACAGGTACTCCTATGTCGAGTCACACTCGATATTTTTAAATTGTCAGTTTAAATATGTATTATATCTTGCAATATACTTTTTTTACCTAGATAAGCAATATTACATGTAATGTGACCCTTTTTTGTAACAAAAAAAATCCTTGAAGCGTTCAGGTACGTGATTGTTTGTACCTAATTGGCTCCTATCAACCAACTGTCTTTCGAAGTACATTCCAAATAAAACGCTTAAAATACTAGGGAGTTATTGAAAAGAAAATTAAAAGACAAAGTAGGAGTTCAAAGGGTTGAAACTTCGTCAGCTCGTTCGTCGAATGTCTCTGAAAATTTCTCACTGGACTGGCTCGAGCACGACAAATTTATGCATCCCCGTGCGATGGAACGGCCGATAAAGGAAAAGTTGTAGCTGGAAGCGATTCGAAGGAAATCGCGAAAGCCGGGAAGCGTTCCGCGGTTCCTTCGGCTCAGGAAGCGGATATCGTTCGTGCGAGTTCGCGTTAATCGATAGCAAAACTCTCTCGACGTACCACTTCGCCGTGGTTAATCGGTATTCCAACAATTCCGGGGAAACGGGTTCCCCCGACCACCAGGGAAAACTATTATTAATACGAGCTCCACGGGAATTCGCGTGTGTTCTAACGGAAAATACGACCGCGTGGAAAAATCCATCTCGACGAAAGTGTGTAGCTATAATTCCAATGGCGCTACATTGAACATCGATTAGTGGATGTGTATAGTCGGTAGAAGAGTTATAGTCAGGCCATACGTTTCACAGGTTGTCAAACAAACGGGTGGTTTAACCCTCTGTAGACAATCTGGGTTGTTGATGGCATAAGCAAAACTCCTATTTTCCCGGACTTTATTTAGATGTTTATTTCTGTTAAAAAAGGTTTTAACACTTTGAGAGCTGCGTCACCCATATCTGGGTAACAGATAGAGTCAATCATTCTTTGCTTGATCACGTAAAATATTAAAGATACACCTAATCAGCTCTGATAGAAGCAGTAAAGATATGATGAATGTTACTGATATTATTGATTAAAAAAGGTAGAATTCAGGGTTATTTCATTTTGTATAAAAATTGAGGTAATTTGCCATTTTCAGCCCATGGAGCGTGGCACTCAAAGTGTTAAATGTTTATCGTAACGAACGATTGTATAATGTAGTAGAGACATTGATAAGTATCCCAGAATTTTTTCGAATTTTTTGAAAGTCAGGAATTGTACAATAATTAAGGTTGGACATAAACGATTATGTCAAGTATAATAATTGTACTTTTACAGTTGCTTGGGACCAATATTTTAGGTGCCGGAGCTACCCAGATTTTGACCATTTCCTACCACCCTCCTTTATTTATTGGCATGACAGTCTCCAGCTCACTCACAACCAATAACATTAAAAACAACGCAAAAATGTACATATAAATAATGTTCATAAGAAAACTTAGAAAGATTAATAGAGAATTAAAGAAGATATAAAAAAAAACTGTTTTTCTGGAAATGTTGGTTGGTTCATTGCTTCAATTACTACGAATCACTTTCGGTTGCACTTTCAATTTCTTGATGGCGTTCATCTAACTGATGTTCAATCATTTTCCACCGCAACAAGAAAATACGAATTTACGTGGCGGATCGATGATGCAGTTAAAGGCAACCGCGAAAATCCTCGGTTTACCTGTTGAATCTTACTAGATTGAGGAAATGCAGGTGTTATGGTAATGCAATGTGTATGTATGAACTATGTTATAATGTATTTGATGGGTAAATTGTTACCCAATCGCTGTTATTATCGTTCTCAATTCATGTCAGTAAATTGTGCCTATCATTATGGAATTGATATGCCAGTTCATCCACTTAGAGAAAGTTTCATTAAACTCGTATAAAATTCTGTTAGAGAAAACGTGATCCATTTGTTGCTACAAATTGGACAAATAGCGTGTAGAATAAATAATCTTAATTTTAATTTAATTTTCAGAGTGTAAACTGTTTTCAACATCTAAAAATGTTTCATTGAATTTTTGTTGATCAAGCATTTTTTTACTGATAAAATTGAAAAGTACAATATTTATATTTCAATCTACCTGAAAGAACCTACGACAATCAAATCTCATATTCTCAACGTTCGAAACAGTATCCTCCGTTTCACTTGCTTCGGAGAGTGCTCTCCTTTCGCGTGCTCGAGCATGTTGAATCCTACAAAAAATCCTCGGGCTGCTGATAAGTAACTGTACGTTTCGCAAGGGCATCCACTTTTCCTGCGGAACATCATCGCGAAATGCGAGCGGAGCATTGCAGCGGGCCGTGTGTACCGTTTCACGAAAATCAGCACGCATCGAACAATCTTCGGGATCGTTGTACGAGTCCGTTCGTCTTCGAGGTGGCCTACCGCAAACACGTTCGGTAGCTGCCGAAGTATCTGTTGCAAACTACCGGTGCAGCTGCACAGCCATGGCGCACCGAGCCCGATGGTACCGATATTTATACGTACATCTAGGTGCTCGTGTACTTGCCAGTTGCTTCACGCGATACCGTGCTAGATTTACCAGCAACCTCGTGCCCGGCCCGTTCAGCCGGCCAGCAATAAATATTGCTTTCTCGAGCGCGATCGAATGCACAGGGCGGGGCAACAGCGACGCTGGAACCCGACAAGGGCTGATCCTTCGTGTAAAAATCAATTACAAAATGTAGGATAATAGTGTAATAGTGAATGGCTACGTAGGAAACACCTGCTATCGTGCTCTACTCCGTGACCCATATCTGTACCCCAACTCCCACAATCACCTGGTACAGCGTTTGCTAAAGATAAATTGTCTTTTAACACCTTGACTGTCATGTTACCCATATGTGGGAGATACCTACGTTGAATAATTATTTATTTGATTATTTACAACATAACGAGTGTATCTAATAAAATCTAATAGAATCGGTGAGAAATGATGAAAGTTATTAATATTTTGACTGAGGATGTTTATGCGAATGTGTGCTTTTAGAGTTTCTTATTTCCTAAAGTTACTGCAGTTAAATAAATGAAACTTCAACATCACTGCATTTGCTCCTTGAAATGTTTAAAATATATCATTTTTATTTTGATAAATTATTAAATATCCATCATGCCTCAATTTGGATATATTAAATTGCATAAACATCTGCAGTCTGCTCATATTATTGATGGGAGTGGATAGAATTCTCTATAACGCCATGTGACTTGCAAGTTACTTATCTACCTATCTACATTTTTAAGTCTTATTTCATTTGTTTATCACTGTGTACAATTACATATATTTTATCAATGTACTCTCACCAAGCAGTCTGTTCGTTTATTATTATGTTTATATCCTACGAGCAATCGTTGTCGTTTACTGGATGTATAATTTTCGTGATACGCAACGAAATTCCGGTTATACAGGGTTAAATAAATTTATGATACTTTGTTCAATTAAAACGATAATATGCACGACTTTGTTCGTATAATTTTCAGTCAGACGTTCGGTATACGGATGGAAGAAAATTCAGGGGGCAATCTATTGCAATATAAAAGTGTTACATTTTATTTCATTGTCGTATGTGTTGAACAGTGCAATTAATTAACCGAGACGGTTAAGTTTGGAGAATGTTACCGAACGAGAGAAGTCGATTCGCTGCTAATTGGATTGGCGCTGCCGCGCGATGCATGTGCATTTAGCCGGTGCATGGTGATACGCGCTAATGCACCGATTCGCGCAAGACCTAGGTTTTTGTCTGCATACCTGGCAGGTACAAGATACTGACGTGTTCGATTCGATCCTAACTGCTCTCGCAGCACAACCAGATGAATAAATCGTTTCAGGGATAATTATTATTTGGCTTCCCGTGACGCTATCGTAACTCAATCGGTTGCAACATCCGCGCGACAAAAACAGGTACGCCGCGGATGAAAAACTTGTGTCGAGATTGTAGACAGCGGTGTTGCAAATATTTTTGCATATTCGCACGGTACAAAAAGTTTGTTCGCTTTTATGCGCAGCTCCATTTTGAATAAAATGATCGATCTTCATTCACCGATGCGATGCAACGAGGTATTTTTGCGCGAAATATTATCTGTTTCCGTGTGAGTTGTTGTGTTTTCGTCTTTTTGTTAATAAATATTTGTGAGAATTATGTAGCTTTACCGTAGGTTTTATTTGAGGGATACGAAAGAATTCTATATTTCTGTGGGAGATCTTCAGATTTTCCATAGCTCTGGATATTTGACATTTTTTCTGGAATTGTATGTTTTTATGTAAGGGGATCATATGGTCACCAGCTGACAAATCTGTTAACACTTTGACGGCTGCAAATATTTTGCGAAAATTAGTTGCCTTGTTCGTTTTTACAAAGCTTCTTTAGGTAACAAAACATTCTACGTTTTTCTTTTTATATTGATTATTTCTCAATATTAATTTCATAAGCACTTGGATATTTATTTTTGTTTCAGTGATTAGTAATCTCATTTATTTATTTTACATGCATATTGTTCAAGTGAATTAAGTCACGTATATGTGACAGTGGCCACTAAAGTATTAATTTTCTTGCCATTTGTCTGGGTTCCCAAAGAAAGTGGAAACCACAGTCCTCAACCAGTTTAAAAACCAAAACTAAAATTTGGTGGCATCTATGAGTATCTTGGAAAAATATAATATGACCCTAGGACGCTTAAGGTTTTAGAAGGTTTAAGGTCAGCTTAAGGGAGGGTCATTTAGTGTCCACATAAACGAACGTGCTAAAAATTTTATTTGTTCTGTTGGAAATATGTTTATTTATATAGTAAAGTAACATAAAATATTTAGGTACTTCTTATTGAAAAAATAAAATATCAAAAATATGAAACTTAAGGTTAGAACAAACAGACACTTGACACAAAACCAGACTATTCGCCTCCTACATCAATTCCTCTGTAAACAAAACTAAAGTTTCGAATTTTGTGGACATTTTTTGACCCTCCCTTAAGCATCCTAGGGTTAACATTAAATATAATTTTGTATTAAACGGAAGAACAATCTGAAACACAAGATGATAGTCACATCGATCCAAGCTCACAGTGACACTCTAACGGCGGGAACATACTAACTCAAAAATGTTTTGATCTATTATGAATGCTCTATCATACTTTTGAACGATGCACATTAAAATTCTAGAAATCTGCATACGTATCGCATGTCGGGGGCTGTTATCAGTTATTCTTATGTCCCACTTCATGACAAATTATGGCAATTATTTTTCATTCGAATACCCGAAACTCATGTGCGTCACAGCGCCGAGAATTATCAGCGATCGAAGAAAATTTATCTTTCTATTAAAACCACAACGTTTAAAACGTTTCCGCTATCTGTTCGCCGATGTTTCAAACGTCGCGGGTTATTTATTGCGACTCTGGCATTCAGACGGTTTCGCGTTATCTATCTCGACTCCGACGTCTGAAACATTTCGTATTATCTATTACAAGTCGAACAAGTTTCAAACGGTCCATTAGAAAAATCTACAGAACCAATGAAAGTATCGAGAGTGGAAATGATGGAAATCGCCATACCGAGCGACGGAAAATAATCGATTTCCCTCCTGACCAGAGATTGCCTCACTTTTCTGATTTCGATTGCATCTTGAGTCATGGACTCAACCAGAGACAGACTGAGGGCGTTTAGATTGCTATTAATTAGTATTAAAGTAAAAGACTGTCTCGTCCTGTGCTTTTCACTCCAATTAGAAGAATTCACGAGGACTCCTACAATATGTAGTACTGTGTGGATGAGTTGTAGACTTGGTTGAGTCCACGTCAATCAGAAATGGGTAGAACTTCTGCACACACTTGATGCCTAAACGCGTCATAGATGTAGTATGGAGTTTGCACTGTCTACATGTCCCTTGTACTCCAACACTGGATTACACAGAAAAGAAGAAGACAACTGATCGCAGTTGAGGACAGAAGACACTTGATCGTTCAAAGTTAAGCTACCCTTGCCACGCCTAGCCTCAAAATGGGTGATCGTTTTTAGCGTTTCCATGTTCTTAATACACCTAAATGTCCATAGGAGTCTGTTGGGTCTGTGGCGGTGGAATGACTTCCACACACAGATGTAACAATACAATAGTATAAATTCAACACTGGATTATATAGAAAAGAAGAAGACAACTGATCGCAGTTGAGGACAGAAGACACTTGATCGTTCAAAGTTAAGCTACCCTTGTCACGCCTAGCCTCAAAATGGGTGATCGTTTTCAGCGTTTCCATGTTCCGAACACACCTAAATGTCCATAGGAGTCTGTTGGGTCCGTGGCGGTGTAATGGCTTATACACACAGATGTAACAATACAATAGTATAAATTCAACACTGGATTATATAGAAAAGAAGAAGACAACTGATCGCAGTTGAGGACAGAAGACACTTGATCGTTCAAAGCTAAGCTACCCTAGCCACGCCTAGCCTCAAAATGGGTGATCGTTTTCAGCGTTTCCATGTTCTTAATACACCTAAATGTCTATAGGAGTCTGTTGGGTCCTTGGTGGCGGAATGATTTACGCACACAGACGTAATAATATAATAGTATAAATATACTATATAACGTTGGATGCAATGATACAGAGTACAAGTGGTGAAGGCGACAAGAGCGTGTGACAGAGTGTCCACCAGCTCGCCATGAGTTCGTGCATGCCTAAATCAGTGGATGATCACCTCCGGATGAAATGAAGATCGCTCGGGTGGTCCATTCGAATGGTTTCCCTAACAGAGTCTACGCAAGGGTTACGTTCAAAGAGTAAAAAGAAGGAAGCTGCCCGTCAACACGTTCTCACAGACGAGTTCAATGGTAATGTCGATCTGCAGCGTGAGATCGTCCATCGTGCGCGCGTTCCGTTCGACTCGGGGAGAGGAAAATTAGCAGGGCTTAGTGTAATAACCGTAATTATTATTAATATACCGTGCAACGTGCTCGAGCGAGTAGCGCGCGGCGACAGACGAGAGGTGCGTCCAGCACGAACAACGAATTAGGAAGGAACGCGAGGTTTTCAGAGAGACCGTGTGGCCTAGAAAAGCTGCTCGGACCGTACGCTACACGCGGGCCTAATTGCTAATTAGTAATTAGTAGGTAAGCACAGGCCGCCTCTGCAGCTCTGCTTCCCGCAACGAGCAACCTAAATCGCCGCGGGCCTCCGCTCCGAATTGAGAAACCCGCGTTTTCGGCCGGACATCCCTTTACGTAACCCGCCGACGTGTAATTATTCCGTTAATTCAGCGAAGGAATTTCGAGTAACTGAACCCGCGAGGCACGATCGTCATTCGGTGGAAACGGCCGAGCAGGATGAAGGGGGGAATTAGGTCGGATCATGCTTCTCCGGAATGCCGAGCGAGGCATATAACGTTCGGAACGGAGAACTTTCGAAGCACGGTAGAACCTCGATTATCCGGACACCGATCATCCGGAAATTAATTGTTCTATGTCAGTTACAAGCTGGAAATGTCGGTAATTGCACTGTGTAGTTAAACTTGTACAATTTTGTATTTTGTAGTCCAAAATACATTTATCGCTTTTGTGCGAAATTTAGTTGCAATGTGAGTCAAACTGTTTCGAATTATAGTTCGGATAATCGAGGTGCTACTGTGCTGTGTTCCTCGGTTGGTTGGAAGAGCATTTGGGACCGAGAACTTCCAACGAACCGAGGTAGAGCAAGTTGTCATCGCCCTTTTGAGTTATGTTCGTAAATATTGTGCTTGAGGAGGCGATGACAACTTGACATACCTCGGCTGGCTGGAAGTTTTCGGTCCCAAATGCTCTTCCAGCCAACCGTGGAACAGAGTAACGTCATTTGAAATGTTATTTTGGATAACGTACAGGATGGGTCAAATTAAGTGTTGCAGGCTGTTTCCTCCGAAACCACAGCGGATATCGACTCCTTTTTTTTTTAATTAAATGAGATAGGGGTTGATCATTTGGTGTGCAACAAATTTTTCTGAGGCGACTGCTACAGGGACAAAGGGGAGTCCCTTATTTTTTTTAATTGGAATGGTGTATTCATTTTTGGTTACTCGAATAGCCTTTATCGAGCTGAATAACATTTGCTAGAAGCACTTTTTTATTCTGACCACATAAAGAGTTATGACGAAAAATTCAATTCAATTTTAATTGTTAGAATTAAATTTTCATTACTTTACAAAAATTCGAGTATACGAAATGTTTTGCCTTCCTCTTATTTCGGTCAATTGACGCTCTGCAGTTTTATCTTATCTCGTGGTTATTTTAAATATAATTTTATTATATTATTGCAAGAAATAATTTGAAAGTATTCTTTGTATGACACGGACCAAGACAAAAATTTTACTGATTTTTATTAAAGATTAGTAAAATTAGTAAAAAATGTGTTCCGTCAATTGAACGGCCATTTTGATGCTAACAAAAATATATTTGCGAAGATTGGTTTATTTTATCGTTAAGTTGATCGAATGTTAGTTACATATCAAATCATACAAAAATTTCTGGATTTTCACCCTTCCTCTATTTTGATCTAATTTTACGGACTTTAATACTCACTTTAATTTGTTGTACAGTAAGAACTATATATTTGTTGTGGTTTGTAGAACATTTACATGTATAAATGGATAAATAATTGCAGACCGTACTGAATGCACCTAAGTTTTGAGAAGGATTGTATCTTTTTCGTCTTTAATAGGAAGTGAAACAATAGACTGAATTGACTGTGAGAAGAAAGAATGTCTGATACTTCTTTTTTACAACAGAAAGTTAGCCAAACAATATTTAAGGCGTACAAGAAACAGTACTTGTTATGCGGAAGAAAGCATGCTTCATTTAAATGAAACAGAGTTTAGAGATTACAAAGCAGTTTTAGTGCAGCCATTATCAAATCATACAATGCTGTAAAGGAATACTTCTTATGTACCAAGAAAATTGTGAGAGTATTGCAACATATACTCAGCTCTATTTATGGAAAAGAATATGAGAAATCGAAATGAACTCTATCAACAAATTTGATTCTTAGGCAGTGTGCCCAAAAAATAAACAAAAAACTGGGCAATTCTTTATATTAAAAGGAATCGAAAAGTTCTTTACGGTTTTGTAATTTGAGGCTTCGTTTTTTGAGATAGAAGCAATTAAAATATTTCCTTGGTTGCCAAAGATTTAAATCACGCTTTTAATTGCTTGTACCTAAAAAAACGGAATCTGAGATAGTAAACAAGTATTAAATCCAGGTACGATTCGGAATCCTCCTAGAATCACGTAATCAACATTAACCCTTCGAACTCCTAATTCTTTTTAATTCTCTTTTCAATAACTCCCTATTATTTTAAGCGTTCTATTTGAAATGACAGTTCTTCAAAAGACAGTTGGTTGATAGGAACCAATTAGGTACACACGATCATGCACCTAAACGCTTCAAGGACTTTTTTGTTACAAAAAGGGGTCATATAGATGTAATATTGTTTAGCCAGGTAAAAAAAATATTGCGAAATGTAATACATATTTAAACTGGCAATTTAAAAATGTCGAGTTTGACTGAACAAAGACGTCCAAAGGGTTAACATTCATAATTCAATAAACGAACATCCTACCGCTTCGAAAGCAACGATAAACGGGGACAAGTTGCTCCAGAATTTTACAGGACACGGATCTTCCGGTTCACCGTACACGAGGCAGTGTGTTTAATTCAAAAAAATGATCCGCCCGTGGCTACCTTATTACCGCATTTTTTGCACGTTCCGGGCGAAAGAGGCGTTCCGCCGAATAACGAAGGAGGAAAAAAAGGAACGATGACATAAAAGGTACAGCAAGACCGGGAGAGGACAATAAGAGGAGAATGAAAAGGGGACGAGAGAAGTGGAAGGCGGTACGCAGGATGCATTTAAAGGAAGGCTGAACATCCGTTCCTCTCCGCGTGGTCCCCGCGTGTCGCCGGGAGTAGAAGAATCCCCGTTCCCTCTTCAGCATACGAAATCCCGCTTCATCGCGGGGCTACGTGAAAGAACGCGTCTTCTTCACCCTCTGCGTCGTTCGAGCTTCCTTTTTTTGCTTTTCTTTCGTTATCTCTCCTCTTTTCGACTGCCGTGCACGTGACCGTGACCGTGTACGCGCCGTACCGTCCGGCCCGTCCATTCGGCACACCTTGATCCTCGCGCCGCGTCCGCTGATAAATTCAGCCTCATAACAATGATTTTTGGGAGCGAAATTCTGTACCGTTAACCCCTTCTCC
Source organism: Macropis europaea (assembly GCA_916610135.2). Taxonomy (NCBI): domain Eukaryota; kingdom Metazoa; phylum Arthropoda; class Insecta; order Hymenoptera; family Melittidae; genus Macropis; species Macropis europaea. The sequence goes on along the minus strand of OU744344.1, from coordinate 10,839,946 downwards.
GCCGGCTGATGAGTCAACCGGTCCCTCCGGGCGAGATAACGAATTTATGGCATCGTGGCCAGCTGCTCTCTCGCTTCGCCACGCTCCAGGAGTTACGATGTCAACTTCTCGGCCCGCGCGACGTCCCAATTTCTCGTCTTTCTTTACGCCACCGGAAGAACGTCTGATGGTTAGGAATTTAAGGCCCCCGTTCCGCGAAATCAACGGTCCCCGCGTGACTTTTTTCTGCGGTTTGCTGGAATTTCCCTGGAGGGTTAGTACTTGTGGTTCTTGTACGGTTAGGATGCTGGAGGCTGGACTGATAAGACCGGACGTCTTTATATAAATCTGATTGAAGTTTCATGGTCCAGACTCGGGTTATAGAGGGTTGTGCGGTTTCTTCGGTAGCTACATACAGGGTGAGTTACTTGAAAGTAGAACCTGAATCGTCTTCGCTGTTTTCGGTGCAATGGAATGATGTCTGAAGAAGATAATATTTGTCTCGCGTGGGCAAACATTATGGTAAGGAGGAACGTTCTTTTGGAGGTTTTATTTTTCAATGTTTCAAGGTCATGCTTCTTTTTAAAATTTTGTACAATGGTCAAGACATCGTGTATGAGCGAATACGCCGTTTTTACAGTCACAACACTGTATTTACTTCTTTTACGAATACGTATTTTGAGAAAGAGAAATATTCACCCATTTGATGATATAATTCTCATTTCAGTAATTTCTTATTTCATGTTCATACCATCAGACTAATGTTAATATTTTTTAAAATCTCACAGGCGCGAGTAGATATTTTATAACATTAAAATTGATACGTGGGTCACTGATATCCTAAGTGGCACTTAAGGTGTCAAATATTAGAAGCTCTATACATAACCGTCTGATAATTTGGTCTTCAGACCTCAAGACGTGATGCAGACAGACCTGACTACGTTCGCGAAGATTTGCTAACACATTTTTGTTGCTATACAACATTCTTTTCTCGCCAACCAAAAATTTCTTACACCTTCATAAATTGCCGTTTTATGTCTCAAGCTTGAATTATTCAGCAATAATAATAATAGTAATAATAACTTGCTGAAGAGATCATAAAATTATTGTTGATAAAATCGGGTTCTTTTAAGCTTGTGTCAATCATCGAGAATGGTGAGAGAGATGATGAACAACAACAATTTTTCATCAGACATACACATCACTGTAGACGCTTGTTTTCCTTGACTGACTAAGTGATTCATTTGTTTTTGCTGTTCAAAATACATGCGGGAGTTTCCTTGGCAACTGCGTAAAAGATAATCAGATAATTTCTGCATAATATCTCAATTTTTTGCACTTCGTACTCGTCGCATGAAATGCAATTTTCATCATTTTAACTGGGCCGAACTTAGGTGTACAGCTATACCGCGGAGCAAAATATAAAATAATAATAAAAAGCGTTTAATTGAAAATAATAGAGAGCAAATTAGACTAGATTCTCCTTCCTCAATTTGTGTTAATGCAAAATTGAATTTAAAAATAAATCAAATTTGTAAGAACTTAACAAAACACTACATAACTTGAATTAATTTTCTAAACAAATCATCCCTCCTCAAAGAATTTCTATTACTAAATCAATTCTACTTAAATAAACATACATAAATTTAACACAGCATAACGAGATCCATACTAATCCCACAAAAGAAACCATTTCTTCTCAAAATATTCATACTGGTAACACCATATCGCTCATATGCTGCAGCAACAACATAACACAAAAAGAGCGATTTTAAGGAAAACAACTGTGAATGTTCCGAATCACTGCAATTTTATTAGAACATCTGTTCTCAAATAGAAGATGAAGCTGAATCGTTCGACTGTTCAACTTCAGAAGTTCTGTTATATCGTTCTACCAATAAAAAGCTACAAACAAAAACAGTTACTTCTACACTAATAAATAAAAAGATGGCAAATTATTAGATGTGTCGCTGCAGCAAATGACCGATATATTTGAACCCTGTCTATCCACAAGTCGTATACAAAAACAAAAAAAAACACACGAAGTAATAATTGCAGCACACCCGTTTCCGGTCAGGTAAAAACAGATGCGATCCACGTCACTCCAACGCACTGTCGGTCTCCTTTTATTTCGAAACCTCTAAAAACATTGCAAACGCCACGCACAGCCTCGTCGATCGTTCCACTCGGCGGCTTTCCACCCTCTCTCGATTCTCGAAAAGTCGATCGAATTTCACAGAATCTCGTCCGCACGCCCCGGCTCACCTGTCCGGACGATGAAATTCCGGTTTCGCTCCGTCTGCCGCGTTCCGAGGATTTCGTAAGCGGCCGGGGAAACCGGGGGATCGCCGAAAAATCCCCGACGTAATTTCTCATAGGCGAGTAACAGGTGTGCAGAGGGACAGGTGAGGAGGTGGTAGGTGCGGAGAGGGGGCCTCGGGGTGAACGCCTCCGACGCGAATTAAAGTCGTATTAAGGCCGTCCCGATCTAAACTCGACCACTTATTCCCGTGGAAACGAGTCGTGGACTTTAAGCACGCACGCCATGCGTCCGCGTGTGTGTACGCCGCGCTCGATCATGCAAATTCCTAAACCGCCGAAGCAAATCGCCGGAACAAGTGTCACGGATAGTCGTGTGCGTGCGTACGTTCATCGATAACCACCTATCGCGGCCTTGAACAATTTTTCCCCTTTTTTTCCCCTCGGACAACGCCGCCGTGCGCTGTCACTCGCATCGGACGATAGGTAGTCCCGGCGGAGAGATAAGCGGCGAGAAAAAGAATCGCACGCCTGTCGTTTCGTCCCGCGTCTAATGGACTCCTGCAGGAGTGTCCTGCGGAGCGAATTATTTATTCCTCCGTCACGCGTCGACCTTCGATTTTATTCTCGGTATCGAAAAGCGAGGGAACGACGCCGGGGATCGAGCGAAATCGAGAAACGGCAGAGCAAACCGCGTTGCAGCAGAAATTTATTTATTGGGCTGATGGGAAAGTTCCGTCGTCGACTTCTGTCCGATGTTTACGAGCCTGTTCATAGTTTCTTCAAATTGCGGGCAGTATATGCGTACGGCCATCTTAATTGTCGAGTCGTGGGTAATATACAAGCGGGGCAATATTTTCGGAGCAGCCCGCTGGAAGACCAGCAAACATGGCCTGTGAGAAAGTGAGGTTGTACGAGTTCTAAATGGAGAAATCAGCAATGGAAGCTATGGAATATTTGTGTCGTGTGTGTGGTGCAGATGGTGTGCCTACACGCACGGTGCAGGGATGGCTCCTGAGATTCCAAGAAGAGAATATCAACCTCGAAGACCAACCGCTGTAGATGATAATGTCGTTTGGGATAAATTGGAGGAAAGTCCTTATGTGTCCACGTAAGACCTGAGAGAAGAACTCGACACAGCATAATGAACGATAGTGGAGCATATCTTGACTTGGAGTCATCATAAAGCTCTCTAGACGGGTACAGCATGATTGTACAGATCAGAGTTTGGCAGGGCGGATTAGAATTTCATCGTCACTGCTTTCTCGTCATCGTACACAGCTTGTCCTGAACTAATTTGTAACTGGTGACGAGAAATGGATAATGTATGATAATATCAAGGGGAAACGAGTTTTACTGTCAACCTGGACGATCAGCCCCTTCTGTCTGCAAACCACCCTTTCGTCAGCAGAAGAGAATGCTCTGTACTTGGTGGGATATTAACCACTTGGATTGGAATTTAATCGGCATAAGGGTTTATTTAATACATAAAACCGTTATCAAAGTCAAAAGGTCAGACCACGAGTGGGTCACGTACAACTCACTTTTGTGCCGAAGTAGATATCACGTATGATTGATGTTATTCCAACCGAAGTTGTTAAAGGATCAGTACACTATGAGCTGCTGCGACATAGCGTTACAATCACAGCTGAGAAGCATAGCGATCAGCTGAACAAACTCAATGAAAAAGTTAAAGAAAAACGTCCAGGACAGGCTAATACGAAGGGAGTTGTACTCCGCTATGACGACGTCCGACCCCATGCATCGTTAAGAAGTTAGCAGAAGTTGAATGAACTAGGATGGGAAGTAATAAGTCATCCCCCATGCAGGCCTGACCTTGCACCGTCTGATTACCACCTGCTTAGGTCGTTACGAAACTTTTTGTCAGGAGACAAATTCAGAGATGAACAAGTTGCAGAGGCATTGGAAGAATATTTTAATAGAAAAAGCCAGACGTCTTATGCGGAGGCGATAAACAAATTGCCAATTAAATTGGGGATGGTCGTCAGGTAATAATGAACACTGCATTCAAGATTAAATAATAGAAGTATCGTTTCCAAAGATTGATTCCTGTCTTTACGAAAGAAAAAACGACAGAACTTTCCGATCATGCTTATTATTTAATTTATTGAGAAGTATGTATAAATTTGTATGAATAACATGGGTTTGTTGAATGATCCTCTAATAATTATTCTTCTTTTGTGTCGATAATAGGAACTCATGGTTCGAATATTTGATTGACATAGATTTGTTTATTTTATTAGAAGCAATAGTAGCAAATTAAATTTACGTTAAAAATGATTGTTTATTCTGTTTAGGGGATACTGACACATATGTGCATATTTAGTGGTTTTAAATTCACATATTCAACATGGTTTACCGTTTCTTTAACAGCTCTGAATTTATATTCAATGAACACACAATTTTTCCAATTTTAACAGTTTATGTCTGAAGAGATTATCAATACTCCGTGTGAAGTTATGCTAAAACTTTATTTCCAGGACTTGTTGCACAACAAACTCATAATGCTGGGGCAAACCTACGCTTCTGTCATAAATTATAAACACTAGTTAACTATTTTGACGATCTCACAAGATTTACAGAAGTCTACAGTTTTGAAAGTTTAATAACCATAGCACGGAACGAAATTATCACAAGTTATGCAATCTGCATTGAATTTCTGTTTATTCATGCACAGGAATGAAAGCAGCAATGAATTTCTTTCGCAACAGTGATGCACTCGAGTTCTATCGCCCTCAATTTCATTGCTATTCCTTCCGTTCTTCAGCTTTATGCCGGTGCGAATGCCTTCATAACCGATATTTTATGACGTGCGGATTTACCATTTATTATGTAAAAAAATACATGCATGAAATAAATCAATTTTACATACCTGGCAAATGTAACAAAAGTGCGATAAAACGACGAGAAAAAATCTTACATCAATTTTCTAGAGGTCGTTGCAAAGGGGAGACGTCCCTTTACAAAGATACTTTAAAACGAATCTTGAAAAAAATTTTTTAAACTCCGTAGAGTCGTTTGAATTTGTAAATTTTTTTTAAAAAACAGCAGCTTCAGTTTTCCACTTCGTTTTATAATATAAAGTGGTCTTTGAAAAAATTCAGTCCAGGGATATGAAAGTAGAGGCTTCACCCTTTAAAATGAACCTAGACAGACTGTTGTACGATTGTTTTTCACGAAGGTACAGCGGTTGGAAAGTCAACAATTCGTCGGTCAAAATTTAGTGATCCTTTAATTACATGGAGCAGTGTATACCCATACCTTAAAAGACAATTTATTCATTAATCTCATAAAAAAACAATTCACCTTGTACAAGTATTAATACACAGTGACTTACACGTTAGATTAAGTATTTTCTAAAACATTTGTTTACAGAGATTATATAATTTAAAGAACCGTTATGGTATAAAACATTTAAGTAACTTACGTTCATATTTTTTGCAACTCAACGCCATCACTCGTACCTACACCACGCCATACTATGCGAACTCTAAATTCTCACAATCGGAACTAAGTACACGTGCACTATGAATACATTATATTAGTACACAAAAGGGCCCATTCAGTTTACGGTATTAATAAATAAATCAATTGTGTGAGTCAGCGCAAGCATAATTATTCTTCCCAAAAAGAAATATCAAACGAACGCTGCGCGCAGTTTGTATAGTCGCGCGGAATATAAGATGAGTCCCGCAGGAGCCGCCGTGTTTTCGCCGCGAACGAGAGAAGACGCTCAAGGAAATCATCGTGGAAATCGTTTAAAATGTATATTGCGCAGGCTTTGTAAACAGCGAGGAATGTAAAATAGGTGTACGTAGTAGGCGCACCGAGAGAGAGACATCTGAGAGAATGAAGATACCGTTAGCGGAGCGGCATAATTATAGTCACGGCTAATGTGAGGACATGTAAGAACCGTGATATGCAAGCGTAAGATAGTTGTATCGCGTAATTGTCGGAAAGCCCACGGTTCACGAGAATGCTCGACGACGATTGTTTACATCGCGATGAAATATCCTCGCTTCGATTTCTCGGATATGAGCTAGCACGATGTCGCGCTAAATATCTGCCCATCTCATAGACAACGTCATTCTCCATTTTCAAAAACATTGCGTACGCGTTGTATGTATTACAAAAAAAAGGGGCCAAGGTCCAATTTGCAATTTTTGGGGAAAAGATACGCATTGGTCCTTTTTACTGTAATACACATAACGCGTTGACTTCTTAACGCGTTCCATGCCACAATAAAAAATTCCATAACTAGTTAGACGCGTGAAAATAAGTTCCTACAAATACATAACGTTAAAAACACAAACACTGAATTGTGTTATGACTAGACTGCGGATGTTTATGCGAATACACATTTTTAGACTTCCATATTCACTAACTTAATGCATTTAAATAAATGAAACTTTAATGAGACTGCATTTGCGCTTTGAAATGTTCAAAATATATCGTTTTTATTTTGCTATGTTATTAACACGTTGAATGCCACAGTGAAGATGGCCATACCTAGTCAGACTTACTATAATCTACCGTTTTTAATATAAATCGTAAAGTAACAAAATTTGTAATTATTTAATCGTATAATTTGTAATTGATATTATTATCGCAATATTAATATTTTTCAGAAGTTTGTAAGAATTAATAGTTATTTAATTGAATTAAATCTGTGGCGCCGGTCACCGGTGACCCCCGCGGCAGTCAATGTGTTAAATATCCATTATGCACTTATTTCGACATGTTAAATTGCATAAACATCCGCAGTCCACTTATGACATACCATTCATTTGGTACTATTATTGTGGCGTTCGTTTTAATCGGAATATAAAGAATATTACCATTTATTTAAAAGAATCGAATTTGGTGCGTGGGGCGCATACGACCCACGCGGCGCGGAACGTGTTAAAGATTTACGAGGTGTAACAATTTAATTCTCGAAACGGCCGCGTAGTGTCACCCGTGAAGTGATATAATTGTAATCACGCTTGTAATCGTGTTTGCGAATGTTTTAGCTAGTAAGTGCGTAAACCGCAAATCCATTGAGTCATTCGTTGGTTAGATATTGTGAAAACAATAAAAGATCTGTGCGTGAACTGTGACATCAAAACGGGTGATCGAAAGTTACAGCAGCGTATTAAGATTAAGTTTTGTTTAAATAAAAACTGATTATCCAGTTACATAGATCATCCTGTCTATTCGCCCGACTCGGCTGCCAGTGATTTCTGTCACAATTAAGGAATAACTCGGAAACAAAGTCAAATACGACATATGTTTATATAAACTTTTTTTATTCTTTCGATGCGCTGAAGCTATCCCTAAAGTGATTCCCACGTGTTACGAGACAGTCCGTGCGTATATCCACAGGCGTTGACACTGATTTAACACTTTGAGTGATGTCGCTGCATTAGCTGAAAATGACAAACTTTCTAAATTTTTGTACGAAACAAATGTAACCATGAATTCTACCTCTTTAAACAACAATATCAGTAATTTTCATCACTTTTTTACTGCTTCCATTAGAACTTAGTATATTTTTAATATTGTACATGATCAAATGAATAATGATTGACTCTATGTGCCACCCCGATTTGGATGACGTGGAGCTGAAAGTGCTGACAGGAAGAAAGAAAGCTAAAAGAGGACTACAGTTCACTGGAAAATATACACAGAAAAGTTTCACTTCCTGAAACTCCATCCTTCGCCATGACTCCACGGAAAGAAACCTAAACCTAAAGCCGACCTAGGAATGTACTTTGCAACCCATCCGAACGAGCGTGGCCATAAGAATCGTTCTCCGCCGCAGTTTTTCACGAACACCAGGGTTTATCACATGCGAAAATCGTGCGCAGCGCCGTCCTCGTCCCTTCTTCCTCATCGAACAGCTCGCTTCGCGTTTACGTAATGTCGTTTCCTGCGATAAAGCTTTCGTTTCGAGCGCGAAACCTACGCGGAAGCGGAGCGGATTAATTTCAAGAATGTTTTAATACGGCCGGGGGAACAGCTGCAACCGGCCGATCTGCGGTCGGGCGAAAATTTCGTCGAACGGGTTTCCAGTCTGATAATATTTCTTGCGACCTGTTTCGGCATGAAATACTTTCCATGCCGCCGTGAACACTAAATAGATACCCGAGAAAAATACGAGCGGTCGCATGTGAACGATCGTACGATCGTGGCCACGCAGTGGAAAAGAGGGAAAGAGCGCGGCGAGGAAAAAAGACCGGTTGCGCGGAATAATGAAAAGCTTCCAGGACGGTGTCGATCCGGGACAATGGGGGAAATTGTGATATTGTGTTCTGCTTCTGCAACGAGAACTTGCGAAAACTGGATGATCGGAACGTTATTGTCTCCACGATGAACACGGAGGCCTGTGAACGAACGTTCGAACGCTTCGACTGCCGTGTCACCCGCTCGCAGTGCTTCGATAGTCCATCATGGCCATGACGGTTCCTGTTTCTCTCTTTTTTTCTGTAGTATAAATGTCCCCGTTTCAACAATGTTACTGCAAATATATTTCATCGAAGTCTATCAGAAAAACTTGCTTTGTGTTGAAAAAAGAAACGATATAAATACCGTTTGCAGATTATTGTGCACAGTATTGAATCTGCCATCTTGAATCTTGATTTTTGGTGGCAGATTCGTTATTAGCAACCCCAGATACCCTTCATTACCAACTTTCAGAATGTTTCGATGAAATTTTCAATCCTCAATTTTAACCTGTTACCTGTGTTTGACGAGTATACTCGTCATCTCTTCATTTCTCTGGCACAACGTGGGTACACACGTTTAAAACAGGGCTACACAGCTAACAGGTTAAACGTTTGCTGCACCCCTAGCAGAACACTAATTGCAGAATATTCGCAGTTTAATCGCACATACGAGTTTCACTCAAGTATGAATGCTCAAAAATTGTGCACTACAGCACCCCTGGCTGTCAAAGGATTTACCTGAAGCAAATTGTACGTTTTCATAATTTTTCATCCTGTACTTCGCCCTCGGAGCACGTGAATAACAAATTTCACTGCAGGTAGCCATTGAAAAACTTGCAAGGCGGTCGAATAAAAAACACTATTATACATGACGATAATCTGTCACTTGTCTTTGATGATTAACTTCGGTTTTCACCTGTCTGAGACTGTCAACTCGCAAGAACCCTTACGCTTCTGCGTGAGATCAATTAGTCGATTAATTTCCTTGCGCGCTGCCTCTTCAATCAGCCGGAAAAAATAACCCGTGCAGTCGGAAGCATATTTTTACACGCCGGTCGTTAGCCGAGGATTTCACCGCATCATTTTCTCATTGGCCGCTCAAGATTAATTTCTCGTGTGACACGCCGGCTGTCGCGGGCCGTGCAATGCTCCTTTTTCGCGCGTAGAAAGTTCGACGGCGGGAAAAGTGGGAATTCTCAATTTCATCGCTGGTAAGTGATTTTGCAAGCAGAAATCTCCGGTTGATTCATGCGTTGCACCGTGTACCCATTATCCGCGGGTACGTGTTCCTCGGTGCAGAGGTAAATTACGTGATACGGAACCGCGGGGTCCGGGTTCTCCGGGGCCCCCCCGACATTTGACACGTTCCGCCGCGAAAATTCGTCGCCGGGAAATTAAACCGGTACACGGGTGTTCCGCGGTGTTTCTCGCGTTGCATAAGCGGCCGGAAAATTTATAAATGGCAGCCGGTCTACACATCTGAATCGAAGTTACGCAACGGTACACGCCGCTGTGTAATATCGAGATAAGTACCGGTTTCGCAGACGCAAAGTTCCTCCAAAGTTCGCGGCGGACCGTTATTTGTTTTCGATAATTCTAGACTGACGAATAGGAGACAAGATGGAAGGGAAAAGAAAACGGGCGGCACGCTTATTAACGACGTCCGTAATTGCGTTCGCATTAACCCGGCGACTGTGCGGTGGGAAAACGCAGCATAACCTGTGTCACATACCCCGATCAATTTTCTTTTTAATTTTAATTCTGTATGCACGATCTTTCAACCCTCCGAGGGCTGGAGGTTTCGAGAAAAAGCGTGCACTACGTGCTGAAGTTTTCGACGGTAGAACACGCGTTGAACAGAATATTTTGTTATAATAATATGGTTAATATCGATTATTCAATTGTTGTAACGCTCCAAAACTGTGAAATATGTAACGAAATATGTGCATTTTAATAATATAAGCTGAGATGATAATTTATCCGAAGACACGGGTTTATAGCACACAATGAACGGCTGTGCCTGGACCAGTAAGGTGACTCGTAGCACACGGTGAACGATCTTTTAGAACGTATACATGCGTCCACCGCACTCAAAGGGTTAACCCTTTGCACTCGAGTGGCGACTCTCAGTCGCCATAATATTCACGTTTCAAATTTCCTATTTTAAATAAACACCTAAAAATTATGTTCAATTTCACGTATTCTACAATGCACGTTTTATGTAAGCATTCAACTACAGGAACAACTGTACTGAAAACAAAAGAAATCTTTCTGTTAAGATCCCTTACGTTTGTATTTGTAGCTTATGTACATCAGATGAAAAAGACTTCGAGTGCAAAGGGTTAATATAATGTCAAATCTGACTTCTTTCATTCATACTCAATTATTCTCAGCACAAAATAATTGTAAATTATTTTTTATTCTTAAATGTAATGAAAAAATACTGATGTTGTTATCTTAAGAACAGTCATATAATAGTTTCTTAAATTTAAATTTACTAACTGGGAATGCATTACTAAACGATAACAGTGATTTTTCTAATCCATGAAATACTTATATTGATAATAACGAAAAATTTGGAAAACTTAAGCTTCATAATAACAGTATTATCTAGTGTTAACCACCCCCCTTTTCGAAGCAAGTTTCTTTTTCTTTTATAATCCTAACTGCACAACAGTAATTATTCACTGAAACAAAAGAACGTGGTATAGAAAGAAGGTATTTAAAAGCAGCAGCATCGAGCAGGCTCAGTAAGAAAGTAATATCATTTTTTAAAATTGTGGGGTATGTCACACTCCACATAGTTCCCGGGTTAACACGTTGAACGCCACAGTGAAAACAGCCATGCGTAATCAGACACTGTATAATTTACTATATTTTACATAAATCATAAAGAAATAAAAACATTTGAGTACTCGATTCTGTTCTTCTATTCCTACATTATTGTTTCAGTGTGAAGCTTATTCAAAAATTTGCAACAATCAATAATTATTTAACGCGTTGAGTACCACAGTGGAAACTCCCACACCTGGTCAGCCACGCTATAATGTATTAATAAAATGTCGAAACTCTCATTAACACGTTCGCTATAATGGTCGACTCGAGATAAACGTCCACCACAGCCCACGCTTTATTTTTATCAATCATCTCTGTCACGCATACGTGACATCGAGCTCTCAAAACGAAATCGTCGCGTCGCACATATGAGCCCCTCAATTAACGAGTGGCGTAAGTCCAAAATTACGAAAAATGAGTTTATTACAGAACTAGTAAGTATTAAGAATACTTGTTTTATTTACCAAATTAACTTGCGTATATTTTCATTCATGTTGATAAAAAATAAGAGGCAATTTTACATCGTAAGTAAAGTGACTGCAAAAGTATTACACGAAGGTGCAATTTTCACAAAACTAAGAAAAGGAACTTAATTCGCTTGGCAATTAAGGAGCTCATATGTGATCCTGGTAGCGAACGTGTTAATTAAATTAAATCTGAGGTGTCCGTCACCGGTGACCGATGCAGCGTTCAACGTGTTAACGAACCCCCTGATCCTAATAGCGAACGGTGTCACGTAATACCGTTGGCGGAAAGTGTCCCGTGGACCTCACCGGTTCGAGGGGTCGTTTCAGCGTGACGTTTAATTATGATAAATATTCGCGGTTGCGATCCCACGTGGGCCTCGACCCGTCACATAACGCGCTGTTCAATGCACCGTGATCGGACTCGCATTAGAACTTAACCGCGCACCATCCAATCAGGATACTCGTCCCCGCATTCCGTTATACCGGCAATTCTGCCTTACGTAACGAGCAGTCGATGAATGTTGCGTAGGGACTAAGGACTGGATCAAGTTCAATATGTACAGTCGCTGGTAGAGATATAGTGAAGCGATCAGTTTCATTGGTCGTCGGAGAAACGCATGTTTTATGGGGCTACGGTAGAAGCTCGATGGTTGCACCGTCGATGCTTGCAAACGAATCTCGTCTGGGGCATTCCGCCATATGGTGGGGAGAGTCGCCTATTGCTTTTTATGAATAAAGGAAACGAACATTTTCTGTTTCTACGGACAATCAAATCACAAATACTCGGAACAGTTATTAATGGTCCATGGTACATAAGAAATGAGGGTCCACGTAAAGACTTAGAAATCCCAACAGTTAAGGAAGAAATTAATAGCATGCAGAAAAATATAGAGGAAAATTTACAACCCACTCAAACCAGCTAACTGCAGAAGCGTACAAAACGAACATAAAAAGAAAACAGAAGAGGAAACATCCCATTGGCTTAACCATATCACCATAATAAGATTGTAAGATGACACCTCGCTGGGGATAGTCATCCGCGTGATATTTAAGGTAAACGTTAGAAAAATTTACCAAATGTCCAGTTAGACAGATTGTAAAATTTAAAATAAGGTATAGTAGGACCTCGATTAACTGGCTTAATCAGGAGACAAACAGCGCGGACAAATCGAGGCTCGAGGAGAAATAATTAAAAACGGACTTTCTATACCAAAATAAGCTCTTTATTCTAAGAAAATGTATTACCTTTTATAATATCATCATAAATGTTATCTATTCTTTTAATTTTGCTCTTACAAGTGCTTTATCACGCCAACTTTTCAGCATCACTAAACTTTCGGTTAGGCTTGGTATAAACAGAAGAGAATCGTAAAGTGTGTACAAGCGTTTGTTGTTACTGAACAGGAGACCCTGGATAACCGAGACCCCCGATGATCGCGATCCGGTTAGTCGAGGTCCTGCTGTATATAAAAAAAAAAGAACTGGTGAACGGTGTTCGTCGCGGTGAAAATCTGTTCGCACGCGTGGCTTCATTGAACTATGTAACTGTATTAAGTACCGTGTGCCAGAGTCTACCGTGGAAACTGTACTTCATCGCGGGCTTTACGGCAAGACTTATGCTCGCTGAAGCACAGTAATAATCGCGCTCGCAATTAACGCGCACCGTTCCATGACAGATTTAATATTCCCGGTTAATGCGTTCGTCGTTCTTTCCTCCTGCTTTTTTTTTTCTCTCGTCGGCTCTCGGTGGAAGAAACGTTATCGAGCCACCGTCGAAAGCCGGCGTACAATTAAAGAGTTCGACGAGCAAAACTGTGCCTCGTGAACGCTTCTTTCACCGAGCAACTGCCAACATTGTATTACGGGTGGTGCAATTCGCGGAATCCAGGTGCGTTCGCTTAATGATCCCGTCGATCCGCGCTGATTACGCATCACCGTGAAGCTTCGAGAAAATTTCCGAACGCGACGATTATGTAACTCGCGAAGCAATAAATTACCCGGTACAATGAAAAAGGATCAAAGTTTGTGCGCTACATTCACGGAACGAGTTGATTCAGTAGGAACTGCCGTCTGAGATTATGTTTTACTGGTTGATGACGGATGAAAATTATTTGACACGCTGACGGCCACAGTGAAACCGGCCATCGCTGGTCAGACACAATAATTTTGTGTTAAATTTCTTTTTTCTATATAAATCGTAAAGAAAAAACATGTTCGGGTATTCAATATTGTACATGCGTACCTGTGTTAGTGTTGCTATGTTCAATTTGCTCAGAATGTAGTAAAAATTAATAGTTATTTAATTAAATAGTATTTGCGGCGCCGGTCACCGGTGACCACCATGGCAGTCAGAGTGTTAACGAAATAAAGGAGCGTGGACTAACGATAAAGTGTTCCTGACCTCTTTTTCTGTCCACTCAGCTTCTAGTAATGAGATCGGGTTATAATACTAATTTATTCTAATAATAATAAAAATTGTTTCCTCTCACGAATCAATGCCATAAATCCAATTTATTCGTAATTGAGTGCGCAGAACGACGTACTTTTATCGTCGACTTTCAGAAAAACGGCGCATGGTCTGCAAAAACTTTATTTGCTGATTTTGATTTATACTTGTACGAGGAAACACCTGCTTCTCGATCGTGCCACGATCACTGGGCCATCCTGCGCTGCACACTATAATGCGAGCAATTAACGAGCGCCGTTCCATGACGCACTTAATATTCGCGTTTAATACATTAAGCCTTCTTTTCTTCTGCTTCTCTTTCTTTTGCTAACAATATTAACGAGACTCGTTAAAGACAGGCATACAATTAGTGTTTGACGAGCAAAACTGTGCCTCGAGAACGCATCTTTCACCGTGAAACTTTCAACATTGTGCACCGCAACGGGTGCATAATTTCTGAAATCGACTCAACAAATGTTGCACCCGATCGGTTACATGCTGATTACGAGTAAAAGTATGAAGAAAATTTCGAAACGAAACGGCTGTGCAAAAAGTGTAGATTATAATGCATGCGATAATTTACACACATGTTTAATTTGAAGAGAAAACAAAATTATGCATTAATTTCGTATTATCTGAGAATCGACAGAATGGTTATCGCGGTGATTAACACGCAACCGTTCGTGATGGGCTTAATATTTATGTGTGTTCTATTAAATGCAAACGGAACCATGCTGCAGAAGCATTTCTTTCATACTGAAAAACTGAGAAGATTTTTAAACCGAGAAATAATACAATGTAATAATTTCATATTCGATTGATTGAGATCGATGATCTGTGTTATCAAACACTCAAGTTTATATAAAAATTATAACTTGTATTCTCTTCCTTCGATTATTAACGTCCACATAGCTTGCTAATTAGCCATCCTTGTACCTCCACCTCATTATCTCGTCCCTTACTGATCTCCGAACCCAAGATTTCCTCTACTTTTCGATTTTCCTTTTAAGTGTCTCAATTGAAATGTACTTCAAAAGACTTGGTTAATAGGAACCAATTCAAACAAATTTGTTTTACTAATTATATTGAAAGTAGCATTGGAACTTTGTAAAAAAGAAATATTGCGAAATATAATACATATTTAAACTGACAATTAAAAAATGTCGAGTGTGACTCGACACCGGAGTACCTGGGAATAAAATCGATGTCGAGTCACCCTCGACAAAGGAGTTCGAAGGGTTAACTTCGGCAATGGGTCGAAAACCGGAAGGCGAACGTGGAAAAGAAAATTCCAGTACCGAGACGAGTTGAGAACCAGCACTATTAACGAAGTCACAAAGCCTGCATGGCAGGGTGTATCGATATACTGATAATTGCGAGTGGAGGTATCGACGGTGATGTAAGAGTTCCGTGTTCCCGTGGCGCGCACGTATATGGACACTGCGATGCAGAACACACACGCGTGCACACAGCAGCATGCGTGTATCCTTATGCACTCATAATCCACCGGTGAACGATATACATACGTCGAATCTGAATGTCGATCTACAGCGCTGATACAAGCAGATCCGATAGATCCTATAAATCTACAATACCTGCCGGAGAGCCGACGTCCTTGCCACTCTGGCCACCTCGTAATATCGTCGACATCGAACCGACTGAATGTACACTCATTGGCGAATTCGTTTTACATCGAGTTCTACATGATGAAAAAGTGTGTTCCGTATGGGACAATCGTATATTTCATTTGCGTTCAGCAGAGTCCGAAGCAGACGACGAACGAGGTATTGACACTTCGGTGGCTGCTGTCACATGTACAGTCAGTCCGATAAGTAGTCGTACTCCCACTGTCTGTAAAAGAAATTTGTTCAAAGCTAAGCGAATCGTCTGAGGTTTCCCAATAAATCTTTTACTATAAATTTACACGAGTCTAAAGTGTATTCGGTCCAAATTTGAACAAAATTTAGCAATTAATAACGAAAATGTTTCGTTTATAGAATTATAGATTTGTTTTATAGACAGTAAGGATACGAATACTTATGGGACTGACTGTACGTGATTTAATTCATTTGAATAATAGGTTTGTAAAGCAAACAAACGAGCGTGTATATTACTGGAAACAGTAAATAGCGAAATGCTTAAAAAATTGAAATTGTAAACTAATCGATACGAAACCAGAAACGTATAATGTTTTATTAAAGTTAACTAAACCCTTGGAAAAATAGCCAATGGAAGAAGTTTTCGTAAAATATTTGTGGCCGTCAAAGTGTTAAGGACCGTGTGGTCCAGAAGTTTCATCAACAGACTGCGGATGTTTATGCGATTCAACGTATCGAAATTGGTGCATGATGAATATTCAATAACTTAGCGAAATAAATATTATATATTTTGGACAATTCGAAGAATAAATGCAGTCCTCTTGAAGTTTCATTCATTCAAGTGCATTAAGTTAGGAAATATGGAAGTCTATGAATGTATATTCACATAAATATCTGCAGTCTATTCATCAAAAGGATCATCCCATAAGTAATGTGGTTTCTTTGAGAGCTGAGTTCAAAATAATGGAACACCTGAATATCGTCATTTATCTATTTGGCAATATAGTGCTGTAAATAGGAACTCTTAGACAATGTTGCATCGGAAGATCGGAAGTGTAGATCGAGTACTGCAGTTATTACAAACATTGGCTTTTGAATAACATTTATACATCTTGTAATAATCCCAGATAATCAATTACAAATAATAGTTGACAGTTATTGCTAATTGTTTGGTACTCTTGGGATTCATAAAATTTGGGGTCAGATTTGCGTTACAGTGATAATATAAATAAGAAGTACAATATCAAACAGATAAATATGTGTATATTTAACTGCGTATATTAATAAAAAAATCATTTCCCGGCGTCTGACTAGTTACGGGATTTTCCACTTCACCATAGAACGCGTTAAGTAACATTCTATTCTCAATACAATTCTTGCGGAACAAGAACAGAGTTCACAGAATACACACAGTAAATATTGAAACATTATACGAACGTCATAATCACCATACAAGTAACAATGTCCAATAACCACATAACAACAGCTTTCCTAGGAATTCTCTTGTTTGCAACGCGGCGTTCCAGATTTTTCCACGGAACGATCAATATATAATCACTTCCAATCAAACGGAAGAAATGAAAATGCAAATAACCCTTTCGGGCACGTAGGCTTCGTGTAAGCAGCGGTGCCGATGAAGCAACCGCTGAACACATTTCTAGATCAACGGAGAGATAGAGACTCGAACAAAGATTATCGAAACGATCGTTTCGCCGATGGTCAACATTTTCGAGCTGTCGGATCGGAGTTCGAAACGGCCGAGAAATTATTCTTAGACCGGATAAAAACCGAAAGACAGAGGAGAGAAGGTTGGCCGGGATACCGCTACACGGTTACTCAATCGCAGGCGCTGACTGTTGCTGAAATCATGGCTGCGAACCCGTTTCAAGGACAGGGTCGCGCGAATAATGGTGACGAACTGGACTAAAGCGAAATGAAGAGCAAAGAATATCGCCGTTATGGTCGCGTGCACTCTTTTTTCTCTGTTCATCGATCTGAAGAAGCGTTTCCACCATGGAACGGCCCCACAGGAGTCGGCACGATATACACCCCCGTCCATAAGTCATGGGACACTTACTAATTTCAGCTATACGTTTCAATTAAAACTGTCAAACATCGGCAATATTAAATCAAACGATTATTTACTGGTTACTCGCATTGAATGCAATATCTAAATGTTAAAATATTTTGATAGATTATATGTGTAAAGGTTTAAATTAGTAATGTCCTAGACTCCTGACTAATACTTTATTTAAGAGCAACTGAATCATACACCAACGTTTTTTTCACATTGCAAACTTTCTTTGCACGTCAGCCTGTGACTCATTTAATTTGACCCTCTTCCATATTTTCTCCTTGCTTCAAGAAACTCCGGATGAATCAGAAATCCCTTTAAAAACCTAGCTAACCACGGTGCACTCTCTCAGTGTGTTACATTAGCCTAGTATTGCGGTAGCTCTGTTAGGACGAACTTGTGTCAAATTTACAATAAAACATGTTCATCGAAACTTGGTAGTCTGAGTAGTATCCTGACTAAGCGCCAGTTCATTACAAATTAAAGCAGTTCTAAATTTTCTGTATTACAATCCAGATATATTCTAAAATAGTAAAGTGTTCCATGATTTATGGACGGGAATGTACGCGGCAGCCTAGGTGTTTCTTCACACCAACGCGGAAAATTTCCGCCAAGAAGGCGAATTTGTAGCGATTTTTTCGCGGCGGATTTTCTTTATTCCGGCTAAATGAAGAACGTTGAGAAAAAATCTGGAGAGGCTGTCTAGGAGATTTAGATTTTACGCTATATTTTCTTGCCACTTGATCAGCAATGTTGCATCTTATACACTCTGCGCATCTATCTACTCTTTTGTTTTATCTAAAACAAATCTGTTATGGTGATTTGTATCTTTCTGATCGCACAAAGGAGTTCTAATAAACACTTTGCATATTAATTAGTCTATGTAGATCGGAGATGAGATTACGTATTAACAATGAGAACGGCGATAATAGCGAAGAAAAAGTAATATTTGGTTCTCGACGCTTGTATCGTTGGTCATCCAGTAAGCGTAGCTCTGCTCGCTGCTTCAATGCAAACACTTCCATTATAAAACGATAGAATGTATTTATACGCTTCGCTCTCATCGCCGCTCTGATCGTTTATCGCAGCTCCAACATAAACGTACCCTTGGGGTACGAAATATTAAGGGTTAGCCGCGAAATATTCGCGTTGGTCTGCGGTGTCCTGAAACTCTCGAACGCGTTTCTCCCCGCGCGACGTCCGGCATTTCCTCGGGTTTCTTTTGCATCATCCGTGCGCCTCTGACAGGATGCATAAATCCTCGTTTAATAATTTCCCGACAACGTGTTTTGTTCGGGCCTGGGGAAAGGGGGCGAAAAATAGAAACGGCCCGCAAATAGAAATCCGAGCAGGAGATTCTAGATTCCGAGTTTTGCATCGATTCACGGGCACGTAGATTATTAAGCGCGAGATTTTAATTGCTGCGAAATGGTTATAGTGTCCTTGGCGAATAATTACCCGGCTGCGATTAGTTACTGGATACTCGAGCATGCCTTTCAATTATCTGCTCTACGGATCATGTGCGTATTGATTTATGTTTCCTACCGGCTACTCATCAGGCTTCCTTGTTTTTCAGCGGCGATCGGTTCCAGAGAAACGTGTCCCTCATCGATGCTCCGGCGGGATAGAAAAACAATGTCCTGTCAGAATAAAATCTCCAATCAGCGACGGTAATTTAGCGCAATGCATTAGAAACTATTCCGTCCCGAGGAGTTGAGCATCGATCCCTGAACCTTATTAATTCAGATGAGATGACGTTCTTCGGGGCTCATTAAATCACGCCGAACGGAGTTCGCTTGATGTATCGTGAAATTTATTCGTGTATTAATCGTTACCGACATACAGACACCCGTATACGATTAGCCTGACTTTTTAATTGACTTTTTGAAGTTGGTTTATTAACCCCTTCAGCGGAGAGAGAATTTTCATAAGGAAGAAAGCACGGTGTATTGTTTGGAACAATGGCAGTTTTTCTAATGGTTTTCAATCATTTTGGACAGTCGAAGAAATGTGACTGATGCCAAAAACGTTGTAGCTTGTAATGTCTAATTGAGAAAGATTGTGATCATCGTTAACTGACTTATTATTATTTTTACCGTTGTTGCGAGTTATTAGCGTTTATGTCCTTTGGATGCAGCTAATAAGTTTAATGAGCTTACAGTATTTAGCACCTCGGAGAACAATAAATTATTTCAGTAAGCGAGTCTCTTATTATTTTGCACACTGTAGTATGTTAATCAGACATTCTAGTAAGCAACCAATTAATTGCTAATATAAACTGGTTATGATCCTGTTTATCATATTTTATTCCTTTACACTTCGATAATCGACAGTAATTAGAAAACGGATAAAACCTAAGGGGTTATCTCACAGTGATCAGCCTGAAAAGTGGATGTTTTTTGAGCTTTAAATACCGAAAAAGGAAAAACGCGATTTAATCGGTATTTGGCAGTTTATTGTAACGTATCTTGAGCCTTCTGAATTTAAAATTATATTAAAAAATACCAGTATTTGAATGTGATTCAATAATTCTCGTAAAAAACTGTCTTTTCGTGCAGGGGTGGATGGTATACATGATTTCGCAATTTTGATTTCCGTGAAACTGATAACTAAATGCTTCTATAAACTCTTTTATGCTCCCTTCCTTGTGACAGAGATTTGTACGGTTTCTTTGAAAATTTACGATAAAAAAAATTTTGAAGTTATTGAATATAAGATTTCTATATCACATGTTTATATATTTTCTAATCCAAAAACGTTATCAACAAAATGTTCAAAATTGTCAAAGAACACTACAGTGTTTCTGAACGTGTGCTTTATGTTTCAAGGCAACTCATCCATTGTAGCCTAAAATATCACATAAAACATTTTGGAAAACATAGGCAGACAACGTTCATCTTATGCGTAGGCATATAAATCCACTCTAAACGCTGTATCTTCAAAAATCGTTTAGATATCCACATGGTACATTTTGCACATTAATTTTAAGACTTCAATCTATTATATTTATAAAAACAATAAAAAAGTGTTCGACTGTTTCGAAATTATACAGTAAGATAACCCCTTGAAGGGTTAAGTATATTTGCCTCTGATATATAAATACCTAACAATTTTTATTGTTCTGTGTTTCAGGTGATATGCGAATTTGAAGCAAACGATTCAAGACTGTTTAAAAAACAAAATCAAAATATTCCAAATAGAATGATATAAAAATAGTAAATAAATTTCCTATACTTCTATCTGTAATCCTATTTGTACACCATATCTTCAGAGACGAATTTATTTAAGAATGCATAATTGCAATTACTCAACATAAATTCATGGCAATGAACAAAAAAGGAAAAAACTCTTAGAATTCGGAAGATGTGTGGCAACAATATTTCAATCTCATCCGAAGGGTCTAACAAACCCGACCACAAAAAGAGACTAGAATAAAAAATGACTTTCTAAAACCATCGTAGCATATTAAAAATCGTTCGCAGATCGTACTACACGTAAACGCACCCGAAGATTAATTAGAACTTCACGGGCTCAGCATCCTGAAGTACCACACATGAAGTATAATATGGCGGTACAGGCATACACGTTGAGCACACAGAAAAAAGGAACGAGTATACAAACTAACGACGTGAAAGTTTCGTGCGTGCCGAAGCTGTGGGCCTCTATAATTTTATGAATATTCGCTGACCCTTAATTCGAACAATGGCCGACCGCGGAGGGAGCCGCAAAAAAGGAAAAGGGAAGGATAATGTACAGTTATACAGCCGCTTTTGAATCACACGCAGATCCGTTTTCTCGGTACGCATCCTCGTCTCGGATGATTGCGGACATTCGAAATTATCCTTAATTCTCCGCCGTGCCTGTGTCTGTGCGCGTCTAACAGCGATTATTCGCATCGCCTGCCGATGAATCAGACAACGATCTCGCGAGATCGAGATCGAGCGATCGCTCTGTCGCGAGCTCGATCGCGGACAATGGAAAACCTCCGACCGGACGAGTCATTCGTGCGATTCTCCTTGGAATTTTTGAAAACGCGAGAACGCGGTTTCGACCGAAGGATATTCGCGTAGCTGCCGATTGAGATTCTCGAGTATCAGGATGTAGAATTGATATTACAGCTATCTATCGGGGAAACTGACGAGATTTTATCATTATCCGAATAGCCGGGACACCGTAAATGTTTGAAACGTTCGAGAATCCGTACTTTCAAATAACAGACGACGTTTTGAAAGTTTCATCGTGCATTCCAAGTGACTCGGACCATCCGATGCTCATCGGCGGGTCCACCGACCGACGCTAGAACGAGGCTGGACTTTTATTAATCATAAACATCATCGATCGCTCGTTCTTCTAAACTCACGAGAAACGTCGGGCACCATTATGCCGCGCGTTACCGTGAAATTATTTTAATTGAACGCTTTTTCCGCGCCGGTTCCTCAATTTAAAGAATCCCTTCCGGATAAGAGGGCAACGTATGTGCGGCGCAATATCGCTGAAATGGTGAACGTTAAATTGGCCATTAAGGCGTGCCACGTGGTACCCGTTGTCCCGTGTTCGAACTCGTGGTAGCTTAAGACGGTACATTTTTTTTTTTAACTCGTTTACTCGTTTTTGTACAAAAGTATAAACATTTAACCCATTGCACTCCATTGGCTCCTCTGTGTACTTATATCCATGTATCTGTACTTAACCTGTTATTTTCTTAATCTTGCGTGAAAACTGTTTATATTGTAGGTTTTATTTACATTGCAATAAAGGAGATTTACCATAGAAATAAAAATAAAGAAATTAATAAGCACTTGTAATTTTTTCCTTTCGGAAGAAAACTTTTCTTTTCCAATGAGCTTCACTGCAAAAGTGTGCCGAAGTTGCTGGTAGGTAGTATCAACAAATTTTCTGAGTGCAAAGGGTTAATATGTTGGGAATGAACAAGTAAACGCAGATTCGTTAGAAACTAAACTTGTGGCCTGCATGCTCAGGCATCTCAAAGTTACAATATTTATAAATCTTTCCGTCATGTTTACATATTACTTATCGATTTCCATTCACTCAGTCATAATATTGTATTCAAAAGTCGGGAAAAGTAAATTGTCCAAAGTACCAATAAAAAACCTGACAGTTCTAACATATTTTCACACGATATTGAATTAATTATTTGCACTGCATGCATTTTTTTATACGATCGACCAGGAACTGCAACATACTTTTGTAGTGTACATTTGTTAAAATCATAAGTTTTGATATGAAAAGAAAAAATGATAAGCGTGTATGAATTTATTTACGTTGATATTGATAGAATTGCAATTGCAAGTTAACATATCCAAATATCTTGAAAGTGCACATTTAAAGCTGTGAAAAAATAAGAAGTACATTGTTTAAACATTCACAGGATAAAATACAGTTTTATCAGAGTTTCATTTCTGTAGCAGCAATAAAATAAAAAAATATAAAACTTTAAAAATGTATATTTGCGTAGATATCCGCAGTCCACTTATTAGAATTAGTGTTAGAATGGGTTCCGCGATTTTTCGAAAATCGTACAAGGGTTCCTCGACAAAATACATTGAGAAACCCCTGTTCTAAACACACTGTATCTCTATTCTTACCACTAAACCTACCTACAATTTATACATATACCTATTGCTACCGAACCGGTCAAATGACCTGTCTTTAAACAAAAGTTATATTTTTGCAATTGAGTGCAGGTAATAGTCAATTTAGTACGGGAAAAAATTGATTATACAGGATGTCTTAGCTAACTTGATCACCTCGAATAACTACTAAGTGGTACACTTTATGAAAATTGTAAGATATGGAATTTAAATGGTGTCGAAGGGCACATCTCATAAGGTACGTGCTTTTTTTGTGAGTGAAGGCGTTTCGGAGATTTCAAGATCACCTTGATTTTTTTAAATGAAAAGACCTATTTTTTGTATCGTAAATCGGTAGACTACCAAATTCTAAGTATAAATGTATTGACCTCCATATGTCCTAAACGTAATAATTAATGAGAGATTAACGAAATAATTTGTAACACATACATAAAAAAATAAAGTTTATACTCCGTAATTTACTAACTAATTTCAACAAGTTACAATTATATCATTTCTAATTTCCTCACTGTACGAATACTTTCGTCCGCCACTGTACAGGGTAAGTGCACCTAATATCGCCTATCAAATTTCAAATCGTTCTCAAGTAATGGGTAAGAGACATTTTTATTAGTCTCAAACAAAAGAGACATTATTTGTAACGCTGTTAATAAAATAATTCGTCAAGTGACGAAAGCGATAACAATGAATACAGAATTTTTAATGAAAAGTATAAAAACGGTCATTTGGTAGCTTTAATGTTAATTTTCTCCCAAAAAATACGTCTGCAATACGCTTTTTCGTATAAAGCATCCACTTCAGTTCTGTTCGAACAGCATCACCCGGAACTCCACAATATTTGGCCGGTGGTACAGTTATGACACGCAGTATATGTTCCGTGTATCGAAAAAGGAAACGGCCGATGCAACGCTGACTCGTTGACTCATCCCGTACACTCGATTTATCGCCTTGCTCAAGGTATTCGTCGTCTCACCGTCGGCCATGAATATTTATTACGCCATGCAAAACAATTTCATCCTTTTTTTTTTTCGCCGCGCTCTATCCTCTGCAGTTTGCGCGCGAGCGCACGTGCGCCACGAACGAGAGCATTTTTTTTTTGTTTCTTCGGACGCATGTATCGGACGACATAAATCCCGTACGACGGACGTTATCCCGACGAAAAGTAATTTGCCCATTAACTTCGTCTCGCGTCCGTCTCCCACGAGGTTCCGATGTTAACGGCAAGGGAGAGACATTAGCGTGAATTAACTTCTTAACGTTCGGGTTTGTTCAGCGTGAAATACGAACGACGATACGCGGTTGGGGTCTAACAAGGGAAGTACCAGCTTGATGACCATAGCTTTTTAATGAAACTCTGTGAGACGCCGATGCATGCACAGGGTGTCCGCGATATGTGGTGAGCCCTTCAAGATGGTGGGGCCCTCTGCCGTTCAGCGGATGATAGTAATACATTTTTTTTTATATTATGTCCGTCCGGAAAATTCGTGCCGTTTTCATGCATACAGACGTGGTTCATATTTTTCAATTTATATCTTTTTTTTTAGGATGCAACGTAGTCTGTATCTCCTTCGACAATTCTTTCTCATTTATCGGGTAACTTCAAAAATTTTTAAATAATATCCTTACAAATTGAATATATTTTAATTTCATTTATTGAATATATTCAAATTTGTATGAAAAATTTAGTAGTTTTTTAAAGTAAAATAACGAATTATTGATCTATTAACACGTGGAATACCGCGTCGGCCACCAGCGACCGTCACCTCCAATTTAATTAAATTAAATAATTATTGATTGTCGCGGAATATCGAGCGAACTTCACACTGAAACAATAATGTAGGAACAGAAGCATACAATTCAATACTCAAATCTTTTTTTTCTTTATGTTTTATATGAGAAAAAGTAAATTATATCGTGTCTGACCAGGTATGGTTGTTTTCACTGTGGCGCTCAACGTGTTAAAAAATTGTTCCTCACGTTGCTGGATGACTTCTCTGCTTTGAAAATTTGCTTCAGCTTCCAAGCAATAATTCCCTTGTCGAAATCGTTCGGATAATTCCTACAAGTGCGATGCAGCATCTTCTTAATATTCACTACAAACGTTTTAGCAGTTTAGGTTGCACTAGATCCTTTACGAACCCTGTTTTCGCTCACGGTTTTTCACTCATATCTTTTACAAAAATGAGACCCACCATCGACGGCTATGATGATTTAGACGGAGGATTTACAGTTTTAAGTGGGTTGTAAACTATAGTATGTCAACAGCAACGCAGACGTATTGAGTACGGTCACCCAACCTTAGCGATGACCGTGTTCAGACTACCTTAACTTGAACGCCATTGACGAGGTAAGTTATTTGAATTGAGAAACGACTGACATGCATTTGATGGATGAGTTTGCTTAATGCAATGCAGCGAGAACAAGACGAGTGGTATTCAAGATTGCATTCAGGTGTAAGATGATCAGTCTGAGCACCTCTTGTGGAGGTAACTAGATACAAGTTACCAAAACAGAAACTTGCTGTAATTAGGAAAGAAAGTTAAGTGGGACATATGTTTATCTGAACCTTTTTTGTTCATTACAATCCATCTATGAAGTGGCTCTCATATATTACGCGATACCCATCATGCCGCTAATTTGCTGCAACAACGACACAACTCAAAAAGAACGATTTTAAAAAAAACGCGTTTGAATGTTTCGAATCACTGCAATTTTAAAAGAACATCTGTCCTCTCGTGATAAGTTTTAAGAGCTCAATTATATCATTTTACCAATAGAAACTAAAAACAAAAACAGTTCTTTCTGTATCCATAATTGAGAAATGGCAAATGTTGAGTTGTGTCATTGTTGCAGCATTTGAGTGATATGTAGTTTTGTAGACTCCTAGTGGGATTTTAACCAATGGGTTTTTTTCTGAGAATTTTTAATACAAAGTTTGATGCATTCCTGATGTACTCCACTTTATTTAAATAGTAAATTGCTTTCTGATTTGTATATTAATCGCCAATGCCCCGCCACTGTTCTAGAAATACCTCTAAACTAAAAAATTTGGATGTCATCGAATCGACTTCGATGAAACTTCACGAAAATATTTTTAGAGCTGTATTCTTTAAATAAGTCAAATTATTTAAATTTGTTCAGGGCCATTTAACAGCAGTTAAGTGGTTCGTTATATCCTCAAAAATTACAGTAAATTGAGAAATGTTTGTAATACAATATGATGGGGACGAATGCCAGTAATGCGTAATTAGCCATAATTTGTTGAAATGATGAAGCACGTTGGTTGCGCAAATTGAACGGTATTCCTTGAAGGGCGTTCAGAATATTCTGAAAAAGAGTCACGGAGTCCTTGAAGAGCCTTGAATCGCAGGTGATTGAACTTGCTTCCAAATTCCCTATCGCATACTGAGGACAAAAAGGTGTACCTTCTCGTTTGAAGAGTACAAGAGGGATTTGAATATTCTCGTAACGTCTTGAGTGGAAAGAAAACATTCAAATCAAAATTCGGCTCTTACAACACTTTTGTAACACACTTTTCTGTTAAACTTTCAAAAATGGAGAATTAGAATTGACTTTTCTTCTTACATCACATCCTTACAACAATTATATGCCATATTTTTATTCGTTGAACACGTTTAGTGCCACAGTGAAAACAGTCATGCCTAATCAGACACGATATAATTCACTATTTTTTACATAAATCGTAATGAAAAAAAATGTTAGTACTCCATTGTGTTATTCTGTTTCTACATTATTGTTTCAGTATGAAGTTCGCTCAGAACTGTTTGATAATCAATAATTATTTAATTAAATTAAATCTGAGGTGCTGGCCACCGGTGACCTCCACGGCATTCAACATGTTTATAAAAATATAACAAATAAATATATGAATAACCGATAAAGGCTGTTAGGTATATTAATAATATTTAAATGTGACATTCCACATAGCTGGGCTGTACAATAAATAATGAGAATTTTATTATAATACTTTTTCGAAAAAAGAAGAGTTAATTAGTTATTATATAATCGTACATCGCTTGGAACAATGAGCAGTGATAAACTATCGATTCTTGACGTGCAACTAAAACTGAATGTGTATTTATAAAACGAAAGGTGAATTTTTGGAAGATGTTAGCTGCGTACTTTAAGCTGAAAATGGCACCGTCAACAGTTTGGTCACGTGTGGTAGCTTTTGCTCGTTTTTTATTCTTAATCGCGACTGTACCTCGAGAATATTTATTCGCGAAAGTGTATGCCTGGATAAAATAAGCAGCATTTGTTTTGAACAAACAGTGGTATATTTTCTTCTGAATGGCGGTACCATAATACTTCTCCACGACCGTAAATATGTCAATAATGTATAATACTGTAATTGTAAATATGTTTTCAGCGTATAACACTACCATTTCTGTATGAACGTATCGAACATCTATCATTAATCGATCTCCTGCAATAATTTATGGATCAATTAGGTTTCTTGCATGAAACATTGAAGCAGGTTAACTGATCTAATTACCGATGATTACAGAAGACTCGTAAAGAATCGTGAAATGTATAATTGAACAGAAGCGCGGGAAAGATCTGAAGTTGTAATTAAGCACTGTTAATCATGAAATATTTTAGAAGAAACCTAAAACAACCTTTAATAATTCACGATAAAAGAGTGCCAACACTCATAATGGTTATTGGAAATTACAGTGTTTATTCTGCAGGGTAAAATTATGGCCAATAACGTTTACAAATGAAACAAAGAAGATTCGAACTTATTGATTTCCAATGATTTTCTACTTTGTAATTGGGTAACAAAAAATTCTTAACGATATAATTTTATTTTAACTTTTCTCTTAATTTCACATTTATGTTACTTTGTGAATGGGGAGATACTCCTATTTTGTAGAGAATTCAGTACTTTTATTGCTATGCTGCCATTTTTCATATTTAATTAACTTCGACTACTTTAATGTGTATCTGATAAACTTAATTTTAAGTGTTTTAAATAATTTTCCATTTTTAATCAGAGCAGACAAAACAATTCTTTAATGATACGAAAGATTTTGAAAAAATATTGAAATTTTTGAAAGATATTCAAATTTTATACTTAAAACTTACTTATACATAGTTGGAGCGAGCTAAAATATAAATAATAGTATAATAAATGTTACTTTTGCGCTATTCCTCTCATAGCAAAATTATATTGACAAAAACCTCAGTTAGCATGAAGAATTTAAAACTAGAGCACAGTAAACGCAGTTACTCCATTTTAAAATTCTCAAACTAGCTAATATAAATGTTAACAAAATCAGTTCTTCAAAATCTGATTATGGAAAAGCTATACTTTGAAATGTAGAGGAAAAACGTTTATAAAATCCTGTTATATCTGATCCCTTTGAGTGCTATAAACGCATATGTGCGTTCTCTAAAAATGGTTAGTATGGACTATGAATGCAGAAGTACGCCTTACTTCGACACTAACAATGTAATTAATAATCAAGCTAATCGTCAGTCTTTCTGTCAAATATATACACCCACGATCTTATCTTCCCATTGTAACTTCAACAATCAAGATTCCATTTATTTTATTTTATCTTCGTTCTCAAATTCATTCTAAAAATCCCAAACACAGTATAGTGTGCAGTGTAACAATAAGATTCCATTTATTTTATTCTATCTTCGTTCTCAAATTCATTCTAAAAATCCAAAACACAGTATAGTGTGCATTGTAACATGATTCCATTTATTTTATTTTATCTTCGTTCTCAAATGCATACTAAAAATCCAAAACACAGTATAGTGTGCATTGTAACATGATTCCATTTATTTTATTTTATCTTCGTTCTCAAATGCATACTAAAAATCCAAAACACAGTATAGTGTGCATTGTAACATGATTCCATTATTTTATTTTATCTTCGTTCTCAAATTCATTCTAAAGATCCAAGACACAGTATAGTGTGCAATGTAACAAGATTCCATTATTTTATTTTATCTTCGTTCTCAAATACATTCTAAAAATCCAAAACACAGTATAGTATACAGTGTAACAATAAGATTCCGCCCGCAGGAAGTATTTAGCTTCCAAGTATTCCGCACTCGTAGGGTCGTAGAAGTTAATTTCCTAATAAAAGCGGGAGAAATTATTTTGAAGGTAGCCGGTAGCGTTGAGACATCAATGGCCACGCAGCGTGTGACGTAACGTTTCAATTTCTGAGATAGCCTGACAGCGGCTACCTTATTTAGGCCATCGAGCATTTCGACCAGCCGCTGATCCACGAAATGAATATATCATGCAAGAATACCGGTATTGATTTATCTTCGACACCGATTGATTTATTGCCGTTCAAGTTGGGACCGTGCATCGTATTTAGAAGCGCGATTGCACAACACTGTGGGGGTATTCTCGATTCGTAAATCTTCTTAGATCTCCGCGTGTGCACCGAGAGCCGATAAATCACGTGCCCAGGCGAATAAAAGGAATTCTCAAATTGTTTATAATACAGGCTATTAGCGTGAACATAATTGGACCCCCGATATGTCTGAACGGCCACGTAAATCAATCAGATTTCGCGGGAACAAGCGTATGTGCGTCTGATAACGGCGAATAATGAGGAAGATCGTTGGAAAATGAAAGGAAAGGACCGTGTTTAATGAGCCACGGTTCACTGGTCGGCTGAAAAAGAAGATTTAACGTTCTCATGCCTGGATTGGCTTTTCTCACGACATGCACTCGTGGAAAGGTGAATTTCTTATTGCACGGCCACGAAGTATAGGTCGTTCAAGGCCATTTCTTCGGTTTTATAGCGTAGGAGACACGAAAGTTGCATTTGATAACGTTTCTCAGGATGATATAATCTGAATGTCATGCTTGAAAATAGTTTTTCCTTTTTTATGATTCTTACATTAATAGTTTCTCCTTCATTTTTTTAATTGTACCACGGTTGAACCAAGGCTGCGATATGTTGTTTATTAACACGTTCCCTGCCACGTGTACCGTTTTCGGTATATTCTAATTTAATCACATAATTGCCAGTCCTTATGAATTTTTGAGCAACATTCGCGTTAAAATTATAGTATAAATAGTAAGTGTAATATCAAATAATTATTTGTACAATCAACCACGTGTATTAATAAATAGCCATTTTCCTGTGTCTGTCTAGTTACGGAATTTTCTACTGTGGCAGGGAACGCGTTGAACAAATTCTGTTTCAAGACTGTGTCTAGTTCAATTTTATCCGAATGCATGACAGAAAATATGTTACAACCTAATTCTAAAACGCGTGTCTTCGTCGATTTGCTATGCCACCGTACGAAAATGTTGCAAGGATGCGCTTTCGTGCAACGGTTAACGAGGAAGATTGACGTATGGCAACGCGGCACCGTGGCTAATGAGTTACGGCCCGCCGGGATGAAAGGAGAAAGAAAGCCTTAATAAATCTACAAGGGAGATTCGATCACACCAATTCGCGTGCTTTGATGCTCACCCGGTATACCGACGTTCAAGTGCGTGGAAAGCCAGGCCGTGTCCCCCGGAGGATTTATGTTCGCCACGAGATATACCTGGCCCCGAACACGGTATTTTATCCGGCCTAAGGAACCAGCCGCTCGGTGTCCAAATAAATTTTTATTCGTTACCGTCGCCACGCTCGATCCGATAACTGCCAACGGAATTATGGCATTCCCTTATCTCTTTTTACCACTTTCCCAGAATCTCTGGATTTTTTTTCAGAGTAAGCCCTCCGGCCAGCAGGGATGAGTAACATGGTGGCACGTAGGCTGATTTTGATAGTCTCTGAAGCGTTGGAACGTGTGGGGGTTGATAATTGTCGTTTCCTTTGGTGGCTGATGAAACTTTGTTTTAGTGCATTGAATGTCTTTGTTTGCTAACAAAAGGTGATTGACATTCTCTTAGGGTTTGAAAACATTGTGTATGTATGTACAATCACTTTACTGATTGGAAGGAATTTAGCAACCTTGGTGGTTTCTTTGTAAATAATTTTTCTTTTTCTGTTCCTGATATTAAGTTTGTTTTAATTTGTGCCTGTCGAGATTCTACTATTTTGGACAGGTTTTAATATTCTGATGAGTATGCTATTATTTTTCATTGAAGTAATTTCAAATTTTTCAATGTGTTTATGGAGATCGTTCAAATAATTTCCCATTTTTTATCAATGCAAACAAAGCAGATTGAATAGATATTTAACAATATGTAACATTTTTAATGAATTTTGAAATTTCTAGAGGATATTCAAATGAAACACACACCACTTGAAACTTACTATTTTCGGTTATGCTATTCCCTTATATCCTTTCACTACTTTCCAGGTTTTATGGATATTTTTCAGAGTGCAATCCCTAGACAGCAAGGTTGAGTGGCACGTAGGCTGATGTTGATGTGATTGTCTCTGAAGTTTTGGAACATGTAGGGGGTTAATAACTATCGTTTCGTTTGGACGTTGATAAAACTTCGTTTGATTACATTGGATGTTTGGAAATGAAGAAATTGACGGTTTGTTGACGAAATGCTCATCGACAATCCGTGAAGGCAGTGAGGGTCACAGGAGCTACGGCCTTCCCCCACTCTATGTCCATTCCCCTCATACAGGCTGTGATCTGGGACGACGATGGACCGAGGGGGAACGAGGAGGGGACCGAAACGAGGAGACTGGATCTAGAGTGGGGGAAGGCCGCAGCTCCGGTGACCATCACCGCGTTAAGGCTTGAAACCATTATGTACGTACAACCGCTACACTAAGTTTCAGTTGGAAGGAATTTAGCAGACTTAGGTGGTCTCCTTGTAAATAATTTTCCTTTTTCTGATACTACGATTAAATTTATGTTAACTTGTATGTATCAAAATTCTATTATTTCCATTACTCTGCTATTATTTTTCATATTAAACTAACTTCAAGATTTTTAATGTATTTACACTGATTCTTCAAATAATTTCCCGTTTTACTATACTCGTGCAGCTCATCAACACTTAATTGATGCGACTCGTCATGAAATACACGTGTCACACCTATTATATGTGGCATGACCATTAAAGTGTTAATACGTTCATTGTCCTCTGACCCGAATGCCGTTCAGGACAATTTTGCCGTTAATTCTACATTTTCGACATTTTATTTAGTTTATCGCCCTCATTAATGTCTTTAAATGATTGTACTCAGATAATCATGTCGGAGCTGGTTCTCAGGCTTCTGATCTGAGTTTTGCGTTTAGCATTTAAAACATCTGATTTTGATCAGAAAGGAAAAAAAGGTCGAAAAGAAATTAAGATTTCCGGTATTGGGTGCACGCCAATTTAATACTTGATCGAATTCAATGATCGTGCGACTAATTTGCATTTTATTCGTGCTCTGTTCCATTTCCGTCTCGACTAAACGCAAGGACTACTTCTAAAAATAGTCTTTGCGTAAGATAATATTCTACGAATTCAAAGACTCGCAGTGGTTACGGAAAAGAGCAGAATGAAGGTCAACTCTGTTCTTCGCATGAATAACTAGTAACAAGCGGAGAATCTTCATTGAGTTTTAAATGATTCTATTATAAATAATCATAGTGGCGTGCAAAAGTGTCCTTCGCATTTACAGTTGGCGTTGGAACAATTCATAGTAAATTCAGATTTATAAACATCATTAAAAATAAGAGGCAATAATTCATTTTAATCTTCCTTTTTGAAAGTGAGTCCTCATAATTATCTGTCTTAAAAATTTTGCACGACACTGCGCTTTGTGTAACAACTTTACACAAATATCTGTAATTATGCTCATTTGCTAACTCAATACATACACTGTCTCCTGCCACACAGTGATTCAGAACAATTGTCATGCTAATTCCGTGAGACTCTTCTTTTGCTTCCTTTAATTTTTAATTTATGTAAATATATTTAAATTATCATACGGAGATTTGCATACAGCAATTGTTCACACTTTTAATTCGGTAACATTCTTTAGAACCACATATAATTTAGAAGACATTGTATCTAATAAAGAGTTTAACAAATTAAAAATATGTATGGTAATATGAGAGGAAAATTGTGAATAGGACATTCTTCGGTTAACTGTCCCTGCAATTAAATCAGTTCCAATTTCATATTATTAAAGCAACGGACAGGCTGTAAAACTACTATACATTAAATCTCATGAATTGCAAGTACTCAACATAGTTTGCTAATGTAGCTAAAATGTGTTTGATGTTTGACTGAAAAGCGTGAAGCGGTAACGTGGCAAGCTACTTTTTCAGGGCAACTTAGAATTTTGCATTGAATGAATAAAAATGTTGAAATGATTACAGAACTACTATACGGAACTCTTGGCACTTCGTGGAGTTAAATGAAGAATTTTAAAATCGTTTGGATCTTTCATGCGGTAGTATTTCACGTATATAGGAATATCTCTTATGTAACCGATGAAAAATTGTCGGGCACGCATCTGAAGAAGAAAAGTGATTCGTTCGTAAAATGATTATGTAGCAATGCATGCATTAGAATGCTTAAAAATCGATGAGGTTTATTATGGTACTATTTAAGATTTATTGCAATCGTTAAATCCTTGCTTTTAACCTGTAATTACTACTGTCGGGTGCCACGGCCCAATGCTTGAAAACTACAATTTCTCCAAAATAGCTTTAATAAAACTTCGTTTACTTTTGTTGTTAATATAATTCATTTAATGTTATTAAGAAGAAATAAATTTTGCTTACGTCAAGTGTGATTTTTATTGCAAATTTCAGGAGTGGTTCTCAAGAGTATTACTTGAGTTACAAAATTAAAATTGCGATATACATTCTTAATTGAATGGAAATTTAAATGAATATTTGTTACATTTTGCAGAGGCAAAGTATTAATAATAAAAAAAGTTGACAATTTTAAAACAACATTTGAGTTACGTGTGGTTTTTAATTTATCAGTCCAACGTAATTGCATTATAATAATTAAACCTGCACCATGATTATTTATATCTTTAATTTTTAACGTTCACCAAATACTAGTGCAGCAATATTACAAAAATCCTTGCGACGATATTTCAATATT
This sequence comes from Macropis europaea, assembly GCA_916610135.2. Lineage (NCBI taxonomy): Eukaryota > Metazoa > Arthropoda > Insecta > Hymenoptera > Melittidae > Macropis > Macropis europaea. The sequence goes on along the minus strand of OU744344.1, from coordinate 10,805,417 downwards.
TATTTAACGCAATAATAAGAAAGAATTATTTTACATACAAAATGTATATTGCATTAGAAATCTCGATCGTCAATGTAATTATATAAATTTGAAACAGTGAGTAGTGGAAAATATTTCAGACAATCAAATAGTAGAAATTAGTTTTTTTTATAGATGACGACACACGAATTCATTCATTCGAATTCACTCGGCCCCAAGATTCAGCGCTCGTCAAATTAAACTTGGCAGCTAGGAAGGACAATCATAATTTACATAATAAAGCGTAATGAGTGTTGACTTGATTCTTGATTCAAAAACCGGGTCCACGTGGCTACCAGCGAAGACAGAATTTCGCAGCAGGAATATTGAATATTAATGACTTGTCTGTTCCATTAACTGTCGCCATCTTCGTGCTCCTTGCAGTTTCCGGACGGTAGCCCACTGAGAAAGTATTACCACTGAGTGGAATGGAGGTTATAACAGTGACGAGTTTCAGTTTCAACATGAAACGTAAATTCTTCTGACTGTTTTGCAAATAGCCCTTTATAGAAATAACCCCTTGAGTTAATGTAGCGAGTCTAGCCTGTCAGTCTCCCCGCCATATTGAATTTTGACCAGCGAGGGTAGTCAGGAAGCTTCATTTTTTAAATTACTTCAGTGTTACACTTGTAAATTATTTTGTAGGTTTCTAATACCCCTGATTCATTTACACAGAGATGGCCAGTCGGAGCAAGGTCTGGTCCAAGCCTACCCCCACTCTGCGTCTATTCCCCTCACTTAGACTGTGTTCTGCACTTAAAAAAAGTAATTTAATTTAATTTATTACAGTATACGGGAAAATCCCTTTTTGTACAATGATTGAAAGTGTAGAGACAGGTAGTATACATAATACATGAAAAAGACTGTTACAGCATAGACTAACAACTCAATTTAGACATACTAGGGAAGTAGTGAAACGCTAAATTAACGCAGTTTGAGTGTTCATAAAGTGGCCTACCGATCTATAAACACTGTTTTGAAACTATCAGGAGAGCCGGAAAGAAAGTCCAATTTAACGCTGAAACTATTGGCTAAATTACAAATTCTATACAGTGGATCCGAATGCCCAAATCTGGTGGTGTAGATGGGTGAACGAAATAGCTGGGCATGTCTAAAGTGATGCATAGAATTATTAAAAATACGCAAAATATGGAATTTCTTTGACTATACAGAGCAATCTGAAGTTGAAATCTGCTGCCTTTTCAAGCATCAAGGTGTACATAGTAAACCTGTTCAAGATCTGCATAATGAAGTTCTTCGAACCTTCAAGAAGTACGTTTACCAACGATTTCAAATGTTATGCTTGACTACGTTTCATTTCACACGTAACATATAATTCACTTTTGTAACGTTCAATTTCCATATTACTGCCACGGATTACCCGCCATGAAAATGCTGTTCCTTTAGCAGCGTTACAGAGCGTTTCAGTTCTCTAGACGTTCTGACGAAAGCTATGAGCAAACCGGCGAGCTCAGTGGATTACAGGATTACGAGCACGAGATTCTGCGCCATTATAACTACAAATGGACCGTTGACTTTCGTTTGCTCGGGCATACAGCTGAAAGGAAGTATAAATCTCGCATTTAAGGCTACATTATGTTTTGTAAGGCAATACGAGTGTGCTGTATTCCGAGGGTTATCGCTGTTCTATAGAGTGATTTCGCCGTCGTTTAACGTGCATGTATATCAATACATTAACGAGGCAGTCAATTTTATAGCTAATTGTGTTGTAATTGTCTGCAAAAAGCTTTGTTCATGGGAAATCGGGTATCGAGAAGCCTTTGAATTCGTTTCGACTGCCTTTGAGTCTAGGAAATCGATTAACACGTTCAATTTAATTTAATTAAATAATTATTGATCGTCAGAAAATTCTGAGCAAACTTGATACTGAAACAATAATGTGAGAACAGAAGAACACGATTGAGTACTCAAATCTTTCTTTCTTTACGATTTATATAGAAAGGAGTAAATTATATTGTGTCTGATCAGGTATGGCTGTTTTCACTGTGGCACTAAACGTGTTAACCCCAAGCAACTGGTCAATAAAATACCTGAAAGTAAACAATTAAGTTTTTTTGGATTTAATTTTCAAAAATTTTATTTTCATATGTGACAATAATTCCAAACGTGCAGCGATAATATGTAAACCAAATCAGGCCTGATAAAATATTGACTGTGAGTTAAAAAACGTATTTACATTGCACACCATAATCCCCCGGTCTCAAACCTAGGGAAACATCGTGGGATGACAACTCGACTAGTCAAATAAGGTTAAAATATACAAAATTAAAAGCACACTGTACACATACTTTTGCTTTCTGTAATTTCCAAATTTTCAAGTGGATGCCTTCGACACTATTATTGACATAGGAAAACATTTTAGATGAAAGTTAAACAGAATTGATTATTAAAATTATAAAGTAATATTATTAAAATTTTAATATTCACATTAATTTCAGAAAAATGTATGTATTTAATTATACTACATTAATTATAATAAATATTCAGTATGTGAATAAGTAAAAATAACTGTAGCTGTCAATTCACTTTACGTTTGATAAAGTGATATTTAAAAACTGCGTTACTTATGAGATGACCCGATACATTATTACACCGTGAAGTCCAGTCAATCTAGAAACAAGATTTCATACGATGCAATCAAATAAAAAATAAAAGAGGCTAAACCGTGTGCACCCTTGCGGAGTGTCCCAACCGGTGAGAGTTCTTACCGAAGAAAATCGAGCCCCTCGAGTTTCTAGGCCAACGAGACCGGCCTACGCCGAGAGACGCGATCTCGTTTTTCAATTAAAATTCGATATAGCCTGGTAACTGTAACTCGGCTCGCTGCTTTCGACCAACAGACGTTTTACGTGTATATACATGTTAACTTGCTGCACGGCAAAAACTCGGAGGAACCGTAAGAAACGTTCACCGATGAAAATGGCTCGTCCATCCGCGTCGTCCGTTCGAATCATCGACACATTAATTCCTTTTACAAGCCGCCTGCTCTAAATAGTATAGTCCGCCGATTGGCATTCAGGGCAATACCGGTGGAGCGGCCACGGAGCTGATAATGTAGATTATTGGCATGAGAAATCCGAAATAGTCGAGGTTATTGTAGTATCATGAAAATGTCTTGAATCGCCATACAATTAGTGAGAATTTCGTGGGCACCGTTACGTGATCTTTACTTATCGCTTATTGTTGGTATGCTCTGCGAGGAAGAATGAAAACATGTTCTATAAGTGTACAGGGTGTCTCACGAGTTTCTGTACAAAGTTTGCCAGTGTGTTCTACGGGTAAACATAAAATTGAAATGTCCTATAATAAGAAGTCATAAAAAGTTATAACTAAACTGCGGATTTTTATGCAATTTAGCGTATAGACGTTTCTGAAGAACGCATATTTTATAGAGTAAGGGAAAAATAAATGTACCATTCAACTTTTCAACCCCGAAATGCAGTTCTATCATAGTTGTGTTTCATCAGCTACATGGAAATCAAAAATACTGAAATCTAAAAATGTACATTTGCATAAAAATCCGCAGTCTAGTTATAAGGAAAATATAGTGTATGTATCATCGAAAGAGGCGTCGAGAACAAAACATTCTTTTGCAATTATTATGTTTAGTTATCAGCCAAAAATTTCTTACTAAAGAAGGAAATTGTTTCAAGTGTTTAACATTTAACATTTTGCATTCGAAGTCTTTTACACTGAATACGTAGAAACTAGAAATGCAAGTATAGCTGACTTCAATGCAAGAATTTATTGTATTCTAAACGAGCTTATGTTAATTTAGTAGACCCTCAATTGTCCAAACTGTAATTTGGAACAAGATGACTCACATCGTAACTATGTTTCGTATAGCAATGATACTTTTGGTTTATAACGTAAAATTACACGGTGGGATAAAATTAAGTACACAATGTGACTAATGATAATTTTAGACTGTAATTAAGATAGATGAGGAATAGAAGAGGATTGTCTTAAAGCAATAGAAAATTGAAGGTGGAATCAAAGAACTGTTAAAGTAATTGAACAAGGACATCAAAATTAATACTCAGTATCTTGATAATTAACACGTCTTCAGTACACGCATCAATTTTAATTTGATCACATAACTACCAACCCTACTGAAATTTTGAGTAACACTTTCTTTAAAATAATAGTAAAAATAGAAAGTGTAATATCAAATACATAATTTTTCTTTTTACAATCAACCACGTGTATTAATGAATAGCCATTTTCACGTGTCTGTCTAATTACGGAATTTTCCACTGCGGCAGGAAACGTGTTAAAAAGAGCTGCAGTTGTTAATTTGTTTACGTTCGATAAAATCATACTTAAAAACCACATTACTTATGGCCTATGGGTGGAGCTGATGCGGTGCCTAATGAGCGGCGCTCGTGTGCGAAGGATGAAAACTGATTTGTATAAAAATGAAATAACGAAGCTGATGATTGCAAAAACTCCGAAAGAATGGGTTAGGCCGAAGAGAAACGATCATTTCGTGTGTGCCAGGTTAATATAGTAGGTATCCTGTTTCGCGATAAAAAGTCAGAACGAATCGGCGTCGAAAGAAAACAGCCTGATCTTGAACCAACGGGGCTAGACCGAACCGCGGAAATTTCCAGTTTGCCCAGCCGTGCGGCACCATAACTGGACTCAGGTGCGTGCACGTTTGACGTGATTTTAAAATTCGCGAGATCCCAGCAACCCGATCCCCGCGCATTAATTGAATAAGATCACCATCGAACCGAAAGCGATTCGATCGTTTTCGGAGCGAAAGCCTTTCGAATCTTTCACAGTTCTTACACGCCTCTGGAAACCGGATACTCTTTCACAAAGCCTGTAAACGTTATTTTCGTGAGACAATAAAAAGAGTCCCTCTCAACCAGCAAGTACACCTCCGACACGGTTTATTCATAAGTGAAACGTAATACTCGAGAGAGACTTTTCGTATGTACCCTGGGACACTCAGCTCTGAAATATTCGCAAAAAATGGAAATCAGCATGTGTGCGCATGTTGAATCGCGTGTACAGGGTGTCTCAAAAGAGCAGTGCGCACTACCGCCGACGGATGGACACTCTTCAGGGACGAATTTTTTACAATATTTTCTAATCAGTGTTTGGCAAGGGGAATAAAATATTATCAATGCAGCCATGCGACAAGTTTTTTGTTTTTATTGATCAGAGATCGTCTGGTGAATAGTTCTCCACCAGGTTTTTATATTTCTTTCATTGAGAATAATTTTGATTTAGAAAAAGCTAAACGTACACATATGTATCAGTGTTTCTGAAGAGGTTAAAGAGTTTTAGAATTTATTAGGTGAGTGCACAAGTTCTGTCGGTTTCTGCATTGCCTGCTACGGTAGAACCTCGATTATCCGAACTGTAATTGGTAATAAGATCACCACATTACAACTGTGTTTCGTATAAAAATTATAATTTTGGTTTAGAACATAAAAGTACAAGGTGGGATTAAAATTAAGTACTCGGTGTCATTGGGGATAATTTTAATTTGTAATTAAACTGGAAGAGGAATTTTTGGATGACCGGTGTTCCCGTAAACGACGTTCCAGTGTACTATGAGGTACATTGTTTTATTAAATGCATTATTATACACAGAAATGTGCAATGGTTCTATAAAATAATAATAGGTGTCCTACTTTAAATTAAATATCTTAGTTTAGTGAATAGGAAAGGAATTGCATTATGATTTCTTCATCGCGTGTATGTGACTTCATTCACTTGTATAACATTCACATAAAACAAATAAACGAGCGTACCTATCCCTGATAAAAGATAAATTCCCAAGAATTTACAAACTGAAAATGGCAAAATATCCTGTATAAAAAAATAATATAGTATATTTGTTATTTAAAGACTCTTGAAAGAAATGGCTAATGATAACTAATTTTCTCAAAATCCTCACGGTCGTTAAAGTGTTAAATAATTTGAAAAAGTGAAGCTTTGGAGCAGAAAAATATAATTCTGCTCTCGACAAGGACATGGTGGCGAGCAAACTCCCACACACGTGTCCGATTATGGCTTATATGTAAACGGTAATCGATTCAAGCATTTACGGAATCATCTGCATAAATTTGCTCATAGAAATCGTGTTAGAGGCTATCTCGCATCGCATGTAACATGTTACAATTTGTCAACCTGATGAGTAACGTTCTGAATTGGCAAACAGCTTTCTTCCTTTTCACGAGAATAGATTGCTCATAGATACTCCAATCATTCAACACGATATTATCAAATTTGTTCACTCTAAAAATCGTTCAGCCTGAATGTGAGTTTGTTTTAATTTGCACACTGGGAAATTTCTTTTACTTTATTTATTCACTGAGAACAGTTCTAATCTCTTTTTATTTTATTTATTCACTGAGAACAGTTCTAATTTTTTCTCACTTTATTTATTCGCTGAGAACAATTTTAATCTCTTTTTATTTTATTTATTCATTGAGAACAATTTTACTTTTTTTTAATTTAATTAATCCACTATGAAAAATTTTGTTTTACTTTATTTCACTTGCTCTCCGACTTCTGCTATCGTTGCCGATCACATCTTTTTATTAAACCCCATGCGGTAAGTGAACCATTCTTTGCGCCAGCCTACAACGTAACATCGTTTCACGAATTCCTCTCAACCTACATCCTTCCACATTCCTTCGGTCAATAAAACGTTTCAATTTAAATTCCCGGGCACCATCGGGCCACTTAAAACATCGATCCCGAAAAAATGTACGAATAAAAACGAGCGCGGCTAATCCGCGATACAGATGAATACGAGTCGAACGAAAATTGCAAAAGGACAATCGAGGACAGGAGGAAGGTCGAAAAAGTCTGTAGCTCTTTTTCTATGCATCTCCGGCTATTAACGACTGTGGCATTCATAGGCATGGAGATGAAGGTCGGGTCGGAAATTAATTTTCGGCGGCTCGGCCCGGGTGGATCTACGCACAGAAAACTGGGCCGCGTAACGGTGAAATTCGTGGCAGAAAATAAGATCCGCTTTGACGGAACTTCCGTTTGTCCCGCAAGCTCCTACGGTCCCGGACGATCGCGAGAAATCGTGAGAAGAAGCTTCGTAACGCGAGTAACGCTTTCACGGATTAACTTCTTTCGCGGTGAACGCGATTTCGTACGCGCCACTGCGAAAAAACATGCGCCTCGTATCGATGTTATAGCTTGCGTTTTTAGGGAAGATAAAGCATTGGACACGTTCTCATGTACGGACAGATTTAGATGGAGTTTGTTGCAGGTAATTGAATTGAATTTGAAAAAGCATTTGAAAACGTCGCGGCGTGTCAAAGTTGGACTAATAGGATTAATAAAGGATATTATAAAAGATGTAAGAAAGATACAGTATATTAATAAGCAGAAACAGAGTAGAGTAAGAATATATAGGGTGATTCATAAATGCATGTCCATGCTTCAAGGGTTGAATCTACGCAGTAAAATTAGAAGTAATGGTGAGTACAAAATATTGCATCAAATTATGGGAATATTTGAAATGTGTTAGTATTTATTTAGCGAACAAATCAGAGCAAAAATGAATTCGGTTATAGATTTATTATATGTACCTCTTGGCTGACGACTCGTTTTCAAGCAAGTGAGTCTATTCAGACTGTTTATTAATCATTTTAAGACAACTCTGTGCGTGCAATTGTTATAAGGGAGTAATTAAGGGTTAAAGTATGTACGAATTCTTTTTGTATATTAAATAGTAAAGAGAGAATTCTTTATGTTTACTTGTAACTTAAAACTAACCGGAGGAAATATTAAAAAATAGTAATGTGAACTAATTATAGTTTGCGTCGAAACAAACGCGATCAAACTGCAATGTTCGATATACGGTGCTCCTCGATTTCCAGCATAATTATGTACCTCCGTCTTGTTCTGCTATTTGTAAATAAAATTTTAAACACATATTCTAAAAACTTACACTTTTAAAACAGTAAACAATCTATTAAAGTTCTACTCATATATTCTCTTCGAATGAACTCATTTATAAAGGAGCTACCAAGATAGGACACGATTTATTTAAAAGAATAATGACTACCTAATAATAACAGTAATTATTTTTCAATAACATCCGAATATTAACAGAAGGTAAAAAATTCTAACAGTACAAAAAATAAGTAACTTGCCCAACAAATTAACATAAATATAAATTTAAATGCTGACAATGGTTCAGGAGATTTATTACAGCAATTAATAACCATCATTAAGTTGTCACGACCGTACAAAGAAACAAACAAGAAAAACCGAAAAAGAAACAAAACTGCATCGATTCGAATAAAACGATATATGCAAAAAAAATTGCTTCGTCCTTGAACCGATCGCGGCCATAGGGTTAACACGTTCCCTGGCACAGTAGAAAATTCCGTAACTAGACAGACACACGAAAATGGTTATTTATTAATTCACCTGGCTGATCGTACAAATATTTCTCTATTTGATATTACACTTTCTGTTTTGTACTATCATTTTTTTTATTTATTATTATATTAGCAATCAGAATACAATTCCATGAGCTAATTTGCTGGCTTGGATACTATCCACAGCACCGCTCATGGCGTGATGAGAACTCATCCACCGACGAGTCCTCTTCTCGAAACCATCAATTAAGTCTGCTGGCCAATGCCGCTATTATCATTTTAACGTGAATGTTAATCAAAATTTCATAAGGGTTGGTAATTATGTGATCAAATTAAAATTGATGCGTGTACCGAAAACGGTACACGCGGCGGGGAACGTGTTAAAGACGATTTGTTTATCCCACGTAGACGTTGATGGCAGGTGGAAAAAGAGAGCGTCAGCGCAGGTAGGGTAGTAATTTGCTCTCAATTAGATTATTAGCGGTCAAACGGACCGGTTGCGACGCGCTATAGCTTTCGTGGACTCGCGCTTGAACCGTGGCCTATTCATTACGCTAATAATCATGATCAACCATTATCTCACCTGGCTCAATCGCCTGGAAGTTCTCGGGCCTCCACTTTCTCCTCCCTTTTGATTCAAACCAGCCGGTTTCTGTCAGCTTTTCACGTGAGAATAGATCGGCGATAGCATCGCCGAACCATAAATATTATTACGTTCTACGCCGTTTACGTGTTACGTACACCTCCATTTTTTCCCCGCGCCATGCTTTTAATGATATTTACGGCTGTCGATAGGAAACAGCGCGTTCGGAATAATTAACACGCACGATCTCTTCGGTGCGGTTCGCAGATCGTCGCGGCGATAACGCAATCGAAAGTTCTATCGAGCTCTAATTCTCATTAGGAGACTATAGGAGCCAACTGTAATATTTCGTTTACTGACAGAGCTCATAAAAATGCATGCGAAATTCTTAAGGGGTTAGATCGCTCTGATATGGTCAGAAATACCGCATTTTGGGGAATTTATTTCTAAGCGACAGAAATACTCTTTTCGATGAAAATTTGTCAAAAGACAGAGACATACAGTGACTCATGAAATTGTTCACATGAATATATTAATTCTATATACTTCAAATTGGCACCTTTTCAGGGCATTGTTATCTGAAGGAGCGACATGGTATATCTAATAAATAATATTTTGAATACGCTTTAGAAATTTGCAGTTGATTGGTTGCATTAGAATTAAAGCAATGTGACTATTGCACAGTATCGTTTCTTTTAAACTTTTATTCCAAATTTTAAAATAATCAGCCATTTAATATGGATTTTTGTGTAAATTATTACTAAATTCGGTTGATCAGTGTGTTGTAAAATGATAAATCTGTTTCAGTATATTCTGTTTTTAATCGAGTGATTATCACTTAACACGTTGACTGCCACATTAGATTAGCTGAAAATGGTAAACTTTCTAAATTTTTATACAATATGAATATAACACAAAGTATAGTCTTTTTAGTTAATAATATTTGTAACATTCAACATTTTCTTATTGCTTCTATGATACACTGTTCGATATATTCATTAATACTACACACGATTAAATTAATGATGATTATATCTATGTGTCACCCAAATACGGGTGACATGGCCATCAAAGTGTTAATCTTTGCCAAATGAGGCGTTATTTTCGGCTGAAGAAATTATTTTCAATTTGAGAAATACGATTGTGTTTCGTATTTTTCCATTCACCGCCCACCTGATTTGTAATCTTGTTTTTCAAAGTTTGAGATCATTCGATAATATTGGTACGAGTTGTTCAAAACAGTCATGAATTATTGTATCCTTAACTGGCTTTCTTCGCGAGACCAATAAAGCGGTTATTATTGGTTTCTCTTATGCGACAGCTTTGGCGTGTATTTCCAAGATATCAAGGATAATATGAACATGTAAATATTTTTTATTAATCAATTACCTCCTCAACACTTTGACGACCGCTGATATTTTGAGAACACTAACTGTTTCTGGATATTTCTGCAAGAATTCTTAATTATCTAAGAAGTTTACATTATTGTCTTCGCATTGAATATTCTACAATTTCCACTTCATCAGTACTTGATATATTTATTTATTCTACATAGACGTCACTCGAATGAATAAAATCCCCTATACGCGACAGCGGCCATCGAAGCGTTGAACACTAAAAATTACGATCTTTTTATTAAAATCAGAACAAGTCACTTGGTTGTTCCGAATTAAAATTATTTTGTACACCTCGAAGTAACAGCAAAATCTTCTCAATTCTTTTAACATACAAGAAAAGTTCAAATCCTTTCAACAATTCAAAATGGACACAGAAGTCTAATTTTCATTCTTCATTTATTATAAGTGAAGAATTAATTGCAACTCGAAAAAGAACGTACAGTATTTTATTAATAAATTCTGGTGCTTGTTTCCCGATGAAGTGCATGGTGAAATTGTTTGTACTAAATGAAGTTGATTCAGCAGCAGCGATTGAAAAATATTTAAACAGTTTCGCTCACGTAGGATGATAAGGTATGCGAAGTCGACCTTAATCTGAAGATTTACTGGCATTCAACTTTTTACTTCAGTATCTCCTACTGAAACGCAAAATAGCGGGACTGCATCGACATTTTCCTGTTACCCGCTGATAATCCTCATAAAAAGAGAAGTGAGAAAATGTAATGTTAAATCAACTTACAAAACTGTTAATATCTCACAGTTAATTTGTTGGTACATAATTTACCGTGACGACCTAGTACTGTAGCAACAAAAAATAAAAATCTTACTTCTATGAAATCATCAGGATATTTTAAACGGAAACTTTTTATTAAAAAAAAAAACAGAAATATACAGGTTTATGGATACAAATGTGACTTTCATAATGAGTTAAATTTAGAACATTCATGTATAATATTTCAGTTTTTACGGCTCTTTAATTGGACACTGTTTGCATGCAGATAGACAATATTAGTACAACTAATAAAATAATGTTGATACGTAAAATATAATAATACGCAGGTTAATGAGGCAAATAGTGATTCCGAGTTTAATTACCAGTGTGGGACAAGGGCAAATCGTGGCTATAAATTGATGTGAACTTAACAAGCTCATTCTGTAGTTTGTATGATTCATAGTCGTCATTGTTCGTAAATTTTCGATTCCGGAACTATTTCGCTGGTCGAAATTAGGCTTATGTGTAGTAAAATAGCGTTTACACACAGATATATTAATTTTATAATATAAATTTCCAGTTTAATACTTCATCTTCAGTATAATAAACATTTTGGTAAATTTACCCACTCAATTTTAATTTTTAGTCTTCGGTGTATTGTAAGTAGTTCAAAGTAATAATTAATTAATCAGATGAGTTGTGAGACTACGACTTGGTAGACTCATTTGATCAAAATGGAAGTTGTGTCAAAAAATGACATTTAACCCTTTGTCTGCAGCTATTTGGAAACGAGATCAACGCTGCGTGCGGCCGAGCTGCAGTAATATACAGCGAGCCACTGAACCGCACGCCCATGGGCGTCGACAGTACGCGAAGAGCGTCTACGCCAGGTGCCTACAGGAACCGTTAGCAGTCAAAGGATTAATAAATTTCATACATAAATTATTAAGAAAAATATATTATTCTTAACTTAAGTAACAGTAATGACCCTTCTATATTTGCTAAAAATTTAATAAATCAGATAAACAAAATACTCAGTGAACATATAAAATTAGTTAATGAAAAAATGTATTTCGAACTAATGATATGCACGGTGCTCTTTTCATGTAATAAAAATTGATATAGGAGCGTTTTCTCTGGCCAAGACGTAAATTACGCGAAGCAAAGCGAAATCCCACGTAACGTGAAATTTTCCTGCAATGCAGAAAATGAAAATAAAAAAAAGTATAGTGACTCGACTGTTTATCGGTGATTCATGAAACCGCTAATAACACTGACGTGATTCACGCGTCATGTTAACACGTTCGCACTCGTTACAGTTATCCTTGTGGATTTTCTGAAGCATTTTCGTTTATTTTTGTAATCTGACGTTTTTCGTGCGGCCGAACGACCTTCGTCACACTCCGCGAGGAAACGAAGTTTTTCTAATGCACTTCTTGCCACACCGAGAAAATTACGGTACTTATTAGCATAATGATATTGTTCAGATATAACCTACGGCAACGCGTCTGTTCGACCTTCGCTTAATTTTTCCATATCGCGTTTACTCCTTGGTATCCTATTTGTAACGTTTTTTGTAGAGAAAAATGAATTCAATCGAGTGCTTTTTTATTTAGTTAAACATTCATAAAAATATGCTGTAAATTATTTCTTTTAACGCGTTCACTGGTACAGTGAAAATTGTTATATCTAGTCTGACAGTTTATAAAACGTCTTTTCTTTAATACAGACTTTGAAGAATAAAAAGAGTATATTTCTCTATGCGATCCTTTACTTATTAATTGATTCTTTAATTTTAATATTAACATCCATCAGAATTTTAGAAGGATTGGTCATTATTCAATTCGACAACGTATTAACACGTTGACTGCCATTGCGGTCACCGTTGACCGTCGCCTCAAATACTATTTCATTAAATAACTATTGACTTTGGCAATATTCTGAGCAAAAACATTGTAACAATAATGTAGGACCATAGGTGCACGATTGAGTACTTATATATTTTTTCCGTTGCGATTTATATTAACACGTTGAACGTCGTGGCGGTCACCGGTGACCGACGCCTCAAATTCAATTTAATTTAATAATTATTGATTGTCGCAAAATTCTGAGCAAACTTCATACTGAAACAATACTGTAAGAACAGTAGAGCACGACTGAATACTCAAATCTCTTTTTTCTTTGCGGTTTATGTAAAAATTAGCTGCGTGTGCCCGGCGTTGCTCGGGATTTAGGGGGGTGGGCTTTAGGCGAATAAAAGAAAAATTTTGAGGATTCTTCAAATCCTCACTCGTTCAAATTCCACTTTACACATTCACTTCGCGTTTCTTTTTATCTAAATAAATTTAAATAATAAATTTTCATACCATCCAGACATTTTTTATTCCGTTAAAAGGTCATAGTTATTTATTTTTTATGATTACTGAGCTACTACACAAAAAATTACTCGGGCTTAAGTTAAGAGGGTTCGTTTTAGGGATGGGTAAGGGGTCGGGACCCCCACAGTATTTTTTCTAGGGCGTCGGAGAATATTCATACCAAATTTCATGCGGATACGTTGAACGGTACAGAACTTTTACAGGTGTCTGATTAGGTACGGCCGTTTTCACTGTGGCGTTCAACGTGTTAGAATAGGGCTACGCAGCTAACAGGTTAAATTTGGGGTGCAGATCATCCCCTCGACAGACAATGCATACCGAGTCTCTGCAGGCCTCCAAATATTGTCTGTAAAAAATATTGTCTCGGAAGTATAGTGTGCTAAGAGATCGCTATGCGGCTCGAAAATGTTCCGCGAACGCAATTTGCGAAATCGGCTAACGAACTCCGCGCTCTAATGAGTTAATAAATGGGCCTGTGAAGCGAACGCGTAAACGAATACACAATGCAAGCTACGTTCCTATGTAGGCTAACGATTGCTCGTTCGCTGAATTGTTCCCACAGTAATGCATTTTTCTTTGTCTGGCGCCGCCGGTGCCGATCGATCGGTGCCTGACGAAACTCGCGTTCTTTCGACATTTCGTATTTGCTCGCCTGTGGACGATCGATAGCCAGGGAAGAAACCGTGGCGATCGATACAACACGATCTTTGTAATAAAATCAATTGTATATTTATTCAATTCTTTCTTAGCGCGCTGATTGTGAGGGGTACATTGAATAATACAATATCCAGTACGGTACGTTCTAATATCTTGTCTTCTTTTATATTTGTTTAGCTTGTAACGTATGAAATGTTCGATCTTGTAGATACAAATTTATAGAAGCTTTAATTCATTGATGAAATTAGTTTATTAAACGATATGTGTTTGATTTTAAGCAAAGCACTTTTGATAAAGAATTATACGACTTTTTAATATATTAATAATTTGAAGACAGCAAGCTATATTTTTTACATTAATAGTTTGACGACTGCAATGCATATTTATTTCATTAATAGCTTGACGATTGAAAATATATTTATTACGTTGACAATTTGACCACCGCGAATATTTTGCGAAAACTTATTCCTTTGGCTATTTTTGCAAGGCTGTAGTTCAGTAAGAAAATATTTTACTTTATGCGTTTTGTATAGATTAGTTTATAATTTTAATTTTATTAGTGTTTGGTTATACGATGGGTAGGTACGCTTGTTTATTCGTTTTACGAGCATGTTATTGAAATGAATTAAATCACGTATGAACATGCATTAACCGTACACACTATACTTGCACTAAATGCACACACACTACACACGCACTGAACACACACACTAAACATAAATACTGCACACAAGTCCGACCGTGCAACCTCCCCGTGGTGTACCTTGTGTTATACCAATATCGACGGCACACTTTTCATTTAAAACGCGATAAAACGGCGACAAAAAATCGTACATCAATTTTTTAAAGGTTACTGTAAAGGGGAGATTTCCCTTTACAAAGTCATTTTAAAACGAATCCCGAAAATAATTTTTTAAACTCCGTAGAATCGTTTGAATTTGTAATTTTTTTTAAAAAAGAAGCAACTTCAGTTTTGCATTCCGTTTTATAATATAAAAGGGTCTTTGAAAAAATTCATTTTAAGAATGTGAAAGTAGAGGCTTCACCCTTTAAAATGTGCCCAGGCAGACTGTCGTACAATTTTTTTTCACGAAGTTACACCAGTTCGAAAATTGTCAATTTTTCGGACAAAATTTAGTGATCCTTTAATTTTGTAGAGCAGTGTTTAAGAAAACATCCACGGAGTAATTAATTAGAATGTAAGCATAAGGATCAGTATTAGTATTATACATACTATATGAGTGTACATAGTATAATTGACCCCTTAGTATGTAAGCAAACAACTGTAACTCGGTGCTAATGACCTTAGATATTAAAACAACATTAAAAATATATATAAAAAAAAACTGCCACTTTAACTCTTCCTCTCCCTTTAAAGTCCAGTAAAAAAGACTATAACGTTGTTACAGTTCTACGAGAGCTGTACCAACGATAGTGCCAGAAATAACTCCCAACGTCCATCCACAGATTTACAAAATTCGAAGGAAATCAGATTTTGAATGCAGTCCTTTCACGATCGTTTAATCGTTCGTTCATGATCAATGGAAAGATTAGTTACCAGGCGACAAGTTGCCTTTTTTAGACACCAATTATATTCGACATTAGCCAATAAACAAGGTCCCTTTCGACGCGAACGGCTGCAATTAAAGCGGCGTAGGACAAAACGTGAGAGCGAACGGGAACAAAAGAAAGGGAAACAGTGTATCGACATTGTTGCGATAGAATGCGGTATCAGTGTCAGGTACATAGCTCGTTTATTCTTTTACCGGTCGTTTATGGTGGCCAGCTTGAAGGACGATTACATGCACGAGTGTTTTCCCTGTCGAGTGGTGCTTCGAGATGCAGCATCACTTTCTTCGTTCTGAATCATGCCACTTTCGTGAGGTATTATTTGCGCCGACGCTCTCAACGACTACTGATTCATGCTTATTTCTAATTTCGTTTCATCCTTCATTACTCGCGTCGGGTTTAGTTAGCCTGCCACTATTCTGTTTATTTTATTGAATAATTATTAATTCTTATAAAATTGTGAAAAATATTTACACTGTAATGGTAATATAAAATATTAGTGGTATGATACGATAGGTACAGTGAAACCAGTCATACCTAGTCAGGCACTTACTGTGCTACCATGTTTTTATTTGATTAAATAACTATTAATTGTTATAAAATTGTGAAAAATATTTACACTGTAATGATAATATAAAATATTAGTGGTATGATACAATAGGTACAGTGAAACCAGTCATACCTAGTGAGACACCTACTGTGCTACCATTTTTTTTATTCGATTAAATAACTATTAATTCTTATAAGATTGTAGAAAATATTTACACTGTAATGAAAATATAAAATATTAGTGGTATGATACGATAGGTACAGTGAAACCAGTCATACCTAGTCAGACACCATTCTGTTTATTTTATTAAATAACTATTAATTCTTATAAAATTGTGCAAAATATTTACACTGTAATGAAAATATAAAATATTAATGACGTGACACAATAGATACAATGAAAATAGTCAGACGCTTGGTGAGTATTCTAATACTTCTGGACGGCAGTGTAATCGACTGTTTTTAATATGAATCTTAAAGGTGGGCATTGCTTGAGGAATCAGTCGTGTTCTTCTGTTCCTACATTACTGTTATAATATGAAGTGTACTCAAAATTGTGTAATGATCAATAGATATTTAATTAAAATAAGTGTGTTGGAAATAGGGAACCATGGTGTGTCTGACAAGGTGCGGCAGATTTCACTGTTCTGCTTATATTAATACCACGTGAATAATTAAGGGTTGATCTCTTCATGAATACTGACACACACCTGTGCATTTTCTTTTACTATAAATTGTAATATTGTACAATTTTAATAAATGAGTCCTTGAAGATGTCAAGGCTGTTTCTGGACTACATGTAAGGATGATGAAGAGAAATAAAATTTCTGATTTCCTTGATTAGGAATTATAGTACGCTGTTTGGCGTATGAAAATTAAGTAACAGACAATAATATTTGTAAACTAATTTGATGAACAAAATTTCTCATTCAAACCATTTTCCATACTCAACTTCCTTCTTCAATTTCAACGCAACCGATCAACTACAAGCTTTGAGAACGTATTTAAAATATAACCTTCTTGTACTATAATTTTGCTTCATCTATCAGTATTCCCAGAAGGAGTTAAAAAATGGAAATTGAAATAACTGACACACTTGATAAATTTCTTGAGTTATTACATTTAATGCTTGATACCATTGTTCTTCGTTCAGCAGTACATCAATCTAGAACGTCGTCTAAGACATTTAGAAAATTCTTCTTGAGATATTGAAATCGTATCGGACCAGTTTCGAAACAGTATTGCGACAGCTCAACATTGAGGTGATCTACATCGTCAATAACGATACAGTATCGAATTGCAACAAAGTGTTCCACTCCTTACGTGTACAGTTTGATATATTATATCGGTACGTCATTTTGTTCAACTGATACTTTTTAATATATGCAATCTTAGTGCGAAATTTCCAGGCGCTGTGTATTATTAATATTTAATATTAATTCATTAGACTCTCAAATTATTTATAATGAATGTACAAACTGCCAAAAGAAGAAAACAAAAATTTTCAAATATATAATGTATATTTAATTGCGTAACAAGTGTTTATAATAAATTAACAGTAAACTGATACTTCTAAAAAATTTCCGGATTACCTGCAAGAATCCGTGAAATCTTCAAAAATCTTAATGTACAGAGATTCTTTACTATGATAATACATATTGTCCGCCAGGGTAACTTTGTTTCTACCCTAATTGTTCAAAGATTTAAATCTATGTTTCAACATACCTTCATTTGTTTCCTAATTAGTCAAAGAGTTTAGATCTTTGTTGAATTTATTAAGAAATTTAGCAAACTCATGGTGACTAGAAAATGATTACTAAAGCGGTTTAGTGTGAATTAAGCAGTTTTGAAACATGAAAGATTCGAGTTCATATTTTGGCAAATAATTTCCTGTCATCTCGAAATCCATTGTTTTACACCGCAAGCGTTAGATACAAGGAGGCAGATAATTAACATTATGGAGATAGTAAGTCGTTTATTCTGAATCAGTTAATCTACAGACCCACGTTGACTAAGCATTTTCTTTTAATGTACTGTACACCATGGATCGGTGAATTCTGTAGATATTATATGATAAAATTAACGTTCTGTTTCTATATACATACATACCGTTTTAATGGAAAGTTAGTTGTGTCAACAAATTACCGATTACTCAAGTAATTATAATTACTTCATGATTTATTACTTTATATTGTCCATCATTAATGGAATTGAGTACTTCTAATATTGAATAACCGATATTGAATACTCTAATAGCACTAAATCTTGAATTCTATTCATCCATCTATGATTTAACAATTTACGTTCACTAATCAAATCGTATTCACTCGTAGTTATAATAAATAATAACACTTTGTTATAAAAATGGTTGAGCGTCACCAACACCTACAGATTTATTAAAACGAACTCATCCAAGTGGTACAAATTCTCACTAACACCTGCAGATTTATTAAAAAAAAACTCATCCGAATGGTACAAATTCCCACTGACACCTACATACTTATTAAAAAAAAAACTCATCCAACTGGTAGAAATTCTCAGAAGCCTCCTGAAATGAGATGTTACCACCCAACAGGTTTATCACCCGAATGAAAATGTCAAAACGGTACATCAATAATATTACCACATTAATAACCATTAACGTCCGATGATTTAGCACACACGACGCGCCTCTCGCTCTTATCACTTCAATCAGACCAATCGAGCACCTGCGATCGAGAAACTGGGCCGCAGTCGGACTCCGCCAGCACGTTCTCCGACTTCCCTCGAAACCGAATCGAGAAAAATCCTCGACACAGAGAAAATTTGGATCGCGTGAAGGATTCCCAAGAATCCGCTTTTGACCGCGAAACAGTTGGCAGGGGCCTCGTACATGTTTCTTCGTTGCATGCTGTATAAAAAGAAAAGAAAGTCACCGCGTTGGTGGGTGTGAAAAGTTTACACAAGCAGGGAAGTGTACGGTGAATCGAGTTCGTTGGCTGACTCGAAGTTCCAGTCTCTCAGCGGATTGCAGAGAAATGTCACTAGGATGTACCCAACCGATTTGGGGTTTCTGTTAGCTTCAATGGGGTCGAAAATGTTTAAAAGGTATAGCAAAGATAAACAATAAAATTATAATTGCAAACGCTCAAGAAAATGAACCCAGTACTCGGTCAGTCCTGGCAAGGATCATTGTGCAACGGGACAATGTCACGTTCCCTGTTCCAGGGTTGAGCAAAAGTTATTTGAAGTAAGAAATAAATTGGATTTATTTGCAAATAACTAATAAGTAGATTTTATTCGTTGTCTTTTATTTGTTCCACGAATTATTCGTTATTAGTAGACTGCGGATTTTTATGCAAATATACATTTTTGCACTTCAATATTTTTTATCTGTACGTAGCTAATGAAATGCAACTACGGCGGAACTGTATTTTGGAGTTGAAATGGTTAAAAGTACATTTTCTGTTTCAGTGCTCTATAAAATGTGCATTCTTCAGGAATTTTGGTATGTTATATTGCATACAGATCCACAGTCTTCTTATTAGTGAATAACGAATAAATTCCAGTAGTGTCGCGTTAGCTAGCTGGACTTCTACCGCTTTAGCTATCCCTGTTCTATCCCTAATTGTATTGACTTCAGTTTTCTGATCGTCGAAACAGAAGTTTGTGAGATAGAGCCTCCGTCAGCACCCCACAATGGAGGATGCCTGCATTGCACTGAAAGATGCGTGCGATTCTGAATTTGGCAACATCACTAACTGCCGAGGTGACAATAAAGTAATCTATTATACAAGTCGAGGCGATTGGTGATCAGGCTATTCTCCAACAGCTATATCCAAAAACCGCCCAACATTGCCCCGTCCAACCTGGTTCAGGCGACCGTCACATCATCTCTTCGATGCAACGTCCAAAAATCCACAAACGCCCAACTCGATCCTCTGCATATCTTCGTATCAAACTTTGATACGAAATGACGATAGGACACGGGTGTTTGCCACAAGCGGATACCCGACTTTAGGATCAGAGAGGGTAGTACTGACGAGAACGAGTGGGAGTCGAAGAAAGGGAAAGAGAGCATCGACTTTATTGCAACCGAACGCGGCCTCGGTGTCAGGTACATACCAGTCGGGTATGCTTTTAGCCTATTTACCGTGGCCAACCGACAGAAACGAACACGCAGCGACGCCGCGCCGCCGTCGACGTCGACGTCGTCGGTTCTCCCGTTGCCTGGTTGCGCAACCATCCTCGTGCTCGTGTTTAACGGTGGAACAGAGACGAAAGCTATCCCGTACGCCTGTATCGCCCGGGGCTGTCATGAGCTGTAGCTGGTGCCCAAGACCGTTCGAGAACCGTGTGCCTCGATTGCCACAACCCGATCGAGGGCTTGGCACACAGCCACTGAACTACCGGCGTGCTCTTGCTGTTAAGGATCTCTTTCTCTCTATGCTTCCGCGAGAAATTCGTGATTTGTATTTAATATGACGCGATACCAGCCATGGCGCAGCTGCGGTTGCGCGGCTGAATCGAGCCTGGCTAGTTGTACAGATTAATTCCGCGACCGTATGGAGATTATCTTTGGGAATTGTGCGCGGTTAAGTGGGATGCATGTAGGTTATAGATCAGTTAAATGGAGATTAATGGTTTACATGAATTCCAACGTACCGTTGATAGAGCCCCGTTTGATGTAATAGTTGAACAGTCTCTGCTGGCTGGTTTTTTGAAACCGACCCAAGGGATTGAACGTTTCATGCGTCAGTCCCGAAAAATTATCTAGCTTTTGCTGCAGACTGCTATGTTCGTCTGGGTGCAGCAATTATTGCATGATGTGAATTCTTTGAAACTGATCCTGGAGATTAAACGTTTCATGCATCAGTCCCGAAAAATTATCTAGCTTTTGCTACAGGCTGCTATGTTAGTCTGGGTGTAACTGCTTATTGTATGATAATGAATTCTTTGAAACTAATTCAAGAGATTAAACGTTCCATGCATCAGTCCTGAAAAATTATCTAGCTTTTGCAACAGACTGCTATGTTAGTCTGGATGTAGCTGCTTATTGTATAATATGAATTTTTTTAAACTGAGCCAAGAGATTAAACGTTTCATGCATCAGTCCCGAAAAATTATCTAGCTTTTGCTACAGACTGCTATGTTAGGCTGGGTGTAGCTGCCTATTGTACAGTATGAATTTTTTAAACTGATCCAGGAGATTAAACGTTTCATGCACGAGTCCCGAAAAATTGTTTAGCTTGTGCTGAGGGTCGCTGTGTTGGTCTGGGTGTAGTTATGTATTGTATGATATGAACTTGTATGTTTGGACGAATCAGTTGGCTGATTGAATAGCGGATATTTTGTTGGAAATGTTGCAATTTTGTAAAATTGATATTATATGCACTGCAAGAATGAAATATACATGTTAACGTGAGCTTTGCAATGAAAAATTCCAGCACATGACGCATAATTTTTATGAAAAATGTCAGGGCTGTAAGGTATGATGTTGTAAGATAGCGGCTAAGCGGTTTTTAAATAATGTTTTGTTATATTTGTTCAGATACGATTTTGTTTGATGTGTTTAAACGAATTTTGGACATTAACACTTTTGAAATAGACCAAGATGATTGGACTAAGCTGCAAAGGGTTTTAGTCAGTGTGAGGAAGTTTGAAAGAAGTTGCAATAAACTTTACTGCGCATATTCTGTCAGTTTTGTAATATCAATAAGTAGCTCACAATGAATAGACACTATCACGATTTTTATATGAATAATGCCTAATTTTTATGTACGTCCTTTTTGCAGTTTTATTTCAGCGAGATAAATTTTATCTGTTCATCACTTTCATTCAGAAATTGAAACTCTATATAATTTGTCTAATTTCAATATTCCAAGTGAATATAGTGTTTAAAAAACTGATTATTTGAAAATCAAATGATTTTAATGTACTTATATTTAGAAACTAATACAAAATCATTATTAACTTTGCTAATTGAGATACAAATTATGCACTCACGCACAAGTATTACAGAATGACAAATTTTTTATGTATAATACTTTATACCTTACTGTTGACCATATATTTGATTAATTAGTTCACTTAATGAGTATAATTTATTAAATATACTAATCAGAATTACGATAAAAATAAATCATGGGTAAGAAACAGAAAAGTACATTGGAGTTTTCTTTTGTACGTACACATAAAGCAAATACTAAACACGTGGTGCCACGTGGGTCATGGACAACCCACGTATAAAAATCAACAACTTCCTAAACCTCATCATACTTTGAACAAAAATAAAAATAGAAAAGGAGAAACAAAAAACTGTTCCAAAAAATAATAAACTATTTCTACTCCCAACGATGCATATTTCTAAAAACCCACTTCCATGTCGTCCATTAGGCACGGAATTTTTCATCTCGACACCGCGTTAATATCCTCACACACGACCGTGTGTGCAATCAGACAGTACGTACATTTTTTGCAAGAAACTTTCGACGGATATAAATGAACGGTAATCACGAGAAGATATATTCGTGTCAGCGCAGAATTTCACGTGCCGCGATTGCGAAACGCACGGCTAATATCTGTAACGATAAAAATGTCGATCGTTCGAAGCCACGGTTTCACAAAGTCGACTATTTTTACGACACATTAATCGTCGCCATTAATCCGACCTCATGCTAATTCACTGTCCCCCTGCACTCGGTTCGACATGCAGCGCGCCGTAAACACGTAATAAAATTTCATATCGAATTCTATTGTAATGTACGGGGGCACGTGTTCACGGTGTATCGATATTTCTGTCACGTACCCGCGGTCAATATCGCCATTAATCAACACTGCGACATTATCAACCCTTTCAGTGCCATGCACGCGTATACACTCCCCATAAGTCACCGGATAATTGCTAATTTTAAGCAAAATGATTATTAGATCGTAAATACAATTTTTTGGCTTGATTTTATTATTTCATGTTGTCATATTTATCTATTTTACGTTAATATAATAACTGAAGTTGATATTAATAGTATGCGGGTATAATTTGAATAAATATTTAAAAACCAAAGACGACGGTCTACGCCCACTTTTCTTTTGTTTTGGAAGTTTTCCCCAAGGTAAAGAAAGTCTTCTGGAAGAAATTTGACGAGGGTTGGAAGAAAAAAGTATAAGATAAACTATTTATTTTTGGTAAGATCTTTAACATGTTCAATTACATATTACCTACATTATGATCGATTAATAAGTGCAGACTTTATTCATAACGTAGGTCATTTCATACTGTAACATCGTCCGCTTCCACAATTTATACACCTTTGGTCGCTTACTGGCGACCAATCAGTGGTCAAGAAATGTGGCTACTTCATGGTTTTCCCCGCTTGGGCCCTTTTGACCTGGTATGGTTGCTACAGGTCCTAACATGACATGATTGACCTAGCACGGTGAACCACATGAAGCTTGGAACTAACCCTTTGCACCCCAAGCAGTTTCTGATACCATCGTCCAGCAACTCCAGCACACTTTTGTAGCGTAAATTTTTAGAAGTTTTAATTTGAATAGAAAAAATGCTTATGAATTTATTTACTTTGATTTAGATTTTTATTTACGTCTTACTTAGTTTCACGTGTTAAGAAATATTTCATTTTTCATATGGTGTACAAAAATTACTAGATAAAATTGATAAACCAACAGAGTGGCTGCAGGCATACTTGGAGTGGATCGCTTGACACTGTCTGTGCCTGACAGGCATACTTCGAGCGCAAAGGGTTAATATTACAAAACTAGCTGTCCAGAGTCGCAACACGCGGCGTACCGAAAAGCAATCCGTCCACAGGATACGTTCAGGTCGGAGGTGTTCCATGCTCAAAGGGTTAATGGGCAAAATTCTTCCTTCGTGGATAACCTTTCTTCCGTGTAACGCGAGATCGAGATACGATCGTTAAATCGTTCAAACGGGGATTACGAAGGCTGCGTGATCTTTCGACTCGGGACACACGAGCATTGTTACCACACGTACGGCTGACGCTCGTGCACGTAACAACTTGCACGAGTTTCTGTAACAATCGTTAAAGGTCCACGTACGTGTGTGTGCACGTGCGTGTAGAGGCGGAGAGACCTGGTTGCAAAGGATAGGCTGTCTCTGCGGCTGCTGCTGACCGTTCCACGAAACTAGCGCGGCGATTTAATCATTATCGGCAATCTAGCCGAGCGGGTAAAAAGAAAAATCTGGGTCAGACGCGTTCGCAACCCGGCCCGAACCCCGGGCTACTCCTTCGACTGTTCTCTCGGTGCTTGAAAAACTTCGTTACCGAGAAAAATAGGCTAACTGTCTTCTCGAACGATTTTACGCTCGTTGCGAAAAGCTCCACTTACGGTGGAACGTCGATTATCGCGACGACGCGCAGCGTCTCGTCCAATGCTCAGCAGCTGAACATAAATAAAGAAGTTGATTCGAAGAAAAAATGGACTGTGCGTAATCATGTGTTTATTATCTATTTTACTTCATTTGAGGTCAATCTGAAGACAGAACAAATTTTCTGATGTGTGCCAATTTTTCATATACAGTGTGTCCGCGCCAAAGTGATACAGGCCCCTAATTTCTCAAATATTAAAGATACAAAAAAATTGTTTATATGAAAATTGCATGGTATAAGGGGGCACATTTTTTAACGAAGACGAACTCTTTTTTACATTATTAGTTTAATAGCTACGATGGTCAAGTTCGCTTTTTTAAATGGAACTATGTACTTTTGTTCAGATCATTCGATAGTGCTTTTCAAGACGAATTCACTGACCTTCAATGTATACACCCGATTTTTAGTAGTTGTTGAGATATTGCGCCTACGAATTTACCGATTTTCGACGGAAGAAACCCGGTCGAATAGGAATGCATGTGAAAAATCGCATTTTCTTCCACAAATTTATTTCTACTCATAATACAGACTGAAAACATTAAAAAAAATTGCTGAGTTGCCTAGTTGGCGGGCTAGGACAATCTATCATCGCCTTCTCGAGAACAATGTTCACAGAAAGTGATGACAACTTGTCTTAGCCCGGCAGACTGAAAATTCTCGGCCCCGAATGCTATTTCAGACTGCCGGGCAACTCTGTATATTCAAAAATATTTTCGTATTTTTATTTGTAATAAACCGTACAAAGATTCATGATCTGCCAACACTTTATGCTTCTACCTTTCACGAAAATTACATTTTTCATCATTCCGCATAATCGACGTTCTCATAGCCGAAGACATAAATTTCCATCCACAGGATTCGTTGCACGACAGAGCAAAAACTTCGCAGTAACGTTTGCGCAATCATTTGATACAGTAAAATCTCGTAAGACAGGGTATGTAGAACACGGTTTCATACTTAATGCTCGTAGTTACGAGTTACGAAAGAAATAATATCGAAAAATACACATTGTCATGAGTCGCAGGATTTTGCCGGAGAATTACATAACCATAGGTCACGTCAAGCTGCCATAGAACAATCAATTTCGATCCCCGTTACAGCGTCCATTGTTGCATGCCTCGAATCGAAAAAAATGATCTCATATAATCAACGGTGCACACGGCAAATAAATATCGCGGCCAACAAAATAAATGAAGCATGAGAGGGAAACACTGTCGGCTCGATCGATGATATTTTTTTCCCCCAAGGAAACACATCGCAGGCGCTTTCTCTTTTTCTGCGCTCAAGCCGCCGCGGACTATCGGCAACGAAAGCAAATGAGTGGACATTTCGAGGAGCTTTTTGCCGCTAAACGTACAAGCGGCTCGACGTTTATTGCCTCCTAAATGCAGAAGAACGACCGGGGTGTGCATAATTAAATCTGAAATACAGAGGGAAGAAAAAAAGGCCGATGAATCGTACGGAGAGCGAGCGTAGAACGAAATCTATTCGAGGCTCGTAAACCATATTTACCGTTGCGATACGACGATTAATCGATCTTGTGTGCACGAGCGTCCCTCGCACGAACACGGGGGAACATAGTAAACCGGTGCACCGGTTTTATAGCCGTTTTAATAATCATTTACCTCCGGGAGCGAGCGTCATTAGCGTACGCTCGTTCGATGAGTAAGCCGTACGGTTTTTTTTTTGCTAATGAACTTTTCGCTCCGCCACGATTCCGCGTAAACAATTAGCATTTTAAATTTCGTTTCGTACGCTAGTCCGTGCGTGTCACACTTTTCTCCGTTGGACCCGCGATGCTCGCGGCGGCCGATAAATATTTATTAACGTATTATGCGCTGCCGGTCGATCCGGCGGCGGAAGAAAAAAGAATTGAAAGATCTGTAACGCGTATGACGAGGCGTTTTTACGGTCTACATAGTGCACGACTACGCGGTGGCACGGAAATGGTTGCTCGAAAAGAAACCACTGCGTTTGTCCGCTTGAAAGTGCGCCGTTCTTCAAGTATTCAACGGCGAACTTCACGGCGAACGGATAATTGGGAATTTTTTGTGATCGATGTTCAGGAAAACGTGCTGACTGGCGCTGATAAGGAGAATGTACCGTTGCGGGATGACCAACCATTTTTATGTATGACTGTGTCCACCTCATCGTCTACACTCATTGTCAGTGTTGTAGCGTCACAGCGTCGACGGGTATGTTTCGCGACGACAGAATGACGCTGACTTCGAACTGGGTTGTAAGTCCAGTGAAGCCTTTCGAAAATTCGAATAGAGTGGACTGTATAGGTTGAATGTATCTACACAACGTGTCGAGAAAGAATGTATTACTGACACCAGTATTCCAAATACAAATGTATCGTTGTGTAGTGCAAAAGTGTAACGAGAATGTTCCAACGTGTAATAGCAACGAACGAATCTTATGGTTTCAGGTATGCTTAATTTATACTGTTTTTGGTTGCTGGTATGCGAGCAATCAGCGTGCGGGAAATTGGGCAACGTCGAAGCGCTGCTTCGTGGGTTTTTCCCACCTTGGCCCTTCGACCTGGCTCGGGCGCTGCAGGTCGACGCGTACGCTGGTATGAGGACAAAATTGCACACGGTATTAAAAATGAATGTTCGGATTTTACAGTAAAGACGCAACAGTCAGTCAACTTGTTTATACGAAACTGTCCGAACCGAACACTGTGTTCAAATGAACGCTACCCTTAGTCATCAAGGGCCGAGTTCGTCAATGCTGGTCCTTCATACCCCATCCCTTTGCCTGAAATACTATATATCTGCCTAGGAATTTACGAATTCAGTCGGATTCTGGTTCAACGCCATGACATACAGCAGAATAAACCTCCTTTTCGAATTTAAAATAGGTGTACTCCATTCCACGAGTCGGAATACAACAGTGTCTTACAATTAGTCTTTAATCGTCATTGATGTAGACTGTTCAGACGCGAATGGATGAATGAACGATGATTACGGGTTCGTCGAAAGATTGTCCAAGCTGTTGCTGAACGTACTCTCGAAAATATCGTAAAATATTAGTGGAATGCTCCCCAGATGCGTAGCAAACCATCGTAAACTAAATTACAGTTTTAGCCTTATGGTGAAGGCAACCGAAGCTGCCTCAGCGAGCATAAACAATAGGATATGTTTATTGCTGTTGTGTAAGTAGACTGTTTGAATGTGTCCGTATGATATGCTGTGTAACTGAATGAGCTAAACTCCATGACTGCAGGCTGTGTACAGTTGATTGCTGAAGAAGTACCACATGACTGCTTGATGTGTACTCTGTGAATGTTTTATGAGTACTATGGTACTCCCTCTTCACAAACCCGTCTTTAAACCCGGTTTTGATCAAAAAGCTCCCCTCAAGACCGCGACCTCTCTTTCTCAGACAAGATACAGCTCAAATGCGGCGACTCGTCCCTTGCCCGCGCGTTAAAGTCTCCGAGTCTCTCGCTGCCACATGCGGAGATTTCAACGACTGTTCTACTTGAATCTCGTTGCTTTGCAGTTATGATGAATTTAAATTACATAGATCCCCGATACACCGAAGAAAATTCATGTTGCGAATACAGGGTGGCGCGGAATGCGTCGTACAAAGAAGATAAACTCAATTCTAAGCCTTGCAATAAATAAAAATACAGGAGGACCTCGATTATCCGAAGAGTAATAAGTAGTAGAAGTATTCACGTTGCAACTATATTTTGCTGAAAAATTATCAGTTTATTTTAGAATATAAGATATATAATAGTATAGAATTCAGTACATAGAGACACTAATAAAAATTTTAATTCATAACTGAAATAGGATGACTGAGGTTCTACTGTAATAGAATTTATTCTTTTCATATAAGATTTTGTTTCGGAGAAAAATGGAGACTGTCCGCGTGAAGAATGGGCGACTCCTTATGGAAAAACAAGTCGAAAATATGTAATAATAATATTGTATATATGAAGCTCCGCTTTTCAGAAAATTCAATAAGTCAGGATAATATATCAAGTTGTGATGTGGCATTTGTATTGTTCGATTATAAATTGTTGAATATATCGACGTCGTTGTGGATCAAATCAAGAAAAGTGAACTGATGATACGTTGTTCTTAATCTTTCTTGTCATCCATATGCCAAACATAATTTATACTAAATATAATTTAAATGTAATTTACACTACAAATAATTGCAACTATTTCTATTTAAGAGTCAGTATTATACACGCACTTCATATAATATAAAAAACCAATTTATCATTAATTAAGCATGCTCATACTCGACAATATTCAAAGTCGATTATCTCAAAAACTAAGCAACGTAACCAAAATCTTTATTCTATAATTTGAATTTATTTTTCTTCCAGAAATTACTTGCTTCGCATTTGTACCACGATTCCTGGAACACCCCGTATATCCAAAACAAGTGTAACAATTTTATGCATTATTATTTCTTGTCGCTACACAACATGAATCGTTAAAATTCAATGTGTTAATATTTAAAAAAACCTTCAGCACTTGCCTCACGTTCCTTAAAAATCCTACATTCGCACTAATTAGAATCTCATTGCCTGTTCGTATAATTCGAATACGAATTTGCTTGGACATTTCGTTTGAACCATGTGCAGTTATCCACGTAGGTTCCACGAACACCGTCCGACAACGCATGGTAGTCGAGACTGTTGTACGTTTCTCTAATTGATTTGCGTAGGATTAATCAAATAATGCCCGGGGGTAAAACACCGACCCACGCTTTCTTTCCTCATTACGTGTACCGTGCATACCTATTATGCGATACGTTGCGTGCAATTGATTGCTCGTACATTTTATTACACTTTTTATGACGGCCTATTTAATAATTACGCTGCGCAGGGACCATGTGTTGAAACTCGAGATGGACGTTCGTGGAAATCCGACAACTCGGAATTCCCGCGGTTAAAGACGCACGATCATTCCCCTTGATGTTCAGGAAACATCGACTATTCCGAGGAAAACGGAGGTTATATGGTCGCTTTCGATATTGACGAAATGTGGTAAAATTTTCGATTGACAAGTTAACGATGGGAAAATTTCGATTTATACGCGTCAATGATACGTAATGTACAGACTGCGGATCTTTGTGCAATTTAATATACTGCATATGAATTTCAGAAGTGATGCAACACAGAATAGTACGTTCTTCAGGAACAGCGGAAAACTGTTTGTGTACTTACAATAAAATTATTTACTAAATACAGTGATTCATGAAATTGTTCACCTGCATGTGTTATTTCTACATTCTTCTAATTGGCACCTTTTCAGGGCATTGTTATCTGAAGCTACGACATGGTATCTGTAATAAATAATACTTCATGTGCGCTTGAAAAATTTGCAGTTGATCGGCTGCATTAAAATTAAAGAAGAAAAGTAATTATGAAAATATTTGAACAATTTCGTGAGTCACTGTAGATAATAATGGCAAGAAGAGTAGACCCTAGGTAACAGTGAACAAATGTTATTTTCGTAATTTCCGATGCTTAACCCTTGAAAATCTTTCCGTTTTGAGTTGTAACGATTTGGATGTTCTTCTAATTCACACAGGAAAATGAAAATAAATTATTATTATTATCATTTCTATGAGTAAAATTTTTACGATTGATAGAGGTGTGTTTGCCCGACTGCTTCATGGTCGTAACACAAAAATCACGTTTTTTAAATTGTGTCACCTTTGAAATACTTGTACGATATTTAAATACGTGAAAGATGCAAATTCTACACAGCAAGTGAAATGAAAAATAAATATTGTAACATTTAAAATCGAAAATATAGTTCTATCTATATTAAGATAAATGATATTTAAGACTTGAAATGTACATTTGCATAAACATCCTCAGTTTGGTACGTATGTATGAAATTCGCTGATAAGATTCGTAATTGGATATAAAAAATTTATTACTCACGTGTTATGGTTCGGGCAAAGGAAGTTTCGCTGCGCTGGTTGCCCCACGTAACTCTTTCATCTGAAACATATTTTTTATTTTTAAAATCTGAGGCAACTTTTATCGGGAGTAATGTAAAAATATCGTAATTACTGTTACAGACGAAGTCATTGTAGCAACGAAGAAAAATACCAATTAAGAATTCTAAGTTTTCCGTTTCAGATGACTTCGGTGGCACTTCTCGAGCGAACCATCCGAGAAGAATTTTATCAACCCGTCTACTTCCTCGTTGAAAAATCATAATAGTTCAGACGATAATAATGTTAAAAAATTCATGAATATACCATAAATGTATAGTAGAACCTCAATTATCGAACATTCAAGAATTAGTCATTCTGTATTAGACACAATCTAAAACTTACATCAGTGACACCGTCTCCCTAATTTTATATCACTGTCTATTTTAGATTCCATAACAAAATTATCAATTTTATGTGAAACATAGTTAAAATGTGGGTCATCCTGTTATTACTTCTAATTCGGCTAATCGAGGCCGTACTGTACATGGATAAATCCGCAAAATATACCCTCGAAACAGGTCATGAAAGGAGGGTACTCCCCTAAAGGAATCGCTCACGGCGTGAAACCACCCCGAACAATAAAATTGATTTCCGATTTCGCACTAGAAAGCGATAACAGCGCTGTCGATCGCGTCGAGCGCATTGTAAAAATCGATTTATCGTCGGCAGGTCCGTTGCACACGTGCAGCCGAACATCCGTATCTGTGTCGTATATCAAGATAACGTTATTAAGGAGCAATGAAACGTGTCCGGTGGCACTTAACGATGGTCAGAAAAGCCGATCGCGTTGTCGGTGTTGCGTGTGTACGAGTCGCCGCGCTAAATGAAAGCGTTGCGCAATTAACGGGGGTGGTGTGTATGAATTATATACCGCTTCTCGCGCATGGCAGAAGGCGGCCAACCGATAAATTGATTGCGTCAGTTTAGTAATCAAATTTGACAGTTATAACAGCAGGTTGGACGGTGTTGCTCAACACCGCGCCTCGTTTCTCCGTTTCACAAATTTCATTCCGACAAGAATTATTGTCACGCGATTATTTCGTACGCCGTGCCGCGGACAACCGCTCTGAAATGTTTGAGTTATGAATATTGAACTGTTATCGCGTCCGGCGAGCTCTGATTAAATTGGACCTCTCACTATTCGGGTGTCCGAGTACTCGAAATACTCGTTGTAAACTGAATTTTTGTTTTTTAACTACTTCTTTGGCAAGAGGGTTATTTAGGTCATCATGAATGGTTTGATTTGTTCTGTACCAAGCAATAGAGAAAAGCAGCATAGAATATCATGACAAACTAGAAAATTATAGCAACACCTTATTACGCCCACTATTGGAACAGCACAGAGGAAGTAGAAGAAGAAGACTGAAGCGACATTGGCCAGCAGACTTAACACTTCGAGTGCCACGCTCCATTAGCTGAAAATGGCAAACTTCCTCAATTTTTATGCACAATTAACATAACGATGAATTCTACCTTTTTTAATCAGTAATGTCAGTAACCTTCGTCATTTTTTTACTGCTTCCATTAGAGCTCATTAGGTATATTTTTAATATTTTACATGATCAAATAAGTAATGGTTGAATTTATGGCACTCAATGTGTTAATGGATGGCTAACCACCTCAGGGACGAATTTTTTACAATATTTTCAGATCAGTAATTGTTAAGTAGAATAAAATATTACCAATGCTGTCATACGACAAGCTTTTTGTTTTTACCGTTGAGAGATTCTGTAGTGAACAGTTCTCTGCCAGATTTTAATTTTTTTTCGATGAGAATAATTTTGATTTAAAAAAACTGAACGTACACATATGTTTTAGTATTCCTGAAGAGGTTAAAGATGAATCGTCAATGGATGCGTCTTCATCACGCCGTAAGTGGTGCTGTAAACGGTACCTACCCAAGCCAGCAAATTAACTCATAGAATTGTATTCTGATTGCTAATATAATAATAAATAAAAAGAGAATAATCTGAACTTGGTTTCGAAATTCGTGGCTGAGCACTCGAGTATCCGGATTTGAATCAAGGGACTATGTCCAGGTCGCAATTTTTCGGGAGAATCTGCGCATTAGACCTTTTTATACTAATGCGGGTAACATGATTTTGATGCGAATGGTGCATAAAACTCAACTGGACATTGACCCCTTTTTTTATCAAGGTGCAGAATTAACTTCTTTTCTGGTATTCAAATATTCATTCACGTTTTAGATTTCACTTTATTTTATGTCTCACATTTTATTCTGTGCTTTACATTTCGTTTTATAGTTCATTTTACATTTCATAATTCATTTTGCAATTTCATTTAATTACCACTCTTTCGCAACAAGAAATCCTTAGACTCCGTGTAAACGTTTTCTACTGTTTTAGAATGGCTCATAAAACTGAAATAGAATAATTTTGAACATTGCCCGTTTTTCTACCGAGATACAGAATTACTTCACCGAATTAATTTCCCCTTTGGAGCTGCCAATTATAAATACAAAAATAAGATTTCTTGTACGAAGTACCGTTTAGGATAGAAACGATCGAGCTGGCGAATCAGGTGACTCAAGTTTGTAACCCGGTGAACAGCGTTGGTGGATCTTTGACCTTTTGAACCGTAACGTTGACCTGTTCGTGACTGGATGGATTAAGAGCATTGAATCACCGTTTGGGTCGCATTTGTCCCAGCAAACATTTAAACTCGATCGTTCAAATGTTTCAATTTTTTCCTCGAGCGATCGTTCTGATTATTGTAATTATCGCAGTATTTACAATAAATTGGATGAGTTATAACGACCGTCATTTTAGAAATATCTTAAATCACCGTCTGTAAAATCACTGTTTTTTTCAATAATGAAGGTAATTTTACGTAACACGCTTGCAAAGATGTACAGGCAAAAACTTTTAGCATGCATGTTTCTTATGAAAATGAATCAAGTTTCAGAACTAGCTCTGCAACTTTTTAGGTTTGTCAGTATTTAACACAGTTTATTCTCTAATAAAGAAATTTCTTTTTTCTCCATGCCTGGAATAAACAAGTTGATTAATTGCTTCAAATACTTTGTGCACGGTGCTTTTTTTCATCCATTCCTGGCTTGCTAATTTGCAGTTTATGCTGTAATTGATACGAATGCTATGTATTTACGCTGTAATTTGACATGAACAGGACATACAGTTATTAGTAGGTTGTAAATACGTTTGACTTTTGCCCAGAATGAAATTAACATAATCTATTACTTATTGTTGGGTGCGTGTTCCAATAACTGTCTTCATGTCTTCAACCTCCCTTTTTATATTTTATGGCTATCCTGTGGTGTCGGAATGAATATCTCATTAGACTGTGATTAATTATTTATTTTAACAGTGAGCCTGCTTGAATAAAATTTCATGAAACGATTAAAAATATAAGATAATAAAAGAAAGATACAAAATAAATAAATTCTGCCAAGAAAAATATCAGAAAATTTAATACGGTAGAACCTCGATTAGTCAAATATTGTTAAGCTATAAAATGATTTTCCACTATTTACAGTATTTTGTATGTAATACAAAGATCTTTACATGTAAGTTATGGTAAAAATTAGTATTCTTTGACAACATTAACGTTTCGAAACGAATTTTTAAAGCACCTTCACCAGTTTATTTCATTTCTTTTCATACAATCATTCATTTTTCACAAAGTTATCCAAACTTCTGAATAAATGAAAATTGGTTGAAAACAGGTCCAGTGAGTATAGTTGATGGGATAGAACTTGATATTGTAACTGTACGTACATCGTATAATATCAGCTGCAGTTTTTCTAAATTTCTAATGCATTGTGTGCAATTGAAAACATCCCTACCTAACCAGACACGATATAACTACTATTTTTTACATAAATCGTAAAGAAAAAAAGAAGATTCGAGTACTGAATCGTGTTCTGCTGTTCCTACATTATTGTTTCAGTATGAAGTATGCTACTTATTTTATTAATTATCACCGACTGGTGGCAAATGGATTCAGACCGATGCCATCCCACCCTTCCACACACAATTATTGACTGTCACAAAATTCTGAGCAAACTTCCTACTGAAACAACAATGTAGGAACAGAAGAACACGATTGAGTACTCGAATCTATTTTTCTTTACGATTTATATAAAAAATAGTAAATTATATGGTGTCTGATTAGGTATGGCTGTTTTCACTGCGCCGCTAAACGTGTTAAGCTATTATTATTTCTCCAGTTCTGAAAAAGCTGTAATAAATAATTCCGTTTTCTGTCCACCGTATTATAAACCTAAAATTCTTCGACTGATGAGTTTGTTCTGGAGCCAATTACGAAGGTTCACCCATGTACGTGCAACCATGTTGAAGATCTTCGTCCGTTGTCATATAGTATCCGCCCTTCATGACATGCTACCACGCGAATTCTACAAAATGTCTGCGTTCGCCAGTTCTCAAATAAGATTCGAAAGACGCGGCACAGGTCAGTGGTTCGCAGACGCTATCGAAAAAGTTGCCATTATGTAATTAGCCGCAATCGTCGGGGCGAAATTACGCGTCGAATCCGTTCAGACGGTCTATGAAAAAGTTGTTGCGCGTTTTGTCGTTGTCCTTGCGATCCGGGTCACACCGGACAGAGATGAAATTCGTAGCTGAACGGTCTGAGGCCTCGTAGGAAAAAGAGGGAGAACCGTCTGTGGCGGATTCTGGGCTATGCTCTAAAATGGGAGCTGGAGCCGTGGCATGAACGAGAAAGTTGCAACCGAGATCGGCGCCCGGAGTATTCCGGCTTGCGAGACTTCTTCAATTTACGATTTCAGCGTACCGCTCCCGAGTTTCCTCGAACCCATACTTTCCCCTGTAACGCGTCGAAAACTGGGTACAATGTAGTCGAATGGCCGGCTGGAAAAGAGTATCGGTCGACCAGCAGGAAATCGTAGCACATTTGTAGCTTTTCCGTGGTTTTTACGCGGATTCGCGGGCATGCTGATTGTTTCAGTGATTCTGTTAGGGACCATTTTCCGGGAAACTATCTGATCGTTTGGATTTTTAGTTTCCTATCTTATAAAACATACATAAACATAAATAAATATAAATGTGATGCCATACAGGTGCTATCTTTAATTTCTTAACCCTTTGACATACAAATAAAATGAAACTCGATTCGTTGAACAAATATTATTTGATATACCTCAACTTAACAGTCATGTAAGCTTTACAATAACATATTAACTCTATTGCGTTTCTTCGTTCGAGTGTACATTCAAGATCTCTGGGTCAAAAATGCCCCGAATGTATGGAGCCCATATTTTCAACTTTATAATAAATGAGGAAAATGAGGAATATAGAAATACCCAGTCGCATGTATTATGATGTCATCATTGCGAAAGTTATTGAAATAAATAAAGACGCGGTGGATGGAAAAAGACCCAGAGACCGCATTAGGGTTAAACAAATGGCGTATCCCAGACGTCTGTCGAAGTCTGTCGAACTGTTGGATGAATGAAAACTTGGAGCGGTCTCACAGACGCTCTATAGTACTTAAGTGTTAAAAATAACTCATCCTACACTACACACGCAAAATATACATATAAATCTCATAGACGCACACTTTCTTTTCTCTCGATCGGCCTCAGAACCATACTTTTTTTTTAAATGTTCCGTTCTTGCTGCAAGGAATCAGATTAAAAGGCAATGCTTATAAGGGTTAATTAAAACATCAAATTTCCTTTAAAGTATTATCCTTATCCACCGATAACACGTGCAGAAATTTCGCCTGACAAGTTTGTTGTTATTTTTTCAGCAAAAATATACATGACTGCTATAGCCGTCATTTGTCAGCAGGTCAACGAAAACCTGACGGCTACAGCCCTCATTTGCGGCACCGGGATATATATTTACGATGAGAATTACAATAAATATTCAACTGATCGTTGAGAAAATAGTTACGAAATTATCTCACCGTTCGATCGATCAAGCAGCGGAAAGACCTCGACGATATTTCACCGCAAAACGTATATTGCCTGTTCGATACGAGTTAGGTTTCGTTCGTTCAAACTGTTACGCGCTGATCGCCGTTGCGTGAGCCCAATTAATTCCAATTTATTGAAAATCACTCCGATTTCCGTCAGGCCTGCAGGAAAAACGCGCAGATAAGATCCCAGCGCGGGACTAGTCGCTAATTAATACGCGGATTTTTCTCTTATGGAGCGGTGGCCTTTTTCCCGTAAACGGCACGGCGGCCTGGCACTGTCTCTGCCCGTGATAACTGAATTAATCACTATCTTAATCGATTATATACATATAGCTACACGCAGATCGGACGATTAGCCGGCTGAACTATCGACGACCGTAAAGCGTGTCACGACAGTCGGTTAATAGCGGCCCGACGTGTCTCGATTCCGCTCCATTGGACAGGCATTAACGCTTTTTGCCGTCGCTGTCGAAACGCGGGGTCAAAGGGCGTCGCATAAATAAAAGCTGACCGAGAGAGTCTCGTGTTTCTGCGGGTAGGATACGCAAGAGCCCCGGGAAATGACGGTAACCTCCGTGTCGTGGATTTCGTTGCGTCCCCTGGCAAAGGTTCATTCCGTGAAACGAAGTCTTTGCATTCCTCCGTACGCCGAGATTACGTCGCAGAACGGACACGCGCATTTTTCAGATGCACCGCGAGGTTTTTCATACTTCGTAACGCGCGCGTTTCGGCCGCGTCCGCGCGCTGGGAAGCTCGCGGCGCGCCAATTAAGCGCGCGCGTGATAAATAAATTGCACCGGGTGAGTCGCTGGAAAGCGCCGTTCGACATGACCCCTGATTCGTTGCTGTGAGAACAAAATGTGCGAGATGGAACTCGTTTGAAGGGGACCTGATGGCGGAGGGGTTTTATTACGACAGAGAATCATTTTGCATTTGTTTGCAAAATTTCTTATGCGCTTGAAAACTTCAAGTTGATGTGTTTTTTAAATAGTGCTGTGTGTTTGTTGTTGGACAGTGAGGTAGCAGATGAAAATAGAATTCTGTGAAGTACTGCGATTGCAACCTTCAGCAGACCTTCCAGTTTCAGATGGAAATCGATAGTACGGTGTCTCTGTCTTTGTAATGTTACTCATGCCTTTTCTATCGGTTTTTGTTTTACGAATTTGACTGAAAGGTCGTTTAAAGGTTCCATTGTCACACTTCATTGAATTCATTTCGGGTTACCTTGAAATGTTTTTCAGCGTATTAGCCTGCTTGTTTTTATTTCATTCTACTTTAAGCAAGAGAAATATTCCTGTCGTTTTTAAAATGTTTGAATAATTAAGTTGCGTACTCTCGACCAACTATAATCGAAAACAATCTGTAAATGGCAATAGTATATAAATTATTTGGGCCACAGACCTGTTGCTAATTTTATAAATAAGACGCAATTTTAGAAATTGTTTGTACACCCCAAATATGTACTACCTATTTTGGTAGCTGGACAGCTCTTCAGCTGATAAATAATTCAATGACACCAATTGGTTGAAATCAACCTACAACACATTGTCTTAAAACAATAAAAATTTATTGAATATAGAAGTAGCCGAAGAAGGACACTGAAAATAATATTCAGTACCTTCATAATTAAAAACAACTCCAGTTGTCAATTTCTTCACGTTTCTTGTAGTCGCATTTAAAAACGACATTTCCCATGACACGACTCGGTAGTATCAATCCCCAAACACCCTGTACATTTCCTAACGTCCTCGTTAATCGATTTCAATGAACTTTAACAACGATTCGTCCGCCACTGCTAAACATTAACATTTATGGCATCATATCGGTTTTCGCCATTACCATGCAGGTTCGCTGCGTCAAACAGGCCAATAAATCCAGGATGTGGCAACGGGCATGATCGACGGACACCGTAAGAGCTTACGGTATCTCACGTACACGTACGACGGTGGTAAGAATCGCATGCAGCTTTCTTTCTGCTTAAATAGCGAATAATTGGTTCAGTGTAGCGCCTACACGCGATTGGCGAACTCCGGTTGCAAAAACGGTTCAATGAAGTCACGTAACGCGCAAGACACCGCGTCAACTCCGATTTCATGAACGCGAGACCATTGCGAAAGCACCGCCACGGAAAGACGGTTCAGCGGCAATAAAATCGCGGGAATTCAATCGAGGGACCGTTTCGAAACTGATTGAGCCGTCACCTGCGTATTTTCGCGGGGGTTAAATGCACCGACGCGTCGGACGGTGTCATTAAGGCGCATCCACGTGTGCGTACCCCGGCCACGTTCATTCAACGTGGCTTTACGGCAGCGTTAAATCTATCAGCCATCGCGACAGGGGGTCAAATTGTTCCTAGGAATTCGTATGCGTCCGCTCGGGCTGCTGGACAGCAAGGTTGCTGCATACACCACCGTCCCCAAGTATCCGGACACTCGGGACATTCGGATAAACGGCGTGTCAACTCTGTAATAATATAACAATTTTTTAACATTATTAACCCTTTCAGTACCGACCGAAAAGTACCGAGCCAAACTGACGTGGTTCGGTAAGGCTTGAGAAGAAAATTATACAAATTTTGTTTCAAATAATAATTACAAAATTTCAAAAAGAACGCGTTAACACGTTTCGTGCCGCAGTGAAAAATTCCATAACTAGTCAGACGGGGGAAAATAAGTTTCTATAAATACATAGCGTTAAAAACACAAATATTGAACTGTCTTATGATATACCATTCATTTGGTACTATTATTGTGGCGTTCGTTTTAATTGGAATATAAAGAATATTACCATTTATTTAGAATAATCGAATTTGGTGCGTGGGGCGCATACGACCCACGCGGCACGGAACGTGTTAAGAACTAAAGAAACAGTGAATCAATGACTAAAGTATTTCAGTATTTGTTGCAAAATTATATGAATAGTCTTTATTTAAAATTTATGAAGAAAATTCTAAAAGTTGGTCATCTTCTATAAACAACATTTACAAATAAAAAACATCGTCACTCTGACATAGTTTGACATAGAACAAGTAATATAAAGCATAAATAACGTGTATTCAATTATTTTTAATAATATCACAAGTATTTCAGAAGATAAATAAATAATAATTCACGCACAACGATATATCGTCCTTCGACACTTTTCGCAAGTGTAGCCAGCGACGATATTTCGTTGTTCGGCACTGAAAGGGTTAATATTAGTTGAACACTGTTTGAGGGAATGAAAGTGGTGGAAAGTGGTGGTCACGTTTGTGTACAGGAAGCTTCTACGCTGATATTTCGGTGAGGATGAATGTTTCGGAAATTCAAACCGTTTGTACACATTCTTGAACATGTTTTTCTTATAAATTTGAATTTTTTCATGTTCTGACTGTTTTTAGTAGGTCCAGTGAATTCAGAATCGACTAACATTGATTTCAGACTGTGCAATGACAGCTAATAGTAGGAACCTGAAAGCAGTACAATTTTCCACATGTCTTCTTCAGTTTCAAGCGTTAATGCATTATTATTAAATGTTATAAAGTGCTGTGTATGTTTCCTTTCTCATTTGTGCTCTCCTAGGTGTCATGCGATACTTGAGTCCTAATGTATACATGTGTGTACATTTACACACATTACATTTAAAATGTATAAACATTTTTTTAAAACAAAATACCATCTAAACAGTCTACTGAGTTAAAATGTGTAATCAAATATTTTTTTACTCTTAAAGGAAAACTCAGGTCTGAAAGGGTTAACATGTTCGCAGACATGCAGTACTTTCGCTATTGTCTGGTGGATCGCCACTGCATATGCAGTAAATTGTTTATCTTCGATTTTCATAATCGAAACGATGGGAAAATTTATTAGTAATATTACTGGTCTAAGCTTCGTTCATCATACATACAATTCTATTTCTAATATTGTATCAAAAGACTCTTGTTCGTTTTCATCTATCAAACATTCCAATTAATTTTATTGAGAATGCCCATATCAACACCCTACGCAAACTCAGACCGTCCGCGAACGTGTTAAGATATTTACTTGCGTGAATAGACACAATGTATACATGTCTGTTCATTGAAAGGAAAAGCTGTTTCAACTATAGTAAAGCCTCCCGTATCCGAGCCACCATTATCCGAACGTTCTGTTATCCAAACAGCCGTCTCGTGAAAACTTATGTGATTTAGCAGCCAAACAAATACGGGATCCTTAAATATTTACACAAACTGTCAATTTCGTTCATCTCTATTTAAATAATTGAAGTTTAATATAAAAAGGAGTGATAGTTCTATTATCCGAAAATTCTGTTATCCGGCCACATTCGTCTCCCTATTAATTCGGATACAGGAAGCTGTACTGTACTTTTATTCGTTTCCTTCAGAGTTACACATTCCTGTTCCTCCAAAGGCGTTCCAAGTGCTCTTACTTCGCCTAACTATAGTCACATAGAGTCCAAATGTATTTATGTACACCGTGAACGTGATTACACGCACATGTAGACGGATGTCTAGCCAGAGTCTCTTTTTTTATGCCAGAATTATAAATCGATTGATTTACATACATTACTTACGAATCATATTTACATTTAAGCTTCCCAAGTACACGAGTTCTTCTCTCAGCCACTCTTACGCTCCTCCATGCCGTTCTCACAGACAAAAGCATGCTTTTTAATACCTCGTCGTTTATTAACCGGTCAAAGATTACTCTGATCATTCCACGTTTCGCGGAATTCCCCGCAGCGTCGGCGTAAGACGACACGCACGCTGCTCGCGGCGATACGAAACGATTACACCGGGCATTACGGTATGACGATTGTCATTGAGAATGATTTCTCGGTGACGCAAAGAATCGCTATTGTTACAACGGCGTCGTAAAGCCTGGCGCGGCGCAGGCCGGCCTTTTAGTAGCACTTTGACATTTCAGCTTCCGAGATTTATTTCCAGGTTCGGAGCGGGACGGCTGCTCTCCTCGCCGGATGCTCGTTCGTTCGTTCGCGTCCGTCTCGGAGAAGAATACTTAACGCCGGGTCATCATTATAGAGTCTCCGCTTCATCCTTCATTTCTGTAATTGGCTCGCCGCTCAAATTATGCTTCTAATAAATACGAGTCGCCGTTACGGCCGGTAGTAATTCTTCGACGGGTTTCGAAGGCTCCGCTTTTGAAAAAGGAACAAGAGCGTTTGACGAACATTCGTGTCCGTCGGCATCCGCTTCTTCGGTTCGTCGAGTTCGCGATAACGTATGTTATAATTGGACTGCGGATTTTTATGCGAATATACATGTTTAGATTTCAGTGTTTTTGAGTTCCGTGTTGCGGATGGAACGCAACTATGACAGAACCGCATGTTGGGGCTGAGAAGTTTGAAGGTACATCTGCTGTTTCACTTACTGTGTAATGGGCGTTCTTCGGGAACTTGCATAAAGATCCGCAGTCTGGTTATAATTATGGAAGCACGTACGTGTGTATAGGTTAATATTATAGTATTGAAGAATAGAAAGTGTATGGTAAATCGAAAACTATGGGCGTGCAAACAGAAGGTAGTATACAGGGTGCTCCGTGACATGTAGGAAGTACTATAGGGATGGCTACAGCACATTAAAAGAATAAAAAGAGTTCCTATAAATATATGTTCTATTTGACTTTGTTTTCGAGTTCTAGAGGGTTTTGTGTTGCAATAATTTTCTCGATAGACAGAGATAGTTTAATTAAAAAAAGAATCTTAATAGATTATTCCATATGGTAAATATTGGAGGCCAAAGCGTATGCAAAATCCGCATAAAAGTTTGGAGTCGCAGAGCAATCCTTGTTGGCGGAATGGAAAAAAATAACCCTGGAGGAGCGGAGTGCCGTGACCGAAAATTTTGTATCGAAACCAAAGGAGGCCATTTTAAGATTCTTTGAGTATGTTGTTGCTAGATGTCCTATTTATTGTTATAAATGCTTAGTTTCTTGATTTATTTCATTTTTATAAAAATATTTTAAAAACAGTTCGTCAACCTTATGGTTTATTAAAAATTAAATAATCGAAATTATGACTATAACTCGAAAATAAAGTCAAATAGGACATATGTTTACATAAACTTTTTTTATTCTTTTGATGCGCTGAAGCCACACCTGTAGTGATTCCCACATGTTACTGGACACCCTGTATAATGTTGTCTATTTGTGTGTATGATGTAATTTGGGTTTAATTAAGTATTTGTGGTTGAACACAAGGAGGCTCGCCTGATGTCATCTTGATTTACGTCGACATTATTGTGCGTAGAGAAAAAATGGATTAAAATAAATTTGCATGGTTTCAAGAGGGACATAAAATGGGTTCAAAAGGGGACATAACGTGACCTTTGAATTTTAAATGGGAACACATGTTTTTTTATAGCAGAGTTGTAGATCATTTTTTTCTTTTTGTTTGTAGGAAGGAACAAATTGTGAATTGTTTTCTAAATAGTCAGAGAAAGTGTTAAATCAAAAGAATAATGGATTTGTTTAATCGTTTTCATGATCGTTTTCACTATATCAATATTAAAAAGTTAACCTTCTCTTCAGAGCTGAAAATGTATGATTTCATACTATTTGAACAATGTTAAGAGTACTTTACAAAGTGTTCGCCACTGCATGAAGAGAAAATGAGTAGCTCGAGTAGAAACAGTAGTAGAAACTTTAGAACACAGTCTGTAAACGCTAAAGCAGAAATATATTCAGTGTTTATATAACACACGCACTAAATACAAACAAGAAAATTATTTATGCTACACAAATAAGAAATATTTTCTAACTCTGACAGTACCAATTTCTGACCTATATTTATCAACAATTTTTTATTCACAATCAATGTGATGGATATTTTAAGCTACACTAGAGTAGTTTTGAACTACTGTTATCTATTTCATATAAGAATAAACATTAATCTTTTGTGTACTTTGGTCAACTACTAATATTACTATTAGTACAATATTTTTCTTTTACAATAGCTTATTACTTGAATTTTCCACTGACCTACCTAGATCAGTTAGCGAATTAGATCTATGGTAGTAGGACGTGCAAGAAGGCATCTCCCATTGGCAATCCTTCGGTTAGCACAACAAGATATTAAGTTTATTTTGCAAAACAAATTGTTACTTCAGCGACACCCTGTACTAAAAACAACAGAAATTCTCAATTTGTTCACGTTTTATAAACTCATATTTAAAAACGACAATGCTCATGGAGTGACC
The DNA here is from genome assembly GCA_916610135.2 of Macropis europaea. Lineage (NCBI taxonomy): Eukaryota > Metazoa > Arthropoda > Insecta > Hymenoptera > Melittidae > Macropis > Macropis europaea. The sequence continues at coordinate 10,761,660 of OU744344.1, read as the reverse complement.
ACATATGAAATTTAACAGCGAGCGTGAGGATGCAGCTGTATGCAGCCGGCTGCACCGGACTTCCCTTCGCTGGAGCAAGCAACTCGAAACACTGGGTCAGTATATCCAGTCTCTGCTTCATCTTCCAGTCCTGTAATAGTCCAGACTGGTCCGGTCCGGTCTGGTACTTGTCCATTGCAACGCCGTAGGCTTCTGCAGCGTGCACAGACCGTTGTACTATTGCACCTCGGCGTGCAGCAGCCTCGTGGAAAGTTTTTACCACGAACGATCGTGTCCACCTTACAACTCCTTCTGCTCGATTCCTCCTTCCCGGACAAGGAATTCATCTGACGCAACTTCTTTTGTGTTTTAATATCGCCGCGTATTAGACCGTGCAGATCACTGGCGAACGTATTTGAGGAAGAATTTATCCATGAAATTGAAACGTATTGCGTTACACTATTCCCTGATGGGTATGCTGTTTTTTAGGCTTCACCTCCGTCGATGAAGTTGCGTGAGATGAGATGATTTACAGTGTTTAGAGGAGGTTTCGGGGTGCTGAGTGGTATTAACACGTTGAATTCCAGAGTGGAAACAGACATACCTAGCCAGACACGATATAATTGCCTATTTTAAACATGAATTGTGAAGGGAAAGAGCGTATTATTTTTTGAACGCGTGGGTATCATCTTATAATGTTATTACAATATTAATATTGGTCCAAAGTTAATACATAATTGGTTGAATAGTTTATGCTATAGCGAAGTTCTACCTGTAGCATAAGAAAGCTCGTGAACACGCTCGCTCGAAATACTCCCAAAATTTTTAATTTCACATCACCGTACGATTCTCAGGTAACATTTTTCAGCGTTTGTATAATTTTTCACCTAAAAAGAATTTGTTTCTTCTCTCTTAACATCGCATCAACTACCATGGTTATTAGCGACGACGATATTTAGTTGCAATAACTTTTGTTTCTTTCAGGAATTGGAGCACTTGACATATTTTTTTCTAGTTGGAAAACTTCTCTTTTAAGTTGTGGCTTATATTGTACTTTTGGCGTAATGTCGAATATTTACTGCAATGTATAATTAAGTGGTTGACAGTTATTTGTACGTTCCATTTGTCACAAATTGAAGGACTACTTTTTAAGAGTAAATTATTATTTATTTTTGTATGTCCAATTTTAATTCGGGAAATCCTAATTTGGTCTCTTCTTGTTAGTTCTGGTGGTATATTTTCTTTAGTTGTGAAGTTATATAAAATTAGTTACAATTAAATAGCTATTTTTGAAACTTCTATTGCCCCCTTAACACTCTGAGTGCCACGTCACCCATATCTGGGTGACAGATAGATTCACTCATTATTTATTCGATCGTGTAAAGTATTAAAAATACACTTAAACAGCTCTAATAGAAGCAATAAAAAAATAATGGATGTTACTGATATTTTTAGTTAAAGAAGGTAGAATTCATGGTTACATTCATTTCGTATAAAAATTGAGGAAGTCTGCCATTTTCAGCTAACGGAGCGCGGCGCTCAAAGTGTTAATCCTCTTTCAACATCTTCAAGCAGCACGCTGATTCGATCAGCCACGTTCAAATCTCCGTTCTACTTTTCCTTCGAACGTCTGAATTTCGTGTCGTTCCACCCCCCTGGAGCCTCGATCGCGACGCCTATGCGATCGTGGAAGGAACGAGCGATGCAGTTCTGCAGAAATTTCTCTTCTGACGGTTGCAAACCTGCCCTCGGCTATGCTATGCCGGCTCTAAGATCGCTCCTGCAATCGCGGCTCTCTTGGTGCACAGCCAACGCGACCTGCCTATATATAGGGTGGCGCGTTTCCGTATCAACGGGCTCGCTTGTCACTTGCAAAACTCGTGCGCCGGAGTTATGTGCAAAACGCGAAAAGCCTCGTGGCGGAGCGCTCGAGGTGGTCGGCGCTGATGATAATTAGGCCAAACCCGTCTAACGAGGGATCTGAAACGCGCGGCTCGTAATGGCTTCATAGCCCAGCCATCGCCGGATCGAAGATTCGTGTTTACTGCCGGCGTCCTCTCCGCTCCGGGACATTTACGATACTCTAAATCAAAAATATTCGCGTGATTCCGAGCGAGGACGCCGATCGAACGGTGGGAAATGCGTGCTGCCGCTGCGAACGAAATTCTGCAGTCCCTTGCGGACGTTTCGGATGGCTGGAAGTGGCAGCTTTCGCGTCGAGTATGTTAAAACGGATACTTTCAGGGATCTGTGTCTCGGACGTGTAATAACGTATCACCGGTTTTCTCGGATCGTGCGGCCGTTTCTTGGTAGATTAAGCGAAGTGGGTGTAATAAGGCACGAAAAGACTCTCGTTGATTGTGTGACATGTGTCTGGTGGAAACTTGATTCGGATTTCATTTTTCGAGCGACCGTGGGTCATTCCATGGCTTCTCTGAGAAATGTTCAAGTCGCCGTTTCGTTTCAATCGATCGAATAGTAAAATCTGTTAACCTAATGATTCATTGGTAGACTGTGGATCTTTATGCGATTCAACATATAATTTTCTCTCTTTAGTATAAATTGTATAGCAACAAAAAATATACAAATATTTAGTCGTTAACGTTTTTGTGCATCATTATTGCAATATTATATTCACTGAGAATATTCTAAAAGGCAATGGTGATTTAATTCAATTCAATTCAAGGCAGCGCCCTGCAGCGATCACTGGAATCCCCAATGGCAGTCAGCGTGTTAAACAACTTCATCCTAAAACCGGCCATATGTGACCGTCTCTCGAGTATCCTTTCTATTAGGATATCCCATGAGTAATGTCGTTTTTAAAGGTAATCTCGAATGCGAATGAACGATTAAGATTACTTTTAATTATGGAGATATTGACCCACATTTTTACTGGCACTGTTCCACCAGTAAAATAATTTTTCAACCCTTTCTTAACCCTCTAAGTACGTTATAATTTTTCTGTGTACCATCTACATGGAAGTACCTTCGAAAATATGCATTCTTGAAGATATTTATTAAAATTCGCACAGTTTTTCTAAAAATAAAAATAAAAAGCTCGAAACTCGGTAAACCATAAATATTCTTTTTCAGTAGTATTACTTACTGCTATACAAACTCATTTTATAAAAATAAGGCGTCATTACGTGTGTTAAAATTGTATTCCGTATGAAAAGCCGAAATATCGGCTCAAGGTATTTGTGGCAAAGATCGTAGCGTCGATATTTCGGGTTTTGGGTACGAAGAGGCTTAAGAAACTGTTCATTTTTTAAGTCTATAATTAATTTCAACACTTTGACGGCCACAAATATTTTCCAAACACGAATTATGTTTTAACGGTGCATAAAGGTAGAAACACATTGGTATCACGTCACGTGGAATCACGTGTTATTACGTGATTTCACGTGACATTCGAAAAGTGTGAGCCGACGAATTTCCGTTCTTTTAAATCTGTTGGTAACAAATTATGATCACGTCACGCTGTTTACGGTATTACGCGTATTGTCACGTGTGAAAGCACTCAACATGGAAGAATTGCTTACAGAACATGTAAGAAAACATGCAATTTTATTCTATATAAAATCACCAAATTACATGGATCAAAAGATGCGACAACTACGAAACTGTGTATTCTTTCTTTTACATCATTTTCAATTAGGCCATGCAAAAATTCAAATTCACCATTAGTCATCCCGAAATACATATGGTATCTACTAGGATGTTCTTCTAATTCTTTAACTAAATGGCTATGATCTTCTAAATGTTCTCTCTTTGCATTTATTTCGTGTGCCCAAGTTGATCTACGCGTTTCATTCTGAATCAGAAACGCTGCAAGATTAGCTATATCTTCCTCCCAATCGGAAGAACCGCTGCCGGAGGTTTCACACTCCATTGTTAACAAGGAACGGTGTATTATTAAATGGTTTCCAACGTATAACGTGATACAAATATAAATCCTACCCACGATGTCACGTGCTATCACATGCAACGTGATAGCACGCGATTTCACTTGCCGTGATAGCGATGTGTTTCTATCTTAAGGGTCCTAGGCAGCGATTTTTTTTACTGAATTTTTCGAAACTGTTATGTTTCTTGAGTAAAATACCGTTTGGTTTATGTCGAAATTCGCAAAATTACGAATTTGGCAGCCATAAAGGTCAAGCGGCGCATGAACTCGTTTTCGTCCGAACGCACGAAGTGATAGAGGTTTCATACCTCAAACAAAGCGTACTACATTCAACTGATTATTAAATACTGTGTTATAAACACAGTTAAGGTTTTTTACGAGCGTACTAAATGTGCTATGCTACTGGAAATCGTTTGGTGAGGTACGTATCGATAATCATACTTTAAAGTCTTCTAAAACTTTAAATGCGTTTTACTCCGTTTTTCATTTTCGCTTCGTTTTGCAGCGATAACTCAAAAACGAAGGTTCCAATCGACTCAATTCAAATTCGAACATATTCACAAAATTGTCTACTTTCGGTCTGAGCCTAAATTGGAGTTAATAAAAACTCCCATTCTTTATAGAAAAAAAAACTAAATTTTTGTAACGAAAAACGCACTTTTCTGGAAAATCGTCATTTTGTAACCGTGATTTTCATAATTTTGCTTCTTTTATAGGTTCGGTGCAGAACCGGAGGTATTCTAAACAAGAGTTTACAAGTAGGTCGCTGGATTTCGTTTCGTTTCGTCAGCATCACTGCAAAATACGAGAAACTTCTTTAAAAAGGCTTTTCGCTGATCCATTTGTAGCGCCATCTATAATGCATTTTATTATTAAACGAACATATTTTTTTAAAGCTTATGATGTTAATAAACATTGGTTCAAAAAACAAGGCTCCATTTTCGGTAAAAACGACTGCCTAGTGCCCTTAACGCGTTGAACGCCGCGTCGATCAGCGGTAACGGACACCTTCCATATAATTTAATTAAATAATCATCGATTATCGTAAAATTCTGAGGAAATTTCATATTGAAGTAACAATGTAGAAACAAAAGAAAACGATTGGGTACTCAAATCTCTCTTCTCTTTACGATTTACATGAAAAATAGTAAATTATATCGTGTCTGATTAGGTATGGCTGTATTCACTGTGGCGCTTAACGCGTTAACCCCTTGCGCTTCGATTTAATTACGAAAAATTCTGCAATAAAGCACCATTTTTCATTGCATGACGAGTACAGTTCGTCGTTGCGCAGTTGGCCATTAAAACCTCATGACGAGTCTAGCTCGTCATTGCAGCGCAAGGGGTTAATGTTCAGGCAAAGACGTATAAAACGGAATCTTCGTCCAGGATTCGATCGGCCTCGGTGTAATTGATATTCAGCAGCGCGTCACCGAGGTCAAGCAGAAAAGGCGGGAAAAGGACCGTGGACGTGGCGAACAAAGCGGTCCGTGACATCTCGTGCCGCATTATTTGTTCTAAATATGGCGTAGAACCGACGTTGATTTAAGCGATCCGAGGAGACTCGTGCACAAAGGGTTTCCCCGTGCGGTACGTATCGATGTTGCGCAACCCAGAAGAAAGCCCACGCGGCGAGGTGTACGGGCAGCCATAACACGAAGTCGCGCGAGAGCCATACCTCATTATCATTGCATTATTTATTTTCAATTGCATTTCGATTCCACGAAACACGGGTCCCGTTATCTTTACGGCCGTGCTGGCCACGCCGACACGCGGCGGTTGGAAGTTGTTCGTCGCTGATTGGAAACGGTCCCCGGGACTTTCGGCCAATTGGCATCCGCGATACTTTATGCCCCGGGTGAAATTTATCGCACGACCAGTCGCCGGATTAAACGCTTGTAAATTGAATTTTTCGTACGCCCTCGGCTGTGAATTGAAGAATGGCGCGTCGATGAACACGAGAATGGCTCCTCTTCGAGGTCCGGCCAACATGCGCATTGTTCCTGACGCGAATATGTTGATCACGGATTCGCTACAGGATTTTTAAGTGGACCGATCGTTGTATGTACACTGATGGACCTTTATGCATATGTGCAGGTAAGCGTTATATCGCGTTACATGAAATTCCGCTGTCTTATAACATTTCTCTGTATTTCTAAGGATTTTACAGTAACTTATCACGGCTGAATGCGAGGCTAACGTTCTTAACACGCCGTATCATGTTTCATAATGCAGTCTGCTGAAAAGCTGTTGAATGTATATAATAATTTTCTGTATATTTCCCTAGAAACGATAAAATCCATATAAAACAGACAGTTAAGGTATGGAAAAGGAGTATGTAATAAAATTTCTGATGTTTAAATAACATTAAAGGATACATTAAACATTTGTTTAATTGAGGGAAAGGTACAAGTCGTTCATAAAATATATAATATATCGTCTTATATATTTTTATAATATACTTTATAATATACTTATTACATAAGTCTTCCGTAAAACTTCTTTCAGCGTTTTATAGAAATGATGTTTTTACTTAACGTTGACGTTACACGACCAGTTACAGGTTTCCACAAAAACGAAAACTGTAAATAATTCTTATAGACTACTGCATATAAGTTTTTTATCATGCTGCGTGTCTGACTGGGTACGACAGTTTCTACTGCGGTGTTCAACGTGTCAATATACAATTAATATAATAGGTAGTTCGATAAGTAATGTCGTTTTTTATCGTCTTCATATTTAACGTATTTTGACCGGTTTGCACCATATGCATAATTGATCATTTTATTTTATTTAATAATATATGATAAGAGAGATGGTTATATTATTCATTAACAACAAATCCATTAAGTAAGATTCGTTATTTGAAATCTACTTACAAACACGACATTACTTATCGAACGACCTGATATATCAGAGATGGCCAACCGGAGCAACGCGTGGCTCCGACCTACCCCCACTCTGCGTCCGTTCCCCTCACGTAATAAGACAGTTGAGATTCAGCAGTTCCTCCAAACACGTGCTAGTCATGCAAAAATAATTTTGAAACTCTTTTCTGCTGGATATACAAACCCCATTTAACAAACTTACGTGGAAAAACGTTTTTCTTCTTAAAAGCCACTTCCTGGCTCTTCCTCCTTTCTTCTTTACCTTTTTTATCGATGTTACTAAAATAATAGCTGCATAAGTTTTCTTTCGATTGGACAACGTTGAATGGCAACTCGACACTGAGTGTATTGTCAATAAATATTGAACCTGTGAAACAATATCAACAATATACATACAGTAGAACAGCGGTCATCCGACGATTGGCCATCCTATGTCACTTACAAACTACAATCATCATTAGCGACACTGTGCACCTAATTTCATACTCTAAAAGAAAATTATCACATTTACATGAAACATACGTAGAATGTGAGCAATCTTGTTGCTAACTTCAGTTCGGATAATCGAGGTTCTACTGTCTATTGCTCGTCCGAGGGCCCTCTTAAAACTCATATCAAAAAAGAAAAACTCACAATCACGAGTGTTACCACGTACGACGCTCGTTTCTGTATAATCTGTCGACTGAGGGTACGGTCTACCTGAATTTCAAGCAGAGTTCGTTCTCGATCGCAGTTTCACTGCTCCAGAAAGCCGACAACCGGTCGATTCTTTTATTCGGTGGCACCGTATACGGCTCGGCGATGCGGCTTATTGAGAGATCCATTATCTATCGAACGTGCATAAGCGTGCGGATTCGAGGTTGCATAACGTTAACGGATGCACCCACGCAGACAGTCTGAGATATTCAGCAAGGATAATAGGCATGAGTCGCGGAGGATGAACGGGACCACCGATATATCGGACGGCGTTTGTGTGTTCGACATAAAGTCGTCAACTATCGGGGACAACCGGAACGGACCGCTGCGAGATATGCATCTAATAACGAGCGGAGTATCGATGCTGCATCCGAGACGACTAATGACGCGCCGTATATTGAAATTCATGTTTTATGTATGCGATAATGGTTTCAGAATCGAGAAGAATGCACCAGGATGTAGAGGAATAAAGGACTCGGGAAACTTGTCGCGATTTGTGGAGCGTGTTATATGTGCTTTCTAGAGTGACGTCTGGCGAGATTTTAGAGGCTGTTCGATGCGGGGACGGTTGTTCTCTTTGTCCTCCGTGATTGCTGTAGGAAGAAGGCTATTATGCCTTCTTTATAGGTGTTTAAGTGGCTGAAGAAACGAGTACTGTGGGAGAGCTTGAGGAAATAAAACGATGGTTACGTGTATTTATTGTTATGGGTGGGTTAGAGATTTGTCATTTTTGGTTTAACCGGACTTCAGGGAACGGCTGTCTGAATGAAAGTGCAGTAGGATTTCGATTATTCGAACTGTAATTCGTAACAGGATGATTCACATTGTAACAATTTTGTGTACGAATGATAATTTTATTTTAGAATGTGAATTACGTGGTGGTATAAAATTAAATACACAGTGTCACTAATGAAAATTTTAGCTTGTGCCTGTATATTTATTTGTTGTAAATTGGCTGTCAGAGTAACCCCAATTTTATCAAATGTATGCACAGAGAGTATCTGTTTTATTTATTATTAGTTACATCTGTTGTAGTGGTAATAATCCTTTTACAAAAAGTGAAGACGATAATAATTATATTAATAGTTAGTACACACATACTAACACTAATAACTGGATTGTATTCATTCGTCGAATAACAAGCAAAAAATTTATTCATCTTTTACTCATAATTCAACAGTTTTATTTAAATAAAAATTTTGTCCATTTCTGCCACAGAGTTAATTACAGCCTGATATTTTTGAATTAATTTGAGTCACGCCATATCACATGCGTTAACTTTTCAGATGAAACTAAATTTATATTTATTTCCTTTATTTACTGTATATCTTTCTCAATGTATTTTTAAAACTCTTTAATAACGTGGACACATTATGTTCTTCCTATGTAATAAATAAAATTTAGTCTTCTCCTCTATTTTAAAATTTGCGTAGGTTGAAAGATGAGTCTTGTTTCTTGAAGCGAGATTATTTTTAAATCGTCAACAGTATATGCCTGCTCATATTTAGAAATTCTCGATTCAATTATTGCAGGCAAAATAACGGCAGAACTAAGTAGTATAGAAATTTCGTAATCGACTAACGGAACATCGACACGAACCGGCGCACCGGTTCGTAGTATGTTATAATTTTCATGATTTAAACATTTCGGTTTCGTAGGGAACGGTCCAGGAAAATTGGACCAAACAAATGCCTGGAGGAGTGAAAATACGCGAGATAGCATGACTCGCATTGTAATAGACGATCTCCCCCGTAGACAAATTTCTGCCCTCGGGGGCTGCAGTGAATTTTTTCGATTCTCCTCGCAGACCACTGTTATTCAGGATTCTAACTCAAATTACACCTTTCGATTTCAAACTCTCGGTGGAAAACAGTATATTACTGCGTTACATGCTGCATTATCTTATGATAGTAAATGGGTATTATTTCAGAATGTGTTCTCTTCGATAAATCATTCGCTAAACGTGCAACGTGACGCGGAAAGTTTTGTTTTCAATGCAACATATTATTTAAATTCTATAGTGAACATTATAAATTACAGGGTTCCGTATATTCGAATTTGTTGAGATTTGTATACGATATTTCTAAGTGAAATCGGTGAACATTTTATTTTTGTATAGTCGACATTGCGCAATATATTGGGTATAAGCGTACAGTATGTTAAACTATGATATTATCACAAAGAAATAGAATTTACTACATGAATCATATTAAAATACTTGATGAAGTATGTTACGATAACACCAATATTGGAACGAGGAATTAGTACAGTAATTAACCTAATAATACACAAGAATTGATATAATGAGAGTAAGAATAGAAGCATAGTTAAAAATCAGCTTTATCCACATTAAATATAATAATGAAAAGTTATGGTTACTGTCATTTATTGAATTTATTTCACTGTGAGCTATGTAACGTGTGCATAGTAAAATTGGTCACTATTATGATGTGAAGATTAATGAGCCATTCGTATTATAAAATCATGTATAAAAATAAGTAGATAAATAAAATATTTAAACATCCAACCATAGGCAGTTTTTGCAATTTTGTACTGGTTACTTATTTTATGCTTTACATTCGAAATTTATTAAAGTTCATTATGCTCTTTTAGTATGTTTTAATTTTCAAATTTATTAAAGTATATCGTGCTGTTAGTGTGCTCTACTTTCAAAATTTAAATGACAGAAGATTCAAAATATTCTTACAATTCTTATTTTGAAGATAGCCATTGCGATCACGCGGAAAAATCTTCGTCGATACTGTGTGTCTTACAAAGAAAATATGTTTCGTAATGGCGTTCTTTATATTCTTCTTTCGGAAGGATCAGAGGATCGCTTTTTATTGCAGCACAGGTAACCGTACCCCTAATCCTTCCGACCGGCATAGAACCACTTTTGGGCCGGGTTTAGGTCATCGAACTCTCTCGATATTAATGACCCCTTCTGCGATCCCTTCAGAAAACGTGTATCGCGTATGATGGATCGTTGCTGAAAAAGGCGACAGCGGTTGTTGGTCGAGAATGAAAAATAAGATTAGTAGAAATCAGGTTGCGTCATAGAACGATAACATTTCTCAATAAAACACAACGGCTGAGAAGCAGTTGCTGTTTTTATTTCTGTATTCTAATATATATGTTCATGATGTAAGACCATCTGACAATAAACACTTCAACTTGAACTTCGAGTAAAGGAAATTATTAATAAAACAGTTGCAAAGTTGTAATTTTACAGTAACGAGTTAACTGTTTCCTTTATGAACAAAATTTGTGTTACATAGGTAAGATGGAATAAATGACACGATTTTAATGTATATTAATTTATTTATAAAGTAAATGTATTTCTAATTTCCATAAATTCACATAGTAATCAAAATTAATCAGCATTATAAATAAAGTACACTCTTCGACAAATGTGTTAAGAAAACATATTTTATTTTTCGACAATCTCCCTGCATTTCAGTGCATTCATGAAATTTCTACGTAAACTCGCTGACACGTAACTGATGAGCAGACTGCGGATGTTTATGCAATTTAGTATATCGAAATACGTGAAGAATGCGCCTCCAATAACGCGAGGAAAATAAAGCGCATATTTTTTGAACATTTAAAGAACATTATACAGTCTGGTCAATATTTCGTTCCTTTAATTACACTAACAGAATACATATTGGAATATAAAAATATACACTCGCATAAACATCCGCAGTCTACTAATGAATCAATGACGAAAGAATACAACCTATTTCTCAACCCTTTGAACTCCTAATTTTTGTTCAATTTTCTTTTCAATAACACCCTATTATATTAACACGTTGAACGCCGTAGCTGTCACCGGTGACCGACACCCCAAATTCAATTAAATTAAATAATTATTGATTGTCGCATAATTCTGAGCAACCTTCATACTGAAACAATAATGTAGGGACTGAAGAACACGAGTGAGTACTCAAATCCTTTTCTTCTTTACGATTTGTATAAAAAAATAGTAAACTATATCGTGTCTGGTTAGGTATGGCCGTTTTCACTGTGGCGTTCAGCGTGTTAAGTGTTTTATTTGAAATGTACTTCGACAGACACTTGGTTGAAAGAAACCAATTAGGTACAATTAAGTACCTGAACAATTCAAAGCCTTTTTTTGTTGCACAAAAGGATCATATACATGTAATATTGCTTACCTAGGTAAAACAAATACTGCAAAATATAATACATATTTAAACTGGCAATTTAAAAATGTCGAGTGTGACTCTGCATAAAAGTACCAGTGAATAAAATCGATGTCGAGTCACCCTCGATAATGGAGTTCAAAGGGTTAAAGTCAGATGAAAAACTCTTGAACCTAATTCCGTACGTAAATCTCCACGGACATTTCTGAGACTCCGGGCAACTATCCATTCGGCTACCTTTCTGCGGGTAGAATTAAGAAATTAAGTTACCGGAGGATTGCTACACTGTAACAGCGGTATATCGACCGTCTGGTCAGTACCTAACCCAACCTCTGGGAAAGGGTTGATCGAAGGACGAGCAACGGACCGGGCGAAGGAGCGGCGGCACACAGAGGCGACCGGAGAGAAAGGAAAGGGAAAACGGGCACGAGAGATCACGCTGTTGTTAGACGGTAATGACCGCCATTCTGGCTCCCCTTTTTTTCCCTTAGGGACTGTTACGGAATCCTGCCGGTCGAATATCGCGCGTGTCCGGTAGGAGAGGCTCGGTTTCTACGTCAGTGGTTTGGGCCCACGCGGGGCTGTTGCCCTGGCCCATTCTTCCTTGTGTTCCTCGTGTTTCCTCCGCCGCGCCGCGGCGCGTGCACCACGGCCCACGACCGATAATGCATACGTGTACGTGTAGAGACGGGTTATCTAATCGAGCCATTACGCACGTAACTCCTCGTCGCTGCAGAATCGAGCACTTCTCTGAGGCTGTTCGCACGAGGAACATCCGAGACTCCATTACGACGTTGTCGCGAAAGTAATGAGCCCGGTTAGCTGACCCGTATGCGGGGCGGTGATCTTGAATGGAGTTGGGCATTTCGGAAGCTTTCTTAATAAAGTTGTTATAGGACAATTGTATTTCTTTTTTCTGTGTTAGCCAGCATTGATTGGTATGGTTATCCAGTCTCACAGCAATGAGCCTGGTTAGTTAACCTAGTTTTAGAGCACTGATCTTGAGTGGAATTGGGCATTTCGGAAGCTTTCTTAATAAAATTGTTATACGACAATTGTATTTCTTTTTTCTGTGTTAGCCAGCATTGATTGGTATGGTTATCCAGTCTCACAGCAATGAGCCTGGTTAGTTAACCTAGTTTTAGAGCACTGATCTTGAGTGGAATTGGGCATTTCGGAAGCTTTCTTAATAAAATTGTTATACGACAATTGTATTTCTTTTTACTATGTTAGCCAGCATTGATTGGTATGGTTATCCAGTCTCACAGCAATGAGCCTGGTTAGTTAACCTAGTTTTAGAGCACTGATCTTGAGTGGAATTGGGCATTTCGGAAGCTTTCTTAATAAAGTTGTTATAGGACAATTGTATTTCTTTTTACTATGTTAGCCAGCATTGATTGGTATGGTTATCCAGTCTCACAGCAATGAGCCTGGTTAGTTAACCTAGTTTTAGAGCACTGATCTTGAGTGGAATTGGGCATTTTGGAAGCTTTCGTAATACAATTGTTATCGAACGATTGTAGTTCTTCTTCTTCTTTCTATGTGTGCAAGCATCGATTACTGTGGTTATTTAACATCATATTAATGAGCCTGGTTAGCTAACCTACTTTTAGACTGCTGATCTTGAATGGAATTGAGCATTCTGGAAGCTTTCGTAATAAGATTCTTATAGAACAATTGTATTTCTTCCTTCTACGTTAGCCAGCGTTAATTGCTACGGTCATTTGGTCTCACAACAATGAGCCTGGTTAGCCAGCTCGCTCCTGGAGCCCTGATCTCGAGTGGAGTTGGGCATTTCGGAAGCTTTCGCAATACAATTGCTATATAAGTTGATCTTCTAGTCAAGAATAGTGGTCAAGGATTCAAATGGAAAAAATTCAGAGTCTGCAGGTCTCATAAATCTTCTGTCTGCTTTTTTTAAATCATTTTTTGTTTCACTGGTTCACTTGTTTAATCAAAATTATGAATCTATGTGAAATACAAAATTTAAATTAGGTTATCATTTAATTATTCTTCGCATTTCCTTCAATAATATTCTAAATATAGTTTGGAAGCATTTAAAAGTCTGATTTATAAGTAAATTAGATTCTAGAGAAGATATAAGAAGTCTGGCTGGCTGGTTGCTTCTACATATACCTGGAAGCGATTTATGTGTTACGTCGACGTATCAATGCATCAATGTTTTTACCAACTTGCTATTCGTATTCAACGATAAAGACTGTTATATCAAGACCTATTGAAATTCAGGATTTCTAGGAATCCCTGTTAAAGCTTCAAAATTAGCAACTCTCCGATGTGAGCATAGTAATCCAATGCGATTAAATACGATTTAAGTGAGAATTAAACGTCGCTAAATCCTTGGGTTATTCAAATTCATGTACCCTGATTGCTTAACTCTCTGAATCTACATTATGCCTTTTTTGTAAAAACTTTTTTGTCGCAAAATTCATTAATTTTCAAACTTCTCAACGGTGTCACAAACATTTTTATTTCCATGTCACCCGCGTAAGGGTGACACGTAGATCCAATCACTATTTAATCACGAACACTATTACATAGTAAATACAGTGTTTCACGAAACTGATCAACTGTTCTCTAAAACATTTATTCACACAACATGAGAAATGATAACGTGGCATAACGATTCGAGAAACACTTTCGTGTCGTTGAAAAAAAAAAATATAAAAAGAGGTAAAACTTCAATCTCACGAAATATGAGACTAATTGCAAGTACTACTATTTACACGAACAGCAGCAAGGTTTAATTGTATTACAATGTTATAATTCCCCGCTCTATTAACGACATTGTCTTGAAGAGAATATGGTTTATAATATTCCTCTACTATGACAGTAAACAATAAAACAGAATGTGTTTAATGTTTCACTTCAAAATTATTAATTAGAGCATATGAATTGGCTCCTACTATAATGGATTCTCTGGTGTAATTATTATTAATGAAAGTTCAGAGTTGTTTGTGTTTTGTTACCCTAATTAGATATTTATCTGACAGCTCCACGTTCTAGTACCCAATGTAGTCCTCACAATTGTTGAAATCATGTTCTTTCAGAGTTAGTAAAGAAATAGTTCAGAAGAATAGAGAATCAGTTCAGAAAATATAAAAGGAGATACACATAACTTTAACCAGACCAAATACGAGAATTTACTAACACAGTAGAACCTCGATTATCCGAACTGTAATTAGTAACAGGATGAATCACATTGTAACTACGTTTCGCACAGAAATAATAACATTACTTTAGAATGTAAAGTACATAGTGGTACAAAATTTACAACACAGTATAACCAATGAGAATTTAATCTTGCAAGAGACATAGGATGACAAATTCTCATATGACCATTATTCGAATAATCGAGGTGCTACTATATTTAAATCTTCTAAAACACACGATCAATTACTTGACTCGCTGTATTATATCTGATGCAATCAGAACCAGAAAACCCACTACAAAAATAACAAATATTACTGACTAAAATCCCCATAATACCGACGAAATCCCAAAGTCACAGTATTTCGTATCGAACTCTTTGCAATGAGTGCTTTCTAAAATTTCTCCGAATCCGTTCGTGAGAAATATCGTCGAGTATCGTGTCCCCGGCGTTTTCGCGCCTCGAACGTTATCTGGCCGAGGGAAAAAAAATGGAAAAAAGGAGGATGGCTGCGTAATACGTGGCCCGAGGAATAGAAAACAGCAGGAAGTTGGCCGATGCCAGCCAAAACAAAGGGAAACCACCAAACGAGACGGAGATACGCATCTCCAAGCGTGGGACCAGCGCACGCTACACACCGCGCGTTGAAGTCTTCGACGTGGTTCTAACCAGGAAATATCTGGGACGCGGTGGCGAACACGGCAACAAAGTCGGAGGCCTTTCTGGCCCCGTAACTTACGAACGCACCGTTTTACCACGACCGACAAGAATTTTGTTCTAATTAAAGAACCGCTTTTTTGCCAGATAGAGAGAGAGAGAGAGAGAGAGAGAGAAAAAGAGGACGAGCTTAGCCGGATACCATTTTGACCGTTCCACCGACGAAACAGATTAACACTGTGTGGACCATGCGTGGAGTCCTACTTCTGCTGCTAGAAAAATTAATGGCGCCCGCGGTCGTAAAAGAAATTAGTGCCACTCGGGCGGAGGAACGATCCTACGGTTTGTCGCCTAATCGTTAGCCCGGCCTCGTCCTTGAGAGTCTCCTTAAATGTCGTCTGATCCGGAGATACGAGGAGCTATGATTCTGTTTTGCAGAAAGACTGTTCGCTGCGGAGTGGATCGATTGTTTAACATGTTTACTGCCATGCTACGTGAGCTGAAAACGACACACCTTTCTAGATTGGTACAATGTGACAGCATTCTCAAATTATGCTCTTTCTAATCAGTGGTGTTAGTAATTCTTTGTAGGTGATCACTGGTCCTGTTGTACCTTTTTAGATAGTATTTCTAATACTATTCGTCGTCAGGTAAATGACGACTGAATGAGAGCGTCACCCAGATGCGGGTGACATGGCAGTCAAAGTGTTAACGCGTTGAAGAGCATGAAAAATGTAAAACTACTCTTTCCATGGAATAATAATTCGACTTTGTTGCTGTTTCGAATATTTAAACATGAAATAGATGACTAAGGTAATATGGAAGAAATCGTTAAAAATCGTGAAGTATTTATTATTTAATGGTATACTTGTTATTGTAACACAAAAATTGAAGTAAAATTTTAAAATCGTATGTCATTTTTACAGTTGTTTGTTTAAATTTAATTTGATGTGTCCCTAATCCATGTCTCCTAAGCCAATCAATATACTAAATTTTCGAAATCCTGGAAGTTTCTTTTAATAATTATGATAGCAGAGATACTTCCACATTTATTTTTAGTCAATAGAATTTTCTACATTAATTGTTTATTAGATACTGTCGAGTTTCATTGCAATGCCAAGTTCTTCCAGGAGAAAATAGCAAAAGCGTGGTTAGGTTCGATTTTCAGACGATGGAAAAAGGATTTTGTCTGCTTTACTTCAGCTTCAATTTTATGAATTAACAGAAACGATGTTAGTAACGAAATGTCTTGAAATTTTATCTTTCCTGAGTTAATCTTATTACGAAGCATCGGAAAAATGTCAGGTCGAGACATTCTAAAACTTAAATCCATCGAAAAGGCAAGTTAGGTCGTTCGCGTTGTTTAAACAAATACTTTACACCTCCAAATATGAATATACAGATAACACCGCTAATATATTCTGCCACAGGTCGAATTTTTTAGAGTTCTCTGAATTGGAGTTCAGCTGCTTAAAATTATAGCTCCAATTAAGCTCGTTAACTGATAAGGAGAACTTCCAATGCAGTGTCTGATAAATGTAAACAAACCCTAGAGTATTACAGATTTTTAGCCATTATAGATATTTCTGTAAAAAATGGCTTTAAATGGTAATAATTCCTCTTAATCCTTAAAACTCCTGACAACCTTATAATTAAATAATTACATAATTGTTTGTCCTCAAATACAGCAGTCATAACTGGCAAGAAGCGAACCAGGCAGAGGATTAATAAATTCTCTCCTCCAAATTTCAATGATAAAATCGATACGATTATCCAGAATACATATGAACAAAAGGCTTACTCACAATCGAAAATTGTGTCCTTGTGACTTTTTTTCCTTTTTTCTATTGAAGCATTTGGAACCTCGGGCGATACATCCCTTATATACATTAAACGTTTAAGTTACAATTTTATAAAAAGGTAAAAACACACGAAAAGCAATAACATTTGGAAGAGCGATTAATATTAATTGTACATTACTCAACGGTAATTGAAATTTATATTTTTGTAGATGGCTAAGCAGCTTAGAGCGCTGTGAATTATAAAAACGACACTGCCACAAAATGTGATTGATATTTCGAATTCCATTTCTATATTCGCATTTAGGATCGCTAACAGCTCCTATACGGGCAAGCGATGCTTTGTGATTTTATTATTCGAAGAAATTTCCAAAGGAAAAGCCTTCATTAAATCTAACGGTTGATCGCCAGTCTAGTATTATAAATAAACAGTACGTTATAGGTTAATAAGAAGTTATTTTCACGTGCCTCGCTGGTTCCAGGATTTCTGTGCGTGATATGGAACTTGGTAAAAAGTTAATAATCCAATTTTTAATTGTCGAGCCGTTGTAAACTAAGCGAGTAATGACAGTAAATACCGTAGAAACAAACTAGTAAAAACGAATGCGTCGAGTTGTACAAGTAGTACTTACGCAAGCAGCACAGTAGCGGAATTACACGGATGTGTCTAACTGAGAAAATACCGAGTGGCAAGACCGGCAGGCGAAATGAAATTCAGAGAAATTAATTTGCACGCGGAAACCGGACACGCCGGTAGCTCTGTCAACCCTACGTACCCGAATAAAGTACAAGGAACATAAGTTATGCTAATTTAACTTACGAGCACAAATGTTACGACCGCAACCGGCGTTGCACCGCGTTACGTAAGCCGTTCATAATTCCATCGATTTCCATTCGGAAGTCCAATTAATTTTCCGCTTAATTATCACGCGTCACTAACTTCACGATTGTTAACACTTGACGGCCGCGAATATTTTATGAAAAATTTCTCCCTTGGACATTGTTGCATGGCTTTAGTTAAGTAACAAAATATTCTACCTGGTTAATTTTATATTGATTCGTTTGTAATTTTAATTTCGTAAGTATTCGGCTATTTATTTTTTAGTAATAGCAATGCTCGTTTATTTGTATTACAGGTATGTTATTCTAATAAAGTAGGTCACGTGTATGTGACTACGCTGACTTTGGCAGAGTAAACACTATTTTCTTATATAGTAGAACCTCGAAGGGAGTATAAACTCTGTATATGACAATCGATTCTCAGAATAGCAGTTAAATATTTTTAAGCAATTTTCCGACCTTCTGATGAGAGCAGAAAATATATAAACCATCATATTAAATCAATTTTCACCATTCGAAGTTACAAAAATAAAAATTAGTATCTCAAAGAAATATCTGCACTTTCGAATTATCGAGGGTTTGTTTCTAAATACTGAAGATGAAATATTTAGTGAGCTGTAGAAAATGATATTAATTCATTGCAGACTTGTGTTATAAATTTCAAATCGATCGAAGTCTCTACTTACAATTCTCCTAAAATCCCAATGATTACCATGAGCAATATTATTATTATACCGTGGATGTTTATGCTAATTTCCTATGTTAATGCAGTCAAATCAGTGATGGACACCGGAGCAGTGGCCTTCCCCCACTCTAGGTCTACTCCCCTTATGTATGCTATGATCTGGATCGACGATGGACCGAGGGGGAACTGAAACGAGGGGAATGGGCCTAGAGTGGGGGAAGGCCGCAGCCCAGGTGGCCATCACTGAGTCAAATAAAGAAACTTCAACAAGACTGTACTTGCTCCATGAATTATTCAAATATACAATTCTTATTTTGCTAAGTTATTGAATATTCATCATGCACCAATTTGGTAATATTAAATTACATAAACATCCGCAGTCCAATTATTACACAAGCTTAAGAAACATATTAAACCACATATTTGTAACTCCTTTCGTTTCATAATTTTCCAATCCACCAATACGAGCAGAAAAATGCACTCGATCCTTTAAAACAAATTTTCACCATTCGAAGTTACAAAAATAAAAGGAAATACAGCAGAGCCTCGATTATCCGGAAACTGATCATTCTATATCGGTCACAAGCTGGAAAGATCATTAATAAAACAGTATAATTAATTCTGCGCTATTCTATATTGTGTATTCTAAAATAAACTTGAAATTTTCATGCGAAATATAGTTGCAACGTGAGTTCTACTATTGCACTTATAGTTCGAATAATCGAGGCCCTGCTGTGCCAGGTAAAAATCTATACTTTGGAATCATCGAGGGTTTGTTTCTAAGCAATTAAGATAAAAGATCCAGCGCGCCGTAGAAAAAGGCATTAATTTATGCGGAGGCTTTTTCTGTCGATTTCAAGCCGATCGGAGTTTCTCATGCTTTTGTGTGTTTCGATGCGCCGATGAATATGTATCATGGAAAATAAGTTGCTATTGGAGCATGCAAAGCCGATCGACGCCGACGAGTCGACTTCTTATTTTTTTTTCCTTCTTTTTTTGTAATACGACGTATGCTTACCGTTAACATTCCAGTAGAAAGCGGTGACTCACGCTGCTAAATGTATTTTCAGAAGGAGACTAGAAATTGATGGTCACTGGCTCCGTTCTATCGCGTTATCATGCACAATATTTTTCTTTTCAAACCTAATCAAGATCGCCGTTCAGGGACCAGTTGTCAGTGTTCTCCACTGACATCACCGCTCGGGCATATTGTGCTCGTTACAATAATATTTGGTGAATTTTAGCGGCTGGATCTACGGCGATTGAGAAGAATTTTCGAGTGCCGTTTCTTCCGTGGGTGCTCGAGACGTCCAAGTATATGAATCGAAATTTTTTTTCTATAATAAACGTTGATGAGATGAAAGGCAAATTTAAATTGGACACTCTAGTGTGGCGAGTATTTACATTAATCCTCTTTTGGAAATTGCCGTACTGCTCTGGTACAATATCAATAATTATAGTGTTTACTCGGTACAGGATTAAGAAAGACGTTTCAGAGTAATTAAGTGATCAATTCACGAATTACTTCGACGTAAAATATGAGTTGAGTTATTATAATCAGTAAGCTTTCACGTCGGGTAATTTCAGGAGGTATTCTCCCTTCTCGGCCTGTTTTCAGATTTTTTATCGAGAAAACTAAGCAACATGTCTTTATGAAACTTTCAGAATTTATTCATATACAGTTGTAGTATATTCGTGAGTTTTTGTACATTGTTATATTTTAAATTATAGTAATTATCCACTGGAGAAGTAGTTGAGGCGAATTATTGTGCGAGTCAATTTTTTCAATCCATCTACTTCCCCGGTGAATAATTATTACAGTTTAGACGACAGCAATGTATAAAAATTCATGAGTATAGTACAGTTGTACGTAAAGAAATCCTGAAAGTTTCGTACAGATAGGTTGTTTAATTTTGTCAAAAAAAATTCCCAAAGTATCCTCTCAAAACTGATCGACAGAGGAGAATACTCTCTCAAACAAAATTTTAATACGCTTACCAAGCAGCGATAAAAACTTCACAAATATAGTATAAACATATATAAACAAATCCTGAAAGTTTCATAAAGATATGTCGTTCCATTTTCTCAAAAAAAATTCCCAAACTGCACCCACAAAATAGACCGTTACAATACCCCCTTAAACAAAATGTTAATGCACTCCCTAGGCGGAGATAAAAAACTCTTTCAATACAAAGGTTACCTAAACAATGAAAGATCGCGTTGAAAGATGTACGTAATATCCTTCCTTCGATTGCTCGACACTCGGAACAAAATTCAGTGCGCCGACGTGATCAGTCATTGAATCGCACGGTGCAGGATCAAGTTTAAAACCGGTCAACGTTTCCGAGATTATTGTCAGGATAAGTGGCACGAAATCGCAGCAGGCTGAACAGTGTCTGTCCATAAATTCCGTTTGATCGATATTACTTCCTGAGTCAGGCATTAATCTTTTTTTTTTTTCATTCCACGGAGGTCCGGGGTTCGTCAAGAAGAAAAATTCGACTCGCCAAAGATTCGAGGCTTTTAAAGTGATGACTTCACGCGGCCTGTGCTTCGCACCGGGGACAGCGACGAACAAAAGATAATGATTTTTCATCCTCTCTCCTCTTTTTCTCTCTCGAAACTCGCCGGAGAATTAACAGCGACACGTTTCACCTCCGCTCGCGGCTAGACGTGGGACGTATTATAAGGCTCTCGGATGCGGTATCAGGTATTTCTGGTGTAGATTTAGATAAAACCTGTATTCGGATACGGTATGCACACGCTGAAACGCGGCGTGTTGTTAAAAATAGCGTATTAATAATTTATGAAACACCTGCGACCGTAGCCGGACCACGCCGGATCGAACATCGAAGTCAGTGTGGGAAGAAAGCTCACGAAATTATCGAATTCACTGCGAATTTGTCGAGATTATTTTATTTAATTGCAGGACACTCAGGCTGATCACAGGAAGCTTTAATATGTTACCAAATATGAAACATAATCTGTGACAGCTTTTCTTGACCCAGCGTCTGCCAGGTGGGGTGTCACGCACCCCAATGAAATTAAATTGCATGACTCATGCTGTTTTACATTTTCCAGACATAATATACAGTGGCCTGCAGAAGCTTCCGGACATTTTACCTTCCAATTGCGTTTTCAACTATTCATAATAAATTCTGGTTCATAAATATTCATAAAAATGAGAGGAGTGATCATAGATTACGACTAGACCTTCTCTTTGACTTATTTTTCAATCTGATCTCGCTTCAAATTCGTTTCAATTATACTTTTCCAAGGGAAGACTGCAAAATTTGCTGTCCAAAAACATTTGCACGCCACTGTATTTTCTTACACAACTAAACGTTATTTGTGGTGAATCGACTGAGGTGTAATTATGATTAACTTTAGTCTGTTTCCATTTGAAAAAGCTTCATATGACAATTTTTGGAAGTGATCGTATAAAAGACAGCCTTTATACTATGTCGTGTGTTTGTTAATATATTTGAAAAACGGAAAGAAAGAATTGTAAATTCTACTGAGAGGCTGCGAAAAGTTGACAAGAGAATCAAGTTATTACATACACGTCATAAATCATTGTTCACCTTGAAAGATATTGCTGCATAATTTATTTTTACTTCCTGAAGGCGAGTCTTCACGGTACGTGTCACATTGTTTTGAACTTTTAATTTCAAGCAGAAGAATGCAGTGGTCACTGCTTCAAGAGAGTAGAAATAATAGATCGATTGAAAGAAAGAGAGTAAATAGCAGTTTCTCGTATTAGAATAAAAGCATACAAAAGTGATGAAAGATTAATGACAGTGAATCATCTGATTCATGATCGTTTGACTGCTCCACATACTACACGTATCGCTGCAAAAGGTTCTGTCCAAAGCTACTCCTTAACTCTTTGCCTTACGATTTTTCTAGTAGTTTCGTGTGATACGGTTAGAGTGGGGCTCGATTCTTCGAGTGCCCAGTCTATCAGCACACACAATTCGTTTTTGACAAACCTGTGAAGGTCAAAGGTCCCATAATGCAAATCTTCAAACTGGGACCAATATTTGCACCGCCTGGATCAAGAGTGCCACTCGTTAATGTAAAACAAGGGGTTCGAAACTGATTATCAAAAAGTGGAATGACAAACAATATCATTTCCAACTCAGACAAAATTAATTGATACCAATATTAATTACAGTAGAACCTCGAGTATCCGAACTGTAGTCGGTAACAAGATGACTCACATTACAACTATATTTCGCATACGAATGATAATTTTGATTTAGAATATAAAAGTACACGATGGAATACAACGAAGTACACAGTGTGATTGGTGATAATTTTAATCTGTAATTAACCTGGAAGCAGAATTCTTGGATGGCCGGTGTTCGGATAATCGAGTTTCCTCTGTATACCTATCGCTAATAACCACAGCAGCGGATGCAACATTGACCTATCACTAAAAATAACTGCTACCAAGAAGAATATCCTACCAACCCTCTATCAATATCTGATACCGTCCCCCAACCCTGGCAGTATCCCATCGTTGCATACCTCTCACCCTCCCAGCCCAAGAGCAAGTCGTCAAACCGTACCTTTGAATCTGCCAGAGTATGATTTGTGTACCGTGTCGACGAATGTTTGTCCAAAGCGTCTGCAGATTTGTCTGCCGCTTTCCAGGCGGCGGTCGAGCCTGCATGAGTAACAAGACAGGTTCTACCACCCTGGGTATAGTCTGACATTTGCCAGGTTGATAGCCGGCGGAGTGGTTCACCTATAAGCGAGCTGTACCTACCGCGCTATATTTGCCGGTGCGCGCTTGTGGTTGTCAAAGAAATCACACGCGTGCACCAGTGTCATAAGCGGAGCCGGTACCAAACTGCATCCCGCGCGTTCAGCAAAGCTTCCTCGATTCTGTTCTGTTGCAACCGGCGCGGCGCGGGTCACGATACGTAATTTCGAAAGCAACGCGCATATCTTCCCCGCCGACGGTGCGTTTTTTTCTGCGCTCCGCTCTTTTTATGCACCGATCGGCCGAACGGTCAGAAATAAACGTTGCCCGCTTTCGTTCGAACGTTTTATCGTTAAAGACGGATCGGTTGTCGGTTTGATTAATTTGAGGAATGCGGAGCTAACTAGCTCGAGTCGCTCCTCGTCCGGCGACCGACGCATTTCTATGGCGCGAGTTCCTTTTTGCACGCTTTCGTTTTGCCGCCACCGCCGTTTTTCGAACGCTTCGTTCGTTTTCTGTCAGACGTGACATTTTTAGGCCTTGTTCCGCCGTTTGAGGTCGGGAGCGTTTCATCGGGCCGGTGCGCGTGAAATGGCAGGATCGTTGATGAGAGTTTTGCCGGGTGTAGTTTGATTCGGACTCGTGTCTGTGAATTAGAATGTACTGTGACGCGGGGATGCAGAACTTGAATGTTACTAAAGGCAGAGTTAAGTGTGATCGTAGTTATGT
This sequence comes from Macropis europaea, assembly GCA_916610135.2. Lineage (NCBI taxonomy): Eukaryota > Metazoa > Arthropoda > Insecta > Hymenoptera > Melittidae > Macropis > Macropis europaea. The sequence goes on along the minus strand of OU744344.1, from coordinate 10,737,437 downwards.
AGACTGTAATTTCTAAAAATTCATTTTTTTAAGGAAAGTAATATGTATATTTGTGTTTTAAATATTTGGGCCTCGGTAACTCTGTGGACTGAAATTACGAGTCTGGCTCGTTACAGTAACCTAATTAATTTCAATCTTCTGTAATGCTTTGTAATAATCGATGAAGTGTCTGAACTATTGATTCAATATGTAACGTTTAAATACCTTTTACAAATTTTAGTATTACTTCTGTAACACGTTGACTGCCACACTATATGTATAGACTGAAAACAATACATCTTTCTAGACTTTGATACCACCTGAGAGTAATCTCAAATTATGCTATTTCCAATAATTTTGTACAGTTTTTTATTGGTCCTCTTAGATCTTTTTATATATTTTGACTAATACTATTCAAAGTCAGATAAATAACAACTGAATTTAAGTGTCACCTATATCTGGGTGATATGGCAGACAAAGTGTTAAATCCTTCGTGCCATTCAGAAATTATTTAACAAGGACACGTCCGACTGTATAAACACAATCACAGGGCCACAATGCTAGGATCCTTTTAAACAAATTAAAATAAGACAATGCAGGGGGATCATCAGTTTTGGAGCAGAAATGACTACATTCTGTTTCAATCTTCTTGACTATTTTTAGAAACTACAGGACATATATAATTTTTATGCGAAGTTACAGTGTGAGTCATTCTATTAATCGAGGTCCTACTGCAGAGATGGCCATACGGAGCACGGCATGGCTCCAGCCTACCCCCACTCTGCGTCCATTCCCCTCATGTAGGCTGTGCTCTACTGTGCAGAGATGACAAGTTGGCTAGCTGAACGGCACAGGAGCAAGAAAGGTACTCGTTCGCTCCGCCCTTGATGCTACCGAAACACGGTGCTATATGATCCGATTGGTACATGTGACCGTTTAGGCCAACAAGAAAAATGCGTGTGCTCTGTTTTTATGATTGTGTCCGACTAGATGGGCCTATTCCACCGTCAACCAATTAGACCGGCATTCCTTTGGCTAGCCAACTCGTCATCTCTGCACAGGAGGTACGAAAACGACGTCGAAAACATAAGTGATTATCGGTCAATACGTCTTCTCAAGAAGCAGTGACGTAACAAGAACAACTATTTTTATATACGACATCAGTTTTGTATAGAGATTGAATCTCTGCTTACTTACTACGTGAGGGGAAAGGACGCAGAGTGGGGGCAGGGCGGAGCCAGGCGTATTCAGATGGCCATCTCTGTCCTACCGTATTGAAAATCATGTCCTCGGACAAACTACAGGCGTACAATATCCAGAGTGTTTGCCCTGCAACACCGCAGGACCTGATAACGATTCAATGAATAAATTTGAATAACGATCTCCGCGATCCATTTGAGAAGGATTTCGTCGAGATGGATGTTTCAATGAATCATTGATTTATCCGAGGCAAATTGGATGTTCGATCCTCCTGCAAATAGCGCGTGCATATCGCTGCATTGTTAGGATCCCTCGAAGCATTGTCTTCCCTTCGTACAAATTGGTAGCGTTTACAGATTAAATCGGACAATGCGAAAGAGTCGAAGCGTAATAACCACGTGTCGGAAGGCTGTGTTGCACCGCGGGGTGCGACCGTGCCGATAATTCTTATCGTTTATCGATATCATCGGCTTCCTCAAATTTATTCCGCCGAGCCGGCCACCAGCAACGCGTTACGCCCGCGAAAAGAAGCCTTGGAATAATTTATTACGATCGTAAAACGATTACAGTACTTCGCAGACTGATCGTCGTAATGAGTCCGAGCGGTTTGTCCACCGTGCCGAGACGGTACACGTTCCCGTTTTACATTATGAAGCATATGTATGTACATCGTTGCCGAAAATGATCGTGAAGAGTGTATGAATATGTACGTATACGATGTTTCTCTTGTTAGTAGCCCGTGTTCCTTTTTTCCTGATATTTTTCTCGTTTCTCGTAATTGCGTTGAGATGTACGGTATGGAGTGAAAAAGATATCAAGATCTCTTTTTATTGGAAATTTGATCGCCTGTATTACTTTTTTAAAAATTGTTTTATACGGTGGGGTGATTTGTTGAGGTGATTTCAGGTATTGAGGTCTGTTATATGTAATATTTAAAATGAGATACTGTAAGAAGGGGAGTATAATTAGATCGATTCATGATACTGATTATTATTATTATATAATTTTGTAACAGTAGATTGCATCATAAAATTGAATATATGTATGGTAAAGAATAATTTTTTAGTTCTTTTAATGATTTTTTTATTATGTCTACTTTTACTGCACCTTCGTCATTATATATCCTTGCATTAATTTATACCTTACATTATAAGTAATTAAAAAGGAAAACCGAAAAAGGTCATTAGATAAGGGTAAGACCCTCGAATGGTATGAATTTAAGAAAGTACATTTTTCACACAAAATAGTATCAAAAACAATCTTACTCCAGGGTCATATTCTTCAAGTAATTTTAATAGAAGGCAATCGATTTTATGTGTATTAAGAATTAATAAGATGGAGAGGATAAAAATTAGGATACTCCGCGGTCAAATAATGTCCATTTGTTTAAGAAAGCATGACGTTCAAGAGTATTTCCTCGCAAAGGTGCAGCACAATTCGAAAAAATAATGAAGACGCAGCAGTTTAATTCGAACGCAGTCATAAGCTCGTAAATACAATACAGCGGGCTCCCTGTTTTACGATCAGGTGATGTTAATTCGGAACCCTAATGATTCCATCGCTGCAAATAAAAAGAGGAGTGTATCGGCCATGTGCAAAAACGCATGAAAGGACTTCGTGAATGGAAGAAGAAACAGACAGGTCCCGGCGGTAGAAATAAGATAACTGGAGAATTAATAGATTAATTAAGTGTTTATTACAAATTAGCTGTTCGAAGGAAAGCTCTGTTAAACAGATGAGAAAAGCTGTAAAGGCAATATTTTATCATATGTCATCAACGGATAAAAATCCGCAACATCGCTGTTTTGAGTGATCTTTGAGTGCCACGCTCAAGATGACCACTTTCTAAATATTTACATAAAATTAATATAACTATAAATTGTACCCTCATCAATCAATAATATCAATAACTGTCATAATTTTTTCACTGCTACTATTAAACTTTATTAAACATATTCATTGATACTATACGTGATTAAATTTTTGTGTCGCCCAAATATGGGTGACGTGGCACTCAAAGTGTTAAACGTTGCAAAATTTATTTCTCATTCGACTTACTGCGCAGAACGTGCATCGCTCACGTATTCAAGTATGCTAAATCGCATAAAGATCCGCAGTCTAGTTATAATGAAGCATTCGAAAGCATTCGCCTTCGAAGGGTTAAAGTCGCGGTAAAAATGTTTCCACGGCGTTTCAGCCGACCATCTCGCCGTTTTTTCGTGTACCGGTACAAAGCTTGTCCGTTGTATCGAACAATGCGAAACGAGCGGAGCGTAGTAACTGCTCTCCGCTAGACTGCACCGCGTTGCAACGCGCTGCAACGCGTTGCACCCCGCGGTGCAACGGACAACGCCTCGTTTCGTGGGCGACACGGTGCAAATCTCCGAGTCTCTCCCATTCTTCCGGCTCCTCTTTCTCATCGTCTATCCGCGATCACCGAACGGATCCTGAAGATCATTAACGCTTTGCCACGTCACCCATGCATTGGGTTAATTAAATTAAATTTAATTAAATCCGTGAATTGAAGAACGGTACGAGTCCAAAATTAGCCATTTTCAAACAATCGCAAAACTAAATGTAGAATGCTTAGAACTATATGTTGGGACCAAAAACAGTGCAAAAAAATACCCTGTACTCGTGTTTCAGTAGTCCCTTCAGTTTAATGAAAGTGAAAATAGTATCTGTCATGGATTTGTGCTGTTTTAACAATCTGTTTAACAATCACTTTTCATGGAATAATTTCTATTTCAGTTATGTTTAAAGCAAGTTAATAAATGTTTTTTTTAGTACTGTGTTATTTTTTAAATTTCCTGACTAATCTAATAAAATAAAAGTAAAATATTATAAGTTGGTTTCACACCGAAAGGATTGCTTTTAGGACCTATGTTGATTAGACATTTTTTACTCCTCTCGGTGAGTACTATAAGTTCTTCAAGTATCGGAGACTTTTTTTAACACCCTGTATATAATGAAGATATTTATCGTTTTGCTTTCTGCACTATTTAAAAATGTTTAAAGATAATGTGCTTGTTTGATGTTTTGGAGCGCGTAGATACGTACAAATTTGTTTCGTGCAATTTATAATTTCTCAATCAGTGTTCGTCTTCGTTTTTAAAATTGCTTCTTGTAGAGTTTGTGTTAAAAGAAAAATTTAACGCTTCGTTTGAAACAACAAAACACTTTTTTTGTCGATACTGCTTTAATAGTTTGTAATAGTCTTGGGGAAAGTACAAGTAATTTGTTTTTCATAGCGCCATTTCTATAAGTCCAAAATCTCGATCGTTTTGTACAGATAAATATCCTGCCAATGTGAATTTATTGTCAATAATATTTATGTTACTATTGGCGGACTGAACAATTTTTAGCCACGTTAACGCCAATTATATTGCGCCGTTTTTATTGAAAGTGGTGTAAATGCACTTCTCTTTATTTCGAAATACTGAACTTTTTACCACTTAACATATTTAAAAATATTGCTGAACGCTAATAAGTTTGTTTTGTGGTTTTAAAATTTCAGACAGGTTTAATTGTATTATGTGACCATTTTTATAAATATTCTCAAAGTGAAACTGTTTTTGTCAACCGTAGATGGACTTATACCACTTTCAAAAATAACAGTTAGTATACAGCATTAAAAAATATATCTAAATAAACTCTAACAGAATCAGTATCAAAATGATGGAAGTTCTTAATATTATATATGCACACGTTGACGGCCACAGTGAAAATTGCCTTACCTAGTCAGACACATTATAAAATGCTTTACAGAACACAGAAATTAAAGAATAAAAATATTGAACTAAAAAAGCGTATACTTATCATTTTGAACTAACATTCTGACATTGACATCAGGTAGAATTTTAGAATAATTAATAATTATTGAATTGTGCAACATCTGATATGCCAGTCAACATGCTAAAAGGGTTATACTTTTAGGATATGTGCATTATCTACAAAAATTTAAAAGTTTGTCACTTTCAGCTAATGTAACGTGTTTAATTAAAGCAGAGATGGCCATCTGGAGCAACGACTGGCTCCGCCCTATCCCCACTCTGCGTCTATTCCCCTCGCGTAACAAGAAAGCTGAAATGTAATCTCTAGATAAAACTGATGTCACATGTAAAAACATAATTTTCTTATTACGTCATTATTCCTGGAGAAACCGTATCTATCGACAATCGCCGATATTTTCGACGTCAAACCCAAACCACAACCTACTTGAGGGGAATGGACGCAGAGTGGGGGTAGGCTGGAGCCAGGCGTTGCTCCAGCTGGCCACCTCTGAGTTGAAGCATTAAAAGCACCGATGCATCGAACGGAACTTTTCCGTTGCAATTTGGAAACGGACCCTGTGAAACCACAGCCCGTCTCCACGGGACTGTTGAATAATCGATCTCGAACGAGACATACTTTCGCCCCAGGTCGTGCACCTGTTGCAATTATCGAAACTCTACCTCATTGGTGTCGGTGCCGGATCTTCGCGGTCAGGTTTCTTTGTTCCGTGAAACTCAAGCTCGTTTAGCGATTTTCGGAAGCGACGAAGCTGCTTTCAATGGACGTCCAGTGCTCATCAGAATTGGTCCTCGCCCGAATAAATATTTATGCGATGTAATTATACCAGGGACGTCGGGTTGGTCGAATTATTCATTCGGAGAATCAATCGTTACTCGTAATAAGTTCTCTCGTGCACGTTATCCGATGAATTTTTCAAAGGATACTCCGAATGAGGCTTTTGAGGGACTCTCTACATGATTACATTATTGTAGAAAGTAGGTAAATGCGAATATTATAATGATTATAAATTGATAGTTTGAACAGTATGTAGGATGTGTCGATAGAAACTGTGCTGGAAAATAAATCCAATTAAGTACTATTTAAAATTTTAAATGTAATAATTTTATAAACATAAAATTCTTGTAATCGAATTGGTAATATTGGATTATTAATATTAATTTGTTTATGCTCAATAAGCGGTAGATTTAATAGAATAATTTTTAATATAAATACTTTAATAATTTCTACAATATTAATTTCTTGTTTTAAAAAAAAGGGCACGAATCCCATTTAGTTTATGGTTACCTGCAGCTATAATTGCTCCGTTTGATTAAACTGGGTATTGCGTATCCGGTTAACAAATGATCGATAAATTGTGCCGTCCGAAAGTTAACATTTCCGACACCCTGTGTAGTAAAATTTGTAAATTTAATTGTCAAAGAAAAGTTAAAACATTTTCTCATTTGAAACCCTTCAAACATAGTATATTTTACTTAACAACTTTTTTCTAACATCAGCGAGTCAGAAGTTACTTTAGACTGTTTCTAAATTCTCCGATATAAAGTCAATTATAATTGTGGGACAATAAAAGACTTATCATATAATATAAATACACCAAACAATGGATAATTTCTTAAAAAATAAATAACTATCCCTCATTGACCAATAATTCTTATTCCTCGTTCTAATATTTATTCGTATCATTTAAGATCTGTATCTTCTAAAATAACAGTTCTCCCATTATCTCACATTCTCTACCTTTATTCACATTATTTTCACTAATGATTTGTTTGTATCAAAGATCCCCTTGTTTTATTTCTCGCTGAAGCTGTGAAACATCCAATAAATTAACACATTCCTGCTCTAAAAGAAGAGAAACCATGCAGCAACGAATTTAAGGCGGCCAGATGGCGCGACACTGCAATTCCGTCTGACTTACGACCGATCCTCGGGAAAGCTGCGATCCAGAGACATTATGCACGGATCGAGGCAGCACGAGACATTTTTCTGGACCGTTCCTCTTTTTCTGATCCTCGAAAATTCCACACGGCATCAACGTTCGCGTGTTTACGTTCAAACGGCGTTTCCGGCGAGTTTATAACCGAGTAGATAAAGGAACGAACAGAAGACGGTGTCGTCTGGCGTCGTCTCGAGGAAAGAAAAAAGGAAACGGACGGAGAGTCTGGCTGCTTTTAGACCGGCCACGGTCGAAAACTATAAAAATTCCTTCCACGGTTTCCCGGGAAACGAAACTAAAATAATAGCTTCATCCAAATTCCACGAGTGACCCGCCGGGCCCGGACGAAGCTGATCCCAACACCGAGCCTCCTGCAATAAACGTCTCCAGAAACGACATAACAGCCGTTTCAGGGTTTCGAATTTGCCTCTGCGGCCAGTTTATTAGACACCTTCCTCCGGGATAAAACCACGATTTTTCAAAATAAGTTCATTTCCACCGACAGCTCCTCTGGCCACCCTCGCTAACTTTCAGAAATCCCCGTTTTATCCGGTTAGCTACTTAACCCTACATCCTTTGAACCGTTTTACGTAGCCACTCTCAAGGAAAGGAGGAACTGGAATACTCCCAGAATTTGTCAGTTTTTTTTTTGTAACAGAATGCTTACATAGGTGTTTTTACATTGTTTGTTTTTATGGGGTGAAATCGGACGAAACTGATGAGAAATTATTATTTTGGGAACCGAAAATAATTGTATGAAGTGCAAAGAACGTTAAGAACATTTTAGATAGTACTATTCAAAGGTAATGGGGATTAGTGATTGTTTAATTAAACTGAATTGGAATCGTTAACGATTTTATGTTTAACTTTATTGCAGTCTGTTTGTACTGAGTGCTTCAAAATTAATAATTTTAACCTTGTAATAAATAAACAGTTCAAGTAAACATAGGTCGAAAAATAAATGGTCTTTTTAATTATAACCAAAAAATTGGTGTCATTGTAACAGGTGTCCAATTAAATTATTGTTTATATCTCATTGTCAGAAGTTATTGATTTTCGATTCATACTTATTGTCACTGGTTTATTTATTTTGTTGAATACTATGATAATTCAAAGTTAAAATAATTAATTTTAAAACATCCCTTATATTCGATCACTCTTATAACGAAATTAAATATTTGTTTATAACTTAAAGTCTTACAATTCCTCTTCATAACATAAAAATTTCTTTGTAAGTTACAGTCATCAATTCTAGAGCACCCTGTATGCATAATTATTCATTCGTCTGGTCAGAAACGATTTATTAAAGTTGGAATAAATAATTTCATTGTTTAAAATTACATTTATTCAGTATGATGTAGGCATGACATCTATCAATAACATGCAATTTTTCAGGACGAATATTTATTCATCATAAAGTTTGTCGCCTGCATCTTTGTCAACAATATATAAATTAAAAGAGATCTAAATACATGTAGACATATGTAGACGTCAATAGGCTTGAGGATAATTTATTGCAGACAGGCATAATGACGAATAGACGAAGTTCAGCTGCAGGTACGATTGTCAAGTCAAGTTTTTAAACAGAACTTTAACAGTTTTCCAACTTGATTTTTAACAAAGTTCTATAGTTTCAAAACAATTGATTTTCAGTCCATTGCAACCGATTAATATCACTGAATTATTTGTCAACTAAAAAATAGTCGAGCGACCTAAATAAGTAGTAGCTAATACATACCACAAGTTTTTAATTACTCAAACGCCAAAACAACATTTTTCCTCTATAATGGTGTCTAATTTACAAAATTGTTGCCTACAGGCTGTGATAGTCCAACCTTATCGAAAAATACAAAACAATATACAACTCTAAAATTATTATTACATAAAATCAAGCAGCACATTCATACTTATTTAACACTTTCATTGTCATGTCACCCATATACGGGACACTTAAATTCAGTTATTATTTATTTCATCATTTCTAGTATTCATAAATTTATTTACCAATGTTTAATAGTACCAATAAAAAAATTATGAAGATTCCTAACATTCTTGATTAAAAAGATTTTAACTTGAGATTATATCTTCTTTGTACAGAATTTTAAAAAGATGGCCATTTTCAACCAATTCAGCGTCGTAGTCAACGTGTTGAAGTATGTTCTACAGTATAGAATGACCTGATGCTTTAAGATTCAATTTTAATTACACCCAGAGTCGAATCCACGATAAAATATTGAAATTACTGAAATCACCGAAGAAAATTCTGAAATGGTAGGAAATCGATCGTGGCGCGTTTCAAGTGATAATTTTCTCTGTTACAGATTACGATCTCTAAGGATGGGAACCCAAACGGGTTAAAGTGTTTAATCGTTCCGGTAAATGCGTGGCTATTACTTTCTCCCGTCCGTTTGAGTTTATGACGTTCGAAGCGTTAGCTTAGCCGGTCAGTTCCAGCTAGGAACGGAGGAAAAAATTGTTTAAAGAAGCAACGAGGAGCAATAAATTAGACGCGCGGCGCACGGCCGCTTGGATCGCAAACTGTTGCTATTAAGCGTCCGAGTTCACCGTGTACGCCGAATTATTTACATACGCATAATTAATTATGTATACGCGGCGGAGTGCGTGCACGTAATGTTGTCCGGTAACCGTGAAACGCATTGTTGTGTGAACTGCGTTGACGCAGCCGTGGCTGCACAGAGAAATCAACAATTGCGCAAAAACCGTAATGTTAAAACAACAGCGTTCGAATCGAAACAATATTCTTGTTTTCTAGAAATACATGGTGACATTTAAAAATTATTTTATTGTTTCAGATTTAAAGGACTATGGCTTTGTTTATCAGTAGACTTGCGGATGTTTATGCAGATACACATTCTTAGAATTCAACTTTTACGTCAATTTCTTTAGGATTTTATTTTTCATTAATTCATATAGTCGAAGAAATTAAATTTTGACACACAGTAGAACCTCGATTATCCGAACTCGGGTCATGCAAAGATTTGGTCATCCTATGTCAGTAACGAGCTAAAATTATTACTATTAATAATATGTAGTTGATTTTGTACTTTTATATGGTTCACATTCTAAAATAGAATTACTATTTTTATGTGAAATCTTGTTACAGTGTGAGTCATACTGCTATTAAGTAGAGTTCGGATAATCGAGGTTCTACTGCTTCTAACTATTTTGCGCTTCATACGCTTTAAAAATGCACTTTTTAGTTCTCTCGTGTGATTGAATGTACATATTTCGATTGTATGAATATGTTAAATTGCATAAACTTTCACAGTCTAGTTATCAGTTTGTACTTTTTCTGAATCGAAAATACATAGAATTCATGTGTGAAAATAATTTTTAATGCATACTGTAGGTTAAGGTAAAAGATAAAAGGATTGGAAATGACATTAATATACTTCTATGAGTATAAATTATTTTATTGAACAGATTTTGCGGCACACTTGATGTATATAGACATTTCAGAATTAGTAAATAACTGAGGAACCGGTGAATTTATTTTTACAAACTGATTAAAAAATAATTCTTGCCTTCTTTCTTCTGAATCACTGAAGTGGAAAACAGAAAAGCTCATAACTCTCGAGTCACTGAGTTTTTTCTACCCCATTAACAATTCCTTCCAATAATAATAAATATTAAGGATGGAGATTTTTCATATTTAATAAAATACCTTTGGAGTCGAAAATATTTTGCCCACCTGCAAATGCATGTTTTGAGGTCAGTAATCCACGAATTCCTTACTGTTTTCACAAAATATTCGGAATTCCTTCGCTTCAACGTAACAGCGTACGAGGCATGGCTGCATATTTGATATTATTTTATTTCCGAAAGATTTTAGTTTGCATTAAATGCTGAAACAATTCGAACGAAGTTCTATATTGAAAAATTGTATGTTGTTTAAAATATTCAAGTACGAGGTACAGTAGTGGTACAATAAGGAGATGCGTGCTAACAAATTTGTAATCATCATTATATCTCATTGAGCACTTGCCCGTGTAACAATAATAATAAACTGTAATCGCTGTATTAGTGAATTTTGTTTCATTCATCTAATATTTTATATCTTGCAATTAAAATATTACTATATCTTAGGACTCACTTTATTTTGAATTCATTTAATAGAAAATAGAATGTTTGCCATAACCCACAAACACTGTATTTCTCATTTATCCTCATTTATGTTATGTCTGTTACCATAAACAAAGCTCCTACACTGTCTTCATCATTATCAGACCGAAGGATGCTGCAACACATGGGGACCAAGCGCAGGTTCATCGATTTCTCAATCTCGAATGATCGTAATCGGAGCTGATCAAATTACCCCAATTAATAACCCGTTTCCCACCTGGTGCGCGAATTAGTCGAAACGCGTGTACGTACTCCCTAAAAATGAATCAAGAACCGGGACCACCTGTGTGCGAACCAACCCGCGCCCATCGAAATACGATTATCATAATGAATCGACTAATTAATTCCCTTTTCATAACCCTTCCGGGGCTATCGACGGAAGAAACACTGCGACGTTTCACGGAACACTCGTAACAGGGATTATCGGTGTCGAAAAAATGCATTGGATCCGTTGGGGAATGCTAAAAAGCGAGAGGTGGTCGAATATATAAGCAAAGCGACGGCGAATGGCCGATTAGCAAGGAGTAGCGAGACTGGCCACGTCGCCAGAAAATTTTCATCCTTGTTTACCGCGTCGTTGGGTCTGTTCCTTAAATTCCCCGGGGCCCGCTTCATTTCGAACGGGGACGGTTCATTCGAGCTTTCGTGAATTTCTTCCGATTGGGCTACCAAGTTACCCGACCTGCTCCACCGAACCGTTCAGCGCTTTAACAATCGTGTTATGGAAGGCCTGACACATTTCTCAGGTTTATTCCACTCTTGTTTTCGGACAGGCCGTTCAATGTCTGATGCCCTGTTAACCCCTTGCCTCGCGATTTCTTCAATTGCTGCGTATACTGTAGTTTATTACTCGAGTGCTCTAAGGGCGACATACAGGGAGAATATTTATCAATATATCAATTAGAGTATCAAATTTAACCCTTAATTGGTACAGTGGAAATATGTCTGTTTTCTAATAATGCTTTAGATAGCGAGGAAAATTATAAATAAGAACATCGTATATTTAAACAATGTACAAAAATGTAACTGGTACACCAAATATTTAATTGAAAAATTATTTCGATTTTTTTAAATAGATGGAGCGGTATTTAGACCCTTACCGTGCCAGTTAAGGGTTATTACGTCATTAACGCTTAACTACTATGGACGTTGAAACTTACGCAGCTACTATAGAAGGTCTCACAGACCGCTAATGTTCATTGCGTTATTACGTACATACGAGTGCCAAATAAAGATCAAATTCAATTGTTCTTGCTTTGTAGATTAATAATAAAGAGACTCAAGACTGATTGAACATTAGACTCTAATTGAAAGGTACATGGCATGAGAAGATGATAAGTCATGCAGGAAGGGAAATAGGGGAATGGTAATTTGGAGTGTTCTCACAGACGTTTTATAGTAGTTAACGGTTAAGTCTTGGTAAGTGCGAAGCGGGATGTCAATATGAAATACTTCATAACATACATTTTTGGAAATATTTCATACCAAAATATTGAGTACTTTTTCAATTATAGCAATTATCCTGAAGTATCATTTTCTAAATTAACAGTTTTTCGTCGCAGTCACTCCAGTACTTCTTTCATACAGAATGAAGAGCTGCATCGATTAATGGATTATCATTATAACAATGAATCATCCATTATAATAATCCTAAATGAAATCATTTAAATTTAATTTGTAATGTTGTCTGATATCGCTAACGGTTTCGAAATTATCCGTGTAGATCGATTTAAATGAAGCAGCCTGTATACGGCTGAGACCAGGCAGTCGAAGTGTTACTATAGATTATCAGTTTTCGAATAAATTCCCCTGCTTCGTGGAATGCGAAGAATCCGAACGAATTTTTCCCTCGGTAGAGGCGGCGTAACAACTCGCTGTATTCTGCGGATAGAAATTTAAATAACACGCGGGGCAATAGCTGTAACACTGGTGTAACTCGTTATACAGTGGAACTAGTTGATCTGGAATTTCGTTATCTTATAACCGCCGCTATAAACACCGTTGCACTTATCTATCCGTTTTACTTGTCCGCAGATAAATGCGAGTGACGCTTATTTGTTAGTTTTAATTACCTTGGTGCGGCGGAGACTTATCGCAAGCGACGAGAACTCAATCAGAAAAATAAAAAAAGATATTTCGATGGAAGCCGGCGATCGAATTTCACAAGTCGACTCAAAAGTACTGTACTTCTTTCCGAACTTCGACCCGAGGCGGAGATTTTAATTAACGAAACGTCGGGAGACGTGTTCCGGAATTTTTAATCGGGAACGAAATGTAATAAATTGACCGGCAGCCATGAATCGCAGGCGAGCCGATAATTATTCATAAATTCGTCAATAAAATGAAATGTGAAAAGTAGTTATGGCCGCAGATGTCTGTGAAATAAAATAATAAGCGAACGGACGGGGAACGATGTAAAACGAAACGAAAGCGCGGATGGCTGACTTTATAGCAGCTTGTAATCGCAGTTATAAACCTAAATGACCGAAGCGTGTCTCTTAAAACGCGTGGATTCCTTCTCGACAAGGATGCTCGATAATCAATAACTGGGAAAAAGTAATAATGTGCCGCTGTCCGAATCTGATAATTTATTAAGCGCTACAGAATCGTATGAGAATTCAGGAAGATTTTTTTTCAAATAAAAAGACAACGAATTGAAATAAAAATTGAAGATATCCAAATTCTAATTAATAAAATGATTATTGCAGTGTCAGACGGTATATATAAATTTCACTTTAAGTTTAAAAATCGACTAAATTCGTGAGCAAGAAAACGAAACGTTTTTTACCAAAAATATAGCAGATGTACATAAATAGTTAATAGAAATTTTAATATCCCTTTGGACGTTACATATCAATTTTTATTCCAACTTAGAAAATGGACAAAATTAATAAATAATGAAATTAAAGAAATGTATCAACTTTAAGGAAATATAATTCAATAAAAATGCAGTTCACATCTTTAATAAGTAATGTCATTTCACAGTAACGTACGAAGATGATAGATATTCAGAAAATATTACTGGGGCTAGAAAGCTGAACACCTGATTTGCAAACTGGTTTTCATACATTTTTAACAGAAACATCCCGGTGGTATGGCGAAGTGCTCACATTCAAACGAAGTTGCAGGCGTGTAAAAATAAAGCAAACATCCTCGCAGCCAACGTTGCGAGCGGATCGTAATGAAAGTTGCAAATTCAGAAGATTTATGAGTGACTTTAAAAAATTGCTACATTTCATTAGTCACGGACAAATATCGAAAAGAGGATATTGAACGATAATTCACGATGCACAATGACCTGCTGCCTGCATACCAAAAGGACGAGCGATTCAAAATTAAGCGAAACTTGTCCGCAAACACGTTCCTGACAGCTTGTATTTTTTCTTACAGACTCGCGTGAGAAACGATTAATTGCCGAAAAGTTTAAATTCTGCAATAATTCATGACTCACGACCCACGTAAAGTCGTTCCAAAATGAATATAACGATAAGGAGCTTGTTATTGAAGCAACAATCTGAAATGTATGATCAAAACGTATTGACTCTTTTTCCATAAATATCTGCAAGTAGTAAATAGTTTACAAGGAGGAGTAATATTTAATATTTATGGAATACCTAGTAAACGAATAACTATTAAATGTGATGGTAGTATATTACAATTAGAAAGAAACAACGAATAATTCTTGAAAGACGTTTTTAAATAAAATGAAGTGAAAAATAATTTAGAGACGATGGATGAGCTAAAAGTAGTCTGAAAATAAAAAATTCGATAAGATAAAAATTGCAACATATATTGTAATTACTATTTACATAGTTATGTTCTATACACATAAATCTACTTGTTAGAGGTATGTTTAGGAAGTGAGGTATCTTGGTACTTCTAGTGTTCAAGTTATTTAAATCCACAATCAAAAATTCTTTTGCGATATTGTTATTAGATCAATACCTTCTTTTAAATTTAATATCACACGTTATACTAAACCAACATTGCCACAAAATAATACTATATGTATACCATAAGCGTGCCATCATCAATGATAGAATCAGCAAGCAGATTTGTCAAAGCTCAGATTATTTAGAATTATAATAGCCGACCATTTTTCGAAGTTTCCTCGTGGAATCCATCTACAACTCCCTAAATGATGCTGACACTAGTCCATACCAGTCGAAACACAAAACATCAGAATTTTGAGGCTTTCACAGTCTGAGTTGTTATAGTTAATACTGTTTGAGGCTTCCAGATGTAAGTCGTGTCCAGAAGGAAAACAGTCCCAACGTTTTGCGAATATTGCAGTTAGCTTAATCAGAGGCCTGAGGGCGCACTCATATAGTATGATATTGCAATTGGACATTTGTTGTTAAGATACTCTCAACGTTCTGCCAGCATTGCAGCTAAGCTTCATCAGAGGTCTGCGAAAGAACTGATACAGTATGATACTGCAATTGGACATTTGTTGTTAAGATACCCTCAACGTTCTGCCAGCATTGCAGCTAAGCTTCATCAGAGGTCTGTGAAAGCACTGATACAGTAATTAGACATTTGTTGTAAAGATATTCCCAATATCTAAGTATAATACTGCAATCAGACATCTGTTGTTAAGATATTCCCAACGCTTCGCCAGCATTGCAGCTAAGTGTCATCGAGGGCCTAAGGAAGCACTGATACAGTATAATACTGTGATTTGTCATTTGTTGTAAAACATTCCCCACGTTTCGCCAGTGTTGCAGCTAAGCTTCATCACGGACCTAAGGAAGCACCGATACACTATCAATATCACTGATACAGTGCATTCTCAGACCCTCCGCGAAGCTAGCTACACTGCTGGCAGGACGTTGGAAATACTTCCTCCTGAACACGACGTACACCCAGGCCTGAACCAGTACCAACTGTCAGAAAAAACCGTCACTCGTCGTCCCCATTTATTGTTGTCGTTTCACCTAAAACGTGTCCGGTTGAAAAAAAGCGGCGGGCCCGGGCAAAGATCGCACCGAACCGGATGGAAATGTCGCGACAGGATCGGCCTTAATTCAAAACACGTGTCACAGACGGGAAAGACCGGCTCGACGATCGACACGTTCGCCATTACGTTGTTTTATCGTTAATTAATAGCGCGCTGGTCGCGGCCGATGGAGGCCAGGAATTTTTCAGCAATTATTCGTTTCGACGGTGGCGGTGCGCACGCAACTCCAACGACTACATATACATACATTGTGTTCTGTTCGGGTTTGTTTGCTTTCTCAGATGAAATCTGAAAGCGAAATAAATCGAGACACGGGGATCCGTCGGTTAATTAAGAATTAACCGGCGCGTTCCGTGAACGCCGAGCGGCTCACGTGCGCTTTAGCGACCGCCATGATTGTTCTTGTACATACAGGGTGACCGCGTTGACAAGGGAGGTCCCGAAGTGGTCGTCGCAGATTTTAATGAGCTCCCGCATGGCGATGGGTCATGTTATTAGGAATCTCTCTAAATATAGTTTTAGGACTAGACGATCAATATATATAAATAGTTTAAAAGATATTTAATATTGTTGCTCCGACAGAGTTTATCTGCTCTAGTGAAACAACTGCTTTCAAGTAGAAGAGTGTGGAAAAGGCGAAGACAGAAAAGGTGCCCTCATTATATAAATCAAATTGTTATAACATAAAATACGTTTTTTTTTGTGTGTTCAAAGTTTATTGTATAAAATGTTATATTTTTGTATTTTAAACCCGGAATAAGCATTTTCTTTGAAAGAAAAGAGAGTATAGCCGGCAGCTTGGCGTTAGATTGCACAGGCCATTAAGTTGAAGTATTAGACATATTTTGTTTCGCTTATTAGCGCATAAATTACAATATTTTTGATGTAGAATTGCAATAAACGTTTCTGAAAGAGAGCGGTAGGTTGCAACGGAGAGTTTCTCTTTCCGCGCGTGTTCGAATCTCCGCAAAGAAATTTCAAACTGCTGCTTTTAATATAACATTTTATGGAATAGACTTTGAAGATACAGAAAGTGAATTTATGATATGTGATGACAATTTGATTTATATATACGATGAACGAGGCACCTTTTCCACGCCCTTCTACTTGACAGCAGTTGTACAGTAAAGTAGATAAGCTTTGTGAGAAATTTAACATTAAATATCTAAACTGTTGACCGTCTACGCCCAAAACCATATATAGGAAGATTCGTAATAACACGATCTATGAAGATGCAACAGCTCATTAAAATCCGAGACGACCACTTTGGCAGCTCTCCTTGTAAGTGGATACAGTCCCGTTATTTCTTAAGGTATTGAAGATACAAAAAATTGTTCCTATGAAAGCTGCATGCTACAGAAAGGCAACTTTACTGGCGGAAACGAATTTTTTTTAGATTATTCATTCAAGAGATATGAAAGTTAAGTTCGATTTTTTCACCCTTTCGCTACGCTGCCGTTGTACGGGACATTTGAGCTGCGAATTTATACTTTGCTGCAAACAGAGTGTAACAGAGTCTGCTACTATGTTGTGCTATGCAAACTATTGCTCTTTTATTCGAGCCATTTCAAATTAATATGTAAGGAATTATATACAGAAACATGTCAGGATAATCAAATTTTAAAAATTGTTTTAATACGTCCGCTACCAGCGTCACGTACGTGTGACGCGTCGATTCTGTTTTGAGAGCACGTCACACATGTGTGACAGAGATAATTGATAAAAATGAAGGGTGGTTTGTGGTGGACGTTTTTCTCGAATCGATCATGGTAGCGAACGTATTGCTAATTGACAGATTATAGTGTGTCTGGCCAGGTATGGGAGTTTCCACTGTGGCAGTCAACGTGTTAATAATGCAGTTTCGTGTGGAAAGTTTTAGAACAACGATTATATGGATTGACCTACATTGATTGTCGGTTTACATTGTTTTTTGGACGAGGGATATAATATGTAGTTGTAAAGGTAATTGAACAGACCAATGAAGGTTTAACGCATTAGGCTTAACCCCTTACCGCATGGTGTTCCATACACCATTCGCCCGAATTTCTTTAGTTGGAAGTCAGTAAATTTGTGAACACAATATCTCGAAAACCACTAAAAATCCAGTATAACATTAAAGGTCAATGAATTCGTCTTGAAAAGCACTATCAAATGATCTAAACAAAAATACATAGTTTCGTTTAAAAAAACGAACATGATCTTCATATCTCTTAAAATAATAACGTAAGAAAAATTCGCTTTCGTCAAAAGATGTGACCCCTCATACCATGCAACTTCCATATAAAACATTTTCTCTATCTTCAATAAACTAGGAAATATGAGCTTGTAATAGATAAGCTGGGACACCCTGTATACGGCACACACCAAATTTTCATTAATTTTTTATGTAAAATATGCATCGTATAGCCTGCTGCGTGTTGTACCATATTTAATACACTATGGTGCTATGAAAAATTACATTTTTGTGATTTCTTTACACTGTTATATAGCTTATGCATCTCAATCGCTTTATTGTCGATATTGTATACCGAAATTCTAAGACTTTATACGTTTAAAAAATTATTAATGTGATTTCCAGTGTCTGTAGATTACATAAACAAAGTTAGTCTGGATTTTCATTCGTTAGTTTTAGTATTAAAATTGCTAATATAGTTCTGTACACAAACCGGTTTTTGTAACAAATAAACGATCAAATATTGTTAAAAAATTTGTCCAATATTTTTCCCTTAAAAGATGCACCTTCTTACATTCAACATATTTTTTTCGTAACAACAAGAGAAATCATGCGATAAGGGGTTAAGAAATAACGGGACTGCATTCACTTAGCGCGGACACCCAGTAGATCGGCCGATCGATCCTCTAATCAGCGGTTGTTCGGTTTTTGAAAGCGCGCGAAAAGCACGTTTCCTACGGGTAATCGTCCGTTACTTTCACCGATGATTGTCTGTCGAACTTATTTGCATCGAGCGTGTTACGAGGCACTTCTGCCTTTTCCTACGCTTCTCCTCCATTTGCATTTTTCAGCAATTTCCTGCCGGAAAATTGTGATCGCCATTCTTCTGACCTACAGGAAATTTCAGCGATGGAACAGTCCCGCGGAAATGAAAATTATTCTGCAAATTATTGGGTCGGTGCATTTGAAATTGCCGGTCGCATGGTAGTGCAATGTTTCCTTCGTTTATGGTAGGTGCTGAACACAAATTGTTCTAACTGCTACATATTGGCGCCAAGGAGCAAACGTTCCTCGGTTTTTGAGACGACTCAGGAAATTTAGAAGTGAGCAAAGCGATCAGGTGCTGCATTTTTATGATATGAGGATCCAATAGTTTCATGAAATTGAGATTGTAATTTGCTATTGCTTAAAAGCAGAATTAAATTAGACATATGTTTATGGGGATTATTTTTATTGTTCCTTTTTTCTAATTCTGAGAATTTTCTTTTCTAATTTTGAACCTCTTCTTAATTCTATAGTAAATATGTATCAAAAGTCACTGTACAGTAAAGAAATTGTTTGTATGAATAATGATTTAAAATAAGTACTATTCATATTCCACTTAAATAAAACGTTAATTTTAAATGTAAAATTACTACTAATTTATTGACATACTTAGGTATAACAAGCTATTATAGAACAGAATATTTGTTTCAGGAGAAATTATATAGCAAGTGTAAAGTAAGAATTAATTTAACAAATTTGCTGTAAGAGTTGATTTATGCTTCATTATCCTGCATACTGATGTATTTTTTATTATAAAATATTAAAGAAATTGTATGTACGGAATTTCAAAATGCAATGGAACTTAATTGCTGTCGCAGGAAAGCGGTTCTTGTATTCCTTCACATATCAATTGGAGGTTTACGAGGTGCTAAGTGAGAGTATGCTCGTTTAAATACTTAACTCTGAAGGTAAATTACACACTCTCTAAAAGTAAGCAATTTCTTTAAATAGTTTGCCATTCTGCTCCTTTTCATGTATATTCCTAGCAGTTTTCTTTATTCAACAACTACGTCGCACACTAATAAAAAAAAAAACTTCATCATATTGATACTGAAAGCATTTATGTCCCAGGTGACATACTTTTTTATTACGACTGTTGTAACTGGTTTATTGAACCAATAGACAAAATAATAAGTAGCTTATATTATTTATATCGCGTTCCTCAAAATTGTCATTATGAAAACGTTTAATTCTTGGAATAATTTCATATTCGAGTCATTTACATTTGAAGTAGGAATTATTTTTCGTCATAGTTCTGGTAATTTTTTTACTCAGTGATAGTACAGTTGAGGGAATTCTGAGGTGAAAAAATTCGGCAGATCGCGAATTTAGTTGCCAGCCTAATAATAATATAATCGACAGTCTATACAGGATCAGAAGTATGCACGTTTAAACAAACGAATATATTTATTAACACGTTGACTGCCATAGTGAAAACTCCCATACCTGATCAGACACACTGGAGTCTCCAACTTCAAATTCAAAGCACGAAGAAAAAAGATATGTAATTGTTGAATTGTACAGCCCTCTATTTTCTTCAATATTAATTCCATTCAAAATTTTAATAAAATTAGCGATTATATAAATAAATAAGATTCAAGCGTCGGTCTCCGGTGACCCACACGGCAGTCAACGTGTTAATATGAATTTGCTGTGTGTGTTTATGTTGCTTAACATGACTAGCAGTTTTTGAAATTTTTTAAACATTAAAGTTGAAGATCGGATTATAATACTGAGATCAGAAGGTTCTCTTGCTCCATTGTGGCATACATTCTCTTATCGTAATTAATCGGGAGGCCGAAGAATACTTTTTCTAACGGATATGCATAATACGTATTTCTTAACCAACAAAGTGTATTAAAATTTGTCTAATTGTGATGTACAAACATTAATTAAGGCTGCAGACACGGCCCGAATGTTCTGCCACACCTGTAACCGTGGATGAAATCGACGTTTTACATTGAGGAAATGGAACAAAAAATAATTGGGTTAACTGTTTCCTAGAAGCTGAGCAATTTTTGCGTAACTTTTCTACATACATTAATGATAATAGAGAAAGCACAAAGTTGCCCAGTTTTTGTGTCAGGGCACACAATTATAAATGAAAATTAAAATCTAGTTTTAAATATTCATTTCTCTTCCTTAATGACACAATTTTATTGCACAGAACTTAAACAAATTTTGTTGTTAACATGTGAACATAACGCATTCAAACTAATCATCATTCTGAAATATCTTAGTCCATGAAACATTATTGTTTAAATAAATATTCCATTTTGTTGAAAATCACTTTCAAAAGAAATCTGTACGTAATATTAAAAGAAGTATAAAAAACATTGCAAAATGCTATATTCTAAATCTCTGAATAAAAATTTGGTTGACTTTCATAACATTTTCAGTAAACAATTTTTATTGAATGTAGGCGAAAGTGCGCAACAAACTGGACTTTCTCAATAATTATTATTCTCGTGTTACGAAGAAGTATTCTATTTTTATTATGAGGTATAACAAGGTTTTTGATTAGAAACCTTGCAAAAGAAATATAATATTCTTATTATGAGGTATACCAAGGTTTTTCATTGTAACTGTTAAACAGTATGAAGCTGTTTCTATCATGTAAAGTACAATGCCATGACACAGCGACATTCATACGCAGCAGGCTAATAGATTTGCAATAGAAACCACTGTGTGGCACCAAGGAAAATGTTCCCATGCCACCGGCGGCCACGTTTTTCGTTGTTTATCGCCGCGCGGGCTACTTCCCAACATTTCGACAATCGTACGTCAACGGTGAAAGTACTTAGCGACGTTGAATGCGAGCTTAATGCAAGCCGAAGGGAGAATCTCGCTGACGTACCCTCATTTGCATAACGTATTGTTGCTTTTGAACCGGCCGGCGACTTACGACCGGGTACCAGCCAGAGAAATCCATTCGGCTCCTTTAAAAGTGCTTGTAGCTCACGGCGAATGATTCGACGTTCACGGGGGATACAGAGAGTTTTGAGAAGGTGGTCCGAAACTCCGTGAGTCTATAGTACTCATTAAATCGGATAGAAGGTGCGTGAAAGCTGAGAGAGTTGCCGAATTAACCCCGGACTCCAAAAATCAGATTCTCCCAACTTGTCGCAAGAATAGGTCCGCAGGTTCGTAGTATTCGTGAAAGTGAACAACAAGTGTTTAACAGGCGACAAAGTAGCTTAATCTGCTCCAGATCCCAAATATCAGAGGGTAACAATTTACCACAAGAGAGGCTCTATAAGTTTATAGTACTCATTGAACTCATTAAAAGATGCTTAAAAGAGAGCAGATGCTGAGAATGTTGCTAAACCTGCTCCAGATCCCAAAAACCAGACTGTACCAAGTTAGCAAAAATAAAATTCTAAATTTTGAATACTCATTAAACTGAACAAGAAATATTTAAAAGGTTACAAAGTTGATACATTTGCTCCAGGTGCTAAAAACTGGAGTAAAGACAAGACCAATCTCCAGATTCATGTTGATCAGACATTTTTTATTCAGTTCAACGAGTACTATAAGCTTGCAAAGTCGTGGACCATCTTGTCCAAACATCCTCTACATTTTTATAGACGTTCGACAACGTGAAAGCGTGTAATGCCATCGCTTTGAAAGTAATGTTACGGTTTGCATTATACAGGATGTTACAAAATTCATGGTACAACCGAGAAGGGCTGTTCCTTCTTCAAAACGAATCAAATTATGGAACCTATATTTTTCGTTCTGGGAGAAGACTTTGAAGTTTCGTTGAATTCACATACACTTATTTCAATTCTCCTCTTATGTACAAGTCGATTTCTATAAACCTAACCCAACCTGATTCAATTAGAAAATCGTCGACCACCTTGACAAGACCAATCTCTAAACCCATGATGATCAGACATTTTTTTATACAGTTCAGTGACTACTATACGCTTGCAACATCGTGCACCGTCTTTTCTAGACACCCTGTACATTTCTATAGACGATGGACAACGTGAAATCGTGCAATGGCCGCACGATCCGATCGATCGTTGCAGTTTTCGCGCAACCCTTTTTCGTCCTGTCGTTTCCACTCGGCCGGCGAACTGAAAGTGTTGCGGGAATTTTCCTGCACGGCGATTTGTTTCGCGTATTGGAAACTTTCCACTTTCGCGAGCACACGTTCGCGTATTAACGCGAGCCAGCTGTTCGCGTCTTTTGGATTTCAAAATGAAACGTGTTCGCGGGTCTCACGAACGACGTTGTCCAACTGTCCGGAACCGATTTCATTCTCCTCGAACTGAACAGACACTGAACACTATAGTTTCGAAAATACCGTGGACACCCTTACAAAACGGGGGACACGTTCCGTGTTATAGGAAACCGCGTTGTAGGAATTACATGGGTCATAAGGGTGATCAAGAAAAGGGTGTAAAACTATAGAGGCTAGTATAGCTATATTGTGACACATGAAATTGTTCAAATATTTTCATAATTACTTTTCTTCTTTAATTTGAATGCAGCCGATCAAATGAAAATTTTTCAAGGGTACTTGAAATATTATTTATTAGAGACACCGTATCGTTGCTTGAGATAACAATGCCCTGAAAAAGTGCCAATTAGAAGAATGTAGGAATAATATATTCATGAGAACAATTTCATGAGTCACTGTATGTGTAATATAAAGCTATAGAAGCTAGTATCAAGGCAATAGTGCTCACCCAGAGGGGCAAAAAATGTCTATTCAACATAGATCCTAAAATCCTTTCGATATACCTAGGCAGCGGATGTTTATGCGAATATACATTTTTAATGTTCAGTATTTTATATGGTGACGCAGTTATAGAAATTAAACTTTGACAAAATTGTATTTTATTCTGTAAATGCTTAAAAAATGTACCGTTTATTTTTTCTCGGATTTTAGACTCTTCAGGGACAAAAATAATAATATTTACTCAATATGAATTAATACTTACAAAATAAGGAATGAAGAATTAACAAAATTTAAAGATCTGTAAGAAAAATAGTATACACACACATGGCCGTCAGATGTCATATTTTTGTCTATAACCATTGTATTAGTGAACGTACACATGCGTGTCAGTGTCCCTGAAGAGATTAATATGCCTCTTTTAAATATTTGGGCATGTTAAATTGCATAAACATCCGCAGTCTAGACATAACACAGGGTATCTGCACTAAACTTTAACACGTTGAATGCCACGGTGAAAACAGCCATACCTGGTCGGGCATAATATAATTTACTGCGTTTAGTATCGGTCGCGAAGAAAGAAACTTGCCAGAAGATGAAGAATATACAACATAGTTCCCAAACGCCCACTTTGTTTCACAACTTTTCTCAGTGAGTGTATCTACATTAATTCTTATCCTAAGAAAATATAATTCATCGCATCCGCAGTCGTTTTATGATAAAAAGTGCCGCAAGAATTCGTCCGTTTCTTCTTCTCCCCGTGACCGAAGCGAGAAAGAGAAATTGAAGAAGAGAAATTCTAGCGTTTCCTCGCGACAAGTTTAACCATTTATCCGGCGTGCAAGTGTCACAGACGAAACGATAACAAAAAAAGTAAAATTCATTCGGTCGCTCGTTACGGGTATTTTCCCGCCGGTGAGCCGAGAATTCTCGTGAAACGAGCAGAAATAAGGGACACTGCTCCGGTGTGCACCTAAATCGTCGGTAAATCAATCAGAGAAGATTCATGATGCGACAGTCGCGAAAACCGTTTCCAGAACTTCATTCCTTTTCTTTTCATTTTATTCGTCTCGCGGTGGATTCCCAACGCGAGATTACTCGGTCGCCGTTTTAATAAGATCAATCGATACATCCGCGGAGTTATGCAATCACAGTGTTTTAATTATCGAGAGCAATTATCTGAGATCAAACATTGTTTTCTTCGACTGTTTATAGTTATACTAAAACGTAGTTCTGTTATAATAATCCTTGCCATCGTTTTGAAAATAATTTTATGTTCTGTATCATACAGGGTGCGACGAAATTCGTCGAAATGTTTTTGGACATCACTAATAATTTCGACGATACTCACGTCGAAAGATTCAAATGGAACACCCTCTATATGTGGTAGTTTTATTAATATTGATATAATTTACGATCGAAGGAGTGGCCTTGAACGGTCGTCACTTCATTCCTACACTATACTAATCCAATTAGCAGTCTAACGACACACTAAACATCTGACGAACATCTACTTACGTAAAGCCGTAGTACGCAGAATTCCACCATATATTCTATTTTGCAAATGAATTTTTCGTGGTATATTCCCGACGCGAAATTACTCTTACTATTTTAATCAGGTCAATTTTTAAATGATTTTCGATATCACTAATCATTTCGACGTTATTCACGTGGAGAAATTCACATGGAACGCCCACTGTACGTACACTTTTGTCTCTGCAATGTACAATCGAGGAAGTGGCCTTGAAAGATCAAGATTTCCTGTTTACTCTATATTATTCAAATTTCCAGTCTAACCGCACGAAATTTCCGACGAACACCTCCATAAAACCGCAGTTAACCTTTGAGGACGATGAACGCATATACGCGTTCCAAAAAACGATCCCCTTGTGCTACGGGTCACCGTACTGGCTAATAGCTGTTTATTGTTCACTATAAACCTATGTCTTCGGATGAATTATCACTTCAGCCTATTTTATTAAAATTGTATGTGTTCCGTTAGACATTTAGCAATTTTGGAGAACTAAAACAACTGAACAATCGACATACGTATTATTATAATTTAAAGATTCAGTTTAACATGGGAACTACCGCGGAATATTTCAGCACAGGGTGCACGTTTTTCCTCAAACTTTCAGGGCCCAAAGGGTTGATACGCAGAATTCGACCATACCGTATTTTGCAAATTCTTTTTCCTTTTCATTCCACGGTATATTCCCAACGCGAGATTACTCGGCCGCCGTTTTAATGAGATCAATCGATATATCTGCAGGAGGCTCGGGGTATTATATTCGCATCCAGAATTATGCAATCGCAGCGTGAAATTAGATCTCCGCCTCCTTAAGTGAACGCAACCGCACACCTTTGTTCCACGGGGGCCTCGCACAAGACACTCGGTCATCGCTTTTCTTCCGTTTCTTTTTCCATCCTTCTGACCCGAAAAAGATCTACGATAACGTAACAGTTAACGATCGTTTTCATCGTTGCGCGTTCGCTTGAGCGCGGAATGATCTTGCCCCAGTTTTCGACCAACGGCTATCCGTCACAGAATCGGATAACAGAGCGGATTCAATTCCGCTCAATTTTCATGAATAGCTCTTGTAATTGATACGTTCGATCCTGGAATCTGGACGTTGTTTCTTGTGCAGTTTCAATGGCGTTCGTTAAGAGAGATTTATGTGCGAAGGCTTTAATGAATTGCAAACACTTGGGAATAAATGAAATGAATTCATGGACAGATACGATAACTGTTTTTTTTTGTTATTTCTCTCGTTCTTATGGTTTCTTTTTATATACTGGTTCTCGTTTTGTAATTATTTTTATTTATTGTAATTGTTATGTCTTTTTTTACATACACTTTTATGTGATCCTTTTCTATGCTGCATTTTAGTTTCAGTTCTATAATTAAAATAAATTGGTGCATGGTTTCAGTAACTGTTCTTTTTTTATTATTTCTCCTCTTTTTATAGATTCCCTTTATGTACTGCCTTTCGTTTTGCAATTATTTTTAATTATTGTAACTGTTACATATTTTTTATGTACAATTTTATATGATCCTCTCCTATGCTGAATTTTAATTTCAATTTTATAATTGAAATAAAATCACGCACAGTTTGAGTAACTGTTCTTTTGTTAATTCTCTTCTTCTGATAGTTTCTTTTTATATATCAGTTTTCGTTTTGTAACTATTTTTTATGTATTGTAATTTTTCTTCTTTTTTATCTATACTTTTATGTAATCTTTTCATCTGTTGAATTTCAGTTTCAATTTTATAATTTTTCTCTCTGTGTGTAATACATGAGGTTAAGAGTTCAGATAATTTAAGGAAATATGACATAATCAATAATCTTTTTGTATGTTGTATAATTAAGCGAAATGTTGAAAATACTGTGCAGAAGGAAAAAGACGAATTATTACGCAGGTGAATGGATATTGTTTCAATTCTTGGGATGTATAATAGGTCAGTAAATTATATGGCTGTAGTTTAAATTAAAAGAAAAATTAATTATTATACTGTACGTCCTCTTTGATATCATGCAACTTTGATTGGAAACATTTTCTCATACAACAAACAGTTCACAAGTAATTAAAAGTGACCCAGTTAGGTGACTCATCCTGTATGACGAACGTATACACTCCAAAACGCACAATTTTCCTGCAACTATCGTTTGGTAGCCAAAACTGATACTTATAAATCAGTACAAATCTGCATTATGTTTTTCCAACGCATGAAGCATACTCTGCATCAGGCGTGTCCAACTCACGGCCCAGGACAGTTAGTATTGCGGCCCCACAACGTCGTAAATTTTTAAACTTATAAAAAAAAAATAAAAAAATAAAGAAAGTTTTGTTACTTATATACATTAACTGTATTATACATTTTATAAGCGGAAGACAGTTCCTCTTCACTCGATGCGGCCCAGGCAAGCCAAAAGATTGGACACTCATGCTCTACATCACGAGTATGGCTCGTTGTCATAAGTCAAAGGGTTAATAGTAGCTCTGTATACCTCAGTATTTATACAATCTGATCAATCTTTTTATTAATACGTTACAATTCAAAGTAAATTTTGTTGCACTTTCTTCAGACACAACCTAATTATTGAAATACATAGAAATCACCAATAAATGAATTTTCATCCAATAATGTACCTTGAACACTGGTTAAAATTCCGAAATGGACCCAAGCTTTCAATGTGATTCTGTTTTGCAAAATTATACCCGCAGAATTTCCCTCAGTTCCAGCATCATCGACGTTGCTAAAGCTCTAATCGATTCCCGCATGAACGTCGTAACGTTTTGAAGCTCGTTTCTAGGAAATCGATACCGTTTCGTCAGAGTTCCGGAGAAGTCGGAGCGAACTCGGTCCGCGTCGTGCATTTGTTGCACGATCGTTTCGAAACGATCCAATCACGAACGATCGAGGAACGTTCGAAAAGGATGATTGATAAATCCTTTCGACGGCCGCACGAGATGGCTGCGTCATTCCGAGAATTTCATTCTCGATGATGTTTCTGTTCGCGGCGAGCGCGCCACTGAAATTACTGTCATTCGAAAATCTCGGGGATCTCGAACGTGATTCAACGCGCATGCGCGGGACTCCGTTGACCCTCAGCCCACGGTTTACCTCTACGAACTCCTAATTCCTTTTTTAATTTTCATGTCAGTAACATCCTATTATTCTAAGTGTTTTATTTGAATCGTACTTCAAAAGACAGTTGGTTGATAGGAACAAATTTAAACAATTTTTTTTTACTAATTACATTGAAAATAGCATTGGAAGTTTGCTAAGATCTGATGTTTGTGGAATTTCTAAATATATTGCTTACCTAGGTAAACAAAAATATTGCAAAATATAATACGTATTTAAACTGGCAATTTAAAAGCGTCGGGTGTGACTCGACAAAGGAGTTCAAAGGGTTGGCGCTTTGAGTGCTACGCGCCACTGTGGTGGCTTTTTTTTTTTGCGGCCTCTGTTGAGAAATTTTGGATAATTCATGCTAACCAGCCGTTTCTATTATTTTTCTTATATCTGTCGAAGAATATTCTGATGATATTGTTTAGTAAGATGTTTAATATTATTCTTTTACATTGTCCTCTGCTGCAGAACCGTGTGTACAGCACTTTGTCTAGCCCAGCCGTAGCCAAAGGGATAAAGTGGGTCACAGACAAGCTCTAACGTTTTGTTTCTTACTTTGTTTTTATTTCTGGAATGCAGTAGGTATTGTTTGTAAATTTAATCGAGGCAGATGGAATGGAGACAATGTTCTTTATGAAGTTTCTTTACATTTTTATATATGATCCTTGTTCTCTGATCTGCTTGAGGTTTTAAACTGTTTTGTAGAACTTGGAAGGATTTAATGTGCAACTAGTATATTTAATATTATTGTTGAAATTTGATTTTATAGAATACGACTATATTATACTTGGAGCATTTTTAAATAGATTGGTAAAAATGAAGTCTAAATTGAACTTAAACGTTGAATTTAGTATTAATCGGTCAGTTCTTCGTAACAACATTGATACAACTGCAACAAGAGGTTCAGAATATTTTGTTAATTGATCATTTGGGAGAGAAGTGATTTGTGCATTAAACTTGAAAAATGTCGACTATACATATCTACGAATAAACATGCAGATGTATATATCATCATCTAGAAACATTAACGTGAATTAAAGTGAAAAAATAACAAGAAGAGTTGCTCTTCAGCGTCACAACTGTTCTGAATCACATGTGGGTCAGAAGGCAACGAACGTGTTAAAGTTACTGTACCTGAAGAAATGTTTAATTTGTAACATATAATTCGACAACAAAATTGATAAAAGTGCATACTACTGCCAGTTGTAACTTGAAATTTTTTCCCTCAAAGTTTCTGCTACGAGCCTTCATTATTTATGTTAATTACAATTTGTGTTTCTTGTATGACTTCCTACAGCGTTCTCTTGTTATTATTAGACTCTGCATGTTTATGTAATTTAGCAAACCCAAATATCTGAAAAACGTACATTTAAAATCGTTAAAAAATAAAACGGACATTTTTTAAACATTTGCACAACAAAATACAGTATTATCAAACTTTCATTTCTATAACTGCATTAACACAAGAAATATCCATTTTTAAAAGTGTATATTTGCATAAACATCCGCAGTCTAGTTATCATGCTCAGAATTCAATTTTTGGAGTCGCTCAGAACTTCAGTAGATTTACAGTAAAGTCTATATTGTACCATGTAATAAATTATTGTTGCTCATTTTTTTAAAATACTTGTGTCGGTGTACACATATAATATGCAAAAGATATGTCTAAATATAACTCTCAGCAACTGATTTTCCTTATTTTTCGTAAGTGTCATTGAAGTAACGTACAGTGGTGCGTTATCCTGTTTATCTCAAAAAAAATGTATCGGTTAAAGTCATATAAAGGTGTACGATTTTCATATGTAGTCAGCGATTGAATTTACAGTCCGATAATATCATGACACTTTTGTCAATCTAATTCCTATTTTGAAACTTCTTACTTGTGCATATATCCTATATTATCTCTTCACATATTTCACAGCCAGCCAAATGCTAATTATAAATGCAACTAAGTGCAGTAATTATATATCGTTTGCACTTCTAAATACTTCATTTTCAAGATATGCGTTCGTATGGCAGAGAAAAATAATTATTTGCGCCAATAATAAAAAGTAATTACACAACACAGTCTGTTACACAACGGTAAAAACAAATTATTTTTATTAAGCAACAAACAAAATTAGGTGTGAGTTTCTAGCGTTTTAAAAAACAACAGTTTTTACTCTTGTATCCATTTGCAAATGAACAATCAGCACACACATGTTTGTTTGCAGTGACACACGATTGACACAGTGTTCACAACTTTGCTTGTAAAATACTTTTTCGTTAGAGACTTCGGTGTGTACACGCTGGGAGCCTTTGCAAACACATTCGGATTGAAAATCATCTTTTTTGAACGACCGGAGTGTGTATCAGAACGTTGCAGCAATGACAACGTCGATTTACGATCGCGTTACAGTACATTAATTGCGAGCTGCCAAAACACGGCAGGGGCATTGATTTCGATAATGATCAAAACTGTCGCGCAGAAGTTACGGTATCTTTCAACATCTCACCGCAGTTTGAAGAGACATCTTCCACTTTTTGTTAACGTGCCCGTATAAACGATACAATGAAATGGAGCAGTCATTATCTACCATTGCCTCACAATTATGGAATAATATAACAAACCGATAAATTGTCATCGCTCGGCGCTAAATTACGCCATACAATGCAAAGTCTTAATTCTTACTCATAATTAAATATATGTACACATTAACGCTTTGAGTGTCACGTCATCATCGAATGGATGACACTTTCTGTCAGATTCAATTATTATTTATTCAACCCATTGACGCACACTTTTTTTTCTAGATCGGCCACAGAAACACAGTCTTTTTTTAAATATTCGTTTGTCGCTACAAAATGACTGCTATAGCCGTCATTTGCAGTAACGAATTAAGCATGTATTGTATTAATAAATATACTTAACTAAGGTGTTAATGTAACCAATAGAAAAAATTATGAAAATCACTAATAATATTGATTAAAAAGAGTACAATTAGAGGTTATATTCATTTTGTGTAACTATTTAGACACTTTGTGTACAAAAGGGCCCATTCCGTGTATGACATTAATAAACACAAAATATAAAATATGAATGACAATTATCTAAACCAGTCAGATGTACAGCAATGTCGTCTAATATGAAACGATTTCAATAAACCTGTAACAAAGTACAATATTACATTAAACTACACCTTGAAACAGTCTTTGATAAGTCGTTCAAACAGTCCCCCGTCTAAAGTGAAACTGACTACCCTGGGTACAATCTAAATCCACCGAGCAAGAGCTGGAGCAATAAAAAAATAAGACAGACGTGTCACTGGCGACTCGAACGAAAACAAGGATTCCACGAAGCTCTTCCGGGTTAAGCGACTTCCTGGACGCTGGAGACTGAATCCAGGAAACGCGTGACCATCCCGGGGGACGCGGTTGTTCCTCCGGAGAACGGTTCGCGCGTTATTTTTCCCACTTTGAAAATGCTCACTTTCCTATTCGTCGCTTTCGCGACGCGATCGGACTCGTTCGAACGCGGAACCCGTTTCGTCTTGGCGTCGAAGGATGAAGAATTCCCCGGGTGAAAGATCCCGATCCTCGAAACGCTTCCACTGAAAATCGCACCGCTGCCTAGACGCGAATAAACGCGGCCCGTGCGCCGCTTTCGCAACGCGGATAAACACAGGCTCACCTGTGCAGGTACGTACGTGCGCGCACGCTCGCAAACGTATACACAAACTTACACACACACGGACGCACGGTAGCGTACGACATCGATCGTTGCACCGCGCGTATCCACGCGGCGTACACGTATCTCACCGCGTGTGTGGCTCCCACACAGGCTGCGGGATCGTCTGCCCACAGGGGACATCGTCGGTTTACACATACGTGCGTGCGCGCGTGTGCACGCCGGAGTGTCTATCAAACACACGCGATCGAACGCACACGCGCAAAGGGGACACGATCGTGGACAGAGAGACGCAGACAGGCACGCAACGCGCACACAGGCAGGCCGGTGCGCACGTACGCATGTGTACTATACCGGAACGGAGCGGAGAGTGACTAACCTCTGTGAATAGAAGATGGACGTCCACGGGATAGCTGGCAGGAATAATCCTTGGTCGACAGCTGACCGTGTGGCCGGAGACTCTGCGGCGAAGCGAAATCGACTACCACCGTGATCGGTCACAGACGGACGGAATCGATGAAATCGGTCACAAAACGCTCGATCGGCCTCGTATCCACGGCACACCGGACGCGGCGGTTCGACGCTGACCGTCGTCGTCGTCGTCGTCGCGGTCGACGTCCTCGTGTCGTCGTCTCTGTCGTCGTTGGTCGGGCACCGTGCACGCGGTATCACAGAAGGAACAACGAAACACCCAGTCCGTTCGCGATGGTATCGCGCGGGCACACGGTCCGTGCACGCGTGTGTACGTGTGTGCGTGCGACTGCACGCCTCAGCGGCACCGTCCGGACATGTCAGACGGAAGCTCGAGGAAATCGACCGGTTGCCGAACGTTCAGCCGACGCGGAAGAGATCCTCGTCGGGAGGAACACGGGCACGCACCGTGTGCAGGAAGAACGGGACGTCCAGGACGTTCGCGCGGCCGGAAACACGGTACCAGATGTTGACGTCTCGCCAGGACTCCGGACGTCGCCGCGGACGTTCTCACACGGGGAAAACACTCTCACTCGCGACCGACACGGACACGTATGTTCCGCTAGCTTCCTCGAAATTAGCACCTCGACGTTCGTGGTTTCTTTTTTTTCCCCCTTCGGCGAAACACCTCGTTCCGGGGCCACTGTTCTATCTCGCCGCTGCTCTCACGAGTATTCACTGAGGCTGATCGTCGTGTACAGTTACGGTCAGGGGGATACACGGCGAGATGCTCGGGCGACGACGGATCGTCGGTTCACTCGCGGGATGGAAAGGCTTCCAGAACCGTAGGAGAGACCGGTGTTCCACCGGGTCGTGTCGTGGTCGTTTCTCTCGGTTCACGGGTTCGCGGACCGTTGATGTCGCGACGGAGATACCGTCGCCCCGGAGACGACGAGTACCGAGAACGGAGGTCCAACTGCGATCCGACTCGATCCAACGTGGATCCAGCTGTTCGTGGACGCCGATGTTGTCCAGGACAGTGTCACGCGGCCGTAAACCGTATTGCTCGCCGGCGACCGTACGACTGTACGCGTGGTGGAGGTGGAGGAAGGAGGAGATGGAGGTAGCGGTAGGTAGTGGCGGAGGAAAAGGTGGGGAAGGAGGAGAGAACCTTCTTCGTGTTCCTCTTCGAGACTACCTTGGTGCACCAACGGCTCCTGATCTCCTCGAATTCTCTTCTCTCCGAGCGCGGACGCTCGAGCGTCAGGAATTCGTTTTTCTCCGCGGGAAGCCGGATGTCGCAAAGAACGGGAAGAGATTTGCTGGCTCCGTGGCTTTGCTGCTCGAATTTCTTTTCCCTTCCGCCGGCGGATCGACGCCGAACGTCCGCGGGGCAACGAGACGGGCCGAGGAAAAACACGGCTCGCGTCCTCCCGGGGAAACTGCGACGCGTGCGTCGTGGCGCAGCCTTGGAAACAGGAGAGAAAATCCTCCTTCACGGATCGTCGATCACGGTCCGACTGCGGAACGAGCTGGCGCGAGCCTCGAAATCGGCGACACGATTCCCCGGTTTCACCAGTTCCTTCTGACCGACGAACTCCGTCGCCGCGGACACGCCGCGCTACCAAACATCCTACCGAGCGCCGTTCTCTGACTCAGAGATCGCCACGAGGGACCGCGAGGAAGAGAGGACGAGGCTGAACGAAAACGACGACGAGAACGCAAGGAAGGAAGCGAAAACGTGAAACGATGACGGCTGCAACGGCACCGCGACGGACGTCGGCAAGGCAAGGCAAGGCACTGCTGCCGCAATGTCTTACGGTGGCCGCGGTGCGCTCTATGGCGTGCATCATGGTGGACTTACAGCGGTATACCTCGCTGGCTTCGGCACGCCGACGAAAGGGGGTAGAGAGTCGGCTGCGAGGAAGACAGGCACCTGGAGTCGGACAGAGAGGAACGTAGCGAGTACAACGAGCCAAGAGAATATATATTAGGTAGGTAGGTAGGTATGTATTTCGCCTCGGGCGACTCCAGGTATAGCGGTACTTCGACCCCTCCCCGCGCCCTCTCTGACCCCCTACTCCGGCCACGTTGCCACCACTACATCAGAAATCTCCTCTCGGCCCCGCTGCACGCTTCGCCGCCACCACCGCCGCCTTTTCATCCTCCTCCACCTCTTCCTTCTCCTCCTCCTCCTCCTCGACTGTCCTGGTACCCCACGTTGCCCTCCCCCCCGTTCCACCTCTGACGATACCACCGGTGCTCCTCTGCGTGTATACGTTCCTGAGGCTGCTGCACGTGTCGTGTTCGACACACCGACTCCGGCTATGGAGGGTCGTACGTACACACCGCAGGCGGAATGTGTCTGTCGGGTGTTCGGTTTGTGTGAGAACGAGTTAACACCAGTGCAACGACGTACGGTCTGCGGTCTACCGCTGGACACGGCACCGTGCACGGCCTGCAGGATCTCTCAAGGACGCAGGCCGTAAGCTTTTCGGGCCTGACTCGACCTACTGCTGCCTGCGCGGCCGTTCGCTGCCGGAGACTTCGACGAGCGCATAAGACGGGTCTCTGCCCTCTGCCAGCGAGCTGCACGCGTGCCGCTCAAAATAGCGAGCTCCGTTTCTGTCTCCTCCGACACGATGCAGTTTCGCTGCCTTTTGGCGCGATTCACCCGGATACCTTCACGGACGCGTTTCTGCGTCTATTCCGCGCCTGCCGGCAGACTTTTCTTGCGCTTCGTCCGGGTGGTCGAACTCATGCTGACTCTTCGTGGATTCAATGGATTCAAACGCGTTCACTGTCGTGGGGATCATAGATGATCGACGCGTTAAAATTCTATTTTATTAGATCGTTATTTATTTTCATTTCACTGCAGTAGGTGTGTGGAACTTAGCTGGATGAATAGGATGTGTTCTACAGCGAATAAATTTAGTGATAGGTTGGATTTCTTTAACGGATCATACACAACCTTTATAAACCATGTTTTCAACGCTGTTAATCAATTGTGATATTATTGTACATATTCGTTTCTGGCTTCTGTAACAATTATACATATTTTATACTTATTGTGTACTCATAGAGTAATACCTATTTAATAAATTTCATTTCATTATTGATTTTGAGAATATTCTGAGCGAATCTTACAATGCAACGCTAACATAGAGAGGCATGTACATGATTGAATACTTAAACATTTTTTTTCTCCGTGATTTATAATAAAAAAAAACAATTTATATTTCGTCTGATCAGGGGTGGCAGATTCCACTGTGGCAGTCAACGTGTTGAGTATTGAGTTAGTACGGATGATTTTGGCATGGTGGATGTACAGAGTGATGTACGGTTGTAATTGGAGGCAACCGAAAGATTTAACTCTATGGCAGCCGAAAATATTTTGCAAACATTGTTTTTGGTCATTTATGCGTAAATTCTTACATAACGAGACGTTTTATGAGAGTTTCGTTATATTGGATATTATACAGTTTCTAGTTTATTAGGTTTTGAATATTTATTTGTCATCAGTCATACTTATGGTCATTTGTTTATTTTATGAGGGTGTTATTTAAATGAATAAAATCACTGTGTGCATGACAATTGCGACGAAGTGTTAATATGTAGGAACGTGAGACTGTTTTTAGTTTTTAGAATTTAGGCTGTGAATTAGATATTTATGAATAGCAGTATAAATGAAGCAGTATTATTATGATCTTGAAACAAGCGTAGTTGCACTGTTTATGAGATAGCTAAATGTTTGTTTAGGTAATAAACAAATTTGTGTGTGTGATACGCACGCTGTAAAATCTGTAATAGTAGAAGTTCATATAAATTATATTTGAGAAAATGTAAAAAATTTCATTTCGTTTTATATTTTCAAGTGTCTGAAGTATCAAAAGATCGTTTCTTGATAATACAGTTACTAACTCGAAATGTGATTATTTAATTATAGAAAAAGTTAATATTTGCAAATATTCAAATTAATTTTTTGCAAAATTCAGGGATATACAAAAAAAATGTTTAGTTAAAAATACAGATATTTGGTGCACGAATACATGTATTGAGGGCATCTTGATATTGATTTTTGAAATTTGAAATATTACATTTTGCATCTCGAAAGATAATTATTAACTGGAAAACAAATTCAATAATTTTTGCTATTCCGCAGCAGATAATTACAGTAAGTAAAATTTTGACTTTTAGATCGCAGATTAAAATAGCCTATGTAAATAGAATGATCCAACGATTTCAAAATTATTTTCTATAACATATTGTAGGTTGTATTATGGTTAATTTGCAGTACTAATTGTCACGCAACATTTGAAAATCTACACATTAGGTAATACAATACAGTAACTTGCTTTTCTCAAATTTACTTTTAAACTATGTACATGGTGTAGTACATTTACTGGCTCGTCAACTTTTTAACTATGCTGAATCAAGTTAAATAATACTCCTGCAAGAAACTTAAGAAACAAGGCTGACTTCAGTATACTGGAATATGGAGAATGCCTAATTAGAAGGCACGGTAACTCTAATCACTTTCTTTATTAGTTCAAGAACGTTGAAACACTAAGCAAGTACTTACAATCAGAATTTAATGAGTGCAAAATAATAAAAAACACAATATACTTTTCATATAGTGTAATTAAATTGTTACTTCACTAAACAATCAGTATTTGTGCTCATAATTTAGTACCACCTTGACCTGAGGCTCCATAGGCTACGAATTTGCCTAATACTTTCACGATTTAAAATTATAAACTATCGAAACGCATCAATATAAACAATTGCTTCGAATTAAATAACACCAAACTATATTATTGAAATAATGATTCAAAGCTGAATTATGTCCACTACCTCTCAAGAATTTTAGGAGTGCCGTTACTTTTATGGAAACTTTATTATGACACTTAAGAATAACTTAAAATAAGCTCCAAAAGTATATAATTGATTTTTGGCATAAGCATGACAAAACATTGAATTAAAAATCGTAGACTAACAACTCCAATCTAGTCCTCCTTAACTCTTCAGAAAAACTTTGGTGCGAATCAGACAAACAAACGAGAAAATGGTCTTCAAAAACCAAAACATACCCATGGACACCTGCTCGAAGGGTGTAATAATTAGACTGCAGATGTTTATGCAGTTTTATATATCCAAATTGGTGAGCGATGGACATTTAAAAACTTTCCTAAATAAAAATGAAATATTTAAAATATTTCAAGATGCAAATGCAGACCTGTTGGTGTTTCATTCACTTAACTGCATTGACATAGGAAACATGGGAGTTTGAAAATGTATATTTGCCTAAACATCCACAGTTTAGTAACAATATTACGCTAGAAACAATTTAAAAATTCATTCGTTGGACTGCCACATTTGTATACATTAAAATTAAGCAACATACAAAGCATATCGATGAAAGAAAAAACATTTATGCATCTTATTATTTCTTTATAAAATTTTTGATATATTACTGACAATCACGTGTTTCCATCGACATAATTTCGTCCCGAAACATTCAAACGGTAGTATAAATATCATAAATCGTGCAAAATCATTAAGAAACGTGCATTCACGTACTCTGCACACTACACGAACCAAAACGAACATTCCGTCAGCAAACGATTGCCATCGACCTCACAGAGGAGCAACACGAATAATTTCGTGAAGAACTTCTCTAAGGATTTTCATACCAGAAGACGGACGCGTTCTCGGTAGCCGGCGATCCGTTAGAACGGACTATCATCCCGGCGCATTGTGTCTAATAAGTCCGGCAAGAGTTGGCGAGAGAGCAATTAGAGGACGTTCCCGAAATAGGAAAAATCGAGCGTCTCGGGGCAAAAATGCCAGCCGATCCTGACTAATAACCGTGGTCGCGAAAAATCCCGCGGCGCATCGAGGCTGATCGGGCGAAAGAACGGCGCGCGGAAGAGGATTCGCAAAAAGGAGACGAGGAACGGCGGCGGCGGCGGCGGCGGCGGTCTGATCGATGATGTCAGAGAGCTGGTAGGATACGCGTTATCAACGTCTGCACGTGCGCTGGTATTCTGCAATTAAGTCTCCGTCTCCGTTCCTCCTCGTCCTTCTTCATCTCCTCGTCCGTCCTGGCCGGGTAGCTGGTAGCACGTGCACACCCGGTACACGCGTGTGAGCGCGAACAAGAACACGAAAAAACGAACGCGATCTCCCGCGTGTAAAGGTGATCGCCGTCTCGGAACGGTTTCGCGATAAATGATAACCGCTTTAAATACCAGTTTAGCGCGTGTACGGGCCGAGCAATGTGCTCCCAGCTACGGAATCCCCTCGTCTCGATGATCCTCCTTTTGCCGATTATTATTTGTTGGCCTGAAAGCGTCGGCTCCCTGGGTCGCCGGGGCTGCGAGCCTCGCAGGGACATTCCCCGGGTCCGTGGCATGTGTTAACTTGGCGATTTATGCGGTTCGCGTGCTCGGTTATAAATACCGGGAAATGGGGCGTGATGGCTGGAAACGGCGTCCGAACGGACAATCTATTAGTCGATGAACGATGAAAAGTAAAAAGGCGGTTCGAGGCTGCGGAGTGCTCCGTGACTGGTGGCCGGAGCAACGCCAGCACGATGGATCACCGTTTTGTTCGTCAGTTTCACGGCTAGCCGGATAAGGTGTCGCTGACTCCGGGGCTGGTGTTCCTTTTAAATCAGCCGGTGGAAATGATGCAGCTCGTCCGGCCCGGTAGATAAAGGAAGTGCATCGCCTGGATAGTCTCGATTCCAGAGAGGCCGCTTATTAAACCGGCGTACACGTGTCCGTATATTCGATTAAGACCTCTCTATCGGGCAACAGGAAAAAGCAGAGCGATGCGGAGAAGGCGGCGGCTCGGCATCGGCGAAAGATAAAACCGAAGATTGATACGCGGCAGTTTGTTGTAATCGCGTGAAAAGCTGCATGCATCGTCGCGATTCACCGGTGAATTATCGACGCGTTGAAGAAGGATTCAACGCGGTGCTCGTTTAAGGTCTGATACCGGCCAAACTGGTTCCCCTTTCGACCGTGTTCCCCCGCCTTTCGCAGACTATTATTCCTAATAAATTACTGTTTGTTGTCCAATCGATTATTAAGCACTCTCATCCGTTCCTCGACTCACCGCACCGTGCGGAAGGTTCACCCGGCTGTGCCGTTAATCGTTCGCGTACGATATGCCGTGTTTTATCGAGGTATCAAGGCTGGCTGACAAAAACCGAGACGAATGTTGCTGTTTTAATCGCGCGAAGACCGATCACCGTTAGGCCGTGATGAACGATGAACAATACCCTTGAGCCTGTCCGTATTTCCATCTGGACTCAATCCGTTGCTCCGATCGTCTTTAAGATGCTGGTAAGTGCCCGATGGTATGGCAGAAGATTTAAAAGCACCAGCCATGTATGCAATATACAAAAGGCTGCAAGAAAGGACTCCAGAGCAGTCCAATCAGCTGGCTGCAGAGGTTCATGAAACTCCCACCAAAAGAAGACTCCGAATCAGGCCTAAATAGTAAAAATACACAGAAACAGGAAGTAAGCATTCTTAGGTGTCCAGATGGGGATTGTCAGATGGGTGTTATGTAACTGATAAATGTTACAATAATTTATCAAATGTCCCCTAGGATAAACTGTAAAGAACACATGGTTGATCGTAACAGAAACTGTACCCTCTTGATTCTTCGATGATCGTATTAATAATACCAGCCATGTGTGAAATATACAAAAAGATACAAGAAAAGACTCCGGAGCAGTCCAATCAGCTGGCTGATGAAGTTTATGATGCTCCTGCCAGAGGAAGACTCTAAATCAGATCTAAATAGTAAAAACACAAAGGAACAGGAAGTAGGCATTGCAAGGTGGTGTTCAGATGAGTGTTATGTAATTGATAAATGTTACAATAATTTATCGAATGTCCCCTAGGACAAACTGTAAATAATATATGGCTGATAATAATAGGAACTCTATCCCTCGGTTCTGCGATGATCGTATTAATAATCGCTGGGCGTCGACAGAAACAGGCCGAGGAGACGATCGATTTAAGAAAACGATAGCGGAGTAATTAGAGGGAAGGTCTATTAATCGTGTCCATTAAGGCCTGACCAACGTAAATCTCTCGAAATAGCCGGCCGATTCGAGATATCCACGGTATCGATACGCTTCAACGAGAAACCGATGTTCCGTTGTCGGGGATTTTTGCGCGAGATCGCTAGATAATATTCGCGAGTCCGTCGGATGACTTGCAACGTTGTTTTACAACCCTCTCTGTCTCTCTTCCTCCGGCCGGCCGTTCGCTTTTTCGGCACCCCGTTTCTGGAGAGCAGACAGAAACAGGATGTGGATATTCTTAATAACGTTAACGGTTCATTCGGCCTCCCTTTTATGGTCATTAGTCCAATTGCTTTTGCTAATATCAACCGGGCCTCATAGCTGCGGCTGGCTCGTTAGGGAAACCGTGAGTGCCCAGTTGCATCCCATGATCACTGGTAATTGGGCCCATAAAACGGAACGATGCGAAGATGACATCCAGCGGAAGATAAGTACGCTTTTCCGGATGTCTCTTCGTTTTCTTTGGATCGTCCCACATGGAATTTTCCTCTGTTTATCGACGATTAAGACACCATGCAAGAGCGCCTTCGCCTCCTGGCGTATGTTCTCCAATCTTCTTTTTTGGTTCGGTGATAAGATAGATGAGAAACTGGTAACTGCGACTGAATGCGTAAGAGAGGCTACTTTTTGAATCGCAAATTATCTGTGACTCATTTTATAAGTTGGACTGCGTTTACATTGGTATGTTACTTGTACTGGTGATGCTTTCTAATGAAGGAATACAGTAAAATCTCGATTGTCCGAACTGTAATCAGTAACAAGATGCCTCACATTGTAGCTGTGTTTCTCACAAAAATGATACTTTTGGTTAAAAATATAAAAATACACGATGGTACAAAATAAAGTATACAATATAACTAATGATAACTTTATCTTATAATTAATATAGAAGAAGAATTTTCGGATGAGCCGCGTTCGGATAATCGAGGTTCCACTGTACTTTCGAAAGTACCGACTATGTTCCTTACTGTGTAAAATCTTTATGTTTTCTTCTTATACTTTCGTATAAAATAATCGAATTGTCGTCAAATATTATTGTTCATACAGGCAATAGGATTAATTGGGAAAACAGTTATAACATAATTATCAAAATTAACTAGATAATGTTCATTATTCAAAACAGATAAGTTCATGATACTAACCGAAATAAGTTTGAAAATTCCCTCTGTCTTAATATTAAAAGTAAAGGAACAATAAAATTATTAAAACTATTTTATTTAATTACGGAACACTTTAGTTGAACACAAAAAACTTTAACATATCACAAAACATGAAACGCAATCTACAACATTTTCTCTTTACATCACACCAGTGATCGATCAAGCAATAGCAAAAAACCGTGTTGAAACCGCGTTCTTGTTGCTAATTAAAAAGTTATACTTTCAACAAAAATGATTCTTTATTTGCACTTGCTTTTATTTCAAATAAATTGGTCTCAATTCTCAAATGATAGTATGAAAACAACCTATGGAACCAATGTTTGAAATCGTCGCTTTTTTACATTTACTTTAATTCATTTAACCTCTTACAGCATGGTTTTCCATATATGGCACAAACCAAATTTTCATTAATTCTTTATGTAAAACACAATCATAACCCTCTTGCGTGTACCATATTTAAACACTAAAAAAAATCACCGCAAAACTGCCAAAGTTAGTTCGAGCTATCATCGCGAAAGGGGTTGCATATATTGATGACAAAATTTAAAACTATATATGTATATAATTTTCAATACATTTTAACATTTACAAATTATATGCAGTGTAAAAATCAGTAAATAATCGTTTGATTTAATATTGCGGATGTCTAACAGTTTTCATTTGAATGTAAAGCTGAAATTAGTAAGTGTTCCATGACTTATGAACCAGGGTGTAGACCTTGTTACATGTAATATACTTTTTTCATAACAAAAACAATATTACGTGGTAACGGGTTAATTTCAATTTCGTGTTCAAATAAATTATTCTCCGTCCTCAAACGATGCTGTAAAAATAACGAATTGCTCCAGCCCTCCAAATGGTCGTTTTTTTACTTTCATTCGAGTGGCCGGGTCCTCCGCATGGTACCGCTGTTAGAAGCATCAGGTTCGCGGAATGCCCTCGAAGTAACGGCGAAACGGGATTTCCGTGTTCTTCAACGGCGAAATTCGTTCCTCGAGGCTGTTGAGCGTCGCGTAGGAGGTCTACATCTAATTGTGAATCGTTAAAGGAACGAGCGGGCCCCGGGGCCTGTGCAGCCTAGCCTCAAAATCGTTGGCGTTTCCGGTGAACGATCTGCTACGGTTTGCTAAGTTTCGCGGCAATTAATTCCAGCAACGTTCCTTCGTCACCGATCGACACTAAATGAATCGACAGCGGTGACAGGGGCATTTGTAAGTGAAAATCATTGAAAGACACGCGATGCAAGCAACAGGTGAACACACCGACGTTCAATTGTATTAGAACGCTTGCTTTTATGCGAACTATATTTTCATGTGTACCAATGATCGTAAGTATGCGGCAGAAATGTGCGAAACTTGATCAGAATGAATAGAACATAGGGAATTGACGATGGAAATTTTGTTATAGCTTCATTAGAAGGGAAGAAGAGAGAATTTCGGTGTGTATGCTAAATAGTAAAAGTTTTTGATGACGGTTTAGCCGCAGCAGTGAAATTAAATCCTTGCAACAGACTGAAAACTGTATTTGTAATGAGTAATAATCATAGAATCAACGTCAATATGTTTAAAATAATTTCTAAATATTCAAATCCTGTTATTTTATTTTGTCTGGGATCAATTACTGGTTCATGAACCTGTCAACTACATACTAATGCCTTCAGAAATTTGATGTGTCAACTACTCGTGCAGTTTGGAGGATTCAATTTTTATTTTTAATAATACATTATTATAGGATTATTTGTCAATACTAATAAATTCAATTCATTTAAAAACAGCTGACGAGTCAAGTTATGCACCTACAAAATTGTTTATTAAAAGTAAAACTGTGTGATAATAATTACAATGGGAAATGAGTTTTGTAGTATTAACTACTGGTACATTTACCCTGTATATTTTATATTCTAACATAAAATTAT
Organism: Macropis europaea; assembly: GCA_916610135.2. NCBI lineage: Eukaryota > Metazoa > Arthropoda > Insecta > Hymenoptera > Melittidae > Macropis > Macropis europaea. The sequence goes on along the minus strand of OU744344.1, from coordinate 10,693,843 downwards.
TATTTTCATGCAAAATCTAGTTACAGCCCCGATCATTCTTTTATTATTTACAGTTCGGATAATGGAGGTTATACTGTAGCGTTTGTCAATAATTTCTTCATGAGTAGAGGCGATGATTTCAATATCACGCATAAATATTCAAATGCAATACCCTGTACGAAGTACAACGGGAGGTAATGTATCATTTATATGTCTCTTGATGATTCCAAAGTGTTTTGTTTTATATATGTAAGACTGAACAAGTGTCCTGAAACTTTTGAATGTTCCTGTACACCTGATCGTATCGGCGAACACGTGGCGTTGTAATCATTTATAAACGCGACACGCTCTGCCGTTATTGTTGCGTATTCATAACCGGCTCGTTATTTTAATGTAATTACGTTCAAAGGGTTTTGCAAAAGGAAGGATCCGAGGCGGATATATATGAGTACGCGACGAGAACCAGTTCTCCCGACCACATGCAACAGGTGAATCGTTAATCGACGCAGAACCTTTTGTGTGTGCGTCGACTCCATCGAATCAGCCATAACCAGTTCACCACGATTTTTACTATTTCTCGACGCGATGTAGGGAAATTTATGACGGACGCGGAAGTAGTTTCATCATTAACGCAGTCGCGGCTTCTGAATTGAAAAACTTGTTGTTACGTGGCCCCTTATCCGAATGGGGGAGAATTCAGTTCGGTTAATAATTAACGACAGTGGAGTCCGATACAATGCGGGAGATAGATTTCAAAATGCAACAACAAACGAGAATTTTTATATTTGTAAGAACTATGCGGTTAAATGCAGCTTTTAACGATCTAGTGTGATTCTGATGGATCAGTCGAGTTTTAGAATTGATTGAGTTATCTCGAATCGGAAGATATAATTAGCATATGTATAAGTTTAATAATTCAAATTTTTTGTAATTTTTATGAGAAGGAACTGGCTCCGTATTTTAGAATCTAAAGCGATTTGGAAACTAATAATGGAAAATACATGGCGATCGAAGTAACCAATAAAATAACACACGAGAATTCATTTTTAAATAGGGAAAATATAAAATAAAAAATATATGAATAGTAAGAAAAATACGATGTCCATGGAACTTAATTTTTGGAGATTTCAGCAGTGGTTAAATATTAACTTAAACTTCTCTTTTACTTGTAATTACATAATAGAGAAATACTTCAATCAAAGAATGTGTGATTTGAACAATTATATTTAAACAGCATTTCAATCACACTCTAGTCTAAATTAATTATTAGTATATTGATTTTGTATCTGTACCCTCCTCATATAATCATTCTGATATAAGTACTTGGAATTTCATACTGTTCCAACAAGTTCTCTAAACATTATTAAGAAGAAACTATTATTTTGAACAAATAAATTAATTGAGTAATTGTAAATTAATAAATGTAATAATAATACATAATATATCCATAATGAGGTAAATATTATCTAAACAATAATTTAATAAATTGTGATCGTAATATATTGAACAAAATACTTATCTATCATTGAATACCTTAATCTATTAATCAACTCTCAATAATTAGTAATATCACTGTTACCAATACGAACCCTTTGAACTCCTTTGTCGAGTGTGACTCGACATCGATTTTACTCACAGGTACTCCTACATCGAGTCACACTCGTCATGTTTAAATTACCAGTTTAAATATGTATTAAAATTCGCAATTTCTTTTTTTACCACAAATATCAGATCTTAGCAAAGTTCCAATGCTATTTTCAATACAATTAGTAACAAAAATTGTTCAACTTGGTTCCTATCAACCAACTGTCCTTTGGAGTACATTTCAAATAAAACACCTAAAATAATAAACAATTATTGAAAAGAGAAAGATTAAAAGTAAAATTAGGAGTTCGAACGGTTACAATGAAGAAGTCTCTGCAAGATTATAAGTTCTTTATGTTTTATATTCCCCTCAAGAAGCCCTTTATTCCCTTTTAGCAACCTGCAGGATATAGGTCACAAGGAAGAGAGCGACATCGTCGAAAATCCTAGGGGGCTTCGGTATAATGTTACCCAGTTCGGCGGTGAACTAAAATCAAATTTCAAACATGCTCTCCCTATACCTGCGCGCATAATCCGCAGGAATATGGGTCACGAAGCTTGTAGCCGAGACCAGTTTTCATAATCATAAGGATTCTATAGTTCGCCATTATTTGCACGCTACTTATGCTTCAATAGAATTCCTGGTATCTTATGTCGTAATTTTTCACCGCGTTTAAGTATCACGTCTCGCACAAAGAACATAGATCACAACTGACGCGGTTGGGATCGCATTCTAAAATCATACAGAATTTTCCGTTGCACCATTATTCCAGCGATATTGGAAATCATTGCACTTTACCTTTTGTCATTGAATCGCATCGATGATAGTAATTTCTGCACACCGCCGATTACGCTGCATTGTGAAACGGTGATACAATTTAACAGCGGATGGTGGATGTTCCATGAAAGCGCAATAACGCACGGGGAATGAGGGGATAAAGAACGCGTTATGGTTTCGGAATTCGTTCGGAGTCGCATAATTGCGCCGTAAAAATGATGATAGAGGATAGCTGGAATTCTGTTCTGCATACGGTGGCGACGATACAGTCGAAACCAGTTTTCTAAATCATAAATAGTTCTAATTTTCCATTACCCGCAGACTTACGGTCCAATAAAATCTCGGGGCCTCTCTTCTGCTGCTAAATGAATTGAATGTTTAGGTACCTCGTAAAATTTGAAGCAATAGAGGTTAGGCAGAGCGTAGTCGAAACCAGTTTTCAAAATCTTAAGTAGCCTCGGTGCAGCATTACCTGTTAGCTCTTGCATTCCATTCGAATTTCAAGTTTCTATCGTTCGGATCTAAAGTGTTTGAATACTTCGTGAAGTTTAGAATCATGCAGGTCGCCGTCGAACGCGGTTGCTGCACGAAATCTTCAGGGGCTCCGATTTATCAGTGTCTCCACCCATTGGTCACATTTTAATAGCAATCGTGACAACTGTTTCTATTTGTTATTAGATGTTTAGTGTCAGTTTTATTGCATCCGAAGTCGTAAAACTGTTTTAAGAGACGTGGTCTGTTACAAAAGTCTGAGGTACACTTCATAAATTTGTTTAATTGTATCGTTTCAATGTTAGTGAGTATATTTAAACAGAAATAAGGTGTACGGCATAGCAAGCAACAATTTACTGAGAAATAATAAATTTGTCACTTAAAAAGACACAATTTATATTTTGAATTTGTTTGCCTACGCTTAATAGTTTTGGAGATATTCGATAAAATATCTTTTCCAACCCTAACTTCGAGGGCTGTTTGAGAACTGTCACCAAAGCTTTCTTATTTCTTTTAGTGAGTTCCTTCAGTCCGCCTATAGTTCTGAGACACCTTGTACATTCATAAATTAAGCATGAAGTGTACAGTATAAAAATTAATAGCAGTACCCGTTTCTATTATATTTATCTCTTCATTAATGTATCTTAATTGAGCTTCCACCACTTCCAACTGACATGTGTTACTGTACTTTTGTTTTTGCATAGCTAATAGCGTTTATATTTATACTTCATGTCTAGCTTAACAAATTCCTGTTTTTTGTTTCTCTTTTTATTATAATGTGTGAAATTTTATGTTCTTTTTACTAATATCTAGACACTCAGTAATGAGCATGATAAGTAACCAGCAGATGTTTATGCAAATATATATTTTTAGAGTCCAACAGTTGATACATTAACACATCGACGGCCGCCAGATTTTGTTAAATAACGAAAATTTTTGAACTATCGATTATTTCAATATTTGACACATTTTCACTTTACAAATATTTCAGTATTTATTTGTTTGTCAGTTAGAAACATGTTTATTTGTCACACCCATGGTGATCAAATAGGTGAAGTCACGCATACGTGACAAAGGCCATCAAAGCGTTAATACAATCGAAGAAATTAAATTTTCATCTAACTATATCTTGTGTTTAATATTCTTAAAAAATGTACTTTTTAATTGTCGTATATAATTGAATGTACGGAGTTCATATATGTAAATATGTTAAATTGCATGAGCATCTCCAATCAAATGGTGAGTATATTCTAAAATGATAGTGATTTATAAAGTACTTACATGGATTTTATTGTACTAATAGTTCTGTTTAACGGTGCAAGGGTATTGGTAGTTCTACTTATCATGATACTTTAGTAACTCTCGATTAAGTTGCAAGAGCTACGTTCTACTGGTATTTCCACTATTCAGGAGAATGTAATAAAATGAGCACTATGTAATTTGAAGGTATTAAATCACGAATCATGTTGCTGGAAAGAAAATCATTAGCCGATCTCTGGCATATTCCAATCGAATTTTATTTTTCTATCGATACTTAGAGACATAATGATACACCTGAATATTCTGTAGAAAGTCCGAACTTCAATTTTTAATCATACACGCAGGTGTTCGAATTAACAAGTAATCAATAATATCTGGATATCAATTAAATTTTGAAAGGAAGTACGAAGTACGCATTCTGCGAAGTTACGCGGAATTCTAGTTAATCACTTTCAAAGTACAGTTCAATAAAGAAGCATACGAATTCCACGAAAATATAAATAATAATTCATACCATGAAGAATCTTCTTAAAACTCGCAGGGAATTCGCTATAAACCGTACCCTCGAGCTCCCCAATCAAATCTGTTACTAATATTCTTTTAGTAATTACAAAATATTTCCAACATTTAGGAAGTATGCAAGTGTTTAGATTGTTAAGATCCAATTTGAAGAATGTGCAACAACAGAAGCTGTGTTTGCAAGCTATGTTTGTTGGAAAATTAACTGCACAGACACCAGAAAAATACATGAAGGTATAAACAGTAAGAACATGTTTATAATTTTAATAGTTTATTAGTATGAAGTATAAAATTGTTTTAACTCGTAAGTATATATGCTGACATTGTATACTTTCTATAGAACCTTATATAACATTATTTAATGTTTTTTATTGAAACTAAAATTCCAGACACAATTTAATAAACATTTTTTACATTGTTGAATGTCCTTCAAATTAGCCATGTATAATTCTAAAACTTATACATTACTATTACGATGAAAATATGTTAAAAATAATATTGTAACTATTTTCTTTTGTAATTCATTGTACAGAATCAATTTTAAGTATTCTGATTTTTCAATTTTTCTTATTCTCAACCCTGCACCTATAGATTACGTAATATTGTATCAGGTCATTATAAAACATACTTTGAATAAGTATAAATACATTATTCGATTTTATCTAATAAAGATTTGACTGTGCACGTGGTGAAATATCAGACATGCATATAAATTTAGAATTTTTTAATAACAATTTGGACTTGCACGGCAAAGACTTGTACCCAACAAATTTGTAAGTTAGACGTGACTTTTGGTGAAAAAACGTCATGTTGGAGTAACTGAGAACTTGTTTGCATCAGCTACTGCCCATTCAGGTGTCTCCACAATTTTCTAGTTGTCAAACAGTTCAACAATACTAATAGATTGCAATAGAATTAAAATAAATTAATATTCAATGCATCGATAATTAAAAATGAGTGCAGTTATTGAATTATTTACGTTGGAGTCACATTTAAACAACGTTACTTGTGCGATGACCTACTAATATACACTGTGCACCAATTAATCCATCAAAAAATACATGGATAACCACGAGAAAAATAAGAGAAACTATCAATAGCAAACTATTAAAGTAATACAGAAATGTTGCTTATGAGAGTTAGATGGTTTTGAGGAGAACATAATGTGTAGACTGCAGAGGCTTATGCAATTTAATGTATCAAAACTTGTGAATGGCAGACATTTAGTATGCTAGCAAAACAAAAATGACATATTTTGAACATTTCAACTAGCAGACGCAGTCTGGCTAAAATTTTATTTATTTAAATGCATTTCCATAGAAAACACAAAAGTCGAAAGATGTATATTTGCACAAACATCCGCAATCTACACATTATATTCTCCTCAAAACCATCTAACTCTCATAAGCAACGTTTCTGTATTACTGTAACCAAATGAAATATATCTATCTATAGATTATAATGACACACCCCGTAGACAATGAATCATCCGATCGTTCCTCCTAAAAATCCCAAAGAATTCGCCACGAGCCGTTCTCTCGTGTTCTCCGATTAAATCCCCTAACATTCGAGCGACAGCATTTTTCCATCATTACAACTGGCTGAAGTATACCCGTCTATAGATTATAGTGACACACCCTGTATGTGATAAATCATCCGGCCGTTCCTCCTAAAAATCCCAAAGAATTCGCCACGAGCCGTTCTCTCGTGCTCTCCTATCAAATCTTCTAATATTCGAGCGACTTCACGGAGTTCCAAGGAATATGGGTCACGAAGTGTATAGCCAAGACCAGTTTCCAAAATCATGGGGGGGTTCCGGTGTGTGACCACGCCGTGCCAGGTGCAACAGGTGAGTCTGAGAGTCCAGGCACGGTGTGTCCTACCCGCCAGCACAGCTCGGCCAATCACTGTGCGAGACCTACATATGCGCTTCCACCTCTTCGACCCTCTAAGAGCATCCGACATATATCCCATTTGACGTAACTCCCAATACCGTTAAGAAACCACAGAGTTTCCAGCTGGGCGGAACTCTTTCGGAGCAGACGATTACAGCGTGCACCGCATCTCGTTGCTGCTGCTCCTATCCAGAGGATCATTTCTCCTTCTAGATCTCCCTTTGTTACCTGTTCCCTTTTTTTTCCTCCCCCTTCCTGCGTCCTCCGGTATTTCCTTCCCTCTTTGTTCGGCTTTTTTCGCCTTTCCTACCACACGGTCTACGATGCTCCTGTCTTCTCTTTTCTGACGTGTCACTTCTGTGCTGTTGGATAGTTGGCAGGTGCATAGGACACTTTTGTGCGATGACAATTGGGAGTGAATATTGCTACCGGTCATGTGTAGCTGAATTTTGGTACGTTTCAACGTATCAGACGTAAGGATATGATGAGGTTTGCTACTAAACGTACACCCAGTTTGTCATAATTGTTTGAACATTTTGAGGCAGATTGGAATATTCGAAGATGTAATAATTACTGTTTGTGATGATGAATTACTTTGTACATTAAATATGTTACATGAATTACTTGTATTTATATGATTTCCTTATGAATTTAAGAAGTATACTTACATTTTAGTAAACTGCTGATTTTGAAAATGGCTTAAGTCAGTTTACTATTACGAAAAAGGTTAAATTGTTAGCATCTGTAGAAAAAGAATTGTAATGAAGACAATTCTAAGTACTCGAGACAATAAATATGAAATAACTTTCCCTATAGTGAGCAATAATGTATTTATAAACATTAAAATTCAATACCTTAAATTTCTCCAAATAGCAAAAAGCTTATTTATGCCACTCTTACAGTAAAGGGCACATACATGTGACATATTATTCAAAGTACTTACATTCTGTAAGTAAAGAGACAAACGACTATTGTTTTGATACAGTTTGTTCAATGAATCTAACAATTTACCTATTTTTCGACATAATCTACTGCTACAATTATACACCTGTACCGTCGCTCTATTAGTGTCCCTATGGCAGCAGCAAAGAATTCTTTGTCTTCAAGTCTGAGCCATCACTTCTTCGTTGCAGTGAAACTTGACTCCGCCTTAATGACTCCTTGAAGGGGCCAGGCAAAAAGAAGTCTGATGGCGTGAGGTCTGGACTATTTTCAAATATTCTTTAATTTTTTAATAGTTGTCAAAGAACTGTGTTAAATTGATGACAGAGCCAAACAAAATTGATGAATGCCAACATGTGATTCTGAAAGTATCATACATCTGATTTAGATACTTTTTGAATTACAGCCATTTGTCTCTTTCCTTATTGAATCATACATACATTATGTTAATTCGGTTGGTGCATATGAAATGTTATTTTTCCGAAGATGGAACTTCACTGATGGTTTTATATAGTAAACCAGTGATGGCCACGGGAGCTCCGGCCTTCCCCCACCCTAGGTCCATTCCCCTCGTTCCAGTTCCCTCCAGTTCGCTCCTCGTTCCATCGTTGTTCCAGATCACAGCCTATAAGAGGGGAATGGACCTAGAGTGGGGGAAGGCCGGAGCTCCTGTGGCCATCACTGTAGTAAACACTGTTTGATAGTCAATTATTGTAGATTATATTAAAGAAGAAACAATCACCTGTAACACATGTGCATCAGTTGTAAGTTGTGTACGTTGTTGATTATTTAAAAATTATTTCTTGAAGCTGTGAATACCCAGGATATTCGAGTAATCTTTCTTTGCGAATATAAACGTGGTAATAGTGCAGTGAAAATGATTGAAAAAATTAGTTCAGCATTTGATGAAGGTTATGTAAATGTAATAAGTGGAGAAAAGATAAAAACAGAAGAAATGCGTTTAAAATTAACGGTAAAACAACCTGCATTGATGAATAAATGGAAACCAATCTTACTGCATGACCTCGTGTGTCGAAAATGACAATACCAAAGGTTACTGAATTAGAATACGAAATTCTGCCACATCCCCTCTATTCCCTAAATCTTTCACCCACAGATTATAACTTTCTCAAATATCTAGACAATTTTTCAAAGAATAAACTGTTCCTTGATTTAAAATTGAAGAATTCTTAAATTCCAGAACCGTTGATTTCTACAATAAAGGAATAATAAAATTACTTAATCGTCGAAAAAAGTGTAAAGACTCATATGGAAGACATTTCGATCAAATATATTATATTTCGTAAAAACTATGTCTCTTTAATGTTCTATTTTAGAAAACGATATTTCACACAGCCCAACCTAATAACAGAATGATTAAAAATGTAGCCTGGACCCTGAAGGATTTCTAAATTAAATAACGATAGCGAACGTATTAATCTTGTTCCCATAATGACCTCTCCTCTGTCTAGCCTACTAGTTTTCCATACACCCCTTTCTTCCGCCCTCTTCCTCTTCCTCTCTGCCCCTTCGTTATGTTCGCCAGTTCGCCCAATCACGCTCTCCCGATATTTTCTCTGCACTTTCTGTTATCTTTCCTCTCTCAGCATCCGACTATCGTCTTCTCGTATCGTTTTCTCTTCCCTTCATTGTACCAATCGGTACTGTTTCTCCATGCTTGGCTGAATAGCAACACTACTCTCGCGAACGGAAGTATGTATTTTCCTTCTTGTAGCTTGTATACCTGCGCTCGCTCAGGTGTGCGTACGCACCTTTACAAAAGACCTTCGAACACAACCGCTTGTCAAGTCAAAACCTGCTCTAACCTCAACGGCGGACTACTCTTTTGTGCAGGTCCGTGGTGATAGATCGCATTAGTCATGCGGGAAACTGATTTTTCGTTGTCGGTGCACCGGTGATTTTCTGTGTCGTTTATTGTTCCGCGTCCACGCATGGTGACTCTTATTGTCATAATATTTTCAGCCGTTAAATTCATTCTTTAGGATGTTTAAGAGACGTTTCAAAGCGTGGTTGAACTTTTTAAGGCCGATAAACGTACACGCGAGTTCGGAGAAATTGTTTATCGTGTGCTACGGACCATTATATTGGTATGGGTATATCTATTTATTGTATGCTATGAATGTATTTGGTCGTATTATTATGTTAGCGTGATTCATTAAAATATGTGCGTTTTGTCAAATGTTATGCAGTTTTAGAACGCTGAAATTATTTAAAAATTAATATCATACAGTATATAAAATACGTGATCTACCGCGGAAAATTCTAGCACACGGTGCATTTTTTTTAGAATGCTTCAGGTTCCAAAGTGTTAAAAGAATTGCGTTTAGGAGAGGTACACTAGAACTTTTTTTAAATGTTTCACTGTAGAGAAGACTGCAACCCGTTGGAAATTTTAAACGGTGGCAGGATTTCACGTACAATTAATTCTGTTAAAATTGTGTAGTCTACCTCTTAAGCATTTTTGAGAAATTTAATTTAAAAAGTTTAACAGGTGAAAGACGCAGTACATTACGAGCTCAGTATTACGCAGTAGCTCGTCGTTCAGTGAAAATACAGATTTTCCGGGAACCACGATGCAACGGTCTTCATACGATCGGCGCAAAGGAGGTGATTTGAAGCAATTTCCGGTGTTACGTTATTCGACGACCGCCGATTAAAAATACAAATAAAAACGTGGATCGTTCGGAGAGCGGCGCGGTTCGGTTGCGATTCCGATTCGAAGATTTCAGCGATTACGGGCCGCATAATTACCCTGAAAAAACGTGGCGGTCGTAACGAGTTTTACTGCCGCCGCTTCTAGGGTTGTGCAAGAAGACATTCTCGTTTTCCTTCGGGTTCGTTTTGCGAGCGTACCGATAAGTTCGCGTGGGTCGAGATTTCTCGCGCGTTCGAACGATCCTCGATCGGAACACACGATCGAACACAACGAGCCCGAGCGCGATTTCTTGTGCCGCGATCGATCGACGCACGATTCGCTCGTTTCGACGATATCGCCGTGGAATATGGGTTAGAGAAGCCGTGAAAACCGATCGAGTTAACGCGGTGCTTGTACCGTGATTTTTCTCGTTCTGCTGTACGAAGACGGATTGCGGCTAATTAGAAGAGTCCCGGGCAGCCGTGTTGCGTTTCGTTAGACCGAACGATACACCTCGTGTTTGCGGAATCGTGTTACGGAATTGCGCCGCCGTGGCTGGTTACTTCTGATCGCCGTTTTCTCGGGACGGCGGATTCGCGAGATTGGGATCGAACGATTTCCGGTGCTAACCACTCCTCGGTGGAAATAGAAATAATTCTCGGAGGAGAATAACATTCATTAATAAGGGGTTCGATTCTTAATAGTTGTCAAAGGAGCGTGTTAAATTGATGACAAGGATGTCAACTTGTGGTTGTGAAAGTATCATACTTCTGATATAGATACTTTTTGAACTACAGCCATTTGTCTCTGTACTTACTGAATGGCACATACATTATATTAACCCCTTGTCTTATGATCTTTTTGAGTAGCTGTCTGCAATGAAGTTTATTGTTCGAGTGTTCCAAGGGTGAAATCTGGGAAGAATATTTATCAATATGTACAGGTTGCGTTAGATGATCCTCTAAAAGTTAGTGGTGTCGTAATGTGCAATTTTCAAGAATTTATATTTGAGTGAAACTGATATTTATAATCTGTAGATCATAAACTGCATCACGAGTGTGACTCGTTGTTATAAGGCAAGGGGTTAATTAGGTTGGTGCATATGAAATGTCGTTTTTCCGAAGATGGAATTTCACGGATGGTTTTGTGGAGTAAAGCAGTGATTGCAACGGGAGCTCCGGCCTTCTCTAGTTCTGATCGCCGTTTTCTCGGGACGGTGGATTCGCGAGATTGGGATCGAACGATTTCCGGTGCTAACCATTTCTCAGTGGAAATAGAAGTAATTCTCTGAGGAGAATAAGTTTCATTAATAAGGGGTTAAACCCTTGCCTCGTATCAACGAGTCACGTTCATGTTGCTGATTATGGTGTGTACGTTATAAATATGAATTGTTAAAAATGTTATATTGCAGCAACATTGAATTTCAGAGAATTGTCTGAAGCAAATTGTACGAGTACAGAAATATTCTTTCTGTACCTTCCTTTGTAGCACTCGAATAATATACTTCAACGCATGATGGAGGTCGAAAATTCTCTAAGGAGAATAAGTTTCCTTATTAAGGGGTTAAACCCTTCCCTCGTATCAATGAGTCACGTTCATGTTGCAGATTTGTGCGTGTACGTTGTAAGTATGAATTGTTAAAAATTTGATATTACAGCAACCTTGAATTTCAGAGAATTGTCTGAAGCAAATTATTCTTTCAGTATCTTCTTTTGTATCACTTTAATAATATTCTTCAACGCATGATAGAGGTCGAAAAATCATGTAGCAAGGGATTAATCCTTTGAATCCGATATAATTGAAAAGTAAGCAGTTTCTATGGAGGGAATCTTGTCATACTGCATGCCTTATCGTGTTTTGACTTTCTGTATGGATTCGAAAACTTAGTCGATTTGGAAAATGCCAGTCATGAGGGTAAAAAATGAAAGTAAAGTAAAGTAAGTAAATGAAAGTAAAAAATGCTGATTATGAGGGTGTAAATGTGTATTCCATTTAAAATATACCAGTTACCAGGATGTGAGTATATATTCAAATTAAAAAATATTGTGTTTGTAAATCTGTATTCCATTTAGAAAATATAAATTGCAAGGATGCTCCTGTGCAATCGACTTGAAAAACATTATTTGTGAGTGTATAAATATGTGTTCTACTTAAAAAATAGCTGTCAGAAGGGTGTGACTGACTAGTCGATTTAAGTATGTGTTCTACTTAAAAAATAACTGTTACAAGGGTGTGACTGGCTAGTCGATTTAAAAAATACTGATTGTGAGGTTGTAAAGGTGAATTAAAAAGTATCTATTACGTGGGTGTAATTGCATAGTCGACTTAAATATTAATTGTGAGATTGTAAATGTGTGTTCCATGTTAAAAATACCTCTTACAATATTGAGACTACCTGGTCGATTTAAAAACTAATTGCGTGGTTCTAAATGTGTGTTCCATATAATAAATATCTGCAACGAGGGTGCTACTCTACAGTGCAATTAAAAAATACAAATTATGAAAAAACAAATATATATTCCATTCAAAAAATGCCGATTATCGTAGTTAAGCTACACTGAGCACAGTCAGCACCAATTGCAAGATACTTAACCATTTTCAGTGTTTCCATATCGCTATAGCCACACGCTTGTCCCAGACCCCCCCCCCCCCCCCCCCCCCCCCCCCCCCCCCCAAGCCTGCAGCTTCCCGTCTAAACGACCGCAGCGATCAACGCTGCGTACAAGGAGCAACAGGAACAAAAGTAACAAGCGCACGTTGTAAAACAATTTTCTTACGCATCCTCCGTCCCGGTCGATCGGGCCCGCGACGGTTCTTCACCGTCGACACAGGTGACTCGTGTCGATGATACGGCACGAAAACAAACGTCAGCCCCAACAAATCGCCGTGAAGCTAAGTGGACGGTTGTTGTCCCCGATGTGACTCTGTTAAACCGTACCACGCTCCTGAAACACGAGCCGGTGCATCGATCACGGGACGCATCTCGAATTCCGCGGACACGAGCGTAAAGCCCGTACCAATGAGCGTCGTGCTTAGAAACGTACTTATGTATGACCGTAGTTCAGCCGCGTTCTCATCGCGAAGACAGGCGAGAGATGGTCCGTCGCGATAATTCCGTCCCGTTGAGACTCGATGCTCCGGCCAGGTCCATAAATCGAGCGACACGCGCGTTGCGAAACGCTTCTTCTCCTCTCGTAATGAATGCCGACTGCTCCGCAGCTCTCGACCTACTGCGTAATTGATAGGAGAATCCTATCCCGTCCTCGGGAACCGACTGAATTAGAGGCGCGGATTCGAGCGACGTGACGCCATGAAAACTAACCTTTACTGGCCTTTCCTCCGTTGCGTGCCTAAGGGAGGCTGCGGCTCACCTACGACTCTCTCATCGCCGCTGCTATACAGGGTGAGTCGCTTAGCCCGTTCGAAGCCAGGGTGTCCAGGATTAATGAACAGGTGTGCGTCCACAGGGACACTGACTGTTAAATAATAGTTTATAGGGTGGTGAAAGAAATTCCTGTTAAACTTGAGGGATACGAACAGGGGTATGGTCTGAATGAACATGGGTTGAAATGTTATTAGTAGACCGCTGATGTTTATGCAATTATATAATTTTGTATGCAGCAGATCCTCCATTATCCGAACTGAAGTTAGTAACAAGATTACTAACATTTTACATATGTTTCATGTAAATTTGATAATTTTCTTTCAATGGAATATGAAGCACGCTGTGGTGTAAAATTAAGTGCACGGTGTCGCTAATGATAATTGGAGTTTTTAACTGAGATAGGATGGCCGCTGTTCGGATAATCGAGGTTCTACTGTATGAATATTTTTTGTCTTAATGTGGTTGAAGAAATAGAACTTAGGCAAAATAGAAGTTTACGCTTTAAATGTTATATAACATATTTTTTATTTCACTTATTTTATAACATGTACACCTTGCACATATTTGAATATTTTAAATTGTATAAAAATGCGCAGTCTGATCATTAGTTTTGGAGTTACAACATGTTTGGTTAATAAGAAAATATTACATTGCCCCTTCGTACTACAACCGTGTTCTTTTTATTTTATTAATCATTTATGCATCTTCGCACATTTAAATCTTAAACAATAGAGGAAGTTGTACCGTAAATAACCTCGAGCAGCCTAATTTGAGTCTCTACATAGAAAAGAATCAACGACAGAGATAGCTGACAACCATGCAAACCTATAAATGTCCAAAATTTGAAAAATATGAGGAGAAGAAGATTTCGTCGATTTAGAGTTCCGTTATAGCAACCGCAGATGCAGAATATAACAAATCGTCTATCCTATGTCGTAGAATGTGTTCCACGAATAAATAAGCAGCAACGGAGAGGCATATGAAAATAAAACCTCGAAAATATTAAATACGAAGGATGTCACGGAAAATGTTATACGAAGAAAATTTATCATAAGAGCTTAATTATGCATGTAGGCTCTCAGGAATTATTTCTTTTTAATTTCTAAAAGAACTCATAATTGCATGCATGTAGAGCAGGTAGATCGAAACTCGCAGATCGCTCGACATTTTGCGATTAAACCGGCGGCAACCAATTTTTCCCATCGACCGTTAATGCGATTTTCCCTCTTGCTATGCAAGCAACTTATGTTAGCAGCAATTGGTTGTTTCAAGGATCGGTATTATCCTTCTGAGAAAAGATCTCATGTACACGATGTAATAAATATCCTTGTTCGACGCTCAGACCGGGTCAAAGCTAAGTATGTAACAATCAATTATGAAAGCAAGATTTATTACAAGGATGCCGAATGACAAGCAGATTCATTCAACTGTCCCCGCGTTATCCTGCAACGCTTTCACGAAGGTCGTAGACTTACACGAAACGCACGAGACGAATTTACGTTGAAATAAAGTCCGTCTCGTTGAATAATACCCGTCCATGTTCGGAAGCTTCGGAAGTACTCGAGAAGCGACTGATTCAAGAAACACGCAACGAAGCTCAAGATGTATTCTTAAGATGCTCCGAATCGTCATTTTGAGAAATAGAAGAGAAATACAAAATACGATGTAACACTGCAAATGAGAAATAATTTTAATATTTCTTAAATAATTTAGAAAAGGTTATCTGTGCTTTAAATAACATTAAGTGCTTGCTTTAACCCCTCGGACTCGAATGACGAGTCTGGCTCGTCGTAACAACCTAATGAACTTCAACCTTCTATTGTACAGTGGATAAAATCCCCAAAACATCTTCGAAGGAGGTCTGAAAAAATTAGTTTCGCCCTAGAACAAGAGTATACAAGTAAATGAAGATTATATTGCAAAGATACAATGTAACATAAGCGAAAATGAGTCAAATAAAGAATTTAGAGCACAGTTCCTAGAAGTTTGGAAACATTCCTCGTAGATTTAATTACTGACGAGGAATAATATTACCTCCGTCCCAAATTCGTTGTCACATGTTGGGCATAAAAATCCCGAAATAGTCGTCACATTTCTAAATAACAACGAATTAAAAGATAAACTCAATGAAAATGAGAGCAAAATAGAGGAGATCCAAAAAATTAGTTTTGCTCTAGCAAAACTGTATACCATTAAATAGGGATTGTATTACAAATCTACAACGTAAAATAAACAAAAACGAGTAAAACAAAGAATTTAGATCACAAATCCCAGAACTCTGGAAACATTCCTCGTACACATTGCGATAACTTCTCGAGAAACTCCAACAAATTTCCTTCACGCTGGATCGATCAGTCAATGGTGGTGCTACGTCAGGTGACCGAAGAACTTCCGGAGGAATTATCCTGAAAAAAAGAAGAACGTATTTTCTCAGGCTCGTGATTCTCGACCGTAAGACTTCGATTAGAAAGTACGGCTCTCGCGTTCCGACCATTATTCTTATTAATTCCGCGGTTGCGTAATCGAGACGCGCAGATCGCAAGGAGCGTCCGCGTGAAATTCGCGACGAGCTGCTCGTTCCATCATCGAGCGGCCTGATTTCAAACGGAAATCGCGCGGGTAGCCTTGCGGCTTTTTTTCCCGCGCTTAATACCAACCTTGTCGCGCGGCGTTCCCTCGTGAGTTTCGTTTTAGCTCGATTCCAGCCGGAGAAATGAGATCCACAGACGCAACTATGTCTCCGGTGTGTGCGCGCGCCCGTGTCCGTGTGCGCTCTCGCGGGATGCGGTTGCTCTCGAAATGCACTCACGGCAACTAATCACAGGTTTGTGCGGAGAGGCGTATCAAGGGCGGCACCAAGGGTTACTTCCAACGATAATTCGAGTCTTGCTCCACGGTAATTCCAGTCCCGGGAGCCTCCGGAGAGCAATGTTTACAAAAATATTGAATGGGCGAATTAATGTCCTCGGTATGAATGACATTTGGAAAGTGTTTTAGGGATGATGTATCGTACAGGGTGCGATGGAAGTTTGGCAACTGTCTTTTAATAAAATTTTTGTTAACAGAAACTGAAAAGTTGTGACAACATTGGGAAAAATATAAGATTTTATTTAGACAAGGTCGTTTTCGAAGAAACCGCCATTTGTTTTGAGACAGGCTCTGAGAAGGTTTTGAGATTGGTTGATCGATGCGCGTAGTGTATTTTCATGTATTTCTTTCCACGTTTTCAACAAATCTTGCTTGAATGACTCCGTAGACTTGTGAGGTTTAGGGCATTGCTCCTTGAAACGTTTAATAGCTTTTAACTACGATCTTCCATTAAAAAAGTTGATCGTGAAATCTTAAGAAATATTAGACTTGCAAAAAATAACTTTCTTCTAATGTCTGAACAAGAAAAATTAGTTAAAGAATTGAATTTTAGTGACTCACCCTGCATACTTGTAAAAACTAATTTATTTCTCCTGACCTGGATCAAGAATTATTCACCGTGAAAAGCAACACATAAATCCCAAAACTGATCTTTTTAGAGGCACTAGTACATATGTAAACATTCAGTTTCTTTACACTTAGGTAAACATTGCTAAAAGAAGTGTGAAAAATATTATAGTAAGTAACTATTTGTATATTTTTATACTTTTCGTTTAATAGCTATAAATTCGTATTGTGTAAATACAGCTAAAAAAAGAATCAAATAATGTTCTCCAGCTTCAATAAGTTCGTCCCTGAAGAGATTAAGTCCGCAATCCAGTCTTCAGCTTTTCACCATGTGAAGCCTTCTTCAAGAAGTTGATTGCATGAACGATAGTTAATTAACTTGGATTTTTCTCGAACCTCGAACTCGCAACGAAAATTAGTTTTCCGAGCGGCGATTAATTGCTTTTCCAAGGAAAACTCGTTGGCTGCCGGAATATAGGGGTCACGTAAGATGGATGGCGGATCAACGTTCCGGTACCAAAGGAAAAACCAATGGGAGCTCAGACGGATAGCCTAGGGATCGATAAACATATAGAATCGTGAAACCTAGATACTGATTTGTTATAGATACGTCTGTGGCTAACGTCTCACTAACATGATCGCATAAGCGCCAGAGGGAATCATAAGCGATCGCTCTACAAAGTTGCGCTTTCTCTCCTTCTGTCTCTCTCTCTGTATCATGTACAGGGTGCCCCAAAACGTGTGATATAACCCATAAAAGTGCAATTGTTCAATGAACAATAAATAGAAAATATATAATAAATTTTTCCTGTTGGAAGCTTTCTTTTCGAAAACAATAAATTTGATGATCTGCAGGGTCAAAGAGATACAGAGAATGATAAGAAAATTATATATATTTTTTGGAAGTTTTATTAACTTTTACGTTGATAAAATAAAATAATTAAGGGGTACTCTTTTGACTATAATTATGATTGTTTTTAATAGAAACCTGAAGATCTACTGAAATTATAGTAAATTGTATTTACTCATGCTTCAAAACTTTTAGTAGTTTTTATAGTAATACGTTAATGCCACAGTGGAAACTGCCGTGCCTAGTCAGACACACTATAATCCACCGTTTTAAGTATAAATCGCGAAGGAAGAAGGTATTTTATAATTTGAACGTATAGTAGTTGTCTTATATTATTGTTATCATAATAATGTCGTTCAGAATTGTATTTAATTTAATACAAAATTCAAAAGTCAACGTGTCAATAAAATAAAATGATTCGAAGATATTAGTCTAGTAACAAGTTTCTTTATTTTATGTTACACTCCATATCGAAAAAAACTTTGAGTGAAAGTTTTAAACTTGACAGATGCATGTTCTACAATTTTGATTAATTTTTTCATGAAAAATCATCATATTTTAGATTCTGTTACCTGTTTCGTTGCACCTTGTATATTATGACGTGCAGTTGGCAGGTTTTTAATCTCTTCAGGGATACTCGTGCACATTTATTTTTATTTCAAAATTCACATATTTTCGAAAAGTATATCATTTAACGATCACATACGTGAGTATTATATTTTCCAGAAATTTCTATTTATTTCAATTTCTTATTTTTCCTTTAATAGATCTGAATTTACATTCAATAAAGATACTTTTCAGAATAATTAGGGGTTCACACCCTTAAATGATGATATTCTTTATTACGATATTAAATACTCGTGAAAGTTCAGAAAGTTGCTATACAGAGTAACCATCGAACTAAAAAGGTTCTAATATTAGATAAACAATACATTTTTGTATCCCTGATACTAGACACAGTATCAAAAATTCTCCAACTTCAATAAATGGATCCCTTCAGAGGTTATAATCACTTTTCTTTGAAAACGAAGTTTCTATGATTAAATTTATCTCACAATTTCATTTTACCATTTTACGAGCAATTATATAATTTTATCCTACAATTTCAACTTACTTTCTTCATAGCAATTATCCAGCTTCGAATTTTACGACGCGTTTTGAGGCACCCTGTACATCTCCTCAGGTCTCTCCTCTAACAATCTTTCTTTTTTCTCTCTTCACGACAGACTTACGCTGTCTTTCTTTTTTCGGTTTCTCTCAACGATCGATCTATCCTTTTCTATCTCCTTTTTGTGTCTATCTTTGTCTATCCGCCAGTTTCTCTTCGCCATCTCTCTGTCGCGAGGTTTTTTTCCCCTCTTTCTCTTAGACGATCCAGTCTCCGCTGCATAAGCCTATACTTAGTCTACAAAGTTGCTCAGATAAAACATACTCGATATACTCGGTTCGCGATGTCCGTATCCGTGACAATATATGTAGGTGTTCGAAACTGATTACAAGATATAAACGTATTTCGCTTCTGTGAACGTACGAAGAAACGAGCGTGATTTTTGCGAGGTTGGGAGATAGCCCGCAAATTGTTAGGCTGTATTTGGAACGTTCGAAATCAATGAAGAAAAGGAGTGACCGACTGTGTAACCGTTATTACAATTACTGTTATGATTAATGGGAAAATGATTTGCAAGAATGCCGTACTTTTTTATATTTAGGGGAGCGCACGACCTTCGAAACACCGATTTGCTCTAAGCTTTGCACAATTGCAGGGGACCCCAAAAGTAATAATTTTGTAAAGTCCAACGTGCATCTTGTAAGGTTTTCTTATTCTAAATTTTAACGGTTGCATAACTGTGTTTGTTTCAAGTTAGATTAAACGAAAATTATTGTGTTAATGGCTTTTAGAAATGCGTGATTTTTTTATGTTTGAACTATTACCAACTTATCACAATAACATTAACAACTTCGATTCCTTTATAATATTCAAGTTTTGTCATATTTTTCTATTTTCAAAAAAGAGGACTTAGATCTTGAATGCTATACAGTAATTACTAAGTCGAGACAGCTAAGTGCAGATACTGCCTGACAGCTTAATCTTGATACTTGACTTCGAGATTAATTAACCCCTTGAGTTATAACGAGTCACACCAGTGACGTAGATTATGCTCCATGAATAGAAAAATACGACGCAGACACGTACTAATTTATAAAAACTAAGATAAGGGAAGATTTTTTGGCTGTCAATGGATAGTTGAAGGTAAATTGCACGTTAAGGTGTGTTCTGTATTTATTAAAGCACTTGAACACTTAGATAGTTAATTGTAGCGCCCTTGGTGATTAATAAAATCGTAAGACAACGGGTTAACCGATAACAAATTTTTAATACAGATGATACGTTTTCCTCATGAATTTTGAAATAGCTCAAAATAAAATAATACTATTTAGCAACAAGAATTATTATTAACTCTTTGCCACTATAGTAAAGTCTTTGTAGGTGACGCTTTCAAGTACTAATTGCAAGCTTCAGTTGTTAGGTAATAGATCAATATAGATAGAAAAATTGTTCTTAACAGAGATAGAATAGTTTTGTATTTTAATAATAAAATAGCGATCTTGTTTACTTATATTCGTGAGTCTTTTTCTCTAAGGAATTATAGGCATTTAGTACATTTTTTCCGATGAATAATAACATTTAACACCTCGACTGCCATGTCACCCATACATGGCTGACACTTAAGTTCAGTTGTCATTTATCTGAACACGAATACCATTAGTAAAGTATTTAAAAAGATCTAATACAGTCACGGTTATCCACTTAAATTAGCACGGCCACCCTGTACATCCTTACATCCCTTTATATTCAAAATCAGTTTTCTCGAAAACTACAGAACCTATCAAAAAACATTCTTCACATTTTCGACTTGTTTCTTCACGAAGAACCATTCCCTCGACGTTCATGCAATCATTTACAGGTCATCGTGTTCTATAAACATCATTCCATACGAATCAGCATGCGAAAGAAAGTCAGTATTCGTACCCGCAAAAACACGGATTGTAAAATCATAAAAACGATCAGAATCATCGATACAAACAGATTTATCGATCGCGGAGAGCACTATAAAATTACTTATCCCTGCAAAATTATTCAAGCTGTAAAAAAAAGTGTGAAAAGGAGACAGGAAGAAACGTTCTGGGCCATTAACATCCACAGACAAGACAAATATACAATCTATCGGCCGCAGTGGCTCGAAGAAGAAGCACCCCTAGTAACTCTCGCAATTTCTAACTAGTATCCATCGGTCTGTCCGGCGGTATATCGTAAATACGTTCCACCGCGAAACGGTAGCATAAATTACCGTCGATCCGCGATATTTTTCCGCAGCTCGCGGCTCCTGGCGGTTTTTTTTACGGCGGCCATGGATTTCACCTTGCACTCTTAACACCCGGCCCCACGGCGCGCTTTCTAAGCGGCAATTAACGATAAGATTCCCCGTGTGAAGGTTTTCGACGAGGAGTTTACGTCGATATGATATTCACGCGGCGATTCGACACGAGCTGACCGTAGGTTTATTACCGGCACTGCATTAACCTTCGGGAGCATAAACGACAAGAACCGTTCGCCGACGATGGAAGCACGAAACGCTGATTGCTTTTCACCACTGACCGGCACGGATTCGCGATTTTGTTTATTGCCCGATGATCACCGCTCGAATCGAGTCCAATGCATCCGCGAAGATGAGCCGATCGAAGGTTTGCGTGTCACTCTGCCGCAGTGTTTCACAATGCGGGAGCCTAAGCCAATCCTAGGGTCGCGTGAAAACATTCCAAGATTCCTCTACATAAGGTGTCTGTTGATCTAGTAGCTGTGTATGACGAGTACTTTTCGTGTTATGACGAGTATGCTCGTCATGAAGAAATGGCAATTTTTTGTGTTATGACGAGTATACTCGTCATGAAGGAATGGCAATTTTTTGTGTTATGACGAGTATATTCGTCATGAAGGAATGGCAATTTTTTGTGTTGTGACGAGTATACTCGTCATGAAGAAATGGCAATTTTTTTAGTTATGACGAGTGTACTCGTCATGAAGGAATGGCAATTTTTTGTGTTATGACGAGTATATTCGTCATGATGGAATGGCAATTTTTTGTGTTGTGACGAGTATATTCGTCATGAAGAGATGGCAATTTTTTTTGTTATGACGAATACACTCGTCATGAAGTAATGGCATTTTTTGTGCTATGACGAGTATATTCGTCATGAAGTGATGGCAATTTTTTGTGTTATGACGAGTATACTCCTCATGCGAAAAAAGTATTTAGTGTTTGCTATTTAAGTTAAAATTTTAGTGAAAACAAAAACATATTCGTAAATTTCAGACATTTTAGAATATTTTCAGACAAAAACGAAATAAGAAACAAACAAGAAAAATTGTCCATGTATTTGATTTTCCTTGTTTTCTTTTAATAATGAATGTGTAAGTTTTATCAATAATATCAATAAATTTCAGCAATAAATTATTCATTTTTCCAAAAAAAACCAACTGCCATTTCGTTATAATTTAATTCAATTTTACAGCAACTGCATACACTCTGTTCGACGAGTATACTCGTCATCTCTTCATTTTTGCGACACAACGTAGGTGCACACTTTTAAAATAGGGCTACACAGCTAACAGGTTAAAGAGGCACACCACGGTAAACGCCCGAAAAGTAAAGATGATTTTAGGAATTTTTTCCGTAGGAACTATACGGTGAATCTTTTTGTAACTTTCAGGATACTTTATTAATATTTCAAAAAGAAGAAATAATTTTTTTTAATTAATTTGTGGTCCACACATCTGCTATCCAGGGTCCGGAAATGGGCTCGCCGTTCACGCTTAACACTAACATATGTTTACGTATATTTCTTTAAGGTATTCTAACAATAACTGTTACAATATTCTTAACATTTAAAATACTGAAAAAAATACACTAATACAAAAAGAAACAGTAACACCACTGAAGTTTTGATAGCAAATGAAAGTTATTCTAACTCGTTTGGAATGGTATTGACAAGGTAGAAATAATAATTTGTCACCGTGTTCATCTTGCTGAGATAGATACTCGCGATACGCCTAATGCTAAGATCCACGAATGAGATCTACGAGGATGTATAATTGCCATGTGCCAGTCTCGCGTCTGACAATTCGCGTTGTCAAAGAAAATTGTAATCCCTCTCCGTGTTCTTCGTCGCTTCTCCTCTTCATCTGGACAACTTTTGAGAATGCGAAGATTAATGTCCGTTTCAGTGGTCATCGTGTCATGTTGTGGTCGTGCCACTTATGGCGAAGCAAACAAAGTGGCAGCACCTAAAATTTATGGCGTCGCGAGACGCGACCATGGAGCGCTGTCTGTGCTTCTTCTCGAGAGAATATATGAACGATTTACGAGAGCTTGCGGTAAGGAGTGACTGAAAAATGTCCGGAAGCTTTCACATTAGCTGTGTAAAATATTCTGAGGAGTAATATTAACATGAACGCCGTAACGGTCACCAGTGACCGACATCTAAAATTTAATTAAATAATTATTGATCGTCGCAAAATTCTGAGTAAACTTCATGCTGACACAAAAGTGTAGGAGCAGAAGAACATGGCTGAGTACTCAAATCTTTTTTTTCTTTACGATTTATATAAAAAATAGTAAAATATATCGTGTCTGATCAGGTATGACTGTTTCCACTGTGACGTTCAACGTGTTAGTGATGTACGGTATCGGTGTGTGTCCTCTTATAGGGTGTCCTTATGCAGCAATTTTATTATTATAGCGATCAAAATAATTAAAGGTTTACATACTTGAATGATACATTGTTTATTAAGGTGTTAAACAATATAAAAATTTGGAGTACTGTACACTGTAAATATTGAATGATGATGTTACAATACTAAGTTCACTTTTTTTTCGTTACTGATACCTGACAGATTTTTTAAAATTATTAAAAATTGTTTCGAGTAGTATATTATTTTATGTGCATTACAGTATTATTTATTACTATAAAACTTGAATTAATAGAGGCGATGTAGTCAAAAAAGTATACATTAGTTTACCGCTTGTGAGTGAATTGTTTCACGTGACCCAGAGCTTTTGATTTTATATAAAATACAATTACTTTTATTCTCCATGTATTAAAAGTCTATCTTCAGTAAATGTTATTGCAAGAATATGTCATATTATTTGAATACAGTTGCATCTTGAGACTGAATTATCTGTGATATTACCTTGTGCATAATTCCGGATAGTAAGTGCATTGTTCATACTTAAATAACAAATATTAAAATAATTTATTTGTCAAATACACTACTACTTATTATTTATTGAAACCTCATTTGTTCTTTCGGACCTTGAAGGGCTTTGGTTTTGAACATCCTTAAATCTACTTACATTGCAGGTAACAAATATAAAAATAAATAACGTAAATATAAATATGAATTGCATTTAAATTAAACATCACATAACATAAAATAAACATTAAATTGAGTTTTAAATGACTCACTGAATAATACACTATTACTTAAATAACATCAACTAATTGTAAGACAATGTAACAAAACAAATAACAAGTAAAATACAAATTTTACTTGAGTAATTATTTGAATAATAGTTTATTTCGAGAACGACCAGAACTGCTCTGAAATTACAGTTCGTCCATTTAGAAACGCCCGATATTCAGTATGCATCGGATGTGTACATCTCGAGGAATTAAAACGACAATAACGATTTCGCACAGTAGCGGCGAGGCTGTTAAACCAATCAACCGTACGGTGCGCGTAGAAAATTTCTGTGAATACAAATCGTGTTATGGTGGTTTGATAAGAACCACCGCTTTATTTGATTGATCGACGCGAAGCGCGAGTGGTATTCCCTGTTCCGATCTCTCCGCTATGGAACTAAATGCGCGTAAACGTATAAATCACGTTAGACACTCCCATATCATTTTGCAGCTGACATCTTTTTCACGCCGCCACTAACTTTGTTGTCGATTGAAGCGTTTCAGATTCTCTGCGCTGATAAAAACGGAAAACATTAACTGTCGTCGCGGTTTTATCGCGCCGCGACCGTTCATTCGTTCAATTCAGGTTACCTCCAACCAAGATCACGGACACTTACATCAATTATGACATATTTTGTTTATTACCGGCATGTCGTTTTATCGGTCTGCGAGTGTTGCAAACGTTTAATTTACAGATGTGGGGAAATG
Source organism: Macropis europaea (assembly GCA_916610135.2). Lineage (NCBI taxonomy): Eukaryota > Metazoa > Arthropoda > Insecta > Hymenoptera > Melittidae > Macropis > Macropis europaea. Next base: position 10,668,838 of record OU744344.1, on the reverse strand, counting down.
CGTTCAGATTCCTCGTTGTGTGTACGTCTTAATTAATTTCTGCTAGAAATTTCATATAATTTAAGGAGACACTGCAAATTGCTTTTTTACTTGGTTCTAGGAGTTTTGCAACGTTACAAGTAGATATTTGAATAAATATTTTGATTATGATTTTTTATTTCAAGGTTTATTTTTAATTTTGTGATATCCGTTGTCTGCGTTGATTTTAAAATATTGAACTTGAGTGTTCCTGTAATTGTTTCAAATTTTCTTCTACAGATCGACTCCATTTGTTTTTACAATTAGTTATGGAATATTTTTTGGAGATTAATTCGTGTATTTATTTCAATAGTATACGACCTGTACACATGACAAAAGTGAGGCGTATAAATTATTTGAAATCAATCAAATGACTACAAAAATTATATCTACATTTTTCCAAGTATTCTGCTTTTATTTATTATTAATAAAAAGTGAAACCTTCGTACGTTATTTAATAATTGCTTCTCACAATCAGTATAACATTCAAATATTTCAGAAGAATACCCATTCTCGGGCACACTGTTATTTTTCTTCGTTATTTTTTATTTCTTCTCATCCGTGCATCATTATACTCATTTACGAAGGTCATAATAAAATTTACTTATCTTTCGATCGGACCATTAGTTTATCCGGTCATTCATCTGCCACCGCGTCCGTCCACCTGTTGGCTTAATTACTCGTTTACTTATCCGCTTATTTATCTCCCACTTATGAGTGTACCCGCGGAATCGATCCATCGAAATCATCGGCTCCATAAATCTTCCCCAGCTGAACGAACCTGCCTCGTCTTCGTCCCGCCGATCGATCGAACCTTCGTTTTCTCTTTCGACTTCCGCCTGAGGATCATCGAAACACGGAACGCACTCGCACTCTGTTGCAATTCGATTGTCTGGCCGAGAGACACGTTTGCAACTGTTCCATCTAACGGTTAACTGCCTACTGAAATCGGCTTATCGAAGCTTTCATCGAACTTTTCGAAAGATATTGCGAAAACGTCATCCCGTCGAAACAATGCTCTTCTTATCCGGGGATTTCAACGCAGGAACGCGTGAATCTTCGTCTGGGAGTAAGGTTATCTTGAAATGGCACCTGAAGAGTGAACTCTGTGAACTATTAGGCGATGGAGATCCTATATTCGAAGTACAGCTACTCTTGGATATTTTGATAAGTGATAGGATTGTAATAAATTATATCGTTGGGTTAGATATATCCATCTTCTGCCAGCATTCATTATTAATTATAGTTTATATTCCAGTAATTTAATATTGGTGGAATTGTTGAAGTTTTCTTTATTCCTTCATCAGCTCTATATTTATTCATTTAAATGTTTTATACTTTTTTAAGACGAAATTGTTTGCAGGTCGGGTAATATTCGTTTCTCAACCTGGGTTTATTAGACAATTTTTATTCTTTGTAGTGAACATTATCTATTCTATGAACCTGGAATATTTTTTTCAACATATATATACTATATGTAGTCAATTTAATCGCGTGATACATAATTATACCATATACAATGTAAGATTTTAATCCTGTTAGCAGTATGAACCTACATATGTGTTCAGAGAAAATTTTTACTGTGGGCTTAATACTCATATATATATATATATAGAATGTCTCAACAAAATAGTCCACCTAAATACCTCCTATTGATTTGACACTATTAAAAATTATGTTAAATTTTAAGAACAAAAGAAATATGATTCATGAAATCATATTATTAAATTAAATTTGTTAATAAATGTATTTAGGGAGAATTAATATTATATCCAAATTTTATACCATGACACACTATGTTACAAAGGTTATAGAAATTTAAATTGAGGCAGTAAGTACCCAACACTTATTAAAATGTAAATCGTATGATCAGCAGTGTATTAAAATCAGTTATTTGTATTGGAACACCATATATATATATACATTTGATTGCAATTGTTCATTGCGCAGTACGAACCCAGATATGTATTTAAATTATTATATCAACACATATTGTAAAATGAAATATACTTCATTGAATACGTATCGCTAGTAATCAATAACCAATATTCGTGTGAAAAATAAACTATTCGATCTAACATATTCACCAATACCAGCAATAGAGCTCAGTACATGCTCGCTGTCCAAAGCCTCAGCACTGAAAGGATTACCTAACCCTGCAAAATTAAAATGATCTAACAAGTTACTCTTAGTACCCACTAAAAAAAATAAACTACACCCTAGACTTTCACGCAACAACTACAGCCCTTTCGCCTGACAATGTATCATCTCTCCCAAAGCACAGGCTTTCCTTCGACGAAAGGAAGCATCAATCCTCGCGTCATTCCAGGAACTCGGTTTCTTGCGTCCATTTCCTGTAAAGACATTTAAAACACGCGATAGAGAAGAAAAACCTGTTATGCGCGAACTGTGTCCAGCCGATATCTGTATTCACGGCGCTTGTCAAATTGCCATGTTACGAAGATAAAGATGCAGACGCACAATGCGGTCGATGGTTACATGCATCCAGCGAATATGGTGCAACTACGCGAGCAGCATGATATATCAGGCATTGAAATCTCCTCGGCGCGCGATGTATCGCGAAGATTACGTCGCCCAGCTATCGAAGTCACCGGGTTAAGAAACGTCGTCTCCGTCGCTTCTATGCGGCCGTTCAAATCCCCGTTTCCCGCGCAAAAGATCCGACGCGCAGTGTGACGTTGTTACGTACTGGAACGATATGAAATAATAAACGCTCACTAATTTTCGATGCACTATGTTTATTAGGTATTACTGTGTCTGGTACACTGATTATGTCAACAATCGGACGAAGGACCGCGGCGAAACTTGACAGACTCGTCGCTGGTAGCATTTTGTCGCTCGAGGACCCTCTCCGAAGGGTCTTTACGTCCTTTTGGTGATTCAACAATTTGGACCTCCGGACAGGGCTTACTCAGATGTTTCTGCGTGATGCGTTACGGATCCCTAATGAAGTATACGTCACCGCGATGATTCGCATTACCTATTACCTATTAACGCTATTGACACGTAACAACGTTTCAGCGATCCGGAGGAAAGAAATTATTGCACCGAAAGAATTCTAGTTTTTGTTGATTTTATGTGTTTTTCTACCAAGGAAATACATCATTGGGTATATACTTTATATTTAAATAATATTAAGCAATGAAGGAAGCACATATAAATAAATATTCAGACTAATACACTTACAGAAGAACATAGCAAAGTGTCCCTCTCCGGCTTTGATGAAACTTCGTACGTTTATTAAGCACCTGAAAATAGGGTGTTGCAGGATTTTGCCAACTGATTGTCTCACATTCATTAATACGATCGTAAATTTGTTCAATATTTTTTATTTCCATGTAGCTAATAAAATGCCACTATGACAGAACTGAATTTTGTGGTTTAAATATTTAAAAATACATTTTTTGTTTCACCTACTTTATAAAATGTGCAGTACACACAAATTTGGATATGTTAAATTGCATAAAAGTCTGTAGACTAGTTATGAGTGTATGAGTGCAAGAAAAATTCGTATAAGGTACACTGTGTTCAAAAATTGAAGATCATGTTAAAAGCTAGAACTCCTTCCGAAGGCCCAGATTATGACCTTGAACGGCCCAGTCGTAATTTTTAAATATTTAAAAGTAAATTTAACTGTTTCTGCTACTTTATAAACTGTGCATTCCTCACGAATTTGAATACGTTAAATTGCATAACAATCTGAAGACTAATTATTATAAGTAGTGAATGAATGAAAGAGAAACTCGTATAAGGTACACTGTGTTTAAAAATTAAAGATCATGTTAAAAGCTAGAACTCCTGTCGGAGGGCCAGATGACGACCTTGGACGGGTTAGTCATATTTTTTCTACAATAGATTTTTTGTAAACGTTCAAAATTGAATGCCTCTTTGAAGAAACGCCATTTATTCGAAATGTACCGACTGCGATCAACCGGTCGGAACCCGAAAACAGGCTTTACTTTTGATTCCTCCCGGTCGAACCGATTAAATTCCGACAGTGCTTCAACCCGTCAAGATTTCTCCCGATAATTACACTCGACGCGATCCCTCCTTGATCTCGGCCGCAGATTTAATCAAGCGCGGACATCTCCGTCGCGACTGTCCCTGAAAAATAACAAAACTGCGAACTTTCTTACGGGCTCATTACACACGTCAATTTCAGCCTGGACGCTGACCCCGTGATCGTAACTTTCGTTTCACCGACGAGCAGAAAATGCAACAACTATTCGAGTTTCTCGCGCGAGCGTGTCGCGATCTGCCATCGACCGCGAAAGAATCGAAACGCGAACCATATTCGCCGTCTATTCATTAGAGTAACAGCTTTTTGAGCGAAATCGAGCACAAAATGCAGAGAGGGATGACCATAAACGAATCCCAGATAGCTGGAATCATTGTTTTAACTATAGTTACCACAATAATTCATCAATGCAGTCTGTCGGTTTACCCTTTAAATATTAGTTAAAAAATATATACAGTTCCATTTACAATAATTCTGATGACCTTCAAATGGTGGTGAAGTGAATATCTGTCCACTCGATGTTAGAATAAACCATCTTAATAACTGTCTTAAGTATCAAACGTTTAGATAGAAACTGATTTACTACGACATAAGCAGTCCTCAATATCAGAATGACTTGCTCTACTAGAATATTTACTTCTAACAAACAAAATGTTGACAGTGCTCGTAATTCTAGGTGTGACAGCTATTCGTGTAAAATTTCGAGGTGCACAAAAAGTGTTTATATCTCGAAAAGGGAGAGTTTTCGGATGTATGTTCAGATGACTTTTTTTCTTCCTTAGGGAAGGTAGAATACGATACCAAAGTTTGGACTCCTACATCTGAAGCACTCTGTACATATATTGGCTTTATACCCGTAAAATGTACAAACACACCCGTCCCTCGATTTACGCGGATTATTCGTTCCATGCGGTTTTTTTACGCGGAAAAAACCGCGTAAATAATGTCTGCCAGTACGAAAGAAAATACTAGAATGAAAAGTCGGTATAAGTTATAAAAAATACATCCTTTCCTATATCCTGTGATTTTATATTCGCAGCATTTGCAAGTAGAGCAGTAAAGTGCATCTGTTATTGCTTAAGCGATCAAGTTTAACGCTTTACACTCGAAGGTTCTTTTTACTCATACTACCAGCTACTCGAAGCAATTTCAATAGAAAAAACATATTTACAAACTCATACATGTGTGCAGCTAGAACAAATTATACAGTTACATACACGATACTTTCCCGAAAAGATTTAATTTGTAATTTCTTAGAAGAATAAATGAAGTTATTACGATTTGTTTCTATCATTATGTTATGAACTGAAAATTATTTGTGTTTAAACGATAATGGCTCCGTAACGGAGCCCTCGAGTTTGAAGACAAATTTTAAATGGCTCCGCACCGGAGACCTCCAATACAAAGGGTTAAACTTGCTCATTACGAACCAAAAAACGTAAGAACGATGTAATTGTACAGTTAAGTAAGAACTTGCATCTCACTGATGTATAGTAAATTCAATAAAAATTATAGAAAAATGTATTTTCTAACGGCGTAAAATAAGGTCGCGTATAAAAAGTCCGCGTGAACGAAGGGATTATTTACCGCGTGTAAAAAGCGAGGGATGGTTATAAATAAATAAAATAAAAATTATAAAGAACCTCTAGTTTTGCAGGGAGTAACGAAACTTTTGAGCGGCACAGTAGATCGTGACCCTCTCTGTGTCGACGACAGCCCTTTCCCGGATCGGGAAAGATCTCGGTACGCGATAAATTATCCCGTAATTAAACGCGAGAGCTCGGACGTCCTATCTCTCGGGAGACGTTCGTCTACCCGAGGCGAGGAAACGTCAAAATCGGTGGAAGTGAACCGCGGTCGATCGTGCGAATCGGTCGTGCTCATGAATATTCAGCGGTGGATCCGCTGAAAAGGCGGAATATTCACGGGCGTGCAAGTGGAAGAGGACGGGGATCGGTTGAATATATTCATCCGTGGAAGGTGCCTCCGCGGAGATGGCAGCATCTTTGTGCATGCAGTGCCGCGCAGTTCTTCAGGGTAACATACACCGTGTTCACGAAAGAATTGTGGGCCTGCACGGACATGTATTTTTGGTATTTCTGTGCAGAGATGACAAGTTGGCCAGCGGGACGGCAGAGGGTTAAGAAGGCTACATCGCTCGCTTCGACGTTGATGCCTTCGAAACCCCCACATTTAGGTTCTTGGCAGCATACGTTGACATAGTAATAGAATTTCTGTATCCGTGGGGATACGTTTCAAAGCCTACCATCGGTACACGAATATTAATCCTTTGAATTGTACAAATCTATGAATATATACAAATGCGAATTACTGGCAAAGTACAGTGCGTTGCTGGAAAGAAGACGAGCGGTAGGAATGTGGGTCTGATTACAGCAGGCCTAGTCGAACAGAATCATAGAAACAAAACACACGCATTTTCTTTATTGGCTGAACGGTCACGTATACTAATCGGATCATGCAGCACCGAGTGACAAAGGCGGAGCGTACGGAGTACCCCTCTTGCCCCTGTGCCGTCCCGTTAGTCTTCTTTCCAGCAACGCACTGTACCTGTTATATGAGAAATGGTTCAGATAGGAAGTGAATGGTTTCGAGGGGGTCATAATCTGTTGTAATTAGCTTTTCTGTAGATGGACGCGCAGAGGCCACATGAAGGTAACATACGTTTTCTTAAATGGAGTCGTATAATTTTTAATTCACCAGTCGATGCAGCTCATTATTTCCTACAAAATTGTATTAAACTATTCATGTCGAAAAATCATTAGTTCAGGAGATATTTTAGTCTCAATATCGCAAAGTGGTACTGGTACACCTACCTGCCCCTACATTTTCCGAAACTGATTGCGGGTAGGTGCAGACAGGTGTGCCAGTACCACTTTGCGATATTGAGACAAAACTATCTCCTAAACTAATGGTTTTCAAACATAATTACCTCAATACTTTGTCATAGGAAATAATGCGATACATCGACTAATGCATTACAAATTGTATGATTCCATTTACGAAAATGCATGTCACCTTCATATGTCCCCTGCGCGTCCATCTACAAAAAACTAATTCCGCCAGATTATGAACCCCTCGAAACCATTCACTTTCTATCTGAACCATTTTTTATATAACTGGTAATTCACCAGTAATTCGCATTTATAGATTAAAATCGGTCATTCTGTATAGCTCAGTACTAAAAGTTACCTGATTGTTAATACTTATGCACACATCGGTTTATACAGGGTGACACGGAAATAGGTGGCCAAACTGTGGTACCGTATTCTACTGTTCCTAAGGATGACAAAATGTCACATAAACATACGTCCAAAAACTCTTCCTTTCCGAGATATAGACACTTTTTGCTTACATCGAAAATTTACTAGACCAGCTGTCAGACGTAGAATTTCAAGCACTGTTATCATTTCATTGCTAGAAATAAATAACATGTTAGACCAAGTTATGTTTACATTAATCATAAGCTTGAAAATTCCGAATGACGTTGCCATCTACCAAAAGAGTATTAAAAACGAGCCATTCTTTAATGATTTTTTATAATCGGAAAGAAAGAGTTCTCGGACCTGTGTTTATATGACCTTCTTTCATCTTTAGGGACAGTAGAATACGGTGCCAAAGTTTGGCCACCTATTTCCGTGTCACCGTGTATAATAAGGATTTAGAGTGCTTGACATGAGCACAGCGTATTAATCCTGGTCTGGAACGTTTCAACGGCTGCCTTTCTCGTCTGGCGGTGTCGAGGGATGGTTGTCGAGTAGGCGAAGAAAAATGTTCCGGTGCGTTGTCCTAGAATCGGAGTCTGCTCGGCTGGAAATGTCGGAAAACACGCGATCATCGTCCTTGCACGGTTCGACGGAGGAACTTAATCACCGACGTCGACTGGGTGCGCCATCGGCTACTTAAAATTGGATGGAAATGCCGTGGGAAGAGTGGAGGAGCATAGGGTGGCCGTGGTTTAATTGCGCCGATACAGTAATGTTCTAGGGAAATTTATGTGGCCGCTGTCGCGTTCGAACGGCCGTGGAATTTGGCGTAACGCCGCTAAACTTTCGCTAACGAGGACCCTACGTTATTACCATCGTTATGAGAATTAATAGGGTGACACATCGGTCGGGACATTGGGTAGATTTTATATTATACGCAACTGAGAAATAACAGTTTGAAGTGTTGCCTCTTTTAATTATTTATTTTTAAGCGGGTCAATGTGCAATACATGCTAGTGAATTTTATTAGCAAAAACTCAGTATTTGTGTAATTGTTTACGTATGCTTAGGAAGGTATATTTTAATAGAACATGCTTTAATGTTGTATTTTTAAGCCTGCAGCAATATTGGAAATGTTTGTTTATATTCTGACAGTTGCAATTTGTGTAATTGTTTATGCATGCATACGGACGTATGTTTTAATATAATGGGCTATATTTTAATTTTCGTACTTTTAAGCCTGCAGCACTTCTGGAAATGTTTGTCGATATTCTTATAGTTACAATTTATGCAATTGCTTATGCATGCATACGGACGTATATACTTTAATTTTGGTGTATTTCAGCGTGCAGCATTATTAGTGGTGTCTGTTTATACCCTGTTTAGCAGTGTAATAATTTGCCATCAAACACATACATATGTAATGTGTAGCAGAAATTTAAATAAGAATCAATAAAGAATTTTTTTCTATACCATTTTGTTAATAATTGTATATAATATTTACAGCAATGCAGGATGTATTGGTTGCCAAAAGTTTTCGGCTAATTACTCTGCTTAATATTTAAAGTTAATCAAGAAATATTTATTGTGTACATCATTTTCTTATATTTTTATTTTTGGAGAAAGAAAATATCTATGTTATTGATAGAATTAGAAATTTTTGTCATAATGCATACTTTTAAACAAATGCATGTGCAAGATATTCATGAGCTTTGCGTTCCAGTTTCCAGCTCCCGCGAAATCCCCATTTTATCGAAGTCGACGAAACTATTTACGTCCACGAAGTAAAATACGAAATGATTCCCCTGCATTAGAGGAAACAGAGCCTTGGTATGCGATTTTAAGCGAAGAGGATATTTACAGGATAGTCTTCCTCCTCGGTTGCGGGAACGCGCACACATTTGACTCGGGCTTTGTATTCAAATCATAATGATCATTATTAGAAGCTTGAAACGCGTTTGAATTTATCCGCATTAGTTGAATAAAGAGGGCGGGATGCTGAAACAATCTACCGGGTGAGCAGAATGAAACCTAGCTTCTGATTTCATTTATATAAAAACTGTAGAAACATTTTAAACATTTCTGTCTTCGATAAATTGTAATGTTCTCGAGAAAAACATTTTGATTTGCTAATTTATATTATATCAGGGTATAAATAAAAATAGGTAATGGACTAGTTGTCAACGAAGAAAAAATACTTCTGACGATAGCAATTTTTCTATATTATTAATAACGAATTAACCGAACAAGGAATCATTTGTAATTCAGCGGAACTTTTTTAGATTTCATTATTTTATATGTACAAACAATGTGTATTGCACAACAATTACAATTTGCACATTTCACGTTGCCAGTTGCTTACTTGCTATGAGTATAAATAGTTCTATAATTAAATTCGTTTACTGAGAAAAGAGTCTGTTAAAAGAAAATATTACCTTATTAAAAGTTACTAAATAATCTAAGAATAAAACAAGATACTCTTAATAAATCTAACCTACGTACATTCACGATCTAATATCTAACCTACCTTCATCATCGTTCACTTGTCAGCAAGCATTATTTTTAACCAGTAGTATTGTTCCATTAGCCTGCCCCCTTCTAAAACACCCCATACGTATATTAACCCTTCGAAGACGGTGAACGCATAATGCATTTCAAAAAATCGGTCACTGTGTGCTACTGGCCACCGTACTGATACAACCACAACTGTTTATACTACGCTATAAACCTATGTCTTCGGATAAATCGTCACCTGAGCTTATTTCATTAAAATATTTATGTTTCGTTACATATTTTACAGTTTCCGAGTACTAAAACAACTGAACAATCGACATTCTATACATTATTGTATAATAAAATATTCAGTATAATACGTGTTCCACAAATTTCAGCACAAGGTGCACGCTTTTTCCCCAAATTTTCAGGGCTCGAAGGGTTGATTACTCATGAATCGCCATTCGCTGAAATAATTTTAAACACGCCAACGGATCAGGCTACCATCTGGAACAGCCGCACTCGAGTCCTGTCCGCAACCTCCTATCGGGCATCAAACCTCGTACCTAAACCGGACAGCTAACATAAGTGAACGTAACACCATAAATCATCTAACGGCACTAAAAACTCGAGAGCACGAGTCTCGTCCTATTCCGGTCACCCTGTATTCACCGGCGACCACCCCGTTAAGAGCGTGGGCGCGCGAAACCTCGCACAATAACCTCGACGATCACTGTTGATCGTTCACCGATATCACGCACGAGCCATTCCCTCTCTTTCTCTTTCGCCTCGGCTTCGGCTCTTTTAGCCGGAGGCCGGAGATAAAGCGGCAGGTCCACGGGGAAAAATCGCGGATCCTCACTCCAGCTGGGGAGTGACCGCCTCTAACAGGCGCGAATGAATATATTACGCTCACCAGGTGTGTATTAACGGCGCAGCCCGACCCGTGAAAGGGTATTTACGCTGCCACTAAAAACTTACCACCGAAAGACACTTACTGAGCTTCGCATAAAGTTGTAGCCAAGTGTAATTCTAGGCTAATGGGAGAAGACCGTCGGGTTTTCCTGTTCTCTTCTTCCTCTTTTTTTGTAGCTAAGTAAGCATAGACTGGCATGGTCATTTACGAGGGGGATCTGTGGTTTTAGGTGAATTCTGAATTACTGCGTGTCAACAGCGATATAGATGCACTGAATACGGTGATCCATCTTACAATTTGTAATGAGTCGTTGCTAATGACCGTGGCCAGAGTAGTTTCATTTCGGTGATGGGGGGGAGAGCCGGTGTTCTTTTTTTTAGAATTTGTTTATTGCAATTTTTCTTTGCAACGATATGTATATATTTGACCGCCATGACACCCATGTGTGGATGACACTTATTGTTAGATTCAATTATTATTTATTTCATCGTTTCTCGTATTCATAAATTTATTTGCTAATGTTCAATAGTACCAACACAAAAATTATGAATATTTCTAATCTTCTTGATTAAAAAGAATTTAACTTGAGATTATATTTTCTTTGTATAGAAATTTAGAAAAATGGCCGTTTTCAACCAATGCAGTGTGGCTGTTAACGCGTTAATGGTCTGGTAGCCAGGCATCTCTGAATTATGTACTCAATTTACAGTTTGTACTATGTCTTAGATAATGTTTAGCACTTTGGTTATGGATCACAGTGATTACATAATTTCATTGGTCTCGAGGCGTCAGAAAGAAGACACATACGGTTAACCCTTAAACTGTAAACGTGGGTATATCATGTCCGGGCTAGTTCGAACGGTTTGGGTTTCTCGCAAGCTAGTAGGTAGAAAACCTTTTTTCCCCCGCCTAAAAAAAGCTAACTTTTATGCAGTCTGTTGTTATAAATATAATATGAATTTTTAATTATCTTTTATTGTCTTTTCTGGAGGTATCACAGGTATTATTGCCTGATGCAATCAAATTTACATTGTTTGCTTAGTATTTGACATAGTGTCTCAGTCTTAAATGAAAAGGAGTCTACCGGATGTACAGTACTGTTGTTAAAGAGTGGAGTACTATGGTAACTTCAGCCTATAGTCTCTTTTGCTCGACAATGTATATCGATAAGTGACAGAATCATGAGGGTAGAGTCATGCGGCCATCTTGATGGTCAGACAGTTGCGTGGGACACCCTATGTAAAACAAGACCGTATTGAAAAATAAATAAACGATTTTCAAAACGTTTCTCCTAGAAATAAGCGTCAGACCAGACACTTTTAGACCTCCCCACCCAACTTCCTTGAAAATAACAAGTATTTTACTACCTCTGAGGGGTGGTGTACATCGATAATGTATATGCACTTGCATGGGACATCCTACATAGCAAAACCGTATTGAAAAATAAGAAAAAGATTTTTAAAATATTTCTTCTATAAATAGGGGTTAGACCAGAAAATTTCAGACCTCTCCACCCTACTTCCTTCAAAATAACAAGTAACTTACTACTTTTGAGGGGCAGTGCATATCGATAGTGTACATACGTTTGCATGGGACACCCTACATAGCAAAACCATATTGAAAAATAAGAGAAAGATTTTTAAAATATTTCTTCTATAAATAGGCCTTTTAGACCTGCCCACCCAACTTCCTTGAAAATAACAGGTGCCCTACTACGTTTGAGGTGTATATCGATAATGTACATTTGCATGGGACACTCTACATAGCAAAACCATATTGAAAAATAAAAAAAAAGATGTTTAAAATACTTCTTCTATAAATAGGGGTCAGACCAGAAACTTTTAGACCTCCCCGCCCAAGTCCCTTAAAAATAGCAAGTATTCTACTACCTCTGAGGGGCAGTGTACATCGATAAGTGGCCGAAGCATCGCGAGGGAGTCGTGCCGCCGCCTTAATGGGCAGACATTAGTCGGTACCACTAAGTATCAGCGGGTATGCGGATTTTCTCGTTATAATTATTCGAGCGTTTACTTTCTGCCCGGCCGCCGACCGCGCCGACGATCTACAAAGGTCGCGGCGGATACGCGACCACCTGCAATGCCGTATCCCAGCGTATTACCCGGCAGAATATTTCTGAACACCGGCCTCCAGGGTACCGTAACACCGTGATTCTAAAACGGATCTCTCGTGTTCGTAGCGGTGGTTGTACCCGATGTCGGACCGTTGCGCTGTATTGCAACTTAATAGAACGCGGGATGCATTTGAAGCCTCGTAGGGAGATTTATCTGAACGATCGTTCCCTGGTGAATCGGTGAAACGAGAAACAAGATCGTTCGCTCGGAAAACGTCGATGTTCTCTGGAGATCGAGATAGTAAAACAGATTTTAAAGAACTTTCTGTACACGTTGTCTGCAACCTTTTGCACTTGAAATATTTTACGTGCATCGGGTCGTCCCATGAGCAACCCTTTGAGCCCTGAAGATTTTGAAAAAAAGCGTGCAGCAAGGGCTGAAATTTTCGGCGGTAGAACACGCGTTAGACTGAATATTTTATTATAATGTGTATGGTGTCGAGTGTTCAATTATGTCAATGCTCCAAAACTACTAAAGGTGTAACGAGACATGTGTATTTTAATCAAATAAGCTGAGGTGATAATTCATCCGAAGACATAGATTTATAGCGTACAATAAACAGGTGTGCTTGGACCAGTGACCCGTAGCACGGGGTGAACAATCTTTTTGGAACTCATAAGTTATGCGTTCTAATACTTCTGTATTCAATATGAAGAGCTACAACCATTAGTGCATTACAAAAACTTAGGGTATCGCCTACTGAACATTTTCTGTGTTGGAAGCCGAGTATTACTTCTCAACGTTAAAATCAAAATATCTACTAAAATAACAGCTTTTCAGTAGAAACACCCTCATACTTTTTTACAGAGAAGAAAAAACTGCATCGATTAGCCCATTACAAGAATCGAGTTCTCTTACCTGAAAAGAATATTCTCTGCCTTAGAACACAAGAGTAATATTTTACAACATCGAAATTAAAATATCTTTTAAATTGGTAGATTTTCATCAAGAATATTCTCATACTTTCTTACAGAGAAAAAAGAATTTTACAAATTGATGCATTAAAACACATACCATACCATTTAAAGAGACCAAACTAACCTTCACGTCTCCCTCACACCCTCACCACAAAGAAACTACTGACACCACGTTACGTCCCCTCAAAATCATTCTACGTTCTCCAGAATTACTTTCCAATATCCCCGACACTTACAAAGACATCCACTCACAAAAATTCAAACAGAACCCCTGGAGTAGACGACAAAACATGAAACCGCATTTTCCACTGACTCACCCTGTATACGCAGGAACTAACTGTTAGAAGAAAGTCGTAAAAACAAACCACCAAGACCGAATGATGGGGATAATTAATTGCAAGTCTATCAGACGCGATATCTTGAATTTATGCAAGCTATTAGGCATTATCCGATTCGTTATTTCCTCACCGAATTATCTGTGCAATCCGTGGCTCTCGACCACCTGCAAGATCGCCGCCAGGTGAGCCGCGTTTTCTCCCGCTTCTCGCTTACGTACGTACGTACGTACGTGTAAAAACGGGGCGCGAAAGGGGAGAGCGAAGAGGATTCGCGCGGAGAAAACGTGCACCGGCGCTATTAGATATCCGCTCGGTTTTGATCGATACCCCGCAATTTCGAGGCGGCCGCACGAAGATACGGCCGTAATTCCAGGAATACGAGTGTGCCGGGGTATAACGGAACGTGGATGGAAACGAAATATCGTCGAGCAGAGAGGGATCCGGTGGATCCGCTCGATATCGAACGGGTCGATGCAATGATCGGGAAGAGCCGCGCGCGGAATTCCCCAAGTTCGGCCACACCGATTCAGAGAACAGCGATCGGCTCCCCATTGATAACGAAGTCGTGCTCGTGTTAAGGCAATTAGCGCGAGTGGAATACGAAGATGGAGGAAGGAGATTCCGACGCCTGGAGAGGCGATCGGGAGAGCGCGGTGGATCCAGGGTTGGGCGGATTTTAAGCAAACCGAATAGTAAAGTATGATACTTTAGCGCTTCGACCGCAGTGTTAACCCCGTGTTGTGTATGTGTGGCACTTGAATTCAGTTGGTATTTGTGGAGCACGAGTAGCGGAGCTATAAAGGTAGTCAGAATTAGGGCTGTTGATTTGAACCGGGTGTCTGAGAGGTATCCATAAGATACCCGAGTCGATGAGATGGTCGAGAATCTCGATTGGGAAACCGCCTTTCGGTTATTTTCGACCCATATCGGTAAACTAAAATTTGTTCACATGTTGAGGCCTTTTTTTTAATTAGAGAAATCCCAATGAAGGTCTGTTTTGCTTGCATGAGTATATTTACATGCGTGTGTATATATGACTGTATGAATTACGTTAACTGCATCATTGACAGTTTTCCAGCTTGCATAATTACGTGTCTGTAGATACATAAGGTGCATTCTTTTAGGAAAGTGAAGACATTTGTTTGCGTTTTTCTCAAACTTATTAAAAGATATTTCAGTATATTCGTAACGCACGCAATTCCATATTCAGTTGTTTACTGTATATTCCGTTTATTTCCGGTACGTGCGAAAGACGATCGGCTACCATATCGATAGACTGTCTCATTTATTCGGGTATCTCATGGATAAACAACGTTGCTGATTTCACTAACAACGTAAATATTATATTTTAAATCAATTATGGGTTGACGTACTGCTGTAAAGCGATGTTCAAGTGACATGGTTTGAAGTGTTTCTAAAAAATCAATGTCTTTTCGAAAGTCATCGGATAAGAGCGTGAAGATAAGGCGGTTTCAATTCATCATTATAAAAGTGACAAACAGGAAGTAGAGAATGTAATAAAACAGAGACCAAGAACTATCGCATGTATTCTGTAAATGTTGATCTAATTGCTCGGAAGTTTTGTATAATTAAAACTATTTGTGATTGTATGGCTCGCTTTTCTGTGATAGTCCTATTCTGTCGCAATTAAGACGCGATCACGGTGTAATTATGTTTAATACAATAAGAATATTTATCAAACAGTCGTGATTTACTTTTTTATTGATTTATAAAAGTCTGATGGAACGGCATATAATAAAACTGAAATAAATACCAAATTTTATTTATCGTTAGTTTTGGGTCAGATAACTTTATTTTCAAATTCTGATGATTAATTTTTTTCATATTGATCAAATACAAAAGTAAGATCATATACGTAAATAGACTAGATAGATTGAAACTTAATTGCATTCTATTTAAATATCCACTTTTATTTTCTCCAATACAAATTATATACTCGATAGCCAAATTTGAGCCACTGCTCTTCATTGACAGATAGTGCAAACTATTCCGGACTATAGTAATTTAAATTGTTTGTTAATTAATTAAATCAATACTACCACTGCATTCTTGAATGCTATGTATTGTTCATTACGCATATTCTAACAATTCTTGTTCGTCTATGGCGTTATAGTTAATAATTATAAATTAAATATAATACAGCATACATGACTCATTAATTTCTACTATAATTAAAAAGAATAATTACAATTTACTGTGTTAATATTCATATTTTTACTTCCCTCATTTAACAAAATTTTCGTAACAACATATAATATATAAGCTGTTTTACCAATTTCTAAATATTAGAAGCATAACAATATTTATGAAGTTTGTAACCATAAAATTACATACTTGAATATTTAAGTAATTTGTAAAATTGAAATATGGCCTTAGAAAATTATGTTTATTTTTATTTTACATTAGCGTGCACCGTTTTGCAATTATAAAAATTCGATACATTCTACGTGTACAATAAATCTTCTGTACGTATGCATACACCATAAGCACCACACATAAATTTTAACAAACATGATACATGACGTCGACACTTCTGCTCTGAAAATAAAAAAGCACGAACTTCAAAAATCTGCTTCACTACGAAATCATTACTCAAATTACATCCAAAAATTTGTTCACGCGTACAAATCATTCTTCCCTCATTTGCACAAATTACTACATATGAACCGGTCAATACTGAATATCGAATCGCTCGATTGTGAAAACTCTTCCAGGGTTCCGATCATTCCTTAGAAATCGGAATATTAAAAACTGTTAGATTATGTGATTCCCCGTGGACACGTTCCAGCATCTCCATAAAATTTCGGACGTAACGTTCCGCTGAAACGACTCAACTAGGACTAAGCGACACATAAATTGCCACCGGTCTTTAATAAATTGCCTGAAAATTAGTCACACGAAACGAGACGAGAACACGTTTGTCGGAAGACGTTAAACCTTGTTCCACGGGACGTTGTTCCACAACGGTTAAATTCGAAGAGAGAAACGCCGTGTGTTCTATCGTCGCCGCGATCCATCGACGACTAAATCAAATAATAAATCTTCCGCTCCCTTGGAATTTTCTACATAATTAACGACACCGACTTGTCAGAAGGAGGAAGAATTTTGTAATTCACTTTTAAGGCGACAACGCTGATTGCGAGTGTAAAGAATTCAGCTGATCTGTGACATTTGCACGGAAGACCTGTAGAGTCTTTCTAATACTAAAATTTATTATTAAAAATAAATGTTAATTTATCGTTACTAGACTGCGGATCTTTATGCGATTTCTCATGTACAGATTCATAGAGAATGCACATTTTATACAGTAACTGAATCAAAAAATATACTTTTAAACGTTTCGACCCCAAAATGCAATTCTGCCATAGTTTCGTTTCATCAGCTACAGGGAAATCAAAAATATTGAAGTCTAAAAATCTATATTTGCATAAAGATTTGCCGTCTAATTATTACATGCGACGTTATAATTATCGAAAGTGCTCTATGTTGGTCACATTTGTTTTATGTGTATTAGGAAATATTTAATTTCTAGTATAATTATTAGTAGACTGCGGATGTTCATGCAAATATACATTTTTAGTTTTCAGTATTTCCTATATTAATGCAGGAAAATAAATGAAACATCAACCGGACTATATTTGCTCCTTGAAATGTTTAAAATATGTCATTTTTATTTTGTTCAGTTATTAAATGCCCATCATGCACCAATTAGAATATATTAAATTGCACAAACATCCGCTGTCTACTTATTAGTAATCTTCATAAATAATATTGTGTGTGAACAATTTGCAAAATCTATAAAGATAAAAGCAAACTTTCAGTGACATGAGATTATGAAAATTATAGAAGAAAGCCATTCAGTCATTTCCAGGGTCATGTATGTACATATATTACTATACCATAATGTTCACTATAGAAATTAGAAATCATATCCTACCTTTATTGATACACCTCCCTGGGTCTATGACTACTTTTATATCTACTTTTAATTAATTTTGGCATTCTGACTATTAGTGTTTCTGTAGTTAGATAAAATACTAACAAACAGATATTGAGACAAAGACTCTACTACTTTGGTGCATTCAAAAGATCAAGCACAGAAAAGTATCCTTACTGACACATTCAACGCCTACAAAATAACTTAATTTACATTTTTAATTAATTTAATCTATGAAACTGTTAACACTTTGAGTGCCACGCTGCATTAGCTGAAAATTATAGAATTTCTAAATTTTTAACCATAAATTCTACTTCTTTTAATCAATAATATCAGTAACTCTTATAATTTTTTACTGCTTTTATAACACTTTATTATGTACGTTCATGAATACTATATGCAGTCAAATAAATAACGATTGAACCTACGTGTCACCCAGATACGAATAGCGTGTCACTCAAAGTGTTAATCTACCCAATTGTAACAAGTAATGAATTATTAAAGCTAAGACTGTGCTTGATCTAATATAAAACAACAGAAGAATACAAAGTGGGTGAAATATCACGTATTCGACAAAAGGTGCGACTGACCTAACACTTACGAGCAGCGGTGTAGAAAGAAAAAGGACAGTAGTTCCAGGGGCAGAGACATTTCATTCAGTCGTTTCACTTGCGATCAAACGAAAGAAAACGCGTTGTCGTCGAAGTGAAATTAAAACGTGTCGGGAAGAATATAAAGCAGCCGACTGCAGTGGGAGTGCAGCAGGCAGTTGCACGGAGCTGCAGCGTCGTGTGTGCATGCAGCAGACGGCGAGGATCTCGCGAGCACGGAACTTTCTAATGCCTGCATTAATATTTTTGTGCCTCGGAGCTAAAGTCGTTGCGTCAAAAGGTCGGCTCGAGCTGTTTCTCGTGCGAGTCATGCCAACGGCCGGATATGTATCGTATTTAATAGGGAGGACGATCGCGTTATTCCGCTGAATAATGCCGTATCGGTTATGCGGCGACGACCTCGTCTCTCAAGTACGTTCATCCCCATTTTTACTCTTCGCACTTTGACATTTGTTTAACACGATCGACTGGCGACTCCAAGATATGGACCGTTCTTTTTTTTAATAATTGGACCGCTCAGAAGCCGAGTTGATCGGCTGTATGAAATGAAAACTAGAGGAAAGTGATGATGGTAGAAATATTTATGGATTCGAGTAATGAAATTGAGAAATTTACTAACAGTAGAGGTGGTCAGTTTGACGTCTGACTGGACCAATTATGAAAATTATGTACAGTGGCGTGCAAAAGTTTTCAGGTACTTCATATTTTCAATTGTGCTTTAAATAATTCATAATAAATTTAGATTTACGTACACATTAAAAAATTAAGAGAAAGATCATGCGTTCCATCTTTATCTTCTGTTCGACTTATTTTTCAATATAATTTCAGGTTAAAACTCAGTTTTATTTTATCTTGTTTATCATAAGCAAAAGTAAGGGTACAAAATGTACTGTCCGGAAACTTGTCCACGTCACTGTAAGTCCATTTATGGTTTAATAACAGTAAGTGTTTGGTTTAGTTAATTCTTATAAAATCGCTTTGATAATGAATTTACGTATATTTAAATTTATAAAAACGTGGGTAAGCATACTAGATTTTATCAGTATTTTTGAATCGACTGAAATGAAAACCCTTAAACACTTCGACTCAAGGAAAAATGGGGTTACACCACTTTCATAATAAATGGTCCATATTTCCAGAACGCCGTTTCTCATAATTAACAACTCGTTTTTCCAAAGAAAATTTGTGAATGCTTCTAAATTGAATTTCATTCGCCTGCTTCGTTAACCCTTAACGCATAGTGTTGATATTTGGCAACATACCTATATTTCCTAATGTAGCGCACACATGAACGCCTACGTAATCTTACTGCATTATGTGTTTAACCGTATACATACTACAAAAGAGTATAATACCAAGGGAAAGAATAAATATTTTCTTACAAAATATAATAAAGTGAGATGGATTTTTTAAATTATTTTTCTATGGTGTTTTGACACATAAATTGACAATTTCAAAATACTTAAAAAAATCATGCATTCAAGGGTAACTCTATTTACGTTGCAGCAAATGAAGTTTGAGTTTTAAATGTCGAAGCCCTTCATGATACTCTATCTCTAGAAAGAATGTGTCGCTATAGCAGCGTCAGTAGAGGGCAAGGGGTTAATGTTTAGAATCCTAATTCTAATCAGATTCTGTTCTTCAATACACGGTACCATCCATAGTTACTCAAATCCTTACACCTGATTATTACGAAGTATATTTATGGAATATTCTACGATTACTAAATGCAGTTTTTTAATTTGAATACACACACAGTTCGTAAGGGGTGTTTATTAATTCGATAACGCAATTATAATTCCCACGTGCTGTTTTATAATTCAATTCTATAATTCAAACGCCTTATGACCGCGCCGACAAATTTCTATGACGAGGAAGATCCTGAAGCCGTTCAGCGAAGGGAGAATTGGAACGATGGTAAATGACCTTGAATAACCTTGAAAGACCAACATATTATATGTCAATGAATTCGACTCAGAATACTCTGCACCTCTAGGTGAACAAAAATATATAGTTCGATTTAAAAAACCAAATATCATTCTGAAATTTCTAAAACGCCTCCACCTAGATGAGACTTAGATAAGTTAGATAAGACTTGTGTCCTGAATAAACGTCCCCTTCGAAACAAAGTAAGTTCTGTTTGCAACGTTTTTTCGAATAATGAATATTTCGGGAGATAATTTCGTGTAAAGATTATAATGA
This sequence comes from Macropis europaea, assembly GCA_916610135.2. NCBI lineage: Eukaryota > Metazoa > Arthropoda > Insecta > Hymenoptera > Melittidae > Macropis > Macropis europaea. Next base: position 10,647,990 of record OU744344.1, on the reverse strand, counting down.
GACACTCTGTATACATTAAGAGATTTAGCACAAAATACCTTGTGAGCACACTAATCTTCTGGACAATAACCTACAAATACGAAGACTCAAGAGACACCAAGTACTACATCTTCCTCATCGCTCTACAAAATAGCCAAAAGCATAGCCAAGGGCTGAACATATTGACCCAGAAAATATAGAGCAACACACTGCGTATTGCTCTCATCAAAAGCCTGTACTGACGACACATTTGCTTATAATCTCCAGTATATAAAAAATTTGCAAGTAAACTTGTTTGAAAAAGAATTTTTACAGGGAAACCCGACAGTATTTTCCCATCAATCTTTCACATACACTCTCCTGTTGTTCTGAATATCACTGGATACATCTGATTGGGCCGGAAACAGCCATACCAATAACTGATACAGTGTCAAAAGGCGAACACGACCCATTTTCGAAATCACGGTCTCAATTTTACCGTTCCCGGTCACCTGGTGCAGTCGCGGTTCGCTCGCTCCGCGATTCCTTTTTTCATTTTCCGTCCCCCGCGGCGCGAGCGCGCGCGCGCGCGCGCTCGGTTTCCCGCCAATTAAATTCCATCGAGGCGGGTGAAAAATCGAATTGCGCCTCCATGACTCGAGAAATCGCATCCTAGTTCTTGCCGCGATCGGTGTGAGCCGTCACGATCTGGCCGGCTAATCTAGCGCCGGTAACCGTTGAATTAGCAACAAAACGAGCCCGCGAGAAAATTACATGCCTCTTAGACCGAACGCTTCGCACAGTGGAAGGTCACCGAGCACACCACCAACGGCGGAGGAAGAAAGAGAGAGAAAGAGAAAGAGAAAGAGAAAGAGAGAGGAAGAGAGAGAGAGATCTTCCCTGAAAAGCGATCGTTTCATTTCAGATATACATCCGTCGGGCCGCGTAATTGTCCTTGATAACGGTACCAGGATGCGCGTGTAACGGGCTATCCCTGATATATTATTGCTTTGTTCTTGGCCACGGGTGGGTCCGCGGTATCGATAAATCGCTTCACCGTCACGCCGCCACCAATTACAAACGCTGCACGCCCTTATCCAGCTTCATTTTCTGCCGCACGGTATATCGCGATGGAATCCCGCTGTTTCGCGGGAATCTCGGACGTGTCGCTCCCTGCGAAATAAGAAGGAAAACACGGAGCAAATGATGTGAGAAAACGCGGTAACGGGACGCGCGACCAATTGTACCGCGTCCAGGAGGCGGAGGGCGCGGCTGACCACGTGCCGCAACCGGAACAGGATCGATTCCTTTGAGTCGAAAGTTTCGAGGAATTTTCTTCTGCTCGGATCGCTTGGTTTTTTGGGGAATATTGATTTTGACTGTGTAGATAATTCGTGGGTGTTTTAGTATATTTTTATTTTTTAGTTAGGTGTTTAACACTTTGAGTGCTGTTTCATCCATGCGTTGGTGATATTTATAATTAGATTCAATTATTATTTATTTTATTGTGTATAATGCATTGGAACGTCGATTATCCGAACTATAGCTTGCAAATGATATGACTCACATTGCAACTGTATTCTGCATACAAGTTACTATGTATTTTATTTTGGAAAATTAGCTACAGTATCACTAATAATAATTTTTCCTTCTGACTTACATATGATGAATAACATTTGAATGAACTGTGTTCGAATAGTAAGTAAGTGTATTTAGTAAGATCGAATATCTAATCAGTAGAAAAGTTACGCAGGTCACTAATAATATTCATATTCAGTTTCTGTGATAAGTTAGAAACTTTATGCTCAGATAATAGAGCAGAGATGGCCATCCGGAGCAAAGCCTGGCTGGAGTCTACCCCCACTCTGCGTCCATTCCCGTCACGTAGGTTGCGGTTTGGGTACGACGTCGTAAGCGTCGGTGACTGTGGATAAGTATGGTTTCTCAAGAAACAATGACGTATTAAAAATAATTATTTTTTTAAGTATAACATCAGTTTTATCTAGAGATTACATCTCAACTTTCTTATTACGTGAGGGGAATGGGTGCAGAGTGGCGGTAGGGCGGAGCCAGGCTTTGCTCCGGATGGTCATCTCTGTAATAGAGTGTGACGGGAGGGGGCAGTATAATATGAAAGATAGAAACTAATTAGTTTGTAAGGTATATTGTGCAGAGTGTTTCCTATTTATAAAGTCAAATTGTAACAATATATTCTATGAGTGAGTATGAGAGAGAAGTGCTATATGGAGTGTTTCAGAAATAGGTTGTCCCATTTTAGAGATCTATTCTACTTACCTTAACCCTTGTGCTGTGTTCAAGTAATTGTTACATTGGAGCATAACTCCAGTTCGACTCAATTTAATCTGAAGTTAAAATTAAATGATATAAATATGTTAATCTACATAGTATATTATAGTGTAATTTAATGAATACACACTAAAATTAGTTTATATAACTGTCATAAACAATAGCAAAGTGCTCGTGTTCATTATTTTACCCAAGTTTTACTGTTTTATTAGTTTGATTAGGTATACCAAAATTCCACAGTGATGATAATAAACGTGCTTGATTCTGCACTTATAACAGACACAACTTTCTACATTTGCCAAAAAGATTCTGCCCGCTGTACGCGCGCAACAATTCCGAGAATCGAGTTTCATCATTAAGAGAAAGAAACGAATCATTTTGAAGATTGTGTAAAATGAGATAAGTAGGGAATTAAACTTTGATTTCTACGAACGTCATTTGTGTAATGATACAGTACATGTTACGGACCACGAAATAAGGAGTTTAAACGGATATATACGTGCAATCATTTCGAAAACCGGTGTAATCGAAAAGACAATCTGTAAATGAAAGTCTCTCGCGACGTTTGATACTAAGTAGCAAATAAACAACGATAAAAATAAATTTTCTCGTGCACTAAAATTCATTCTTTGCATTTACAATTTATCTTCGCGTCCGAAAAGTATATTTTAATCCTCGCATTATAGTTCTACCGTGACACTTTGGATGGTACATTAAAATTGTAGATGTAGAAGAAAACATATTTTTTTTTAAAGCTTTAAATTATAAACTACAATTGTATTGTACATGGACAAGTAGTTGTACGTTCCCAATTAACAATCGGAAATTTTTTGTCAAATCTAATCTTTATATTAATGAACAAGTATTGTACTTATAAAGGAAAAGATCACGCTCCATTAATTAACACGTTTAATGCCACAGTGAAGACAGCCATACCTACTCAGACATACAATACTTTGCTGTTTTTAATATAAATTGCAAAGTAAACAAAATTTTAATTATTTAGTCTTATAATTTGTAGTTTATATTATTATTGCGACGTTAACATTTTTCAGAATTTTTTAAAGGTTAATAATTATTTAACCGCTACGGCACTCATAGTGTTAAGTATTATGAAAATACATTTCAGTTTATTCAATTGTAGTTTATAACATAGTACTTTAAGAGTACTATAATTTGAGCATTAAAATATGCGTTCCAAATGTGAAGATGAGTAGCATGAATTACAGAAACAGAAAAAGACGTATCTTCTGGAAAGCGTTAGGTTGTATACCACAATTGTATTGTAAGTAGTTTTGTTTCTTTGAACAATTGGAGCAACAGACGTATTTCTTTATGGTTGCAAAAGTTCTCTTTTGTATTGTAGCTTATATTGTTTTTTTTGCGTAATATCGAATATTTACTGCAGTATATAAGTGGTTGACAATTATTTGTACATTACGTTTGTCACAAAATGGAGGATTATTTTTCAAGAGTAAATACGAATGGGTTATTTTTGTAATAACATAATTGAATATCGACTGTCTGTTCATCTGTATAAAATAAAGTACCTGATGTTATAGTAATCTGATATAAATACATGATTAAATATTATGTTTCCTGTAAGCGGCACTCTCCTTAACTTATACAAAGACAGGGCAAGTTATTTTATTGTAAGTTGTTATTAACAGGATACTCTGTGTTCAAAGTGAAAATTCTGATTCGTTTAGGCACTTAAAGTCTGAACTGTCCAATACCTAGAAATAGTCCAACGAAATTTGTAATACTTCCTTTAACACTTTGACTGCCATGTCACCTATTATTGGGTGACACTTACAAGATTCAGTCACTATTTATTTCAGAGGTGGCCACCCGGAGCGACGCGTGGCTCCTCCCTAGCCCCACTCTGCGTCCGTTCCCCTCACGTAATAAAAAAGTGAATGTGTATTCTCTAGATGAAACTGGTGTTATATATAAAAAAATAATTATTCTTATTACGTCACTGTTTCCTAAGAAACCGTAGTTACCGATATTTTCGACGTCATATCCAGACCATAACCTACCTGAGGGGAATGGACGCAGAGTGGGGGTAGGCTGGAGCCAGGCCTCGCTCCGGATGGCCATCTCTAATTTATTTAATCATGCATAGTATTATATTATACATGTAATAAGGTCTAATAAAACTAGTTCAAAAATTGCAAAACTAAATAATATTATTGACAAAAGAGGATATAACTTGAGTTTATACTTATTTTGAATGAGAATTCAGAAAGTTTGCCATTTTCGGCTAACACAGAGTGGCAGTCACAGTGTTGAGTATAAATAAAAACTTTCTGAAATAATATTATAGTATGTGTGACCCTGTATAAACGTTTTTTATATTAGTGCCCTGAATTTACCACTGCAGTCGACCTTATACTTCCAGAAACACCTTGTACATCGTCAGTGGTATTTGTATGCAATGTAGCAGTTCTTCCATTCCTGACGTACGGTTAATACAACAGAATTTATGAGAGCAAACCCATAGTTATTTTAAACAGCATAATGCCTTAATGACTTGGCGTGCGGTACCGCGGTGAGATTATCATGATTCACTAGCGGAAGAAGCAAGAAAAGTCCATCGTACCATGAACAATCAGAATCATTACGTTATACAAAATCAATTTCTCGTCCAGCACCCCGCGGTAGGCCGTAAATAATCGGTCTTGCTAATTTCTTTATCATCGACGGCTGCTCACGCATTTAGAACTGGTTCCCTGGTAATCGGTCGAAGAGCAAATATCACCTGTTCTTCGTTTTGATCCTGCTAAATTGGCCAACCGAGGGGACGGAAGGTTGGACAGGAAACACGCTTCGACGAATCCTACGATTATTATCTCATGGTGTCTGCTTGGGATGCGGCCAGAGGAAGAATACAGGGAGCTTCAGATGTTACGACCCGCGATAATATTGGGTTGAATCATACAATAACTTCAGACTTGTCTTCTGAAATTTACTAATGATTTATTGACCCTTTGAACTTCTTTGTCGAGTATGATTCGACATCGATTTTATTCACAGGTGCTCTATTATACTTTGCAATATTTTTTTTACCTAGATGAGCAATATTACATGCATGTGACCCTTTTTTGTAACAAAAAAAGTCCTTGAAGCGTTCAGGTGCATGATTGTTTGTACCTAACTGGTTCCTATCAACCATTGAAGTATTTTGAAGTACATTTCAAATAAAACACTTAAAATAAATAGGGAGTTATTGAAAAGATAATTAAGAAAAAATTAGGAGTTCAAAGGGTTAAAGAAGAAATGTGTCAATGAATCTGAAGAGAATAATGAAGCATTTATGATCACACATTTATACATATAATTCCGAGGCACCCTATTCAAACACTACCCTAAACCTCTCACTGCCACGTACAATCGAACACACGCTAAAACAGACGTACAATTTCACAATTTTTCTCCCAAATGATAAAAATCGAATTACAGATCATCCCGCAGAGATTCTATACACTTTCATATCGTATCAGTGTAACTTCTATATTTTTCTGATAACAGTATTTACAGTGCTGAATAGAGCGCACCTGGTACTATTAATATGTGCACAATATGATTCGAATTATTTTTAATTTATAGAATCATTAACCTGACCTTATATAATATACCTCAACTTCAAGCAATTGCGTTCATAGCATGCTATGTAGTATGTGTCAATGATCCTGAAGAGAATACTGAAGCATGTCACAATCACAGATTTATCCATATAATTCCGAGACACCCTATTGAAACACTACCCTAAACCTTTCACTGCCACGTACAATCGAACACACGCTAAAACAGACATACAATTTCACAATTTTTCTCCCAAATGATAAAAATCGAATTACAGATCATCCCGCAGAGATTCTATACACTTTCATATCGTATCAGTGCAACTTCTAAACTTTTCTGATAACAGTATTTCAACGTACCGAACGATAAGGTAGATCTGGCGCAACGATACGAATCGCAGAGCGTTTCATAAAAGCGAGATTCTCGTAACTCGTGGCTCCGTGTCAACGATCGCTCGTTAACGCGTTCACCTGTAACGTGCCGCTAATTACAGATCTAGGAAAACGTATCCTCGTCGTATATATCGATTTCTCCGGCGAAGATTCATCCAGGAGGACCCGTCGCTGGCCTAGAAAGTCCGTAGGAACTGCAACGCGACTTTTACAAGATCGCTATCGTCTAATAATAACAATTTTCGTCCAAATCAATGACCGCCGTTGATCGGGAGCAATCTTCTTGCGGACGAGTTTCCGAGGGTTGATACGGAGCCAATTTTCGAGCGATAATGCAGCCGTGACGAGCTACACTAATTTCCAGATCGCCGATTCCCGCTACTCGCCCGGACGATCGACATTTTATTTAGAAAACTGGAGTCCCGTGTTTCACAAACGATTTCCATGCCGGCTACTTTCGTGACGTTCGGAATATAATTGGTCACGAGCTCTGATATCGATGATATCGCAGCCCACAGCGATTTTTCAATGATAAAACTTAAACGGCGGGTAATAACGACTTTGTTGCTGAAGCTGGAGACATGCTACATATTATGGTTTTTTCAGTGATAATGTGAGATTAGAGGGAGAATGTAAAGAAATACGTTAGATCTTGAGGAATCGTTTATTATTTGTGTCTTTACTGATAATGAGTATGATAGCGTATAAAGAAGAAAATTAAAGTTGGTTTATACTGTAACAGATATTGTTAGATAGAGTGTTCGACATTCTTCGGGTAAGTTATCTGTACCGTCGCTTTCTGGAGACCAGTAGAATAGTAGATGAATTAAGTTTAAGAAATTAATATAGCAGCTTCGACTCTTAATACTGGGTGGTACGTGTGACTGGAAGAAATCATATACACCCCCGTCCATAAGTCACCGGACACTTCCTAATTTTGAGCAAGATGATCATTAGAACGTGAATAATACTTGTTTGGCTTGATTTTAATATTTTATGTTACTACATTTATCAATTTTACGTCAATACAATACTTGAATATGATAGTAATAATATGCACGTCTAATTTAAATAAATATTTAAAATACTATGCAGGGAAGTATGTTTCTAATACATCTTCAAGATACTTTTCGTTTGCTTTGGATGTTTTGACCAAAGTCAAAGAAAGACGCATGGAAGAAATTGTATATGAAAAATAATAAAACATTTACTGGGGCGCCCTGCAATGTCTGGCACAACCAATTAGGAAGTAATTATACATAAGAAATGTTTATGTTTTTGTCTTTGAGAAAAACAATTTTGAAAATTCTATACTTTTTCAAAATCAATTTTCATTCAAACGGAAGTTCGAAGAAAATAATATTATACCTTTTTCATTGCGTTAATTTTGTTTAGAATCGCCGTCTGCTTATTATTAGATCTGCTGTTCCACGACGTGGTACACAAAAATATAAAATAAAGTCTGTTCTAGGTAACTGAACATAAATAGTTGATATTTAACAATGGACTTCAGCGATATTCAACCGATGTAACAATGCAGATAATACAAATTTGCCAGCTGTATAAACAATAGGAGAATGTGCATGTCACAATCATTTCAGGCGTTTTGTTGTAGCAGTGCTCAAACTGGTAGCACGTGTAACTATTTCTGCAATTATAAAATTGTTTATGGTAGATCGCAAAGTATTTGTATGTTGTAATGCACAATTATGAGCCCTCCTTTAAAAAAAATAGCGTTTTATTATTTTACCACCGTGCGTTGAATATTTTCTGACACACTTTAGTGACTCCTCGCACACAGCAACTGCTCAGCAGCGGATGGCTGTAATCACCCTCGCTAGCGAAAGTCTTAAGAATTATAATCAAAACTACCTACCCAAGTGAGTATACTGTGGTTTTTACGTCTGAAATTACTGAAGGATAAATTGTAAACTATAATTAATGTTATAAACTGCTACGAGCGTCTTGAAAGTAATAAAATTAAATTCAGGTTTTATTAATGAATTCCAATAAGCAGCTAATGATGATACAGAATGATGCCATGAAATTTGAGACTGCAGCTGATACGGATACTTTTTTTTCGATATGGATGCTTACATCGAAACTATATACGGAACATAGAGTAGGCGGTCTGCTATTCTAATGGAGGCGAAAGTAGCACATTCTACAAGAGTTTTTTTAAGATTAGAAATCTGTGTAAAACTATTCATCATACTACATTGATCACTGGTTAAGCGATGGCGTCGTATGGGTTGGAATCTTTTTATTTCTATTTATCTTGTTTCTTAGACGACTTTTTGCTATATCAATGATAAATGGATAAGATAAATAACATTTACAATGTACAAAATAATGAAATTCATAATTTGATTTTTTGTTAAAGGATATATGCTTATTAATAGTTAACTCGTTGAATTTAACGTGTCACAATGCTGAATAGAACGTACCTTGTGCAATTAAAATGCGCACAATATGATTCGAATTATTTTTAACTTATAGAAGCATTGATCCGGCCTTGTATAATAAACCTGAACTTCAAACAATTGCGTTCATGGTATTCTATACGACAATGGTGAAACTCAGAAGCTTTCATTGATACAATCATAACTACATCAGGGATGTACTGAACAATATTGACCAAACGTAAAAAGAAATGTTTACATCAATACAACGCTGATAAATAAATGTATCTATGCTGTGAAACAATTATTGTTCTATTTCAAGTAATTCTCACTGAATGCTGCAAGAGAATAGTGAAGAGTTGCATCACTTAAGCAGAAAAAACGAAATTTACGTTCAAAATATGAAATAAAAGACAAAATGATTAAGCAAAAATTTAAGAATTGAATATATATCATTTCTATAATTTTAATTTATCTTCACCGTGTCTTCACATTCCAAATTCGTCTCATATTCATACGCTTCAGTAAAAAATGTTAAATTCCGTAAATCTTCTGTTTACAAATACAAATAAAAATACTCAGTAGAATAAACCGAAGATGGAATGCGCATGAATCGTTACAGCCTCCAGGAGTAACAAAATTTCAGACATGTAACGAATAGAACGAACTTGTGCAAGCATTTCTAATTGGCACGTGGAATTGACCTAAAAAACTGATATTTCTCAGTATCCAACCTGAAGGACTAATCGTTGAAAAATGATTACCGGGAGAAATCTCATCTTCAACGGAGGTGAATCTAATTTATACCGCCGCAAGTAATTAGAAAAGAACCTGTTCTGAACTTTGCCTTGTAGTATTAATTAGAACTGGTAAGTTACCATGCCGTTTTGTTCACATTTCAGACGCTTCTGGTACGATCGGCTATTCCAGGGCCAACGAAATCATGCAGTTCCTGAAGGACACGCATACAACAGGAGATCACATGTACGAATCCTTACTGTACATTCTCCTCTCCTGCATCCGGAAGAGACAAAGTAATGACATGAGTGCTGATGAGTAAAGAGTGAGAGATTGATAGAAAGAGAGAGATGACTGAACCGGGCCGACAAAGGCGCAGCTTTGGAAGACCCGGGTGTCATTATATTTTATACGGCCGAAAACTATAAATACAGGGTGTACCACGTAAATGTCGCCACGATTTTTCAGACACTTCCGATAATCTGACAAAAAAGTGTTTGCAATAATAGTTAATCGGCTACAAACTGCAGTATGAGAAATTTCCAAAGAATTCTCTTTTCGATAAAATGTCAAGATCACCTTAACTTTTTTAAATGACACTACGTATTTTTGATTTCATACAGGTCTACCTGACGTTAAGCCAAGTTCAACGACCTACTATACCCTGACCTTGAAATGACCCTGAATCTTAAAATGTCGGCTTAATCAAGGGAAATATTATGGTTATAAATTATTTTATTTCGATCAAATTACAGAATTCAAAATGGTGAGCTTCAACAAGAAAAATGTTAGTCATACGCACAGTACAAAAGCAGGATAAACAGCGTACAGAAATAAACATACCTTGCGTAGTGTTGCAGTACCTTAGTTCATTCAATTATAATAAATGCTCGAGTTGTAGCCCATACTTTTGTAAGCAAAAACGTATCATTTTTAACGATAACATTACCCTTGATTAAACCGACATTTCAAGATACAGTCATTTCAAGATCACAGTATAGTAGGTCGTTGAACTTGGTTTAACGTCAGCTATAGCAGTATGAAGTCAAAAATACATAGTCATTTAAAACAGTCAGGGTGACTTTGACTTTTTATCGAAAGAAACATTTTCTGTAAATTTCTTATATTGCAATTTATAGCCGATTGAAAGCTGATTAACTTTTATCGCATTTTTTTGTCAGATTATCGGAAGTGCCTGAAAAATCGTGGCCACAGTTACGTGGTACACCCTGTACACTCCTAAACTTGAAATTTGTAGAAAATATTCGATGCCCATAATTGAGTAACGAGGCACTGTAAGCTTGATCTCACGAAATCGTTCGAAAAATCGTGAGACAAGGGGTGAAGCAATTAGGGTTCGATATTCCGCGAGCGATCGAAACACTTCTTCAGCTACCGGTTTGAGAAAGGAAGAGCGGTCTGTAGTTTCTGAATCCATGCAACGATGTTCGAGCAAACGTGCCCCGTGCTTGCCCTTATTTCGACTTCGGTGAAACGAAACGTGAACCTCGCGCAGGGAGATCTCTGATCCTTAAATGGCGTTTGATCCCACTCGAATAACAGTTTTCCGCGATACCTAATTGCGATGAAAGCGATGATGAAGTGGACACGCAGCCGGGTGAATTACGAGCAATGGGTCAAAGCGAAACAGCACGAACCCGGCCGAAGAAACGAGCCGGTTGAATCACGGGACACTTGGATCATGAGAGGATGGGATCGTGGATCGGATTGATCACGGAATACGCATTTGAAATGGAGGTATGATTGAGTGATGTAGTAAATAGATCGTTAACCGAGGATAGATGACGAGGTAGTCAAACGAATTGATCGTGTGTCACATACGTTCTGAAAGCTATTAATGATGGAACACACGGATCACGGGGAAATGGGTCATGGGTCAGAGGCTAAGGAGCGATAGAATTGTACATTCCGGTGGAATTAAAGAATTCACGAAAGCTTAGTAAACCGCGATGCTTAAGAGTCTTACAGTTTTCTTACACTTAATTGTGAATCGCACAATTAAATGCGCGTACGTTCACTCGTTGCTCTCGTTACTGCGTCTGTTTGTTGCTGCTGAAACGCTCTTGCTGTTTGCTTCTCGCAATTACTTGATCTTATCGGCTCATCACTTTGATACGTAATTAAAGTTAGATGGTTGTAGAATAATCGTTCCATAAAACAGAGTATGAGTCACTTTGAAATATTAGGTGCATGCTTTAAATTCTTGTAGCACTAATTACTGTTAAATTAATATTCATTTCAGAATATTTACGTCTGGAGATTATAAAAAGACACCATTTATACAGAGAACACAACTTTGAGCTTTCTACTTAAGTACCTTCAAAATTAAATCGTTTATTATTGTCTGAATTTTAACTACGTACATATTATCAGCTTAATCGTCGTTCGTCATGAATTTAATTGAGATAAGAAGACATTGGGCTCCAAACTGCAAATAAACCCCATTAACAAGAAATCTTGCAATTACAATTGAATCGTGCATCGTTGAAAGGGCGTTTGTCCATATTTTGGGGAAAATTAAGTTGTGCGATTAAATTACTGTAGGTAACCCAACCTTCGAGTTGTGGGACCCCAAAAAAATCATCAAAAATGTCTTTTGATATCTCCTATCGATTCTGATTGAAAAAACCGAATATACATTATTTCGAAGAAAATTAGATAAAGTTTTTATTGCCTGGTGTCAAATTTTAAAGAACGGACGTACGCCCCTTCAATAATAAACGTTTCAATTATTAATTGCTGTCATGCTGGATATAAAAATTATTCTGTTACTGACATAGTTTTGTACCACGTTCACCGTAAAATTTTTAAGATCACGTACGAAGTTGATCAAATATTTCCATAATTACTATTTCTCTTCAATTCTGGTTTAGCTGACCCAGTAGAAGTTTTGGTGGCAAATGCGAACTGTGATTTGTTACAGATATTGTAACCTTGCTGCAAATAACAATGCCTCAAAACGTGTTAACTAAAAGAAATTTAAAACAGCGTAATCATTCGATCAATTTCGCGAGTCACTGTACATTTCTTTTTGTTTAAATCTCCTTTTTTAGCTAGTGTAACTTATGTACAAGTGAATTTAGTAAGCAACATATAAGGTCCCTTAAGGTCATTTAACACTTTGACTGCCACGTCACCCATATGTGGGTGACACTTAAATTGGATCATTCTTTGTTTGATCGTGTACAACATAATAAATGTATTTAATAAAATCTAGCAGAATCACTGAACAATGATGGAAATTACTAATATTATTGATGAAAGTGAGTAGAATCAGAAGTTATATTCATTTCGTATAAAAAGTTAGAAAGTTTGCCATTTTCAAATAATGCAGCGTGGCAGACGAGGTGTCAAGGTCAACAAGTCTATCCTGACTAATCTTTTTGAAACATCTTATGCTTTAGGATACACCAGAGATGTCCATCCGGAGCAAGGCGTGGCTCCAGCCTGCCCCCCTCTGCGTCGTTTCCCCTCACGTGTGTTCTGATCTGGGCATGACACCGAAAACATCGATAAGTATGGTTTCTCAAGAAACAGAGACGTAATAACAGCAATTACGTTTTTATATATGACATCAGTTTTATCTGGGGATTACATATTGACTTCCTTATTACGCGAGGAAAGTGGAGGCAGAGTGGGGGCAGGGCGGAGCCAGGTCTCGCTCCGGGTGGCCAACTCTGGGATACACTAAGAATAAAACGTAAATGGAACAGAAAGTGTTCAGGATATATTTGTCCAGTTCTCAAAAGTGCCCCCGTTCGGACATGAAGTTTACGACACGAAGGACACGATTATTTTTGGATTTAAATGTGTCAGGTAGTTGACCTTCTAGGACAATTAATTTTTTAAGAGCCCGGTCCACGTTGCGTGTCCTGAAACGAATCTTTATCAAAATGGCCGAAATCAAGCATAACTGCGAGTTTTACGAGTTCCGAATGAGCTGCTATAAATGCAATCCACTTTTGCTTGCGCCGTACAGAAGCTTCCGAATGATTCGGAAGCTGCAATACTCGTTCCTTACTAAAGTATTACAAACTTGAAACATTGTGTTTTTCATTCGATAATAGACTTTCTGTCAATGTCACACGTAGCGTAATAATTTAAAAAAATTATCAAAAATGAATTATTGATTACGTTAAATATAGAATTATTAACTTCTCCACGCTGTGATCTTTTTTAGTACGATCGTCAACTGTAATGATTGATCTTCAAGCATTCAGATACCTTGTCAATTATAACTGGTAAGTTGATTTTCAATTTTCATATGAATTAATAAGTACACTGCGACTGTTTATGCAATTTAACATGCCCATATGCCTGAAAAACGTACATTTAAAACCGTGAAAAAATGAAATGATCAGTTTTTTACTATTTAAAGAGCATAATACAGTTTTGTCAGAGTTTCATTTCTATAACTGCATTAACATAAGAAATATTGAACTCTAAAAATGTATATAATGATGTAAATTAATTATAATAACGTATATTTGCAATAACACCCACGGTCTAATAATAACCTCCAGCAACCAGAGACTTTATCGGGACAACTGTACTCCATGTGAAAAACTATTATTGTCAAATAAATATCTTTTCAACTAGAATTTCTAAAAAAATGTTATAATCATCTGATGATGTATATTCTTTAACTTGTAGAATTTTACCTTTTTTTTTTAATAATTCTAGTCCAATCGAAAAATGTTAGTTTATGTGAATTGCATGCAGTGCACTTTCTTCTATTCGTTCGTGTCGAGCATAATATCTCTCCAATCGATCGTATTTTCCATGTTGTATTGCCCATTAATTGCGAAAGCAATATAGGACGTTACCAGTTATAATTATTGACAGAATCGAAGATATTAGTTGGTTACTCCTTAATAGCAACCACACCTTAATCCGTTTAACAGTCGAACTTTCATCTCTCTAATAGTCACAGAATAGCTTTCTAGTTACTCGCACTTCAATTACATTTTACATCGTGTGCATTAACACTTGTCGATTTTAGGAAATCGTTTGCTGCCGGCTCTGATTAAATAAATGATTTACTTAATTGGAATTCTTACACTTTGGTGTTCGTCAGAGAAATGCTTTCATACTTCTACTGTGTCAGAAACACCTGAATTAGGTTGTTCAAGGTTTCTTCGTCTACGGTATTTCTTATACAAACTTTACAGAAATAATCAAAACCTAATACACATAAAAGAATAGTATAGAAATTGATAAATTGAAAACTGATCCTCCATTAACAAGAATACATTCATTATTGAATTTATTAAGTCATGTATTAGAAGAGTATAATAATACATTGAGCATCGTGGTCAATATATTCAACAATCCGATAAATAGTTTGAGACTTTCAAATGAAATAATTAATTACGAGGGTTAAAATAAATAATACGCCTGCTTTTCGATAAAAGAAACTCTCTGACGGATTTGGCTCTGTGACATCATGCTGCGTCCATCATTTTCACAGTAGTAATAAATCGATTGCAACATATACATTGGTCGTCTCCGTATTTAGTTACAATTTGGACAGGCAATAACAATCTGCCATTGATACCATGACGTTACAGTTAGAAAAGTGAAATTTTTGCACGTGGTCCTAACTCGACGACCACAAATAATCGTCGCTGTACAAATAATTCCTAACAGTATCGATTAAAAAGTACATAATTTGAGATCACTCGCCTGCTGATCAAAGTCTAGAAGACTGTTTCGTTTTCAGCCTACGTAGCGTGGCAGTCAACGTGCCAATCTTTAAGCTCATCTTTATGTCGTCGAGCTGTACATGTGCCTCTGGCAAAGCGTTTATCCGGTCATCCGGTTTTACCGTCGAAGCGATTTGCGACATTATTATTCACCGAAGCTAACTATTTTCGATAAGGACTCAGAGCACTTTCTCTCTTCATTCATAATTATCAATCGATCGCATAGCAAAGGCGGTCTAGGCGGCTTCTAGCGTTGTCCGCCCTAACGACGCGAAAGTGCAACGTTCGGGGAGAATAACCGGTGAAAATTACGAAAAAAAACTGCGGACTGCTACAGTGTTTCACTGGCATAATGAAGACGATTTCCTCCCATCCCGTTAATGCCCTAGCTGACCGTCGTTAAAGGAACATTCGCTTCGTTAAAAGCAGCGATTACATCTTAATGAAAGAGGAAACGCACGGGTATCGAACGGCGACCAGAAAAACCTGGTTGAACCCAATCTTTTTTCCTCCGCTGATATTCCTCGTACAGCGGGCGAAACGCAAGATGTTTGCACAAAGTATAATGCGCACACCGCTGCACGGAAATATTGAATCATATGCTCCCTTGAAAAGAAAGTACGGATCTTGTTTAATGAAGATTAATGGACGCACAGCAGACTGTGTTGCGTGCATGTGCAACGCGGGGTGTTTATAAGTAATAAAAATTTTATTGGGTTGGCGACCCTGGAATCTTTTGGCATGAGAACGTTTATTCAGACTGTCGGAATTATTTTTGATTGAAGTTATTCACGTTTGAATTCTGAATGCTCTTTCGTTGCAGTTCTGAGCATTTTTTGACCGCGTGACGAGCTGACGGAATTTTGAGGCGTGGAAATTACCCCCTTGCCTTATAACAACGAGTTACACTCGTGATGCACACTATGATCTGGTAGATTATAAACAGCAGTTTCACTCAAATATAAATTCTTGAAAATTGTATATTACAACACCAACTTTTAGAGGATCATCTTGTAGCAACCTGTACATGTTGATAAACATTCTTCCTAAATTTCACCCTTAGAACAGTCGAACAATAAACTTCCGTGCAAGCAGCTACTAAACATATCATAAGGCAAGGGGTTAAAGTTGATGATGAAGAAATTAAAATTGTTCAGGCCTGGTTAATGTTATACAATTTTCAGTTCTCATCGATGAAGCTACGTTTTTGATATTTGGTAAACGTGACTTAATACATGGCAGCAATTATGTTACTTGTGTTTTTATTTTTCATACAGGTTATTCCTATTTTTCGACGTTTCTTTACTGGTTTGGCGAATCAGAGTTTTAAAGACGCGACGATATAGTAGTGTGTTTATTATTGAACCAGTTAAAAGTGTACCACAGGAGACACTTTTTACTGCTTTGACGAATCAGAGTTCCAAAGACACGATATAGTAGTGTATTTATTATTGAACCAGTTAAAAGTATACCACAGGAGGCATTTTTTACTGCTTTAGTGAATCGGAGTTTTAAAGACGCGACAGTATAGTAATGTATTTAATATTGAACCAGTTAAAGTGTACCGCATGAGAAGCTTTAAGTGCAATTTTATCAACCACAGGGATCATCGTTCTGGACGAGATGAACATGAAAACATTCAGATAATCACCCATTTCAGAGTTGGTACACGCATGAACGTTTATCTCTTTTTTAAATACAAATATTACTGTCAAAAATACTAAATAATACCCGTAAATCCCTACTAAATGCGTGCAAGTATTTTTAGCTTCACTAAATTCGTCCTTGAAGAAGTTCAGCTTCACCAAGTATCCAACAGAACCGCGTTTTATAATTTTCTAAGGTACAAGAAGGTAAAAAGTCTCTGGTGACTAGATGAGCTAGAGGTACGTCCTGAAGCAGCAAAGTGTGACCACTTCGGTCGCTATCGATTCCACCTTGTGCTTCTTTCGATTGTTCGGGCCAATTCATGCCTGTATCGGTACAGGGACCAGCACAATGGGGCACCGTTGTGTCGTCGTTACCGACCCGCTTACTCTTCCATTATTGTCACTGTTATTCTTGCTATTACTATTACCATTCTTGCTGCGAACGGTTCCTATTAACGATCGAAATCGGCGTAGCGCGTTGAATCATGCTGCCACCATTGGCGTCGCGATTTTTGCCGCGAACAATTGTAGAATCTTGCAGGAGAAACGTCCATAGTGCTCAAGGATTAAAAAATGGGATCTAGGATCTTCTAACACGTTGTCGGTCACCTGTGACCGATACCTCAAAATTAATTTAATTAAATAATTATTGAATGTCACTGAATTTTGAGCGAACTTAGTGGAAGGAACTGAAGAACACCAGTGAGTACTCAAATCTTTTTTTCTTTACGATTTATATAAAAAAGAGTAAATTGTGTCGTGTCTGATTAGGTATGGCTGTTTTCACTGGGGCGATCAACGTGTTAAATTATAGTTACCCTTCATCATTATTTGTTTCCTATATTTGTGACTAACAGATACAATTACCAATTGATCAGTTCGATCAGTGATTCTTCTTTTCCTCGATTTGCTACCGTCGAGACAATATCGACCGTTCAAGGTCGCTGAATCTGAAATTATAGTTACACATCATCACTATTTGTTTTTCATACCCGTGACTAACAGATGCAATTACCGATCGGTCGGGTTGATCAGTAATTCTTGCTTACCTCGATTTACTGTACCAGAGACAATATTAACCGTTCAAGGTCACTGATCAGTTTCCTCGCCATACCATCTGTGCTTGAAAGCAACATTAACGAGCGCATGAGAAATGAAAAATGTAATTTTGCTCCCCATAATTTATATTCAAATAAGTGATCTCGCACGGTCGATACCTCGTGCCCCAGGTATAGCCTTCTGTTCACTAATTATAGATGATTCATACATTATCAATCTCTGGATCGCCGATCTACCGTCTCGATGGAATCGACGAGTTCATAGAATTTGAAAAAAACACAGCATCCTGTCGACACGAATGGTTGGAGCTAACGTGATCCTATGCAAATGGGCCAGAAGATTGAAGCTAGGAATGCGAAACACGGTGGGGTACACGTAGCTCGGAAGAATTGCTCAGGAATATGCTCATACACGGTGGAATCGAACTGATCGTAAAAGTATCGTCCGCGTATGAATGTTAATTAACGACGACCCTCGTTAGAAATAAGCTGCCGGATTATCGAGTAAGGATTCTCGAATATCGGCCGGCCGTCGAACAGTTCGAGGTAATCCCGACGCCAATGGATGATACGGCCAATAATATCGAGCGTATCGCGTGCTGTGCTTATGGAAACGATCGGATTAGAAGAGATCCACTCATTCCTGCGGACCGTCCGAGTCTCAGGCGTGGCTGAGCAAACACAAAAGGGGCATCGAGATGCGGAATAAATGGACCCAGAGACAAACCTCCTTCCGGTTCAACGGAGAAACATAAGAAGTGCCTCTTCGCGATTTCCTTGATCACTCGAACGATTTAGGTTTATGCACCGTTGCCCGGCTAAACGTTAGCCTCTAACTGCGGAACGGAATCAGTGTCGTTCGCGGTGTTGGGGGTACGGTCACTCGAACGCCTTCATTCCTCTAACAGGTTGGCTATCCCGGAGATAGCGGATGAGACGTTCAGCAAATTTAACACGAAAGCCCAAAAGTAGCGAGACCGTGTTTCTAAACACTTTGCTACGCTACAATTCTTAGCATCGAAGTGATCGTCTTCAAAGTATTTGGAACTGGGAAGCGATGCACCGATGGAGGCGTTTCTGCAGTCCTTGAAGCGATGTGGAAGTCTTCAGCCTTTGGAGCGTTCACCTGCTCGGCCACGGCCTTTTCAATATTTTCGATTGCGTGAACGCGGTGATCTTGAACACGTTCCGTGCCGCGTGGGTCGTATGCGCCCCACGCGCCGAATTCGATTATTCTAAATAAATGGTAATATTCTTTATATTCCAAGTAAAACGAACGCCACGATAATCGTACCAAATGAATGGTATATCATAAGACAATTCAATGTTTGTGTTTGTAACGTTATGTATTTATGGAAACTTATTTTCACGCGTCCGACTAGTTATGGAATTTTTAATCTTGAGTAATAAACTTCGAGGACTATTTTCAGCCCCTAGATATGAACCTTTAAGCTTAAACAATGTGTGTCGAATATTTTTTCGAGTACTATATCGTGTCCAAGTTTCATCAAAACCGGACGGGGATATTTGGTTACCGTACCTCGTAACTGAATGACAAGAGTGATATTTGTATTTTAATTGATATACTTTAAGGTTTGTTCGCTCAAAAATAAATATTTTTGAGTGGTTAGTAAGATTATTTAACGTACATATAATAAAAGATTAATGAGTACAGGGGTATATTTAACGTGAAAAAAGAAATGATAACGAAGGACGTGAAAGCTTTCGAAGTATGTAAGAATTTAAGTAGTCAATGATTTAATCCATACTGATTGTAAAAAATGTCCGAAGGAAAAGCAGTTGTACATGAATGTATAAGCGAGAAAGCGTGTTGCAAAATTTATGAGCGAGTTATGTTTTATGTTTAAATAAATTGCGGTACGCTTGTTGTTCATTTGAATTTCGTTCAGGCAAGCACAAGTACGTTGTGCAAGTTTGTAAGACAATGTGTATGCGTAATCAGTGCGCTTGTGTATATTTGTTACGCTTTCTCCAACGAAATTAACGTTGATGAAGAATATCGGAGCAGACCAGAAATAGAATTATGCAAAATTTCTTTTTTCGCTGCTGCTCTTACATTTGTCGTAAACAGGAAAACTTTTTAGGAGTTAGACGCTCATGCTTAACACGATGATGGTGAGAGTTTCTCTGATAATTGCGTGCATCTGATAATTAATTAATTTCAATTACTACTTGTAATTCACGTATACAATTAATGCTTCTCAAGAATTAATTTCTATTAACGATTGAAAAGGATAATTCTAACTGCTGCTTAGAATTTTTCCTCCCTGAAAATGAAGACATTACATTTTCATATGTGTCCCCTTTTAAATTTTCAAGATCATCTTCAATTTTTGTTACTAATTTTGTTTACTTCAACATTTCCTTTCGACTTTACTTAACTCATCATTTTATAAGAATTATTAACTCTGCTGTTCTGTTAGGCTCCATCTGACCTGAAATCATTCTTATTTCTCTGTTACATGATTATATGGTGTGTGGGTCTTATGGGGCTTCATGGCTTTGTACCATAGCCCAAGAACATTAATTTAACTGAAAAAGTGTTAACGATTTTCTCTTCATTTTTCTGAAATTTGTAATTGTTACACGTATGATGTTCGAACCAATATGAGCCAATAGAAAGAAATTAGTATTTTACAATAATAATGCCAATTAGGACTAGCAAAAAAGAACATTATTATATTGTAGACTAATTTTAGCAACGAATT
The DNA here is from genome assembly GCA_916610135.2 of Macropis europaea. Taxonomy (NCBI): domain Eukaryota; kingdom Metazoa; phylum Arthropoda; class Insecta; order Hymenoptera; family Melittidae; genus Macropis; species Macropis europaea. The sequence continues at coordinate 10,627,443 of OU744344.1, read as the reverse complement.
CAGTTATAGCAATACCTAATTCTTCTGTGTTTTTGAAAGTTAACACCGCGAAGCCTTGCTTGCGTTAGGGGTTGGGGTGGTTGCATCGGAGGACATGCAGATTAGTGGGCAATTTAGTATATTTCGATAGAAGGGATTTTGGATTAATTTTGAAGTCTGCAGCGATGAACACTTTTGTTAATAAGCAGCCCGAAAATAACGGTGCACCCTTAGGTACAGTAAAACCTCGATTATCCGAACTGTAATCAGTAACAAGATGCCTCACATTGTACCTATGTTTCTCACAAGAATGATACTTTTGATATAGAATATAAAAATACAGGGTGGTAGAAAATAAAGTATACAATGTCACTAATGACAATTCCAGCTTATAATTAACGTAGAAGAAGAATTTTCGGATGAGCCACGGTCGGATAATCGGGGTTTCACTGTACCTGACAGATCCTTTGGTTGACACTCGGTGACTAATACTGAACGTGCTGATTATAACTTTGGCCCATCTTACAAGAAAACTTTTTAGGAACTAGTCGCTCTTATTTAACATGAAGATAGTGAGAGTATCTCCGATAGTTGCGTGCACCTAATAATTAATTAATTTCAATTATTGCTGTAGCGTGTGGTTGAAGTGCACGGTCAACTCTAGAACGAGTAACCGTCTGTTGCCACACGATGACTTGGAACCCACCTAAAACCGTAGATCCCCCGGCTAAATGACCACAGCAGTCGATACTGGGTTCCATCCAAAGAAAGAGAAGAAGGAAAAGAAGACACGGTATTTCTGAGTCTCTGCTCTAATAACAAGATTTTTCAGACAACCCGGATTAAACGTGAATCAGCCCGAGCTCGCCTAATCAAAGAACGAACCCGTACACAGCGGAGCGTAATAAGCTGCAGCTTGATGCACCCAGCGACGTTTAACGTTGCCGACAATCAACTCGGATTCACGTCTAGTTTCACCGCTGCCGAGCCATTAAAAGAGCGGTCGCTCGAGTTCCGAGTAGACGATAAACTGGTAGCTTTATGGACTGCACCAACAGCCCCGTAAAGCCGCATTAATTGGAAAAGCGAGCGCGACAGTCACCGAAAATCCTGTCGCCCCCAAACACGACAGCCGCGATTTTATGTCTAAACGGAGGCTGTGAGCGGTGTTTTGCTCATGACCGGTGTAAATTCACTTTACGACACGGAGAAAGCAACGGAGCCCCTGCGTCTATTAAAGCAGACGTCGATGGTCACGTCTCCGCACGTAATATCGACCGATCTTTTTCCATCGCCGTGAATCGTTAGGCGAACGCGTGAACCCCGTTCCTTCAATTATCGCCTATTTGCGTTGCTTTCTTTTTCAGTGAATGATACGTCCGACACGTGGTTATTAACCCATTCCAGGCAGAGCGATGCGCTTGGCAGCTGCGTTTGTTCAGCCTGGGTTCACGACTTTTTAGGACGCTTTAATGAAAGTAAACGCAGTTTCTGCAGCATGTGGTTGGAATTAAATTAATGAAGACCGTTGTTTGAATAGAGAGTTTCCTTTGTTTCTTTAATCCTTTGACTAGGAAGCAGTTGGAAGCAAGGCATTGCCTGTGTTAGTGCGCTTCTCGTGAATACCACCACTTGGATTTTGGATTGGCGTAGGAATATTGCACGACAGAAACAACTAGCCTCTATGTAAAGGTGGTTCCTGTAGCTCTGTGGATGCTGTAGCATCCATGGTTGAAATTAAATTAATGAAGGCCATTGTTTGAGTAGAGAATTTCCTTTGTTTCTTTAATCCTTTGACTAAGGAGCACTTGGAAGGAAGACATTGCCAGTGTTAGTGCGCTTCTCGTGAATACCACGACTTGGATTTTGGATTGGCGTAGGAATATTGTACGGCAGAAGCAACTAGCCTCTATGTAAAGGTGGTTCCTGTAGCTCTGTGGATGCTGTATCATCCACGGTTGAAATTAAATTAATGAAGGCCATTGTTTGAGTAGAGAATTTCCTTTATTTCTTTAATCCTTTGACTATGGGGCACTTGGAAGCAAGTCATTGTATTGGTGTCAGCGTGCCTTCAGTGAATCCCACGACTTGGGTTTTGGGTTGATGCAGAAATATTGCACGATAGTGCCAACTCGCTTCTGTGTAAAGGTAGTTTCTGTAGCTCTGTGGATGCTGTAGTCTGTGGTTGAAATTAAATTAATAGAGACCATTGTTTAAATTGAGAATTTCCCTTCTACCTTTCATCCTTTGACTAGGGAGCACTGGGATGCAAGGCATTGGATCGGTGTTAGCGTGCTTTCAGTGTTTAATTAATGCTGTGTCGTCTTTTATGCAACAAAACCCAATGCAAAAATTCATATAAAAAGGAATAATTGTAATAAATATCGTAAGAGTTTGTCGATATAACAGAGTCATACATGTTTCATTTACTATCATCACTTTAAACACGCTCATAGTTTCTAATCACGAAAGGGAGTGGATCAGAAGTTAGATCACAGAACCTTATATAAGGTAGCAATCATCAAGATTTTAAGGTGATTCATGAGACCACAATAAATCTCATCCGGAGATCATGTCGCAATATATCAACGGGATCTTAACGTCGGCTATAACATTGTGAATATAAAAATATATAATCCCACTTGAAGGAAGACGAATGACCGTGCGCAAAGAAAAGAAATGAAGCTGGGAAAAAGAAAAGAGGGTCGCCTTCGACGAAAGGACGAACACATATAAAAGCTCTCGCCGTCGAGAAAGCCATAGAAAACCAATATAACCTCCAATTAAATAACTTTCTCTCGAATGAAGGATAAAAGAAGGTGCACAGGGTTGACGCGTGAGCTGAAACTCCTGCGGAAAAAAGCTGTGACAGTTCCAACATCTCATCCACAGATTAAGAAAAATTATTCGAGGAAAGCGTTGACAACTTTTTTTGGAATAATTTATTGTCGACGTATTTACGATTTTCTGGCCTATATGCAATTCGGAATAAATTTGTGATTACACCGGTAAAAGATAATACAGCAACTGGTTAAAAAATAACTATCAATTATTCACACTTTGAGGTCGATAAAGACACATACGCGTTCCAAAAAATCGACTTTTATGTGCTACGAGCCACCGTGCTTCTCCAATCACAGTTATTCGAATTAAATATCACTTCACCTTATTTTATTAAAATACATATGTTTCGTTACAAATTTTACAGTTTTAGAGCACAAAGCCAACCGAACAATCGACATCCTGCAAAATGTTATAATAAAATATTCAGTCTAACACGTGCTCAACCGCGAAAAATTTCAGCATACACTGCACGCTTTTTCTCAAAACTTTCAGGGCTCAAGGGGTTAAAATAAAAAGGAGACTCGCATCTCGTTTCAGTGCCCCAACAATAGCTAAGAGACTCGCATAGCAAACCTATTGAAGATACAGTTGATTTAGACAATAAGTCCAGAGATACAACAGTTGTCCTTATTTGAACATGGACAGGCAGTTGGACTCATCGTCGTATCTCAAAGTTATACCGATCGTAAAAATGGCGAAAGAGCGTAACTGTCGAATATATTTGCTCGATCGACCTATGGGTTTTATATTGGCCATAAATTGTTCTGGTGTAAAGCGTCGGTTTCTAAGGTGCATGAAAGAACTCTATGCAATGCCTCGATCGGCCATCTCTCCCGTGTCACTATCCTCCTCTGTACGGATCGTGAAGATCAGTATAGATCGTTCTTTTCAGCGGTACACTCGGTCAAACGAATTCTGGGGTTGTAAAGTGTATAATTTGTGTACTGGGATTACCAACGACATCAGGGTTCGTTCAAAAGCGCGGTTGAATTTTCTGCATGAGGGAGCTCCTGATTTACTGCACACTATTCGTAATGAATTATTTCGAGTGTTTAGGCGCGCTGGAAATCCTTCTATTCATTATTGACTTCGTTACCGATTTTTACGCCCCGTTTCGTAAAACTCGCCACAGGCTATCTCAGTAACCCTGTTACAGGAAGCTTTCACGAATAAATTTACAATATGGAAACGGAGGTTTTTTTATATTTCGAGTGAAGGTACCTTTCGTGTCGCATTGACAGGAGTTAAGAGATTTAGAAAGAATATTAACACGTTGAACGGCGTGAGGGTCACCGGTGACCAGCGTCTGAAATTTTATTTAGTTGAATAAATAGTAACTTTTATAAAATCTTGAACAGCATTGATATTGTAAGAATAGTATAAGGTAATTAGTGTACGTTCAAATAATACACGACTTTTCTGCAAGGTGATTTATATTTAAAATAGTACATTAGGATATGTCTGGCTAGGTATGGAAGTTTCTACTGTGTCATTCAACGTGTTAAGATGAACCTTCGCGTTTCAGGTTCATTATTTCGATACAACGATTCACAGTAATTGACAGACACCTTTGTAGGACGTCGATTGCATTCAGTATTGTAACACTGTGCCCTGGAATTTCTGAATACTGTCTTAGAAGTAATTACCTCTGCGCTTGCAATGATTCTTATTAACATTATACACGGTTTTGAAAAGAGTATTCCAGGCATGCAGAATGGACGGGGCTCATAAAACCGAATAAAAAGTGTCTAATAAACATTGGTAAAAAAAAGTCAATATTACTCAAGCTGTAAACAATTTTTTTAATCGTATTTTCAATACAGATTCACTTAGAGTTCGATTAATATTGATTTTTCGATCAATGGTTATTACACATTTTCTATTCATTTTGCAAAATATGTATTCTATAATTTCAGAAGAGTCTAATTTTTATAATTTCCGGAAACTATAATTTCTACAATTCTGAAATTATAATTATAATTTCTACAATTCCTAAATTATAATTCCATAATTTCTATAATTCCGAAACAATAATTCCGTAATTTCGAAAAGCTTCAAGATTACCGTAAAATCTTCCAAACTACAACCCGTACTAAAAAGAAATTTCTATTACAGCATAAACCCTCCACACCCGGCATACATCGTTCGACAACATCATTCCAACATCAACAAATCAAAAGTGATTCCGGATGACAGTTTCTATTAGCTGACCCTGTATAAAATAATTACCACCGATAAGGCAGCCTGAAAGCAACTTACCTTGCGCGGGGCACCAGCAAATTATCTTCGAGCGGAGATAAACGAAAACGAATAAAACTATCTAAAGGAGAATTCGTTGTCGAGCGCACGAAATAAACGCGGCGCATTTACGTGCTTGGCCGATTTCCGTGCGTTCAGCGTCCACGTTTAACGACAGCCTCAGTGAAAGGGTTAATTAATCGCGGTCTCATCTGAACTGTTTGGTGCGACTATATCCGCAGGGAGCAGCGATGCTGATTTATCTGCAGAAACGTTATCGCGTGGCATCGGGACCGCGCCCATCGGCTGCAAAAATCGACCTTTCACGTGGGGCGCATCGCGCACCTGTCGTAACACGGTTGCACCGATAAGACACGGTAAAAACATAGCCACGGGACACGCACGATTACTTCCACCGCTGGCTACCCATGCACACTGCCCCTCATAATTATTCGAACCACCATTTCGCTCGGTGGGTTCCACTTGCTCTACACGCCGTATCAAATATTCCTGTATGACGTTAACATCGCTACTATCGTTCGGTTGGAAACGGACCAGACCACGCTACATTTGTAACAGTTCGATTAAATGCACTGTATGATTATGCACAGGTGAAGTGTGTCAAAAAGATTGCCTGAATATTTCGAACAGTATGTCGAAGTATGTGTAAGAGGTTACTTTGAAGCAAGTGGTACATTCGTCGCTGTTGTGCACAGGGTGCGGCATTTAACACAGGCTACCTCAATAATGTTTTCTGTTTTTCTGATATGTGAAAATGTATTTTGCTGTATCTAAAAATGTTTCAGATGAATTTTGCTTACACTTACTTCTGAGAAGAGAAGCTGTGGTGTCTAATGTTGTTCGTTGTATGTCTGAAAGTGAAGATCCTTTCATGGTCGTCAGCAATTTTTTAAATAGAATTGTATTATATTATTCTATATTGTAATAGAGTGTCTTTTTAGTTAATGTAGGCATTAATTTGTTTTCTTTGGAAATGTGTCAATGTATCATTGTAAAGTTGCTTTAATCTAATTGAATTTATACTATTATATAATTTTATAAAATAAATTTGTCTTGAAATATAATTTTTCACCACAATCGTATAGACACACGAAACTAAAAGAAAATTTTCCAATTGTTAATAAATAAAAATTTACGCTTTCAGAATCCCGTGTCACTGATAGTAATTATTCTTGTGTCTTAAATATGCGTAATGATAATTATACTTTGTGTTGCAAATAGTAGTACACGTTATATTGAATTATGTTACATACAATTGTAGACAGTAAGAACATCAATTTAATACAATAAAATTCTAAATGCTGGCAGAATGTAAATTATAAATTTTGTATTTAAAATATTTTACCGAAAAAGTTTACAGAATTTTTCAAAAATATTAACAGAATGTAAATTATAAATTTTGTATTTAAAACATTTGCGTAGTCATACTTGATAAATATAGAACATTACAGGCACCTAAATCGTACGTACGAGTTCACAAACAATCATTTTAATTTCAATTCTCCCTGCAAGCAATATCGTTTTCTTTACCCTAATGTGTATAATTCGAACACAGCCCATTCGGTTAAAATTACATATAAAATTAATCTACAGAATGTTACAAATTGTTAGAAATACTTCTAACACATTTGTACGAGGTTCTACATAGTACAACTAGAAGTATACTTATTCGTTAAGTTACTTCTTTACAAAAACTCCATCCAATACAGATGGTATGTACGATAATAAGACAGCCATGAGAGATGATGCGTGAATATCAATATAATAATAGTAATAACAATAATGATAGCAAGTTGATTCTCATAAAGATGGCACTTGGATAACACACACTTAACTCCTTCAGGCAGTTTAAGAGGGAAACAGCGTTGAGGGTCTGATTTATAAAACTGAAATTACAATACGAGGTGCGATATAAATCAATGTGGAACAGATAATTTCATCAGGGTCTAATAAACACATACAATTTTATGTGGCGCGTAATATCCAGGCATGAGACAACAACCTTTTAACACGTTGAATGCCACGGTGTTAACCATGTATGACATGGCATATAATGGCAGACTATTCGTAATGTAAATCATTGACACGTTGACTGCTGTAGTGAAAATTGTCGAGTCTAGTCAAGCTTATTATAAAATATTTATTAAATGCGCAATAGTACATTCGGCCTATCGGAACCCTAGGACACTTAAGGGAGGATCAAAAAATGTCGACAGAATTCGAAACGTTAGTTTTTTAGAAAGGAATTTGTGTAGGAGGCCAGTAGTCTGGTTTTGTATTTAATGATTGTAAACAAAAATTTTCGATATTTTATTTTTTCAAGAAGAAGTACCTAGATGTTTTATATTACTTTATTGTATAAATAAATATACTTCGACAGAACAGATAAAATTTTTGGCATTTTCACTTATGTGGACACAAAATGATCCTCCCTTAAGCTGACCTTAAACTTATTAAAACCTTAAGCGTCCTAGGGTTGATATTATTTTAACATTTAAATTAGACGATATTTTTTTGAAAATGAGTCATTAGACAATTCGATAGTATTTTGTTGTGTCAACAAACAAAATTTGTAGAAATTGAATCTTACATTTCTTAGTTGATATTGTTATTTTAATGTTATCACCTGACCAGAATTTTATAAGAATTATCGTAGAGACACTAAAACTTCGCCTCTCAAAATCATTCTTTTCTTCTTAATTTTAATAAATAATCATAATTTTTCGTCTAACCACGTTGTACCTATCATCTTTCGCTTTTAAGGCAATTGTTAACATAACTAAACATTTAGAACGGTATTTCAGTTGTAGTGTGGTTTAACATGTCTAATTAAACGAAATATACCTTGAAGCACCCATTTTCAGTAACCCGGCAATAATAGTTAACTGATTAAATTAAGTTTGAGAGGACTTGTCGACGGGCCAACTTTAAACAAAAAATTAAACAGGATTACCAAAATGTTAAAAAGATATAATAAGAAATAAACATTAAAATATTGCAATACGTCTATTTTTATAAAAAATATCGAATGTAGTAGTAATGTTGCAATACAAAATAATAATAGAAAATCATGAAGGAGTAGGATAAATGTTGCAATAACATGAAATATAGGACCCAGTAATTTATGATTCTCAAAGGAATATGCCACCTGTCATAGAACTCATTCTTTTACGTAACAGATGAATAATTACTCAAGCATCTTAGATTCTAATCAAGCATTCCATATTTTCGTTCTGGTCGATCGACTATCCAAACTACTTTCTTCACTGTTCATCGATGTTTCTCCAGTAAGATGATACATTTTTTTAAATAATAAATTAAAGTGACCGTTTGAAATGTGGCCAGGTCTGATTCTGTGTCACTGCGCACAGGTGAGCCACGAAGAGTCGAGGCACACCGTGTCTATTATTTTCCTCTTTTAAGGCAATTGTTAACATAGCAAAACATTTGAATAATATTTAGCTTGTGCTATGTTTTAACTAAATAAGATACAACCTTGAAGAGCCTAGTTTCAGTATCTCGATAATAATAGTGAATTGGTGAAATTAAATTTGATACGACTTATTGATGGACCTATTTTTAAACAAAATTAAACAGGATCATCAAAATATTGGAAAACAATGAGAAGAAATAGATATTGAAATATATTAGCGCTCATGGAAGTATGGACGCTTGAGAATTATAGAAAAAATAAATACATAAATTGCTTAACACAAGGTAATTTTATTTCCTGTCTGTTTTACATTTTATAAACATAAAGTCAACGAATTATACACAAAACAATTAAATAATATTCAAACAAAAACAGATTAGAAACTTCTAAATCTAAATTCTAAAACTTTTTAAGGGAGTGTCCATACTTTCGTATGCAGTAGTGTACATCTATTATCAACAATATCAAATATAATAGCAATATAGTAACATAAAATAGTAATAAAAGTCATGAAGGAATAGCACAAACGTTATAACATGCAATATAGAACCTAATAACTAGACTGCCAATGTTTATGCAAGTTGATGCATCCAAATTGGTGAACGATGAACATTTAATAATTTAGCAAAATATACATTACACATTTTGAACATTTCAAGGCGCAAATGCAGTCTTGTTGAAGTTTCATTTATTCAACCGCATTAACATAGAAAATACGAAAGTCCAGAACTGTATATTTGCATACACATCCGCAATCTGTTAATAAGGATGAATCCACCTTTCACGGAAGCCATCTTCTTACATTCTAATCAAGCATTAATATTTCTATTTTCATCGATCGAATATCCGAATTATTTCCTTCACAGTTCATCGACCTTCTGCAGGCCCGCGAACAAAATGACGTATTATTGAAAGCTCTAAATTGAAGGAACGTCGTTTGAAAAGTGGCCGGGTCTGATTCTGTGCCACTGCGCACAGGTGAGCCACGAAGAGCCGAGGCACGCTCGCTTGTTAATCCCAGGACGATTGCGATAGTTATTGGTCACGGTCCGGCGAAGAAGAAGCGCCCGCAGGAGAGGGCCTCTTCCTCTCTCCTCACATACGTTTCCATGATTTTTGCTCGCCTCGCTTTTTGTCCTTTTTGCCGTACGTCCGCCTCCTCTTCCTCCTCGGCTCCTCGTCACGCTGTCCTCGTTCGTCCTGCGCGTTTCTTCTCGCGCTTCCTTCGCTCCCGAGACCTACTTCAAGGAAGATCGAGAGAGCATGCCCCTTCCTCGTGCTCTCGCAGTTGCCTCGGCTCAAAAGGAGGCCCTCGTCCAGCCGAGGAGGCACCCAATACCCAGGGGCGTACGCTGACATCCGCCGGTTAGGCCTACCGTCGACACACGCCGGCCCTTTATCCCTAAACTGGCGTCACTCTTTCGAAAAATAATGAGTCGGAGGTGTTTCCATTATAGTGGAATCTCGATTATCCAAACGGCGGCGATCCTGTGCCAGTTATACGGTAAAATCGTCATTAGTGACCGCGTGTACTCAATCTTACACCACCGCGTATCTTTGATTCTAAAATCACATATTAATATAGAAATTGTTGAACTCTAAACATGTATATTTGCATAAACGTCCGCGGTCTACGAGGAAGTTGTTGAAACTAACTGCGTTATTAAAAATTATACCAAATGCTGACTGATATTGTTTATGAATAGACAAGGGGTAGCGGTGGCTAGCCAGATTGGATGAGGGTGTATAAATAGTAACTTAGAGTCATTTGTTTTTGGATCAGTAATTCCATTTAAGGTGCTATGAAAGGGAAATAAATTTTGCTAGGGCACCTTTGAACGTAGCTAATTCTTTAATCTCCTAAAGAACTGCATAGGTTCGTATAAACTTTTTGGAACTACTCGATTTTTTTAATATACTGTATAAATTTGGGCCAACCTTTTTTAACACACTGTACATAGAATATAAAAGCAAAATGACGCTGAAACAACACAAACACGATGTACTGTCACACTAAATAGAGGATTTACTGGAATGAAGTCGATATTCAATTACAAGGAATATAACGTAAGGAGTTAGAACATGTTATGGTTATTAGGTTAATTGGATCCTTCGGTCTAGGTTGAGTTAAGTTCAAAAGCAATCGCCATGGTAATTAAAATGCTTGTTCTCACGACATTTTATGACTTTTTGTGACGAGGAAAGGTCATACCTGAACGAATGCTTTTATGAGACCAAGCTCGAAGTGCTGATGATTATAAACAAACCCTAGAACATTAATCATTTTTATAAGATATAGTTTTATCGGTTAGCATTTCCAGACATTCCTGAATAGTCGGCTGGTTCGTTGAGAGTTATAGTGAGCGCAGAGTTTAGATTCTGTATTTTTGCATTATAACTTCTAATATGCCGCGTTCATTAACTTTTTAAATATTAATATTTTGAAATTTCAATTATTCCTCAAAATCTTTGTTTCGAAGCAATAACATCCTGTGTTAATTAACAAGTGTTTATTACACTTGTTGATGACAAAAACAATTCAGCGCGAGAATAAGTGTGAAGAATGTGTCGGCCAGTACTTTCAAGTCTCCATACAAAGTTATTGATCATAATTCACTATCCACATAAATTGCGCTCTTTCATGTGCATTAGTACACGTCAGAATTAATTTATGATATTACGCGTGGAACCTGCGATATCATTGAGATTTTTTATAACGTTTCAATTTCTGTTCAGCAATCAGAAATACTAATATTCAATCAATGTTGGGGATTGATCAATCGAAATCCTGACCGTCTGTGGCAAAGCAGTAGAAAAAAATTAAGCAACAGAAGATGGAGTTCTTTTTATCAACGATTGCAACATATTTTAGGCTTGTTTTTTGTTTCAATGTAAATAGGATAATGAAAGAAGAACGTCGTGAATATTGAACAGGCCTGTGTTTTTTAATATAACTCAAACAATATGAACAAACATCGCCTGTTTTCAAAAGAAGATACTAACAACATTTGTGAAAATATTTAATTAGAACTTTTCAAAATTACTGTCATCGAGCAGCTACGAATTTCTGTTTTTATAATACAACTAACTCCAAAGGGTATAAACAATATTAGTAACTTAGCAATTCCAAAGTTTTATGATGTCTACGTAAGTATAAATCTTGAATAGATAGAAGAAATCCTTCAGTCTGTCGTCATTTTGAAAATTCATTGCTCTTTGAAATTTTGATACAAAAAGGTATGCATTCTGTTTAAAAAAATGTAAAATCACCTTCCTGTCTCGTAAACAAATAAGTTATTTTAAGAAACCGTTTGAGCGTCATATGTGCCCTTCGATACCGTGCAATTTTTATATGAAACACTTATTTGTAGAACGTATACTTTAGAAGTCATAGGGATGGACAAGTTATGTGATTCACCCTATATATCGATACAAAGGGAAATTTAGGCATGTACCTTGTGAAAAACATATGTCACCTGATCAATTATATTTTATTTCGAGAAATGACAAATAAACACTCTTAATGTGGACTCAAAATGTTTAATCAAATTCCTGCTAACGTACAATTAATATACGATCTGAAATCACAAAATGACAAATAAATAATCTTCATTTGAACTCAAAATATTTAATAAAATTCCTATCAACGTAGAATTAATGTTCGACTTAAAATCACAAAATGACAAATAAATAATCTTCATTTGAATTCAAAATTTTTAATAAAATTCCTGTCAATGTAGAACTAATATTCGACCTGATATCACCAAATGACAGATAAATAATCTTCATTTAAACTCAAAATTTTTAATAAAATTCCTGTCAACGTAGAACTAATATTCGACCTGATATCACCAATTGACAGATAAATAATCTTCATTTGAACTCAAAATTTTTAATAAAATCCCTGTCAACGTAGAACTAATATTCGACCTAATATCACCAATTGACAGATAAATAATCTTCATTTGAACTCACAATTTTTAATAAAATTCCTGTCAACGTAGAACTAATATTCGATCTAAAACCACAAAATGACAAATAAATAATCTTTATCTGAACACAAAATTTTTAATAAAATTCCTGTCAACATAGAATAAATATTAGACCTGAAATAACGAAATGCGATTTTTAACTGACGTTATCAACAATCTTCCATCCATTCCAAGCTCATCACCCTTCAAAAAATCCTCCTCCTCAATCACTCCACCGTCAGCTCTATCATCCTCATCCTCACTTTCACCCGCAATTTGTCGCAACCTCTTCATTTCCGGTCCCAAAACATAACATCATCATCCCTGATCGTCACCGATATCACTCGGTCGAGAGCTTTCGGCTGGTCCAGCCGATAAATCATTCGTTCCTGCTAATCACAGGGTGGGAGCGATTTGTCAAGGCAACCAGCCGGCCAGTCCCTGAAAACTCCCGTTGACGTTGAAATAAAGCCCCGTCGATTCGATATAATGGCGATAGGCGCGATCGATTTAGTACGATCGCGTGAATATCGAAAGCCCGCGCGATCGAGCGGCGATCCGCAGGAAAGAAGGAACCTTTCCACCGTAATTTCCGTGACCTAACCGTGCCAGCGTGAGGTCAGATCGATAAATCACTGTCAAGTTTCAACGATTCGTCCATTGATAACGCCGCGTTGCGAACAAGGAAGTCTTTCTGCTCGACGAACGTTTTCGAGGTTCACCCAAAGCTCTCTTAGGCGAAACACGAATTCCAAGGATATTCTTTCAAGCGTATTGAGTGCTTCGAAACCTTCCGATAGGCGAATTGACAGGGAGTTTGCGCGCGCGAATTTCGACGATGCCCGCTGAACAATGAGCGCTGTGTCTGACACGTTGACAGCTGATTAGCCTATTGACCATGTGATGGCTGCATGAAGGTTGTGGGATAGTTGCACAAAGCAGCATTTGAAGCACTTGTTACATGTCGATTCGCACCGTCTTCATTCGACTAAACGCTTGCGTTACGATGTCTTTAATAACCGGACAATTGCTCGCTTTGAGTAAAATGATTATTAGAACGTGAATGCAGTTTTTTGACCTGATTTTATTATTTTATTTGTTATATTTAGCTGTTTTACGTTGTTTTAATGACTGAATATAATATTAACGATATGCCCATGTAATTAAAAGAAATACTTAAAAAAGAAATGTGATACATCTCCAAGTCGGTCAGACGGTAATCTGTACACGCTTTTCATTCGCTTTGTAAGTCTTGTAAGTTAAAGAAAGACTTATGGAAGAAATTAGAGCCGAGATATTAAAAACTTGAATCGAAAGAATGCCGGCATTAGCTCAATCGGCCATATCCGCACGAGGCGGATGCATTTATCAGAAGAAAATGTACGATTAATTATTTATCTTTGGTAACATCTTTCGCATATGATTTGAACAAAAGTAATCAACCTATTAAATATTTTACTTGATACTTAACGCACAATGAATGATTATTTTCAAAAAAACTTTAAATACTTTCTTTTCCGTCTTTTTTTCTAAATTTTTCACCGTATAAATTACTCATATAAAGGTTACTAGAAACGTGTCCAATATCTCATAAAGTTTGCATACTCGTTTTTAAACGTTATTTCATGTTATTTTAATATAAAGCCTGTTATTATATACTTATAGTAATTTCTTTGCGCCAGAAAATGCTGTCCAGATGTGTTGGTATTAAAGTAATTAAAATACGAAGACAGAAAAAGGAGACTTCAATGCCAGATTAAGACACTTCGATCGAACATAATCATCCACGAAAGTATTAGAATGGATCCAAATTGGATATTCAGTGCGTGAAAAGGAAAATTACAATATTGTTTCGAATAATGTGTTTTATTATCCGAACGATATTTTCTTTAAAAACATAATAATACGAAATAAGTAGCTGAATACCACGAAAACGATAAATTTACAGATCTATGTTTATTAAGACTTTTCTTCTATACTTCTGATTAAATTTTTATTATAGTTTTTGGATAACCAATGCAGTGATCGACGCGGGAAAGTAAATAATTGAATATCCAAATTTTCTGGAATCATAACAATTATATCTTTACGTTTTATTTGAAATGAACTTCAAAACACTGTTGGTTAATAGAAAGAAATTAGGTACAAACGATCATGTACCTGAACACTTCAGAGACTTTTTTTGTTACAAAAAGGGGCCATATACATGTAATATTGCTTATCCAGGTAAAAAAAAATATTGCAAAATATAATACATATTTGGACTGGCAATTTAAAAATGTCGAGTGTGACTCGACATAGGAGGACCTGTGAATAAAATTGAGTGTAACTCGACATAGGAGGACCTGTGAATAAAATCGAGTGTAACTCGACATAGGAGGACCTGTGAATAAAATTGAGTGTAACTCGACAAAGGAATTCAAAGGGTTAAAGAAACGAATGAATAAGAAAATTCTTTCACTGAAGACTCATCGAAAGTCGTGAGAAGAATTTCGATCGCAACATATGATAGCAGATCGAGTCATCGATCCGCGAATCGAACGTCCTTCTGCCAGGATAAAATGGGACATGTCAATAGATCGTAACCTCGAATGAATTCTCGTTCAGCCGCCCACGCGGCCCATGTGCCGACATATTTCATCCTAATGTCACAACGGGCGAAACCCGACTCATGCTCATAAATAAGAAGGAGTCAATGGAAGTTATTCGACGGGAGAACGCGCCTATTCGCCTCCTGTCAGCGGCTAAATCCGACATCCATTTTCTTTCAACGAGAAAATCGCACACAGAGAAACCTAATATCCTTTACTTTCCTCGGAACTTGCAACTTTCGAGACGCTGGAAAGTTAAACGCTGCACCCCGCGGCGGTAACTGAGAATTTTGCATTGAATTTTGTTCAAAAATTCAACTCCCGATACGAGAACACCGCGAGGAACCTACTTAAACTAATGGATGGGGCGCCATATTCAATGGACATGTTTTGGAAAATGCGTTACGAATTGGAGATATTCTCGTAAATTCTGCTGGTTTCTAAACGTCAAAAGTGTCGTCACATTCTGTGATGATAGGGTAGATGTACCATTTGTGGCCACTTCAGGGATTTCCGCGCCATTCACTGATACATAGTTTAAGAAAAAGATGTGTACAAAGAGCAAGGAATACATCAGTGTAGTCCAAAATATACAGAAAATCAAAACATTATAAGATGAACAATGTTTTAAACGTAATTATTTAAAACATAATTGCATTATCAAGCAAGACCTTTTTGCATCATTTGTGGCTACAAGAGTACCATATTTGTCTTGCCAGTATTCCATTTGTGGCCACTTGTATAATTGGTAATATGGAAGACCCCCAGTAAGACTTATAGCTTTCAATTAATTACAAATGCTTATTGCTGAACAAATAATATAGTACTTGCTGTACAAAAACAGCATCAATTGCTAATATCAGGATAAATAAAACAGTGGTCACTTGTATAATTGGTGATACGAAAGACCCACAGTAAGTATTATAGATTTCAATTAATTACAAACGCTTGTTGCTGAACAGATAATACAATATTCGGTGTACAAAAACAGCATTAATTGCTAATATCAGGATAAATAAAACAGAGGCCGCAAATGGTACATCTACTCTATACAGAATTTCGTTTATCTTGTCTATTTCAATATTTCTGGTACTTTTGACATTTTATCTGTCGAGCTCATCAAAGAATATAGACACTTGCTAAAATCTTCCATTTTTACTATAAAGTATTAAATGTTTTATATTTGTACTAAATTATTGTTAATACGATTGCTATGCGAGTCATTGGTGACCGACGTCTAAAATTAAATTTGAAGAAATGACTACTAATTCGTGTAAAATTTAAAATAGCCTTAAAAGGAGCATTAAATTTCAAGCATTAGTAGGTATTAAAAGTTTTAATGTTACTTAAAGTTTTACAAGCATTAGTAGGTATTCTTTTTTAATTTAAAACATTTGCGTCTGGTACCGGAAACCAGCAATCGTGGAAGTAGATACTTGTATCCTTTCCGCTCAAAGAGTGTTAATAGTACAAAAAAACATGTGAGGAAGTAGTCATTTGGTTCAGAAGAAGAATAGTGATTAACAACTTCTACCCACAGGGTTATGTTTCTCAAAATTTCAAGTTCACCGAGTTTCGTTTAGAGCAATAGGTTGACCTTTAAACGATCTACAATAAATGCAAATGCGATACCAAAAATATGTCACTAAAGCAGCAAAAATACCGTTGACCTCGGAACTCCCAAAAAATTGACCCTGAAGGCAAAAGTTGTGAATTACAATATTCGACTCTCTCAGCCACGCAACTGCTTCCTGACACATTTTGTAATGGAGGTATTAAAGTGGACAAGTTAAAAGAAACACTCTGTATACTGCAAAAAATGTGGCTGTATTGAGGACAGATTTTATTACTTTTAACACGCCGCTTGCCCTGGGGTTCATCGGTGACTGGTTTCGCATTACACCTGATCAAATAACTGTTAATATTTATTAACTTTTATGACGCATTAACATTACAAAAGGATTGTAAATTATAATAAATGGAGAAAATTAAAATTGATTAAGGGGTTATTCGCTTGAAACTGTGTGAAAAGTGAACAGTATTTATGAACATTTTCCTTTCAAACCAAACGTTCTACATAGTTCCGGTTTCGTACATTTGTTTATTTATATTTTACTAACGCTTTCACGCGGTTACATTACAAAGTGAGAAATACTTACTAAGTTAGAGGTGTTCAGGTGCGATCACTCTCAGAAATTGCTCCTATAATAATTTATAATAAAAGTGGTGCATTTTATTGCGCAAGACAACGAATTAAACTAATAAACTCTAAATGAATACATTATGTCATTTTCCACTCAATCATCTTCAGACTGTAATTTGTAGTGTTAGCAAAACTTCAGGTTCTCTGTTCGCATAACTTTTCAGGCGTTTAATGTTGAAGTTCAAGCAAATCAACTATACGACGACGCGGTACCGTCATCCTGCCATAAGTCTTTACGCTATAATTGAAAATTATAGTCCGAGCGCATAAACGCGATGCATTCTAATGTTGCGTCGAAGATTACCGTTAGCGTGAAATTTTTCATCCCTAATTCGACAGTGTTTTTAATCCTGCATCTTCGCAAACTCGAGAAACTTATTCTCGGCCTGCTCGGTCTTGCTTAAGAAACAGTTCTAAAAGCACCAAAAGAAATACGAGTAACAAAAAAATTACACGCATCTCCAATTTCGTGACTTCCGGTTTCAATAATTACCTTCACAAAAAACTGATCCTCGACCCTATTACGAAAACTTAAGCATTATCTTGACGTTTTAATCGACCTACAATCAGGGACTGAATTAAGCTGCGGAAGAGGTTGTCAATTAAATTTAAATAACAAATCATATTGGCGCAAGCTTAAGTTTTATTTATCATATACAGGGTGTTGAATATAGTTCGGGCCAAACTACAGGAGCTTGTAGTACTCCTCATAACAAATAAAAAAGACTTAATAGATATGGGTATAAAAATCATTTGTTTCGAAGTTATGAATTTCGGAGTGTAACTATCGCTGCAATTATAGCTCTAATTGTAAGCTGAGTGTCGCAGTGATGAATTACATATGCTGAATTGTTGTCTAAATGAGTGATGGCCACCGGAGCTGCGGCCTTCCCCCACTCTAGGCTCATTCCCCTCGTATAGGCTGTGATTTGGGACGACGATGGACCGAGGGGGACCGAGGAGGGAACTGAAACGAGGGGAATGGACCCAGAGTGGGGGAAGGCCGCAGCTCCGGTGGCCATCACTGCTTTAATAAATAAATTGTTACTTTTGTACACGTACATTAATATAATACTAACCAATTTGACTTGTAAGCTAAAGCATAGATTACAATTTAGCTTGTTAAATCATACAGATTTGAAATTGACAAACGATTGCACTCATGAACTCAGGGTAAATTAAAAACGACAAGAAACAGTAGAAATTGTAAACTTACGCAAATAGATGCAGTACAAATGTTTATTTTAGAAGGAATCCGACATTTGATTATATCTAAACACGATTAACACGTTGAATGTCACAGTGAAAATAGCCATGTCTAATTAGACACGATATAATTTATTATTTCTTGTATAAATCGTAAAGAAAAAGAAGATTTGAGTACTCAATCGTGTTCTTCTGTTCCTATATTATTGTTTCAGTATGAAGTTTGCTCAGAATTTTGTGAAAACCAATAATTAATTAAATAAATTAAATATGAGGCGACGGTCATCGATGACCCCCACGTTATTCAACGCGTTAATTCACTTTCTATACTTCGTTTAACGTGTACTCTTTCACGCAATGATCGTCCATATTTGAAAACTATTTTTGTAACATATTCGCAAATTTGGTTCTTCTGATCCGATTATCCTAAAAACCGCTTATCAGAACGAGTTTGTCTCCCTATTAGTTCGAATAATCGACGTTTTACTGTATTCATCGCCAGCATGCCCTGGACGCTGCTTCGCCCGCAATTTTTCTACGTATAGAAGGCAAAATACTGTTTTTTTTTCTTGCATCTTGTAGCAGGCTAAATTCTCTTTCGAGCGCGCGAGCGACAAGCTTCGCCACCTAGCGTCTGTGCGTGAACTATGCCTCCGCGGTCGACTCGCCGGCACGCCGACAAAAAAATAGTCTCATGTTTCTTTCTCGATATTTTATTTATTTCACGATAAAATACAGTCTACGACACTCCAGAAAATATAAGGACGCTATTGTGAAAATGTCATAACAATCGGTTTAGTAGTTTTTCAGATTTTTGCGAGCCAACAAACAAAGTCTGTCTCTTTATTATAATAATAAGGCGACGAGAGAGAGAGAGAGAGAGAGACAGATCGATCGAGGAGTCAACGAGTCGTCTACGAATTCAGGAATCCCGTTTTTTTCATCCTCGGTCCCGTTCCTGAGCTTCCTCGTTCTCTTTCTGTGCTCGAGCAGCGTCCAGTTCAAACGAGACACGGACGAGACGGAATTCCCGCTTAATAACACATCGTGGGCCGTATTTTTGTGCGCGACCAGTTTTCGAGCATCTCCTTATCGGACGTCGATAAGACAACATAGTATCGTTCAGCCGCGACGCTTTCGCGCGGGCCAATTAAGTCGCCGATCAACGTGGCGGCGCGTTTTTGCGGGAATCGTCCGATGGCGTTAATTGCGGCCAGAACTGACGCATCTGCGGTTATTGGAGCCAGGGAAATTTATGGCCAGCCCGTTTCGTCAAGCTCCAATTACTTGGACGTTCAGATACCATGTGTGATTGGGCTGATACGAAAGCCGCGATCGCGAGTAGAATTGATCGTCTCGGGTATTAAGTGAATCCAGCGACGCAGATCGGAATCAGAAATAGTGCAAACCGTGGATCAGCGATGTGTCATGTGTCCTACGACGAGTGAAGCGAAAACTAATTTCGAAAACGTAGGGGGAAATTGAACGAACCCGTGTCCGAAGAAATAGTAAACTGCACAAGAAGATACGAAGAAAGAATAGAACAGCGCTCCAACGAACTAGCAGCAGAAGTTGATGATAAACTTAACGGAAGACGACTAAAGAGAACTGCAACGTGGGAAAGCAAACAAATAGGAAACAACGATCTTAAAATGTCAACCTAATGGGGATTGGCATTAGCGTGATAATAAATCTCAAATGATAAAAAAATGTAGCAAATGTCGAATAAGACAAATTGTAAAGAACACGGGAAGGAAGAAAAAGTTGAAGAAATAAATAAGAGGGACTCGAGCTCCATGTTTGCTCATTCGAAGTCCTGGATACTGGCAACGCATCTGTAACTAATTCTGACAGTGCATTAGATATTTCTGCGGCGGATGTGGGAATCAGAAATAGTAGAATCCATGGATTACTGATGTGTCATGTGTCATATGATAGATAAAGCAACAAATAATTTCGAAAGCGTAGGAAGAAATTGAAGAAATAAATAAAGGGGACTCAGGCCCCAAGTTTGTTCATTTGAAATCTTTGATATTGCCAATCCGTTTAAACCTATGTAATTTTGAAACTGCAGTTAATTATCCTGAAATTCTAGGCTCCAAAAACGATTTCGACTATTAAAACAATTTTTTGTTAAGCCAGCACTGGCCCCAATCTGAAGAAATTGATAAAATGGAGTGAATGTCAAATTTATAATTATTATTCGTGTATATATATTCCAAAGTAAAATAATCTTGAACTAACACAGGTAACCCTCTAATAATATGGTTAATTTGTTTCTTCAGTAACTCCAAAAAATCATTATTGTTTACTGTAGCTGTCGAAGTAGCAGATTTTTATTTGATAATGTGCGGTCATTTCTAAGTATAGAAGTGGGATACAAGCTTCTGTACCTGCCGACATCCCTTCTTCTGGCTCTCATACACCATTTTCCATGCCAAATATCAATTAATCTGTGGCGTTGCAGATTCCATATCAGACATTCTTTTAACACGTTGAGTGCCGCAGTGAAAACTGCCATACCTAATCAGACACCTTATAATTTGCTTTTCTTTAACCCGTAACTACTACTATCAAAAATTTGTAACTTAAGTACTACTGGCGGGTCCATGGGACCCACTTCTGCAATCTGCAATAAAAATCACATTCCGCATAAACAACAATTTATTTAACGACCAAATATTGCTTTAACGACTCTACAGACTTGCAAGGTGTAGCACAGGCCTTTACTCCCTGAAACGTTTCATAGCTTTTAAAACCACAGATTTTTCAACATTGGGCAAACGAACTGTCAACCGGACGTTCTCCTCACTCGTGCAAGGAAATTATAGAGGCACCCATTTCCTCACGTTTCTTCGACATCTTGAAACAAAACAAATGCACAACATCTGTACATCGTTAAATAGACAATTAAATAGCGAATCCAACGTTAACGTGTACATTTAGAAAACATTCATTTGTATGAGAAACATTTTATTACACAAAAGTTGCCAAACTTTCATCGTACGCTGTATTATCTATAAAGGAGGATGTTAAAAAATGGCCACTTTTGGCATCTCCTGGAAATTAAAAATTCATGCAGGACCATCAAGACTGTCTCCCAAGGAACAAAAAATGTTGTTATTACTACCCAGAAAAACGATGTGAAAGTTGTTACAAATGAATCCAAACATGTGAATATGATAGTGATCGAACTCACCTAAGCGTTATATTTCATCTTCCTCCTCTTCTTCAGATATTGAAACGTCTTAGTAGGGAAATCAGCAGATAAATCAATTGAAGGTTGGAATCGAGCAAAATCAAAATACCGTAATATCATTGCTACATGCGAACAGCGACCGACAACGCGTGTGCAAGAATGGCTTCCAATCCGATTTTACTTTTGCCTATCAATACGTATACAAAATATTTTAAAATATCGAAAATATAATTTCGTTTTCAGTAAAATCCTATTATTTGATTCCACATCAATTAGATATTTTCGATAATCAATGGTATACGTTTGGATTCATTTTTAACAACTTTCCCATCGTTTTTCGGGAAAGTGACAACATTTTTTGTTCCTTGGGAGACATTCTTAAGGTCCTGCACGAATTTTTCATTTCCAGGCGATGCCAAAATTTTTTAACATCCTCCTTTAGAGTATCTCTGCTATATTATTAATTTAATTCTTTTTTATATTAACCAGGAATTCAGTATCACCCTTGTTGTGCCTGTTAACAAATATAAGATCAGGATTGACGCGCGTTTTTCCGGGTACAAAGTTGCAAACAAGATCGTATCTGCCTCTCCGGCGAACAATGGAGCGAATTCGCATAGAATTCAGGCGGTCGGATGGTCGCGAGGGAAAAGTAACGGGAGCGTTTGCATGAGAATTCGGGAAGCAAAGATTCAGCGGCTGATTACGAAACGAATTTGCCTGCCGATTGTCGTGTCGAGAGAGGACTTGCTCGTTTTATGCGATTCTTTCGGAAGGCTAACGGTCCGGGACGCGATTTCGGCAGCCGCAATTAAATTTTACTGCGGCACCGCTGCCTGCACGCTGTAACTGTAATGTCCCCTTTGATTCATTCACCTTCTTCGCCGCGCCGTCCCGTCGTCGTAGATCATCGGATGATCGAGATCGACGACGCGTTGCGTCATCGAATGCCTTCGCGGATTTCTATTCGCATGCATCACCGCCTAATGATAAACAATTATCGAACTCCGTTGGAATTCAAGTGTACCGGCGTACGATAGTTTGTAAGGAGAGAGTTGACTTGTTTGTTGAAATGCACAGGGTGCGATGAAAGTTTGGCAACTTTTTAGACAACTGTCTTGTAATAAAATTTTTATCAAGAAAAATTAACCCTTTGCAGTCCAAGCATCTTTTGACACGATGGACCAGCAACTTCAATATAAGTAATGTGATGATGCAACCAATATGATTGCGAGGGACTGCAAGCAAATGTTAATTTTCAATTACTCATATTCCACGAAAATTTCATCAAGATGTTTCCGTTTTAATTAAAGGAGAGGGTTTTGGGTGTCCGCCTCCGATTGCTTTGCTTTTCGGATATGTTTTAGAGGACTAGAAAATAACAGATACGTGTTGTTTTATTTTGGTCTGTTTGCATATTTGGGGGGTGAAACCACCCCTCAAAGTTCATAAGAAGAGGTACACAAGTTATAACATTGTGTTGAATGAAACTTGATGTAAATTTAATTTGCGTCGAAATTTTATGTATGGATGATGTTCTTGTTGCCAGTCACCTTTGTCAGGGGGTAAACTACCCCTAATCGTTTAAATACGCATTTAAGAGACTTGAAACGTGTTCAACAATTCATCAAATTCTTAAGAAACCTTAGACATAAATTATTTTATCATCACTACAGAGGGGTGAACCATCCCTAATTGATCAGCTACGTCTGGCTTATAATAAGAAATTTAAAAGACGCGTAAACGAATGCAAAGAACATTCAGGTAAATAGTACTTTATAAACATGGAGCTCTAAATTTTCGCCATAATTACAGCTACCCTCAATAGGAAATCCGCCCCTTCTAACTGCTGGGAATATTTCTAGCAACTATAAAAAATTGATAACGGCATCATTTATATTTTGAATTTCGTGAGTTTCTGTATCCCATTTTCCAAGTTCATGGTATCTGTTTTTATATTTTCTTAGTTTTTTAAATACTACAAAACTTTGATTCTAATTCAATCGTTTATTTTTGGAAGGGTGTATATCCATTTTCTAAAAATTGACACCAATCAATAAAAACTACCGAATTTTCTTCGACATAATGTTTATTTTTTTTTTTAACCGGAATCGATACGTGATAACAAAAGACACTTCTATTGTTTTTTGTGGGTTCACTGCTACAAATTTGGATTATGTACAACAGTTTAAACGCATAACTTAATTTTCCCCAAAATATAAGCACACTCCTTTTCAATAATAAACGATTCAATTAAAGACAATTTTTACTTCAAATTATTACCTATAAATTATGAATAATTGTTCGCACACTCCAGCTTTCAAAGTTTAAATTTCTACATAAAAAAAATTTCAGACAAAATAATTGCGAATATCTTTGATAAGCGTGAGGCTTTTCATTTGTAATGCGAAAAGAAAATTATAGAATGCTTGGAAATTATTGGGAATTTTCTCCGTTCCTTAAAGATTTAATGGAAATTAAAATGTCAAGGGCTTTGTCAAGGGCGAATCTCATTTGCAATTTAATTTCTGATGAAACTCGTAACAATAACTCGATTCTTGAATGTAATATGCAAACTATGCTGTATTTGTTATTTTGCATATCAAATAGTTCCTGTCTTTCCACGATGATGGCACTCGGATTTTGTATAAATTCTTTGAATTATTTTGCATAAACTGTAACTTAATTTAAATCTGTTCCTCGGTAGAAAAAGGGCCAATGTTCAATTTGTAATTTTTTAGGAAAATGTGTACATTGACCCTTTTTATTGTAATATAAATAACATACTGGCCTCTTGAGAATGTATATAACTTTCCTTGTAATAGTCGATGATCTGAGGCCCCTTTTTTTATGATAACGTTCATGATTTTTATGTGAATAGAGCATAATACTCAAATGGACACCGGCCCTTTTTCTGCCAAGGTACAGAATTAACTTCTTTTCTGGTGTTAAAATTTTCTTTTACATTTTAGATTTCATTTTATTTTATATTTTACATTTTATTCTCTGCTTTAAATTTCGTTTTACATTTTACTTTTACTTTTAATAATCTATTTAGCAATTGCATGCAATTACCACTCTATCGCAACAAGAAATTTATAGTTTTCCACTGTTTTGAAAATTCGTAAGTAGAACACATTATTTACGATGCAGTCGAGTGAATATGGTATTGATTCCATTCCTACTTATTAATGTTCAAGTGATAAATGAAGCCATGTTTATGCATACATGCATTTTTATCATTTCCCCCCTATACTTGGTTAATTCTGTTTCGCGACAGTGAACGCACAAAATGACTGGAATTCGCGCAAATTCCTTTCATTGTTTAAACACTCGATCGACATAAACTCTAAAAATTCGCTTCAGCACTCCGATTCTTGTAACTACTGCTAATTCTGCCGATATTTATTTTATACGTTTACCCTAAATAGTCCGACGTTCACACACGCGCCTATATTACTTTATCGTTCGTTCAATTATTTTCTGTTTTATAACCGAAGTATTTTTTTGGATTGCTGGAATACTGTACGAATTGTCTTCATCGATTAGACGTGCCACCGAATACGAAATAATTCGTGTGTTCTTTACAATGCCGTTATTGATGAAATGCGCATTAATTCGTTCAGCACACTGCATTCACTTTTACACGAAAGAATTCGAACGAGTGTATATTTGTACTGTTTTCGATTTATCTGGCTTACTTTCTTCCACAAATATTTCAATTTCATGCGGAATTTCTCCATTGTTTAGAAATCCATTGAAAGCGGAATACCAAGGACTTTGTTTGCAATTTCATTCTCCATGAAATCTCTGCCAATAGATTTTGTGCATCGTGTGGCTTGCATCTTTACGAAACTACGACAATTTCACCACAAATATTAGGTAATACACTCCATAGAATTATTTAAACATATTATACAGAAATTGAAAAAGTCTCATTTGTATTTACTCGACATAAATTTATCAAAATTTATAAATATTTATTCAACTCGTATATAGAGCAAAATTGCAGAACTTTATAAGTAGACTGCGGATTTTCATGCAATTTAACATATTCGAATACGTGTAAGATGTACATGTTATAAAGTAAGTGAAATAAAAAGTACATTCTGTAACATTTAAAGCATAAAATACAACTGTGTCGAAGTTTAATTTCTTCAACTACATTTAAACAGAAAACATTGATATCTAAAATTGTATATTTGCATAAACAACCGCAGTCTATTTATAAGTTTTATGAAAAACAAAATACAAATCAACATAATATAGTTGACAAAATAAACTAGAAACAGTTTTATCAATATTTTTTGTATCAGTTGATGCTGACATGTTGCAATTTGAAAATGAATTTTAACACGTTGAATGCTGTTAATTTAATTAAATAATTATTGATTACTACACAATTCTGATTAAACTTAACATTGTAACAATCATTTAGGAACACGAGAACACGATGGAGTACTCAAATATTTTCTTTCCTCGCGATCGATATTAAAAACAGTAAATTACATCCTACCTGGCTAGTCATGGCTGTTTTCACTGTGGCGTTCAACGTGTTAAAAAATTAATAAGAGGTCATAATTCAGAGAATTGCAGCAAACAGAAGCCTTGACTCATAATTGCGCCGCTATGACACATACGAAAACTTGCAAAAATGTGCAATTTGATTGTTTTCATCCACCCGCAATTAAATCCTCCTTATCGGCTCGGGCATCGTGTGAAAAATATTCTTGGAGCCTTGAAAACTGTTACGCTGCTACTCTCCATTACGAAAGTATTAATTGTTTCAAACTCGTTATAACTGTAACTTTTTCCCATATTTTATTCTAATACCAAAGCACAGAGCGCGTTTATGATGTTGAGAATTTTTCCTACGGAACGCCGTGGAATAAGTAACGCGAATACGACGTTCAACATGTTGTCAAAGCAACAGGAACTACTTTGCCTGGACTGAACCGCATTCCTAATTTTATATATTTATGTGTTTGTTTACGGGGACGCGTTCCATTAAATACGGGAGCAGAGTACATAAAAAGGAATGCTGACACGTGGCGTCAGACGTTATGCGAAAATAAGGAGAAAACGAACGGAAATTCAGTGGAAACGCAGGTAGTCAGATACTAATTGCTGGTACGATACTACGTTTAAAAACCCAGCATTCTGTTGCTTGTCATTTATTACTGAGTACGGCATGTGACTTTTAAAAGCAAATTACTGCGCTGAGACCTGAGAAATTGATTAAAACTAATAAGCTTTAAGAGGGGAAAAATTATTCACAATTGAGGCTACTGTTGAGATTCAAATAATGTGATATTGAAAATTAATCAATGACCACTAAGAGGTAATTTTAATATTTATTTAAAATATCATGGTTGTACTGTGACGCAATATTTATATGAAAAAAGAATCGTATGTATTCATGTTAACATATTATAGGGTGCGTTTTAAATAAATCTTAATATATAATACCGTAAAGTAATTTACAAATTAACATTTTCTGACAGAGTATTGTTGATACCTTTTGTAAAAGGCTGAAGAATCACATCGATTATTGCATCCAAGGATACAATATTTAATTTTGAAAAAAAAAATGAAACTGCATTTTTCAGTTGCACCAATGCACAAAAATGAATAAAAGTAATATAGAAATATGAAAATACACATTAACTAAAAATTGTTAGATAAAGTTCGAGTTTCACTTCATACACATAAAAATTACCTACGGTGTACGTACCTTTTATGCTGTGTTATATATTTCAGGAATATAATTTGCTATCAGCAAGTCAGATTTTATTTATTATTATAAAAAAGAAAGAATACGTGGTTGAGTTTGGTTGGGTTGGAGTGAAAATAATACTTCATTCCTGCTTTAACGGCTTGATTCAGTTAATGTTAACAATAACTAGGGAACGTTAAAGTTAACGACTTTCGAACATCAGCGTTAACATATACAGTTAAACGCATATAATTGGATTAAAATGGATTATGGTCGAACAGTTTTACCGTTGTCCGTTTCAACAGTAATTAATTCGAGAATTAAATCCTTTATCGCCCCGTAAGAATCGAATCGATAAGCAGTAGTTACGAAACGTTCGTCTAGATCTCTAGAAATTTCGTTCGCGGGACGATTTTCGCCCGGTCAGCGGCCCGAGAATGGAAAATCGGTTCTAGAACCGGTGTCAGTCAAAACAGAATGTGTATACAGGTATCCCGCCGGCGTTACGTAAAGGCATTAACGTTAATACGATAACGATCGTCGGGGACCGGAACGAGACCGGTTACACGGGACACCCGGTATACGCGCAAGGTGGACGGCCTTCGAGATTAGGTGTATTTTACAGTTGCCCGCTGCGCCAACCGTATGCATGTGCCTGTACGGGTGTGTGTCCATGTACATACGCGAAACGAGTGAAACGTTTTACTCAGACCAGATCTGTTTTCTGATCGAGGTTTAATGACAAGTTTTAGTTGATCCTCTTACGCGGCCCGTTACACTTTGACTAATTGAAGCCATGAATTCCAAAAGGACACGAGTCCATCGATCAGCAGTTTGAGAAAAACAGTGCCATTTTGTTTATCTTCTTTAACCCTTACCCGTCCCTCATTTTCCCAACTCAATTTGTCTTTTGCTGTCAAATTAACACAACGGTTAAAAATCACTTTAATGAACAGATAAATAGTTAAACTTTCAAATTCTTGTATTAAAAATAAAAAAAAGGAAATTTCTGTACATTCTGTATATTCAGGTATAAGATTCTTGGCATCGTTTGGAAATATTGAAGGGATGTGCGAGGCATACTGCTTTTTCACATTTCTCGCATTTTTGTGAGAAAAATGTGTCAAATTGACACGAGGAACGGGTGAGGGTTAATTATCTGTTAATCTCTTCGATTTTTCTTGTGAATCTTGTTTATGGGGTATCCGAGTTTAACTTCTTATCTTACTATTATAATAAAGAGACAGAGTTTTGTTGTATTTTTGCAAAAATCTGAGAAACTACTAAACCGATTGTTACGAAATTTTCACAATAATACCTTTACATTTCCTGGAGCGTCACGGGTTATATTATATCACAAGATAAATAATATATCGAGACAAAAAGACATGGGACCAAATTTTGCCAGCCTATCGGCGAGCCATCCACGGGGACATAGTTCACGCACCGCCGCTAGATGGCAAAGTTTGGCATCCGCGCGCTCGAAAGTGAATCGCCTGGATTCCCTGGATGAATTTTGTACAGAAAAATTAGTACAGTAAAATCACAGACGACGCCGCGGCCAGAGAATGCTAGTTGCAAGTATTTTATGAAATGATTTAGGGTGTTTCAGGAGATCGAAAGGGACATCGTAAAATGCAGGCAGGATGTTGCTAGGTGAGGATATTAAGATCAGGCGAATGTGACGTACGTTTTTTAAATGATATCATATAATTTTTAATGCATTAATCGATGCAGCACGTTATTCCTTATAAAAAAGCATTATCCTATTCCTCCCAAAAGAAACAGTAGTTTAGGAGATATTTTAACCTCAATATTGCATAGGATAGATCTGATCATGAGATAACAAGTCCACTCGAAAAGTGCACTTTTGAAGAACAGCGTTCAGTGATAAGATTTCTCGTTTCTGAGGATATAAAACCTCAATTAAATTTACTCCTGCATGCACAAAAAATGCGGTAAAAGTTATGTAAACCGTGTGAATTTTTACAAGTGGGTTAATCAGTACGAAAGTAGCCGAAAATGTGTTACTGATAATCAACGAAGAAGCGCAAGCAACTGTCCAAAACTGGCTCAGACTTCAAGACAGAGAATTCTTTGCTGTTGGCACAGGAAAACTGGTACAGCGATAGGTCTGGTGGTATAATTGCAGCAGGGAATTATGTCTAAAAATAGGTATACAGATTCATTAAATATACCGTATTAAAGCAACAGCCTTTGTCTCTTTACTTATTAAATGTCCTTCGTAATAAAACACAAAAAAAAACTAATTAGTATTAATGCAAAACTGATAGGCTCCACATGATACACAATATCACAACTCTCAAATTTGATCAACCTCCTCACCATACTGTTTACACAACCTCAACACGTTAACTTCCACAGTGGAAACTCCCATACCTATCCAGACACAGTGTAATATGTCAATAAATCGTCAAATCTCTCATTAACGCATTCGCTGCCATGGTCGATTCGAGAAAAACCTCCACTGCAGACCACGTTTTATTTTTATCAATTCCCTCTGTCACACATGCGTGACGTTGACCTCTCAAAACAGAATCAACGCGTCACACATATGAGCCCCTTAGTTGACAGGTGAATTAAGTCCCTTTTCTTAATTTTGTGAAAACTGCACTTTCGTCTAATACTTTGTAAAAACTTAAGAACAGAATGTAGCTTTATTGTAAGAATATAAAGTAAAACAATAATAATTATGATAACATAACTTAAAAGAAAAACTATATTTTTTAATGGAGTAAGTCCAAAACCTGGACTTAAGTCACTATTCCAGATACTTTTAGAGTCACTTTACTTACGATGTAAAATTGACTCTTATTTTTTATCAACATGAAAGAAAATATACGCCAGTTAATTTGGTAAATAAAACAAGTAACCTTAATACTTACTATTTCTATAATAAACACATTTTTCCTAATTTTGGGCTTATCCCACTCGTCAATTGGGACTCATATGTGATGCTGGTAGCGAACGTGTTAAACCACCGTATGCGATTGCGCATGGCTGAAGAAACTATGAACAACATCGCGAGACATTATTCTGACGTTCCGTGCACCACGAATCGAAGTTCGATCGTTCGAGGAGAAGAGAACGGTTAAAAAAGGACAACGAGACTGCAAGAGAGGACAATCTTGTTACCCAGGATTCCCACGACCGACATTTTCGTCGAAGCGGAGGAAGCGACCGCGGGCCGAACGAATGAATATTCAAGGTTTCGCGTTCAGCCGGGAACCGATCCCGCGTATCTGCTTTGGAAATCGATTATGCTCTCGAGCACGCATTACGTCGCATTCAATGCTCGTTACTGCGAAACAGGGAACGCTATTAATCACCTGTTCCGCGGCCGTGCAACCGACGTTCACCACGAAAAATCTTCGGAGAGAGAATTGAAACGTACACCTCTGACACACTTTCTAGGCGCATTGTGCACCCGCCGATACCGAGCCTCTGGGACGAACGGAGGACAGGAAAAAAAAAACGAGCAGGTATTAGAGATTGATCGACTGCGACGATCGAATGGCGAACGCGTGCCATTTCCACTGCACGCCGCATTGTGTCGACAGAAACGGGACGAGCATCGCCACGCGCCTCCTCGTCGACAGACAGATTCATCACTGGGTCCTGATCCTTCGTCAGATTTTTCGTCTGAAGGCTCGAGACTGCTTTTCATGTTGGAATCAAACTGCGGAGGTACGGTGGGAGTCAAAAATGAGCATACGCCTCGAAGGCACGAAGTTTCTTCAAAAACTCATGTTGCATAAGTTGAAAATTGATTGGAAAGATTTAGAGTATGTAGGAATACAAATTGACACTTTGAGTACCGCGTCACTCATATCTGGATGACAGATAGATTCAATAATTATTTATTTGATCATGTCAAGTATTAACACGTTCCATGCCACAGTGAAAAATTCCATAACTAGTCAGACGCGCGAAAATAAGTTTCTATAGATGCATAACGTTAAAAACGCAAACATTTAATTGTCTTATGATGTACCATTCATTTGTTATTATTATTGTGGCGTTCGTTTTAATTGGAATATAAAGAACATTACCATTTCTTTAGAATAATCGAATTTGGTGCGTGGGGCGCATACGACAGTTGTAAGAAAATGAGGACTACCGCATGTTTAATGTTTAGGGTGAAAGAGTATCTCCCTATGTTTTGTTTCTTTTGTCAGACAGGCAGCTCATGATCGTCCGGACTAGAGGAGAGACGCCTGGAAGCCATGGCTTCTTAGTCTTCGAAGCATGTAATGAGTATTAGGGATAGATATATGTGTGGAGTGAACCAAGTGGAGATCGTATCAGGATAATTTTCAAAAAACCTGGTGATACGTAGGAGTGGCTATGGGGCCACGATCATGGAGGTGGTAGATGGTAGATAGCTCAGAGACGGAGAGTCAACAGTCAAGGTTGAGGTGGAGAGTTACGTGTAGGTGAAGGGGTTGAGGATTTTTGCATGTCCTTGTAACAGACACGAGTATCTGTGAATTGTATGAGATCCTATGAGGGGTTAAAGGCTCGTGTCCTGAACTGGTTCTTTAGAGTACTTGAGTTCATTGAGCACCAACTTTATGTGAGAGATTACTCCTTCTATGAATTGAATATTAGCTCTACATTGCAGATCCTGATTGGGATGATCCGAGGGAAAGCGGTAGTATGAGTTTGAGAACTTTGTTTTGGAGTCTTTGTAAGGTGTGGAGATGTAGTTTGAACACTGAACTGTAAATCCTAGAACCGTATAGGATAACTGAGAATATAAACTTCATATATAAGAAGTATTAGGTCAAGGGGAAGTCGTGAAGACGTTCTCAGCCGAATAGAAGAGGCCCAATGACTGCTCTGGCTTTTAAATGTCTATTCTAAACAACAGACATCCCGAGAAGCTTTTGATCGAAGACAATTCCAAAATATGTGGTGTTCCGGGACCATGCAATGATGACCATGAGACCACGGTTTCTACTTTGAGAGTAAGGGTTGAGATTTTGCCTGAATCGATGCTAGTTTTCCTGGTGAATAGAATTACTTGGGTTTTCAGTAGACTAAGATGCAATTTCCAGTTGGTAGAGAAGCAGACGATGCGATCTCGCTGCATCTGCAGTTTGCTGATAAATTGCTGGACTCTCCAAGAGGAGGCCTAGATGGCAGTATCGTCTGCAAACGGTTCACCAGTACGTACTCAGGAGAGTCCTAAGTTAACAGGAGCCAAGAAACTTTTAATGCTCCCCGTTCGTAACAACATGGAACGGGAGCATCATCTCGTTTCATTTAAGAGATACTCGCTTGCAACAGCTTACTCGGCTCTCCCTGTATGCCGTGCTTACACCATGAACATCGTAAATAAGTCTCCCGTGGCTTCTGTCTTTTCCCAATACGATATGATCGCTTTCGTACCTTCTGACTGCCTCGATATGACGAACACGTAATTTTTCATTAGCCATAAAATCCACTGGACTCGACACTTTTCGTTCGCAGGCCGCGCTCTTGTATATAGACATTACAATTCCAGATAATATAATGGAATATATTTCTACGGTGCATGAAATACGTGTTTCCGGCTGGCTGCTTCGCTGAATATTAAGCGAAGAATTATCACTCACACATAAATATCCCGAGCTAACGCCGTTCGAATTTCCTCATCCCTCTCTCGCTCCCCCCGTCCCCCGCCCGGTGTGCCCGACGATATGATATCGAACGTTTCGCGTCGATCGCGATTCATTATGAATACAGAAAGCCGGCGGAGCGGTTATGCATCGAAAATGACCCAGTTCCCGCTAAGACGAGGACTGACGACGAGCGTTCCTGAAATTTGCCATTCAGATTTTCGCGACCGTTGCGCGACGATAATTGCTGGGGATGCAGTGGGATCGGAGCGGTCCGGAAAACGGTCCGACTTTTATTTCCACGTGGAGATTAGAAGTTTGACGTATGGAGTGAGGTGCCCTGTTCGAGCACCGTCTCGTGGCTATTTATAATGTTTGACAAGCGGCGGTAGATAAGTAAAGCGGCTTGTACGAACCGCTGTTTACGCCCTGTAATTGCGAAAATTTTACGCTGCTGTCGGCGGCTCGTAATGAATGGACAGGGGTGTCGCAACGACGACGACGCGGGACAATGGAATTCGATTGATCCCTCGACGAAAGAAATTTGCTGAATCTTTGCGAAATTTCTTCTTCCGTTTTTTTGGTAAACTGGCAGGGTGAGTGACGAGACTAATTGTGAGGTGTTTAGCAAGGACTGTATATTCCCTCGTCTCCACAATTTTATTATAAAGCACACTTGTTATCGTGACACAAGTGAGAAGTGACTATGTGACAAAAAACAACGGTGACAATGTTCTCACTGAGAATTTGTAAGATTCTCACTGAGTCTTTTAACGATTCTGCCCGGTCTCCTCCGGGTGACAACTTTTATTATTTCAGGGTTTCCCTCTCCTAGACCTCGGGTACATCGTGAGGGTGGAGAATGTGTCAATCCTTGAAACTCGTTGGTTTCTGCATTTTGACCCTCCACCCTCTCGAGGTGTCCAGGAAAGGGTAATGGAAGATGTTCTGGAGGATCTAAGGACCACCAAGGTTTGAAGTGCGCGTCAAGGCTAATTGTAAGATGGGATGCGCGCTGAAATTAGAGATTTCTGGACATCCAGGCATCGGGAAGTAATAAATAACTATATACAACTGTAGGTTCCGGATGCTCAGGATGCCTGACGTCGTCCCATGTCGCCCAGCCACAGATGGCCCTCAGACCCTTCCTGAGAGGCCTTATTGTTTTGGAAGTCCAAACAATGGGATTGATTCGGAAGGACTGTATTCTAAAGAGTTTCTTTCGATTTTTGATCCGTTCTAGATCCACGTGGGAGTCATTGGATTATGTCATAATATTAGTTTGTATTGCAGTATGGATAACGGAAGTAGGCACTTCAAGGTCGCTCTTCGTTTACATCAGTGGCGGCCACGGGAGCTCCGGGCTTCCCCCACTCTAGATCCATTCCCCTCATATAAGCTGTAATCTGGGAGGACGATGGTCCGAGGGGAACGTGGAGGGAACTGAAACGAGGGGAATGGACCTAGAGTGGGGGAAGGACGGAGCTCCCGTGGCCATCACTGCTTTGCACAGACACGTAAAACATGCAAGGAGTCCAGTGAAGTATTCAACAAACTTCTCCAACGTGTTCAATGGGTCATCCTGAACTAAAAATGGCATATATACTATAGGTCTGTTTTGTTTCCATAGCCAATCATATCGAAACCAAAATTAACACTTTGACGATCGCAAAAAGTTTGCAGATTCTGATTATTTTCTAGCATTTTTGCAACAATCCTCAAATAACAAAACATTTTACATAATTCTCTTTATATCGAATATTCTATAATTTCTACTTTATTAGTACCTGAATGTTTATTTGTCATCAGTGATAGATATATTGATTTATTTATTTTACAAGTGTTTCATTCAAATTAATAGAAATCACGTGTACGTGACAGCGGGCATCAAAGTGTTAAAATGTACGAAGTATATAATGTTACATCAAATTCATACACCTGTAAATTTAATCTTTTATCAGTTTCTTCTAAGAATCAAAATTAAGCATTTTTAAAATTCTTTCTTCTTTCTGTAACAATACTTTCGTTCAAGAAAATACGATTCACAACTTCCTCCCTTAATTCCAAGTCATTATCACCATTGTTAACCTCTTCAGCCTGCTCATCATATTCGCCAATACCTTCACCGTCACAGAACTTTCAACACCTGACTTATCAGAATTATTTTCTCAAAGAAAGTATGAAATATCGGATCACTTCACAAGTCTTTACGTATTTTTCACAAACTTTAGTCAATAATTAGCAGAGAACTTTAAACATCCACGTAATTATCCCCCTTTTTGTACAATTCCCACCGTTCAACCAAATTACCGGTATCTTCAACAAATACAGCTCCCTTTGGTACAAAAATCGTAAACAGCAGCTAGCTCATGCGCAACGACTTATGTAACGATCCGATGAAATGAAAAACCGAGCAAGTATTTTTACCTGTCAAAATTAAGAGGCAAGGTATCACGAAGGGATCGCTTGACATACGATCCGCTGCCGGAGAAGCGCTTACGCTGGTCTCGTTCGTACAATTGAATTAATTATCGAAGGCAGGGCGAGGAATGATCGAGCGGGATTTCACCGTCATGTCCTATTAAGATACTAAATTACAGCCAGCACTCTTGGTACACGAAACTCGCATTAGCGTTCATAACCAGCCATAAATCTGCGGATCCATCAAACCTTCGCGGAAGGTGCACGTGATACGTAACGATCGTCGAAAAGTGTATTCATATGCATATCGCTTCTCGGTTCAGGGTAATACTCGGAACCGACAACAAGCCGGTGCATCCGATGATGCAGACTGCATTAACGATTACGTTTGCACTGGCTGCCCCGAAAATACCTGGCCCAATTCTGAATTCGTGTAATCAGCGCGCAACGTCTTCCTTTATCAATTTTTTTCATTAAAAAATCAACCGTAATGTTCATTCCTTAATTTTATTCGGATGGTTGAACATGTCCACATGTGGCACACAGGATGTAAAGTATGATATCTACATACCTATTAAACAATTATCTACTGATTGACGTACAGAGATTTTAATAAATATTGAATATTCTGGAACATGTTAAAAAATTACCCCGTGTATGATTTTCTTCAGTTTTTAGAGATCCAGTTGTTATTTTCTAACCGTGGATACTGGACCTATAGACGGTGCTTTTTCTTCTGAATTTTAGTACGTACTCTATCATTTTTCATTTTTATTATAATTTTCAAAATATCGAGATGTTCTAAGTGAGATTTTGCTAACGTAATGCTTTAATATACCGAAATGAGTGAGAAGCAACCTTATTACAGTAATTAAAAAGGGTAACCTTCTTGCATTCACAAAATGTACCCGTAATTCCAGTTAGGTTTTTGGATATGTGTTAACAGTCCACCAAATGACTGATATGAAAGAAATATTTAATATACAGGGTGTTAAAACAAGGTGTTCATATCCTTAGGAGTATATAATACTTGCAGAGGAAAGAGAGATCCTACAAATAACCCTTTTGAATATTATGGACATTTGAACATAGGTCGAAAAAATTACTTCTTTCGGCGTTATGCGTATGAGTTGGAGCAAAATATAGAACACTTTTTAGTGCCCGTAACATTCAAATTTATAACCTATGTTGATTAGATACTTTTTGTTCTTCTTTGCAGCTGTTATACACTTCAAGACTCTTGAGTCCTCTTTGAGCCCCCCATAGATGAAATATTTCTTTCATTTCTGTCATTTGGTAGATTGTTAACAATTTCCCAAAAGCTGAAGGAGCATCTGCTTCAACAACTCAATCCTCAAGGATTATTCCTCCTACTGGGATCGCAATATATTCCTTCATCAACCCTTTTCAATCCTCTTCCTACTTCCATCAACCCCTCACTCTCTACTCATCAGCTCTCATGTTCGTCTCTTCATCTCTTTCTTCCTGATGTATTAACAACCATATTTCGCTTCAAATTCTAGCCGGGTCATTTAAAAAGCGTACGTGACATTCGCCTGATCTTAACACCCTCACCCAGCAACATCCTCCTAGCCTGCATCTTAAGATGACCCTCTCCAAAAAGTGGCTTAAGTTGAAAAACAGTACAAGTCCAGTGGTTCTATTTTAATTACTGAAAATGTATGAACAAAGTTTAACGACAGTTAGGCGGACGTTCGTCTGAATTAGCACAATCGTGTTTAAATTGGAACAGCACCACAAAATCAATGACGTTGACGATACAGGGAAACTAACGCTGTTTGTTCAAATATCTCAAACTGTGGTTTTCAGACTTGTACCGTTCGTCGATTCACCGATTCAATTGTTTCGGTTTCTTGTTCTCTTACCCGGAGCACAACAGTTGTCTTTGTTTCCAGGCGTCTGCTCGATCGGCTCTTTAGCGTGTCGTGGAGAACCAATCGAAGACAATTACACGTACGATCGAAGGTATCCAGGCTCGATCGGCAGACAATCTGAACGCGTAATCCGATCTACTTCCATTAGACACGCACGGGAGGTGGTCCCGTGTGTGGGATTTCGCAGCGGCTTTGAAATTTATCGGCATGTTAACGACTCTCGCGGGCACACGATGAAAACAAATTGGCCAGGAGGCACATAACGTAGCAGTACGTGCGTGCACCCGGTGACACCGACCGGTCATGTTCGAGCGTTCGTGTTAGTACGGCGTCGACGGAAACGCATTGCGGCTCGCGCATACCTATGAGCTTTGCATCACTTCCAAGCGGTTCTCCGTTTCCTCTCCGGATGGCCAGCACCAGTCGTCGGACAGGAAAGAAGTTGGAAGATCGGAACCGTGCTCGCTGCGATGTATGGTGTTTCGTAACGGAGTTCTCGCATCAACGTCCGATCCGCCTCTTCGGACACGAACGCGGTAGAACGTCGATTGTCCGAACTAATCGGGAGGCAAACCCGTTCTAATTATCGGGTTTTCGGATAATGGGATTGGAAGAAGCAAATTTGCGAATACACTCGTACCTCCATTTACGCGGTACTTTTTTTCTGCGGTAAATTATCCCTCTATTTGCGCGGTATTAATTTACGCGATCTGATTTTACGCGGTCAGAAAATAGATTTTTCTATAATCTTTCACTGAATTTATTAGGTATCAGAGAGACGCAAATTCTTAGTTGAACGTACTAATTATATAACTCTGACGTTGAGAAGGTTGATCGCTTTGAATTATAGTACAGACTCTGACACCGAATAAAACTTATGTCGGTTTTCTGAAATATCATTATGTTTTTGTTAACCTATACGAAATAGATATCTCTATAACTTACACCGTTTTTTTTTCGTGCCAGCAGACTATTTACGCGATTTTCATCCGCGTAAAAACAATCCACGTGGAACGGACAATCCGCGTAAATGGAGGGCTGGGTGTATGTCATAAAACGAGTGGAAATAAAACAATTTTCGAATATGGATGTATATTTCGTGAAAAAGTATATGATAAACGAAATATAGAAAGTAAATTAATCGTTTTTACATATAGCCAAATGACGAATTGCTTCTAAAATAAATATTTGTACTGCATCTATTTCCGTTTGCTCTTTTGAACATCATAATGCAACGTCCAATGCATCTTCAGCTTCGCGATGTAGTGGAATGGTACATGATTCCGCCATATCTTTACCTTTGACATCATTTTTTTCAGTAAGGATAGATAAAAACAATATCATCATCATTCATAATATTATATCCTGGATTATTCTGGTGTATTTTCAACTATTCAAGTCTATTGGCTGACAGATTTTCCAATTCATCATGATGGATTTCAAATAAAACGTACACATATGCACTGACCACAGACAAGACACTAAACTCGGTCGTTTGAAGCTAAAAGTATACGTGTTTTAAAATGTAAACATTCTTACACAGTGTAGGTACCTGATTCACTCTATGAATTTATATTATTATTACAATATTAATTCCACCCAAGACTGCATAGAAATGACTAACTATTCAACTAAATAAAATTTGATGCTCCAATCGCTAATCACCCCAACAGTCAACCTGACAGCCTGTCAACACAAACCAACAACTCGTGCGTGCGACATATGGAACATGATCCACGTCACGAGCGTGACACGTCGTTACAAATGAAACGGTAAAAAAGCACCTGAATATTCCAAAACCCAAAAGACACAGCTCTGGCAACGAACCAAAGCAAAACAAATAATACAGCGGAATAAAACCGCGATCGAGACACCAACGTTGCAACTCCAAAAAAAGAGAACAGGAATAAAATATTTATAAAAAGCGAACAAGGAACCTACGTGACTCCACGGTTCCTGTGCCAACTTCGACCTCGAGTTACGCGAACTTGGTGACCGCAACGGGCGCAGTCGACGGGAAAACGGCAGGCGAGCAGGAGAAAAGAACGGCGAAAAAAAGGCGAACAGTGGGCAACGCATGATTAACTTTTCGCGCCGCTTCTACGGCTATTCTCGATCTCGACGTAAATGCAATTATCCACCTACTTGTTCTAGGTGGCAACGGGCGTCGTGGAGCGCATAAATATCCGGCTGTCGGAAAAATCAGCCGACGAGATGCATGTCCAGCCAATGCAAACGCAATGGGCTCGAGCGTTGCACGGACCAATGGCGAGGCGGGCACCGGGTACTTTATGCACGCCCTGCGATCGCAGGACATGCCGAAAGGGTTACGGTATCCGTGACTGCGTTATTAACGATATTCCACGGCACGGGAATCGATAAAATATTATGCTAATTCCTGAGAACGCGTGGAACCTATTTCCGAGTCCTCCAGCTCGGGCTAGACTCGACGGACACGAGTCAGTTTAAAGTCACCTTAGACGGACGCGTCACGATAGTCTTGGAAAGTTACTTTCTCGGAGATTTTGAACCCCTTGCGCTATCACAACGAGACACACTCGTGTTGAAAAGTTTGCTCTAGGTGTTAGGAAAACACGACGCAGGCTTGCACTGATTTATAAGAATGCAATTAACACGTACACCGTGGCGCTCACCGGTGACCGACGCCACAAATTTAATTTATTTAAGTAAGTATTGATTGGCGCAAAATTCTGAGCAAACTTCATACTGAAACAGTAATGTAGGAACAGAGGAACACGACTGAGTACTGAAATCTCTTTTTTCTTTACGATTTACATAAAAGATAGTAAATTATATCGTGTCTGATCAGGTGTGGCTGTTTTCACTGTGGCGTACAACGTGTTAAGGAAGCTCCTTTGGTTCAATGTCCAATGTCAAAGGATTGTCAGAGGCAAATTGTACGTTTTCATGTATGTTATTTAGGTATCAGAGCACTGGGACGCTCGTAGAGTTAACCATAATGCGATTGGCGACTAATAAAATCGTAAGACAGGGGGTTAATGTAAGGTTACCTCGAGACAGTTTAAAGCCATCTTAGAGAATACATCACGACACACCTGGAGAGTTAGATCATTTGAGGATTTTGAACCTCTTGCGCTGTAACAACGAGTCACACTCGTGATAAAAATTGTGCTCTAGGTGTTATTAGAATTGGAAACAGTCTTGCACCAATTTATAAAAATCCAGCTAACAAAGGCTCCTTTGGTTGTCAAAGGATTGTCAAGGATTGATTCATGACAGAACCCTGCAAACGTTCCCAGAGTACAAATGTGCCACACCAAAGCGAAGAAGTTGAATTTCTCTCTTCTAATATCTCTTTTACTTTCTACTCCAATTCTATTAATTCATTATCTTTTTAATTTGTTCTTATTTTTATTGAAAGCTTATATTTGTATTATATTGTATACAATTTCATTAATGCACTTTTGTTTTTTAAAGTATTCATAAAAATTCATGTAAATTTCCATGGGATACAGCTGTATCGCAAAATACCTTTCACATTCGAGAAAGGGTGGGCACCCTTCCAGGGTTAAACAGTTAACTGTAGCGCACTTGATGATTAATAAGATCGAAAGGTAAGGGGTTAATATGAGGATAGTAATCGACTGGGGACTGCACAAAGGTATTCAAACCAATAAACATGGACGATTCATTTGTTCAGTGTACAGAGATTTAGAAATAGGAATATAGAGATCTCATAATTAGCTGAGGACTATATCAAGCAAGTTATGAATTAGAATATTAACCCAGCCTTTTGTGATTTAAACGAGCCTCCCAGTCACAAGTCATGTGCAGAGGTTGGTCACATATTGTTTTCGTGTATCGTTCAGATTGAAACTTAGATTAATGTTAAGTCTTAATGAAACTTACATTATGTTACCTTTTCTGAATGAAAAATTTATTAGCTTATGAACTAATGGAAGTTTCTACTTATGTAGTCGACATTAGTGTTTCTACCTTACCACTTTTCGTGACCTTGAAGGACTCAGTATTGTAGGTCATTGAGATAATTTTTAAAGTGGCTATCATGCACAGACAATAAAATACAGCATTCCATTTAAAAAACAAAGTTGACCTTCGCATCTCATTAACCCTTCCCAACGGAATAGAACTATTGTTACTATGCACTGACCTCCGCAAGACTGCAGCTTTTGTAGGAAACATTTTTATGAAGTTTCATTTACAGCAGAAATATTTCAAGTGATTGAATTAGGTGAAACACCCTACCCTGTACAATAGTACGTCTGATCCGATATGAAACAACAGCAGCATAAAAATTAGGTAAAATATCGCATATTCGACAGAAGTTGCACATGTCCCAATACTTATGGAATGCTGCGTATACCTTGAAGTTGAAGTCTCAGGTAACCCGATACACCGAGGCGCACGGATTTCAAATTAATCCCCGAACACTTTTATTTTCATACATCGATTCGGCCGCGTTTAACGATTTTCACGTGCAAACGGAGTTTCGTATGAAACTATATCC
This sequence comes from Macropis europaea, assembly GCA_916610135.2. Lineage (NCBI taxonomy): Eukaryota > Metazoa > Arthropoda > Insecta > Hymenoptera > Melittidae > Macropis > Macropis europaea. The sequence continues at coordinate 10,585,592 of OU744344.1, read as the reverse complement.
TTGGTGCCGCAACGTTACGGGTTCCAAGAACAGCCGATGTCGTAATAATTGTTCGGAATGTTGATTTCCAGCGGGTACACGCCATAACAAGCGACACTCGCGTATTTAGCAGGCTGTCGTGTAAATTACATTACTTGTTAAATCGCTAAATTACGAAAAGGTCAGAGGTGGAATGATTACTGGTTTTTGATAACGCTTCGTAATTGCGGCCTCGGGTCGTGCAGGCCGGCCGCGCGTTAGCCGGCTTTAATTAAGAATCGTCGTGCGCATTCGGACGCATTCCACAGGATCTAAACGCGAATGAAAAGCGAAACCCTATCTGTGTTAACGGAATCGAACGAAGGATAAATCGGCATCTTTGTGAGAAACTTATCAGAGTGCGAATGCTTATACGATCCATCTTTTTAAGGAATTACTAAACTGCAAGACGTAACATTGACTGTTGGGGCTCATCGATGACCAACGCATTGAATTGTATTTAATTACATAATTACTAGTTTCATTCAAATTTTGAATAGAGTTAATATTGTAATAAATATAAAAGGTCCAGACTGTGCAATTCAATAGTTATAATTTGTTTTTCCTTCGTGCTTTGTGTTTGAAACGAGATACTATAGTACGTCTGACCAAGTATGGGAGTTTTCACTGTGGCAGACAAAGTGTTATTTATATTAAACATAGAAGTATTCTACAAGATGTTTCACAATAGGTGTCGTGAGCCGATATCTGCGAACCTATTAATGGTATCGAAATGTTTTTTTTCAAACGTCACTGTACGAAAGGACCTTTTATACTATGCGAACAAAAAATCCAGACCCACTACAAACATGGTAAAGAAAGGGTAGCTTTAATTTTTTAAATGGAATGTGGGATAATTTTTTATATTTTCACATAGTTCTTGCTAAACTGACAATGAGTAATTTTTGCTTGGAACGTTTATCCAAAATTTGCACGTATCAAACGTTATAATAATTCGAGTGGTGTGTCCTAGGATTCTAATTTTGATACATAAATATTTGTACACGTCATATTTGTTGATCTTAGCTCTCTGTTGACATTCTTTATGAATTTTTTGGACATTCGTAGGTCTGCGTTACTGGTGCCCACCAAAGCTGCGGCCTTCCCCCACTCTAGGTGCATTCCCCTCGTTCCAGTTCCCTCCCCATTCCCCCTCGGTCCATCATCACCCTAGGTCACAGCCTATATGAGGGGAATGGACCTAGAGTGGAGGAAGGCCACAGCTCCGGTGGCCATCACTGGTTTACGTGAACAAGGGATAGGTTAAGAACAGCTGAAAGTACTGATCAACGAAAATTCAGAAATGTACATATAAACTGCAATAAATTCATGAATCCATGTTTCCACATGATATAAACTTTAAAGTTCATTCTAAAATTAAATCAAAATTTCAAGACCCTGTACGTAAGGAAATTTTGTCGATACAGTAGAACCTGGATCACCCGAACTGAAATCAGTAACAAGATGCCTCACATTGTACCTATGTTTCTCACAAAAATGATACCTTTCGTTTAGAATATAAAAATTCACAATGGTACAAAATAAAATACACAATGTCACTATTGATGATTCCACCTTACAATTAGCATAAAAGAAGAATTTTCGGATGACCCGCGTTCGCATAATCGAGGTTCCACTGTATTACGGAAACCTTCCAGAGCTGGAATCAGGCTAATACAACGACAACGTATCATTAGATTGTCAATACTGTAACTATGACAATGGAATGTACGTTTCTTGCAAAAACACGTTAAGGGTTAGCTCGAACTTTTTTCAGCATACTCGATCGCTCAGTTCTGCTACAATAATTATTACGTGTCAAAGCAGATTGAATGTTGCACACGATCCTGACGATTAGAAAGCTATGTGTTTACTGTACCTCGCGCGTAAGTGTAGTATATCTCGTATAACACTTCTTAACAACTTTTCTTCAATCATATTTTAATCGTGTATTGTAAAGTAGATTACACTACACGATGATGATCACACTTTCGCTGTGCCACGCAACGTATAAACCCGTTGCCACGTGATAATGAATCATACCCGTGACGCAGATTATGGTCTACATGTTACGAACATAACTTCCTCTAGGACATGAATACTTCAAGACATCACAGCACATCTGCTTCAAGACATCACAGCACAACTCTCAAGTATATGAATGGTGAACATAGTACGATAAATCGTGCAACAATAAATTCAAAAATGAAATGAAATCTGTCTTTTTCTTCGAAGAGGAACGAATCAATTTTTTAAAATGGTACTTCCGTTATTTAATCTTGAATGTCATCTTCATTATTGCTGACGACCTTGCCTTATTTATCTGGCAATTTGTTCATCCCCACCGCATAAAATACCTTACTTTCAGTACAGGGTGTACCTAAAATAACCATCTATTTTGTTAAAATAGGGAAGAATTTAAATAATTGTTATATTCAAAGTCTCTCTTACATTTCTGAATGTACTTACAGCGTTTGGACAAAATAACGAAAACACCTCGTACATTAAAAAAATTCTTTATTAACCTGTTAACTGGGTCATTGTTTGTCTACGAGCACCTACCCTTTGTAATTAAAAATCAATAGAAATATGGTAAATTGCCTTGTCCATTGCAGAGACACTTTCAAATGACGCATTAAATTGTCTTCTCCAATTAACAGGTTTAAATATTCGTCCACAAATACTGAGAGAGCAGTTCTCAGGCGTCTTGTTCATAGCGGAACAATTTTTACAGGACGAGTTAACTCGTCTTCCACAGATAACAGGTTAATATCGTGTGAGGCCTCCATTGGCGTCTAATACAGCCTGAGTTCTCCTGGAAATGGAATCACACAAATCCTAAATAATGTTTCATGGGATACGTACAACGACAACCACAACAATATGCACAACTTCACAGGTCTAATCTCAACTATACAATACCCGCCTTATAAGCAACGTTTCCATTATTTTGTCCAACCACTGTATAAAAAGTTCGGACCTATCTCGACTAGATTCGAGTCTACTCAAAAGTATTGCTTCTTCCTTTTGAAGTATTCATGAACTGCTCGAAACTATCCAGTCAGATTCGAACCTGCTTGTAACATACTTCGATCCCTCCTCTAATCAGCACGGTACCATGCCAATTATCCAGCCCTTTGAACTCGTACGTCATGCTGAAGATGACATTATAAATCTTTTTGTAAAACTTGCATGTCACCCTAGAGGTGGCAACACTAATTTACTGTAACACTGCGTGTGGGCTTCGAGATCTCACTCAACAATAATTTGTTCAATTTTATTACTTTAGCAACACAGTAAGGGTACGTTTATGTTGTAGCTGCGATGGAAGCTATAAGAGCGTCGATAAAGGCTGCTCGAAAATATCTTCCTTTGGTGTCTTTATAGTGGAGCTCTGAAAAAATATAAAAAGCAAATTGTACCGTTGTACATTAATTCACTTAATGTGACTTAAAGTAAATACAAGTTGACGCGCAGCAACATTGAAAACAAATCGAGTTCAAAGGGCCAGAATCGTCGTTTCGACGTTCCAGTTTGTACGACGGTACAGTACTGTGGAATTCAAGTTTAAACTTCAAAGGTATTCGACAACACCTGGGGGACAATGTTGCAAAAGGATGGGCTGCACCCATGCCGGTGCACAAGAAGCGCAAGTGTCTTCGGCGCAATTACGATGTAGCCGTCAATTGGATTTTTTGCCAGCGTTCATCCGACAGACATAACCATTCATCATTGAAATACGCCTGGCGATTGCGCCAGCAGCGTTTTCCCCGCGAAAACGGCTGTTTTGCCGGCCGGTCGTTTCAGGGAAGCGGCTTCTATCGTTTTGTTCGACCAGCAGATTTCGCGTTCGATTGCAGGTAATCATCGATGTTTATCTAAGCGCGACGATGCCCGTGTCACCGGTGCAACGACGATGCATTCTTCTGAGATAGCTGGATGCGGCTGGCTCGTAACGAGGCCAAATTGCGGCTTATCGAGTATCGGATAATCATTTCGCGAGCCGCCGCGCCGAATTTCCGTGTCGATCGATGGGGATCTCCGATGCTCTTGTTTGATATACGAGCCGCTCAACGACTACGGCCGGCATCTTCGAAATTGGAAACTTCACGGCTTACCAGGAAGATGTTTTCCTCCGGCCGGTTTTCGTGCTTCATTTTTTTTTGTGGTTGCGCCTCGCCGGATGTCTCCGGTCTTCAGGTATGAAGAGGGTTTCTTTTTAAAGGATGAAGAAAAATGAGGTTCGTTAAATAAATTATTATTCTAGCTTCAGTGTTAAACGTGTGTTATCTTGTTAACAAGCTGTTTGATTACTTGTTGTGGACCGAAATTGAACTGCCCGATCGATTTATCAAATTTATTTATTCTGAGAGATCACAAATATTTAGCAGGCGTATGAAAGGAGACACGCCGCGCATCGCAGAAGTCATCAAATCTTGTTCCGAAGAGCATTATCAAAAGCGCGGTCTGAAATAGACCAAAAGACGATTGACAAATTAGTAGAAAGTATGCTGAAAAGACTCCAAGAAGTCACAAACGATCGAGGATATCAAACTTCTCACTTGAGCCCGTACTTTCTGTCATTCCAAATTTTGTTTCTCTCCTAAATTACTTTCTGTCAACATACTTTCCGCACACGGTTAATACAAATAGCACACTGTTTTGTAGCTAATAAAAATCTTGTATAATTTATCATACAATACATATTTTGTTCCATAGCGTTAATCAATACCTGTCAATTATTTACTCCCTGCAACTCGAATTTTCTATTTCACGTACGTGCATAGTGGCAGGTACGCGTGTGTACCGATAGGGACGAAAGGGTTAAACGTAAAGTGCACAACAAAACCTTTGCTTTCGGGCAATGCCGGTATATCAGATCGTGTGACATAAAGTCCTATGAGCTGATCAGTCTGTTCCATGCCTTGCCTATCATGTCACCTAAGCAAACGTCTAGGCGCACAGCAGCAAAGCCGATGCACCTGCCGTGGCCCGTGCGGTTTCGCGTAATTGCACGCTATTGAAAATTCGCACTTCGGGTGACCCGAATCGATGACCGAAAAATTCAGTGGTCCGAACGGAATCGGTGCACACGGTAATTGCGGGTTCTCCGGTTACAGATAATTCGCAGGATGTCGGATCGAATTATACGGTCCAGTCGATCGGGTGCCACCGAAGTTCCGCGACACGTTCTCCAAACGCGTGAGACTGTCACACGTCCGTGCGCTGTGATTCACGCGTTCCCGAAATTTCGTGTCGATCCTTCACGATCGTGAGTTTCTCCTCGGCGTCAGCCGACGTTCGACCGTGTCCAGGAAATCCGACACGTCCACCTCGATGATCGAGAAAGTGGAATCCACAGAAATGCTGCACGGTAATCCGACGTGCTTTCCTCCGGCCCGGTTCGTTTCGACGGAGCTGAAGTCGAGCGATTTTTAAGCGACTTGCTAATTAAAAATTGAACGGCGTATAGCGGTGCGAAAAATTCTTGCTAGAACACTAGCGTCGTTTATCTTGTAACGGTTGTGGAGTTTATTATGTCGTTGACAGTGGATCTGTTTCTCAACGGGACCACCTGAAACGATCTAGCGATAATAATTCTGTACAATTTGTAATTTTTTGGAAAAAGGTGCATACTGAACCTTTTTATTATAATACATGTAACACATTGGTCTTTTAACATTTTGATGGCCACTGCCACGCTTGCATGACTTCATTCATTCGAGTAACACGCAGGTAAAATGAGTAGATAAACGTGCCTAGCACTGATAAAAAATAAATAGCCAGGTGCTCGTAAAATATAAATTGTTAAGCAGTCGATCTAGAAGGAATAATGTAGGAAGTTGTGTTACTTAACTAAAGTCTTGTAAAAATGAATAGCAGCAACTGATTTTCCCGATACAGTTGCGGCCGTCAAAGTGTTAAGAATGTATCTTGTTATAATGTCACTTTGCTTCTAATAGTGGAGAGGCAGTGGCCCTTTTTCTATGACAGCGTTCATGATTTTGATGTGAATGGTGCATAAAACACAAATGCAATAATTTTGGACGTTGGTCCTTCTGTTAACAGGGTACAGAATTAATCCTTATTGTTTTTGAATACAATTAAGTAACTGTTCATTCTTATAAACATCTGTAAAAATGCATTCTATAATAATAATGTAAAATGTACAGTGTGGAATAAATAAGAATTGTTTTATTTCGTGATTTACAGTGACTCACGAAATTGATGAAGTGAATAGTGGACTTCATCTTTCTTTTATTTAACGCTTTTTTCATGGAATTGTTCAATGAAGCAAAGAGACAACTTTTATAACAAATTACATTTCAGATACGCCTCGAAAACGTAGTTCGTCTATTGAGCCCGAATTAAGGAAGAAAAGTAATTATGGAAACGTTTGATCAATTTCCTGAGTCACTGTATATTAAAAATAAGGAATTATAATGGGGCTGACAAACGGTCAGAGGTCTTACTTGATTCCAATTCATTTTAATAGTGTGTAATTATTTTTCATGTATGTTTAGAGTCGTCGTTTTTTAATCAAACAAACTGCTAATTAACACGTTGCCTGCCACATTCAATTATCTTAAAATAGCAAACTTTTTAAATTCTTATGCAGTATGAATATAACACAAAGTATGCCCTTCTTAATCAATAATATTAGGAACTTTCATAATTTTTTTCAGTCTTCCATGATACATTGTTCGATATATTTATTAATACTATGCGTGATCAAATTAATGACGACTGAACCTATGTGTCACCAAATATGGATGAGATAGCAATCAAAATTAAACGTCTCCGGGACGATATGGCTGTTGATGTAGAATCTCTAAATACAAAGTTGCTATTAATATATTATGGTCTGTATGAAACTTATTCAGGATAATGTACAACTTGCATGTCCTGCTATCAATATTTATTGAACTATGCACATTTTTGTGTGTCACCTGTACATCAAGTACTCTGTTTTTCTCCTACGTCAATCATTTAAAAACTTCTGTGTTCGTTTATATAATGTACGAAAATTATGTACTTAAATTTGTGAACTTGTAAAATATAAACAGGTAATGCATGCATCAAATTATTTAATATCCTAAAAATCGAGTGCTTTGATACGAGAGAATTAACACGGTCCGTGCCACAGTGGAAAATCCTGTAACTAGTCAGACACACGAAAACGGCACTCTGTGAAGATGTACCATTGAGGCCACTCTCTAAAGATGTACCATTGAGGCCACCAATATTTATGTACTTGATAATATACTTTTCATTTCATGTTATCGATATAAATTCGATGTTACTTAAAATTATACACTGGTTTGCAATTATTTAACAGATCTAGTGCCACAGTGAAAACTGTCACACGTAATCAGACAAAGCAGAATTTGCTGTCCTTAATGAGTCACACATAAAATAAATTTTTAACTACACCATCGAGTAATCTCTATTTTATATTATTACTGCAGTATTAATATTTTCCAACAATGTAGAAGTTAATAAGTATTTAATTAAATAAATACAGCAACGTTAGTCACCAGTAACCCCCACAGCACTCATCGTGTTGATGAACTATAAATTGAAAAATACTTTTCATGAAAAATATTGCTAAAGTGTCCTCTGACACTGTAAAGAAAATGTGTTGGAGCACACCCATGCATAAATCACGTACGTTGTCCTTGATGGAGAGATACATCATCTTCTAAGATTAGCAGAAAATTCTTAACCAATACATCAAATCTTAGTAAGTATTGTTTTCATGACATATCAGTTTATTTTATTCAGCACTATATGCTGTACGATTTTATAACAATTTTTTCAGAAACTTCCAATACTTAAGGAGACAAAATTAAATCTCGTGTAAGTATCGGTCTTTCGGAAGATCAATGACGCAATCGCGAAAGATCTATTTTTCAGGAGGTGAAGAAACGAATCTTAACGCCTTGAATGCTGCGAGGGTCACCGGTGACCCTCCAAACGTAATTTAATTAAATGACTATATATTATTACACAATCCTGAGCAATTTTCACATTCTAACATTACAGTAAGAACATAGAAACACGTCTAAACACCCGAATATTTTTTTTTCTGTACGTTTATATTAAAAACAGTAAATTATAGCGCGTCTGACTAGATATGGCTGGTTTCACTGTGACATTCAATATTTGTTACTGAGCCATATTTATACTTAAACAAAGAATAAATGCTTGTTGACATTGGGAGCAAAGCAATTCTTAACATTTTTTGATCACTTTAAGTGGTATTAGTAAAGGATTATATATTTCTGAACCCGGTAACGAACGTCACGCAAAATGCCCAATTTTGCAATTTTGTTATTGCTCTGCTCGGACAGCGATATGATGAAATTCCTTCGTATTATTTTTCAATCACGTTAATAAGTTGGCCATCCGTGCCATTCAGAGAGAACAGGACGTTTCGTTCGAGTTTCGTTGTGTGCATTCGCGTTATTTCACAGGCAACGATATTTACGTGTAAAGGTCGCAGATAAACTTTTTTGCTTATTATCTACCTCCGAGAACACAGTGCTCGGCAAATGATAAGGTTCGCGTTTTCTCGGGACCGTGGACATTAAACGAGACGCTGATTGGGAAATTGCATAGGGAAGCTAACGAAATGGGACGAGTTTACGTAAAATCGAGATTTTACGAGACTTCATAAGAGAGAAAGCCGTGTGTTACCGAAGAAAATCATTCAGAGATCACGAAGGCTCGCGAGGTCATAGCGAAACGTGTGCTCGTGGGTTTTCTGAGTCAATTTATCTTGAATGAACGTTGTGGAAACTGTTTTACTCATAAAAAATGCAAGCTCCTTAAAAATTTGTTCCACTGCGTGGAATTCGAGAAGGGAAACGTGAAACGTTACTTGACTGTCAGAAAATAAGATATGAAAGAAGAAAACGCAAGAAACTTTAACAAAGGATTATTTTTTATCGACTGAAATTGTAGAGCACGATAAAATCACAGCTTTCTTAGTAAAATCTATCTTTTATCTGTACGTCTTGACAGTTTGACGTCTCTGACATAACTGATTACGTTTGTTTATTAAAAATCAATATCTGAAACGTTCATGGCCAACTTACATCCTGTACAACGATAGATTTGATAGTCGATATGCGGTGGCATACGATTTTTGTTTATACGTCACGTTTCTTTAACTATACTGACAGAAACAATATTGGAGTGTAAAAACATATATTTGCATAAATATCCGTAGTCTATTAATCAGATAAAAATTAATGTAAGTTATTAATATTCACACGTATTTGTTTAAAAAATTTAATTTACGAAATCAGAAGCTAAATATCCGTATGTTCAGTAAGACTCTTTGTCTGTTTTTGTAAGAACTGTTAAACAATGAAATCTTCAAAATACTTGTAAAATGCCCTATATAACACATGAAGATATATAAATTAAAATTACTGAACATTCAAACAGTACTTACTAAATATTTTAGTTAAAACTATGAAATACAAACGATATTTTCTATATAGATTCATGAAATTATATACAATGATACACAACATTAACCAAATACTTTCTAAGATATTTGTTTACAAAAATTATAACCTAAGAAGTCTGTGGTGTACAAAACGGTTGAGTAACCCGTTCATTTTATTCTAAAAAACATACAGTGACTCACGAAAATGATCAAATGAGCATGTTACTTAAATTTTCTTTTATTTAACATTTATTTAGGATATTAAAATTTCAAGCAAGGTTGAATTAGGAATTCAATGAACTCAGATTGCAATTAATCCATTACACTAGAAGTAGGAAAGAAACTTCATTATGAAAATATTTTATCGACTTCATGAATCACTATAAAAAGAAATAGCACGTCGATTTAACCAAATATGATGCTATTATAATATTTAAATTTTTGTTTCTTTTTACTACATGTGTGATTATTGAACTTTATTCTCAGTTTTCGTTAAAAAGACAGTTCCAACAGCTTCGAAATCGTCGATAGAGTCGTTCAATCCTTGTCTGCCATAACTGATTGCCAATAAACCCGGGAGATTTTTCAATAACCTCGTGGGCAATCCGAAATAAATTTTTTTCACGAGGATCAAAGGGATCCGCGATCAATATTTCAAATCGTTCGATCAGCGATTTCATCACTCCCGCCGTTTTTCAGATGACTAATCGCGGGTTGCGATGCGCCGTGCATTTCGCAAGCGGAAAAGCGGATCGCAATTAATCAATTTGTTCCGTTGCAATTTATTACGCGGCGAGGAAGTAAGACGTGTCCAACTTACATTTTGTTGAATGACCAGGATATTTGTAAAATGAGCTGAAACGCTGTGGCTGTTTATTAAAGTGGCCATTTATCAGGATGATCGTTAGACAAGCCTGAGTCACGCTTCGCTTTATCTGTAAGTTGATAGTTATGAAATTTTGGCAATTTGATTCCAGAAGAAACAAAATTAAAGTAATAGAATATTCAGTTTCATTGTTGTAATATCCATGATCTAATTAATCATAGATTTTTAAAATGGTACAATGTTATGTTATAATTCATATTTTCGTCAAATGTTTGAAAATGGGAATTTCACTTGTGTCATCAGTGACACAGATTGCCTGCAGAGGGTTAAAAATAATTAAATAATACAGAAACCATGATATGTACAATCTATGTGCTTATAACATGTTTTACTTATACGTATTTGTACATATATTCAGCTCCAGAATTATTGACGTGTATTTATAAAACATACCATACGGGTTGCTTTTTCCAATTTTGCAATTTGTCATGATTGAAACAACTCAACAACGGGCATTATACACGTCACAGAGATGAAACATTCATTCTGTTCGTTATTTATATATACTTGTATATACAGAGAATTAACATAAGGAACTTCTTAAATGATAAAGTTAGATTATTTTACTGAACGAGAAACAAAACTTGATATTTAATCAAATAATATTACACACAGAAAAATACACGCGCAAAGAGAAAGATATCACACACATGTGCTTGCACATCAAGACACACACCTTATAATATTTAAAACAAACGAAACCACTTCTTAGTGACGCAGAAGTACGTCCACAAAAATATCGTAACGTAGAAGAGCGCTACCTGCGCCGAACGCGAAAACCAAAATTACATTTTGTCCATAAAAATGGGAAAAATAACTTTTCTAACACATTCCAACGCATATTCTGTCACAGTAAATTCCAGAAATCAAACGAATCCACTAAATCTCCTTGCTCGTTCGCGTTAATCGTTTCGAAACCTCTTAATTTCCCCTTTTACAGGCTAATTCGAAAAAGGACAGCAGCAATGACACTTAACGCTTTCTCGTATCGTGTCAGCGGGCCGCTGTAAATCTCTTACTTAGCAAGTTTAATGAACATATTATTAAACGAACCGGTAGTCATTGTGCAATTACCAGTCCAGTGGCACGGACAATTCTCGAACGTGAATTAATCGACACGGAAATAAAATCGCTCGCGATCGATCCGCGAAAGCTCACTCGAACGGTGGAAATATCGACGGGCTGGGAGGTCGTGTTCGTTTCGAAAATAAATTATCAGCTAACGGTACGGACGCGGCGGAGGAAAAAATCATGCGAACGAACAACAAAGAACCATTAGAAGCGGGGGCGACAACGTCCGTCGCCGATAAAATACGACGCGGGACGCCGTTTTCGACAGACCCCGATAAACTGGCTTGTACGTAGATAACAGCGCCACGGGTAGATCGTGCTCCCCTGCTCTAATTAGCGACACGTGCCACGATTGTCCGTGCATTGCGAAGTAATAATTAAAATCAGACTGTAGAAAGTTAGAAGGCGTTTGGTGACAACTGACGAGTCCCGATTTTTAATATTTATGAACATTACGAGATACGATTGCTGCTGCCTACGGCTTAGCTAGGAGATAATTAGAGGTGGGGCTACTTGTAGAATTTTTCTGAATATTAATGATTGAACATTTTTAACACTGAAGTGGATTATTGGGACCGTACCGGCTCTGTGCAACTTCGAACTAATAATTGTTTAACATGTGCTGATACAATTATTCGAAGATTTATGTAATCCTCTATTATCTCAGTATGCTTCTAATGCTGTAAGGAAAATTGATTTCTATTTTGTTTATTCGGTAAAAATTAAACAATTATTAGTTTGAAGCTGCACAGGACCGCTACGGCCTCAATAATCCACTTAAGGGTTAAGTTTACTATATTCCATCAGTAATGTCGTTTTTAAATGTGATTTCGAGAGTAAATATTCAATGATTGCACTCATATTTTTGTTTCTTTTATTAAGTGGTATGAGTGCAACTTTTTAAACGAATGAGTTAAAGCTAGTTTCAGCTACACGTAGACATCCCTTTTTTATATTTATGATAATAAAGTCAATACAATAATATATCCTCATGAATTAATCAAAAGAAGTTTGGCTGTTAACTGGAATTGCAAAAATGATTTTTTTGAAAATGGTATCAATCCATTTGCATTACTGAATCAATTTATTATTTGTGTTCGCGGAGCTCCTGATTATGAGAGCTCATCACTTTGATTCTAATCCAACTCGAGAATACAACCTGTAATTAGTCAACTGAGAATCCATACACACGACTATTAGGGATGGGCAATATAAAATGTTGTACAAACCATCGATTGAAGAAAATGTAAAATTTAAAGTTCTAGATTTATCTCCAAAACGAGGAAGGCCAACAATTTCATGTAAATAAAATTATAAACGTTATACAGCGACCCAATACCTATAACAACAGCTAAATATGATGATATGATGGATAAATGATGAATTTATTACCTTATATACCTCATGTTCACGATGAATATTTGAGAACACTTTATACGAAACTAAATGGAGACTAAAATATGAATAAAACTTATTAATACTATCCTTTACGATGTATTCTCATTTTTTAAGGTTGTTTTTTTATTAACCTTATTATAATAGTATTCTCAAAAATGTCTATCAAATGAATCAGTTATTACGTTCGATAATATACCTCTTTCTTTTACTATAATTGTTACTATTCAGATTTTGGAATGACGTTTTAGGTCAAGTTATATGCCTCACCCTTGCAACAAAATTATTTTTTACATCCTTTTGCATATACACATCCTTGCACTGTTTAACTTTTACATTCACTTTCTTTGTTACGGTATTGACCACTATTTCACGATTTAAATTGTAAATTAAGTAGTTCGCGTGCAAGAAAAGTAAATATATAGTATGAAGAGCGCACTCATGAGTAAGTAATTACATCTGTTTTATCATTTTCGTGAAAAGTCGTGCTGGTATTCTGGTATGAAAATGAGACAGAAGATTATATTTCATCCTCCGCGAGAAATCTTTCATGTTCGATTAACAGATAACGTACCGGTAGAAGTCGAGCTTCGACGTATGCTGAAGACTGCACCGACGTCCGTTATAGTTTCTAAAAAACAAAACCTTGATATGTAGATTGGCAATTAAAATCAACGCACGCAGCAATTTTCACCGCGGAGGAATACATTAAGGAACATGTGAGGAGCTGATTCTCTATAAAATGCAATTTTATTTTTCAACTAACGTATATTAATGTCGGTTATCAATGAAAAAAAACGATTTTACCCTTGATTATATTTATTATTAATAATCTAAATACGCATTCAGCAATAATTGCAATGCTTCACTATCTTTCAAGCCAATGGAAAGTTTTTGTGAATTTTAAAATTGATTTCTGTTAGGCTCGCGCAAAAGGTGTGTTGTATTTGTTAACTAAAATTATCGATGAAGTTGCGTAGGTTTGGAGTAATTTTTATAAATAAAAAATAGTACAGTAGTAATTTTTGAGGAATAAATTATATTTTGATACAAATGAAGATTACTCCACATATTTTCAACAATGAAAATTGGCAATTTTATTTAAAATCTAATATTATTACATATTGTAAAATTATGAATATACAATAATATAAAAATCCGACCAGTTAACTATTGAATAACACGTATACTTCAGAAAATGAAATTTTGTTACAAATGTAATTATTTCATGTTACTTATTTTGAAGTATGTAAGTACAGGAAATTCTTACAAATTACTGGTACTTCAGCACTTTCTGCCAGCAATGTATATATTTTAATGAGCTTACAACGTTTAGTGTTATACATTATTGCATGTAATAGTGGTATTATTTTACGTGTCTGATAGTTGTATAGTGTTACAAATAATTGTAGATATCAGAAACATAATAACGGCCATCGATATCTGCAGAGGAAATATTACAGAAACGCGATTATAGTTTTTTCTTACGAAATAATATTAATGAAACGAAAATCGCCTCTTGAAAAATGTATGAAAATTATGTAGTAATTATATGTAATATCGAAAATGGAATACCATGCGTGATATCGTCCATATTAGATACAAATTTAATTAACACCATTATTTAAAGTTTTCTCTTATTTTTTCTTTGCTGCTAGTGGACAAAACGGTTGCCATAGCGTTAAACAGTTCTAAACAGACTAACCAATACACAGTCATGAGTATTCATTATAAATTGCTCACGCTATAGCATACACGTGAAAGCAAACGAACAGAAAATTATATTATAATATTAAACACGATCATTCAATTCTTGCAAATTTCCATTTCTGTACAGTAGAACCTCGATTATCTGAACACCGATCATCCGAAAATCAATCATCCTATATCAATTACAAGCTGGAATATCATTAATGACACTGTGTACTTAATTTTGTACTGCTCTGTATTTTATATTCTGAAAGGAACTTATCATTTTCGTGTGAAATGTAGTTGCAATGTGAGTCGTAGTGTTACGAATTATAGTTCAGGTAATCGAGGTTCTAGTGTATTTTCATGATTTACGTTAATGTCACATGATGCTAGAATATTCTTTACATTACAATCAGCGTACAGAGATAAATAACATAAACGTGTACACAGAGCAATCCACAGGATTAACAAATCTAAATACAGAAAAATCTATGCATGAAACACCTGAATAACAAAAATCCAGATACATACCCAAGAACAGAATGAAGAACAGTGTAACTATATATTGGATGTTCCGATAAAAAGTAACCGATTCGAATTTTTAGTGGATGGAGAACTAAATAAAAGAAGGCAGGATTTTATTTCAATACATTTTTTTATTTACCGTAGACATCAGATTTTTATGCGTATACACATTTGTAAACTTCAACATTTCTTCTTTCCATGTAGCTCACGAAATGCACGTCTGACAGAATTGCATTTCGCGATTCAAAAATTTTTGAAAACACATTTCCTATATCACTCACTCCGTAAAATATAAATTCTCCACGAACTTAAATATATTAAACTGCACAAAGATCCTCGGTCGAGCAATGAAATTCGCTACGCTTCCAATCAGCTTCAGAGCGTGATGCACACAAATCAATTGAAATTATAAAACGAACCGATAATTAACACCTCTCCTCCCCATCTCAAGAAGAAAAACAGAAAACCCCTACATTCACGGCAATCAGAACCCATCAACGGTGTCTGCTACGGCGCAGCGGGAAGTTCGATTATCGATAACCGGCCGCGCAAGTAAACGCGCGAAGTCGACTTTTAATCGCCATTATCTGCATTCCTTAATCCTGTATACTCGTGGCCGCTCGCAAAGGTCGAACAGCCGCTTTTCCATAACGCGAACGTTACGTAAGCCCATGCCCACGGTCTCGCAACGGGAACAATACGCGAGCAAGGAGGAAAAGAAACAGCAGAAAAGGGGAAAAAGAAAAGCCAGAGATCACGGCGGTTTCTATTCGCGGCTGGTGTTTTAAGGGCACGACGAGATACGCGAGGGATTAAGCGGAATTTACAATTAAAAGCGGCAAATAGCGTGACGTATTGCTTGCAGGCACGTGAATGATACACGAACGATATATCATTATACAGGGTTGTTAACATACATTCGCGTGTACATGAAAATCTTTAAATATACAGGCTGAGACACGAGAAAGAGGACACTCGAATATCTCTGTTAAGATTGAAGATAGGGGAGAATGTCAAAGAGGAAAGTTATACTGTACAAGGGACGAGTATAGTGATACGTTAAGTACGTACATTTCGATGGGTATGACCTGGACTAGGGTGGAGGACAGGGTCCTGGGCCCAGAGGTGACGGGCCCCTGAGGACCGCTGCTGGCCAACACTCGCTTGAGCATTTATGGCAAGTCTACCTGAGTAAGCAATTAAGGCTCTGCAAGCGCGTGGAACGAGTAAAAGCATGAAAATAAAGTAATTTCCACGGCCTTGATTGAAACGGCTATTCACATAACTGGTTGAAAGATGTTTCCACCAGGTGTTTGTCGCTCTGCCATAAATTGACTAAATTCTTTATTATTAGATCATCCCGTAATTGATGCGAGTTTCTTTTCATACTTTGATCATTTTCTTCCAATTTAACCCGGCGACTGTGTGGTTTGAAAACGTAACACAACCTGTGTGGTGGGGTATCATATACTCCGATCAATTTTTTTTAAAATTTAACTTCTGTATGCATAATCTTTTAATATAACATAAAATCTGACTTCTTTCATTCATATTCCATTAATCTATGCACAAACCAATTAGAAATTATTTTTTATTCTTAAATGGAATGAAAAAATACAGATGTTGTTATTTTATGAACAATCGTACAATAGTTTCTTAAATTTAAATTTACTGACTAGAAATAGATTATTAAGCGATAAAACTGATTTCTCCGAATCGAAGAAATACTTTGGAAATATGAAACTTCATAATAACGGTATTAACTAGTATTAACCATCATCCTTTCCGAAGCTAGTTTTTTGTCTTCTCTGACCTAACTGCGCAACAGTAAAGACTCGCTGCAACAAAAGTGCGTGGTATAGAAAGAAGATACTGAAAACCAGAAGCATCGAGCACGCTCAGTAAGAAACTAATATTATTTTTTAAAATTGTGAAGTATGTTGTACCCCACCACACAGTCGCCGGGTTAAATGATTTCGCAGACTCCCAAGCAGGCGGTAGTCCGTTGATGCAACGTCTGTGCTATATGCTGGATGAATCATTCTTTCCCAACTAAAATCCCCTAAGTTCAAGATTGCTCGACAGAAGAGTCCTCTGTCACCAGGACAACGCTCGATCGCATCTGGCAAAACGGACACTATAGAAATTAGAGGAATCTGATTGGGAAAGAATGATTCATCCAGCATATAATCCAGACACTGCACAAACAGACCACCACCTGTTTAGGAGTATGCAAAATTATTCAAGCGCAAAAAGAGTGGTCAACTTCAAGAACGTCAGAAGTGTTCTAGACAACTTCTTTTTGCTACAAAGTGACGGAACGTTTACAAAAAGGGCATTGAAAGATCAGAAAAGTAGAAAGGTTGTAGAAAATGAAGGAGAATACATAAAAGACTAATGGTATTAGGTTTCTGTGATTCGCCTTCCTAAAACACAAAGGAAATTCGCGTTACTTATTGGATGGCTTAAGACTCGTCTCAACACGTACTTGTAACGTATCGATCATATTCTGCGTCACGAGTGTGACTCGTTGTGTGAGGCAAGGGGTGAACAGGCTCTGAAAGTCCTGAATGCAGAAACGCGGTTAGGTGCACGGACGGAGGAGAGCTGACGAAATGCGCGGGCAAGAAGTAGGACGAACCGGAGTATCTTCCAGGCTTCGTATTGTTCCTGAAATCAAATTTACGGCCGCGCGATCGCCGCTTTCGAATAGTCGGTGGCCAACTATGCGAGTAGCATCAAATTAACGACACGATTTCTAAACACTTTTCTCCCGAAGCGAGCGCGAAACGGCACGTTGCCGCCGCGCACGCTTTAATAAACGCGCACGCGAGCGATAAATTTTCATTCCCCGTCGCCCGACACGCCGCTGCCCGTTTTTTAGTCGAATAACGCCTCTAATGGAAATGATTATTTTCAACGTAATACGACGCAAGGTCTCTGAACGACGTGTTACCCGGCCGCCGCAACAAAAAGTCCCGTCCGAAGCGCCACCGTTAATCGGTTGGCACGTTTTTCGAATCAACGATTCGAGGTTCAGCAGGTGTTTGAGCGACGCTGGGTTCAGTGTGTAAAGATGATGAGTGTGAAGACATCCTGGAGAGTCAGAGGTCTCTGGGGAAGTTTGTTCAAAAATGAACACTGCATCGAATTCTTCTTCTTCTAAATTGTAGACCGGACTGAAATGAATGAAATAGATTCTCAACTCTTTGCTGTAGGGTTGAGACAGTGTCAATCATTAGGGTAGATCTACTATTTTGTGTTTTTGATAGAAGCGTATGAGAATGGACTCTGATGAATTGAGTCACGCGTGCACCAAGCTTGATCGCCCACAATTACGATTATAGTCAGACCGCTGAAAGAATCGACATAAGAGTTCTCCCACCATTCGTCCAGCTAAGGGGAACTCTTCCCCTACTCAGAATCAGTGATAGAATCTGCGTAGAACTGTCATAGTTACATTAATGATGTTTATGCAAATACACATTTTTAGTCTTCATTATTTTTTATTTACGTATTGCTGATCAAACGCAACTATGGCAGAATTGCATTTTGGGGTTAAATGTATACTTTTTGTTTCACTTGCTCTATACAATGTGCATTCTTTATGAATCTGAATACGTTATGCTGCATAAAGATCTGCAGTCTTCTGAATACCATATTACAGAAGGTATGGTAGTTTAAGTTAAGACACTAGGTGTTCAGCATCTAATCAGATGACAATAGTTCGGCTGGCAATGTCTTACTAGGTGAACGAAAAAATAGTGGCGTTTGTTTATTGTTAATCGCTAAAAGATAACTATGTACTGTGGGTGGACAGTGCATCGCATTTAGTTTCATTTAATAATTACTAATCCTCATAAAATTCTGAAGAATTTTGGAACGTTGAATGTCACAATGAAAACAGCCATACCTAATCAGACACGATATAATTTGCTATTTATTATATAACTCGTAAAGAAAAACAAGATTTGGGTACTCTATCGTCTTCTTCTGTTCCTTCATTATTGTTCCAGTATGAAGGTTGCTCAGAATTTTCCGACAATCAGTAATTATTTAATTAAATTAAATTTGAGATACAGATCACTGGTGCCCCCACGGCATTCAATGTGTCAACAACACAACAACGACCGTCATAACAATATAAGAATTAATGTGTACGACAGAATACTCTCTTTGTTCTTCATGATTTATACTAAAGACATAATATTGTATTGCACCCTTTTAGGTATGTCTGCAGCCCTTAATGTGGCTACTAATGTACTACCAATGTCGCTGTATTTCAACCTACTCACCTGATAACAAAAATCGCTTCAAATTAATTCAGTCCGCAGTCCAATTAAACGAAGCAAAAGCAACGTTCGCGTCAACTTAAAAGAACTCATTTCAAACAGAAATAAATTCACTCCACTCCAGAAGAAAAGTTCCCAGACCTCGAAGTACGCAACTTTGCTCGACCCGGCTCGAGCGCGCAGGGAGCCAAGAAAAATCGGCTTGATTTAAATACTTTAACCGGTTAATTGGCTCGGTGATGACCGAGTCTGACGCAACGAGAGGTCCGATCGGGTTGATCGGTAAAATTTATTTAGAGACGCGAACCCGAAGCGGTGCAGGTGGATTTATGAAACGCGAGGAGAGAAGCGAGGGTTGCGTAAACGCTTCACGATGTTCGATAGATCGTGGAACGGGTACGCGTTTTCCGACGATTTTTCCCGCCGCGCCGCGGCGTTCAGAGGTGATTCGCCGACAGCACGCTCGGTCATTGCGTTTCCCTATTTACATCTCTCGGAATAAATTACAAGTCGGCGTAACATAGTCGTTGATCCTGGCGTAAAAACGATAAGGGTTATCGACGCCGGCCTGTCGGTGCATGTGAGAAAATCCGACTCGGACGTTCGTCTCGTTCATTTTCTCGGCCTCTGCCGCGTGAGAGACGAGAGAAGGGACCGAGCAATAGGTTACGGTAGTGCAAATCATCGGTGCAACGAGGCTGAATGCGGGTACACTGCTGTACAAAAGCGGTGGTCCCTTTAACACTTTGAGTGCCACGTCACCCATATCTAGATGACACATAGATTCGATCGTTATTTATTTGATCATGTAACATATTAAAAATATACTTAGTAAGCTCTGATAGAGGCAGTAAAAAAGTGATGAAACTTACTGATATTTTTGTTTGACACGTTGAACGCCGCGGTGGTCACCGGTGACCGACACCTCAAATTTAATTTAATTGAATGATTATTGATTATCACAAAACGCTGAGCAAACTTCATACTGAAACAATAATATAGGAACGGAAGAACACGACCGAGTACTCGAATCTGTTTTTTCTTTACGATTTATATGAAAAAAAAATCAATTATATAGTGTCTGATTGGGTATGGCCGTTTTCACTGTGGCGTTCGACGTGTTAAAGAGGCAGGATTCATGGTTACGTTCATTTTGTACAATAATTTAGAAAGCTTGCCATTATCAGCTAATGCAGCGTGGCACTCAAGGTATTTTTTGAAACTCGAACTACCAAGGGGGGGGGGGGGCAATTAGTGTCCACCTTGAAGAAATAATTATATCTGGCAAATTAATGCCGGATTGAATGATAAGAAACATTGGGCGAAACCGCAATATTCGATTACTCCGCAATAAAATATATGCTTCAGCTCATTATATTCAACAATAACTATTTTTTTCAGAATTTTGACCGGACTGATCAGCAAAATAAATAGAGGAAGTATGATATGGTGGACACAAAGTATCCCCTCCGTTTGGTAGTGAGAGGGTTAGTTTAACACGTCGACTGCCGTGGGGGTCACCGGTGACCGACGCCACAAATTTGATTTAATTAAACAACTAGTACCTCTTATGCAATTTTGAATAGAACTTAAGCATAACAGTAATATACGGAAACTACTATAGGTTCAAATAATAAAATATGTTTTTCCTCCGAGGTTTATATTTAAAACAGTAGATTATAATATGTCTGACTAGTTATGTCAGTTTGCACTGTGGCATTCAACGTGTTAATTAAATAATTATTGATTGACGCAGGATTCTGAGCAAACTTCAGGGACAGAAGAACGCGACTGAGTAGTCAAATCTTTTTTTTCTCTACGCTTTGTATAAGAAATAATAAATTATATCGTGTCTGATTAGGTATGGCCGTTTTCACTGTGGCATTCAACGTGTTAAAAATACGCGAAGATTGATAAGAGATGAAAGCTGGAGGTAGAGATGTTGAAAGGATCAAAGAGTCTCAGAGAATATGTTTAAATCAGTGATGATTTGTTCGTTGTCTAATGGGATGATTATTATTTATGGTCGATTTTGGGGTTTCAAGTTGAGTGTTCTTGAAGTTTCACAGTAGAATAGATTTTTATCTTGATTAATAGAAAAATAAAAACGATCCTTTTCTATGTTATATAATGTCGTGTTTGGAGACATAGACGCATACATAATTTGTTCAAAAAGAGATGGAGATTTCTACTCGCATGTCTTTATGGTTTAAAGTTGTGTGTTTCTGAAATTTTGGCAGTTGAATATGGTTTTAGAGAATGTGATCGAGTTGTCAAGCGAAACAAGCTGTGGTATAACTTTATCAATAGAGAAATTAAAGTGATCCTTCCGTATGTTATTTAAAATGTCCACAATCAACCAACATATCTACATAATTAAACCCTTTGCGGTCTGAAAATTTAGCGTCGACTAACGTGGAGAGTGAGCCTACGCGAGATCATCTTTCAAATATGTCAGTCTTTCTTTATCCTCGCGTGTGTAAGGTTCCTTATAAAGAAAGGTATACTTGATTGATGTCACTGAAGCAATCGACGATTTACTGTAAATCCATCCCATCTCCAAAGAATCCTCTTCTCTCCTTCCCTGCCAATCGATCCACCGCTTTTGCACAGAGGTGTAACAGCCGTCGAGAATCGCGAATTAATCGATTATACATAGCACCGTGGGCATAAAGATTCTTTTGAAAAGGCAGAAGAAGCGTAAACGAATAGCCCGGTGCGGGCCACCGACCCGACACTAAAACTGGCCGATGTAACCCTTCGCTTGTATTCACCTGTTACACTCGCGTGTGAAGTCGTTTCTTCAGGGTACCCCGGCCGTCTTAAAAACCGTAAACTCACGGCCTCCTGGCTAACCCGTTTCGAGTGAGCCGCGTTTTCACGTAAATCCATTCGCGCCGTGCTAACAGGATGAGTTAAATCGGCCGATACGGTTGCCAGTTCGCGGGACACATCACGCTTCTCCCGTTCGGGATCGTGGAAAATCTTCTGGCGAAAGGGAGGCGATGATTTACGACGCATTATTCACGGCTGATCGGGTATCGCGTAAAGACGGCTGTGGCGAAATTAATCGCCCTCGGTAATTATTTCGTCGATTCGATCCGTCGAAACGATTCCGCGGCGACGGGTGAGCGGTCGTATCGCGCGACGGACCAGCGCTCAGGTCTGCGGAGTCGGTAGCCAAAATTCCCGACTCCTGCAGTTATAAAAAATTGTCAACCCAATAAGTGTATGTATGTATTATAACTAAATTACTAATATTTAATATACAATTTGATACAAACTCCTATTTTAGTATTTATTTAGTTTTATTACAATTTTCAAGTATTTTGAGCACATTTTTTTATTTTTCTAAAAGTTACTAACATGGAGTCGGAGTCGGCATATCTTTTTCCGACTCCAGTGATCAGAAATTCCTCCCGCCTCCGACTCCGACTCCACAGCCCTGCCAGCGATCAGTGATTTGCCTCTTCTCTGAACTGAATCAAACCTGTGACATTAACCCTTTGAACTCCTTTGTCGAGTGTGATTCGACGTCGATTTTATTCACAGGTACTCCTGTGTCGAGTCACACTCGACATTTTTAAATTGCCAGTTTAAACATGTATTATATTTCGCAATATACCTTTACCACAAATATCAGATCTTAGCAAAGTTCCAATGCTATTTTCAATATAATTAGTAAGAAAAATTGTTTAAATGGGTTCCCATCAACCAACTGTCTTTTGAAGTATATTTCAAATAAAACACTTGAAACGATAGGGAGTGATTTATTGAAAAGAAAATTAAAAAAAGTAGGAGTTCAAAGGGTTAAGGTGCAAATCCACGATAAGGTGGTATTTCATGAGATTCTTCTCTTATGAGACACAAATCTCACAGCAAGAACTAAATGTATATATACAGAGTGCCCAATTTTAATTTAGAAATGCAAATTACTCGTAAACTACCCGCTGTATGAAAAAATGGTTCAAAGAGGAATTGAATGGTTTCAAGGGGGACAATCTGGTGTAACTAGTTTCTCTATAGATGGGCGCATAGGGATCATATGAAAGTGACATACGTTTTGTACTAATCTAATTTTTAATATTCTCTTCTAATAGAATTTTTAATGCATTAGTCGATGGAGCTCCCTATCTCTACATATATAAAAGTCACAATTTGTAAGTATGTTTCGTAAAGGGTTCTATACCATTCAACGTATCCGCACCAATTTATTATTATTCTTCGACACCCTAGAAAAAATACTGTGGGGGTCCCTACCCCCCAAACATCCCTAAAGCCCACTCCCTCTTAACTGAAGCCCAAGTAATTTTTTGTATAGTAGCTCAATAATTTTCAATCACATTCAGGGGGAATATGTGTGGAAAATTGATTCTTGACATATTCCCCCTTAAAAATAAAATAAAAAATAAATAACTGTGACCTTTTAACGAAATAAATAATGTCCGGACGGTTTTAAAATTTATTGCGGAAGTATCAGTTTAAAAAAACGGGAAGTGAATGTGTGAAGTGAAATTTGCACAAGTGAGGATTGAAGAATGCTCAAAATTTTGCTTATTTACCTAAAACGCACCCCCTCAAAAGGGGCGCAGCTAGTTTCCTATAAAAAAGTATTAACCCTCATTCGTCCCTTGTGTCAGTTTGATACATTTACCTCACAAAATTGCGATAAATGTAAAATAACAGTCAGCACAGAAGCAAAGTATAAATTTGTAATATTATATAGAATATACATTCGCACCATGAGTTCCAAGAAATTATGAATGCAATGTGAATCATGGCGCTGCGCAGGCTGATTGAGATGTTCCGGTTCGAATGAACCCGAGTCTTTCGAACGAACAGTATAGTAATCGTGTCGGTGTTATTCAAATTAGATCGATCGAAGTGCGTTGTGTGCGTGATTAAACATAAACGCGTGAGTCGGTGTAATTTCACGGTTGCGCGATTTAGTTAAGTCGCGTTGCTCGCGTGAGAGCCTGACACGACGTTCGTAGGAGTTCGATGGAATTAGTTATGGAAATACAAAAGCTTGTGCAAACAGCGAACATGTTCCTCGATTCCTGGAGAAAAGGAACGCGTCGAAAAGAGTGGAGAAGAAAATGTTGAATGCCGGATAGCCGTTCGGGAACTTTACGTCGGACGAGACGGATTGCTTGACGTCATGGAAGCTGAAAAACACTTTGACACCCTGTCAAAAAAAATATTTGCAGAACTTTTATGAAATTCCCTTCGACCGACGTGTTTCTCTAATTTGCATCTGGCAACTTCAGACATCTCGAAAATATGTTTACTTCTGCAAACTTTTATTCTTTTGGATAATTATATCTGCAGCTTGGTGCAAAATGAGCCAATGTCCAATTTGCAATTTTTTAGAAAAAGGTGCACACTGGATCTTTTTATTGTGATACACATAACTCATTGGTCTCTTCAAAATGTATATAACTTTGGGTGAAATAGTGAAGAGACAGTGGCCATTTTTTGTATAATAACGTTCATGATTTTGATGTGAATGGTGCATAAAACTCAAATGGACATTGGCCCTTTTTCTACCAAGATACAGAATTAACTTTTTTTCTGGTGTTAAAATTTTCTTTTACGTTTTAGGTTTCATTTTATTTTATGTTATATATTTTATTCTGTGCTTTACATTTTGTTTTATGTTTCATTTTACATTTAATAATTCATTTTGCAATTTAATGTAATTACCACTCTTTCGCAACAAGAAATTTATAGTTTTCTACTGTTTTGAAAATTCGTAAGTAGAATACATTATTTACGATTCAGTCGAGTGAATATGGTATTGATTCCTTTCCTACTTATTAATGTTCTTGTGTTAAATGAAGCCATGATTATGCATATGTCATATGTCATCAACGATTTTTAAAGGAAGTATGTATATTACCACAAGATTAATTATATTTAATTGTATACATATAATTGAAAATACCACTAACGTTACAAGGTTAGTGCTAAATGAAAAGGTTGTTATCAAATACGTGAATATTTGTGTTCTAGGCAATGTGTATTCAATAAAGTACAAATATTATTTAAAAATTTCTCGTTGAAGTTTTCGCTAAGAATTTTCTAAACGATCTAATATTAATAAAAATCCATTTTCGCGTGTTTGACTAGTCACAGGATTTTCCACTGGGACACGGGGCGTCTTAAAACTAGCTATGAATGTTTCAGATTATAACTATTAACAAATGCAATTGATTTATACAAAAAACAGCACAGAATGAAGATGTGCCACATTTATGAAACAAAGGTTTGTATGTATTCTTCTAATGCAGCGATTTAAAGACGAGGCTATAATTTCATAACATCCTTCAAAGTTCTCAAGTATGTGAGATACTAATTTTTCACAAATGTAATAAACCTGCATGAGAACCACAAAGAACTTTTTTTTCAAATGAAATTATATTTTCTCACGCATCAAAGACTGTACATCTTTGCGGTAATATCAATTCGTGCAACAAATTATAACGGATTAGTAGAAATTGTTATAATTATTAAAAGGCCGGAAAACGTACTCAGAGGAGTATATTGGCGTTTATGTTTTTTTTTGGTACGTCAAAGGAACGTCGATGAACTTGACTGATGAGAGGTTTCACTTTCTTCCCGTTTCGAGGAATTATCGAGAAGAGCGGTGCATGAATAATTCATGCGTGCATAGTTCCAAAGGATGATTTGCTTAATGACTCCTCTTTTTTCCTGGATAACCGGCTATCGGGCCTGTGTCTACAGTTATTGTCTTCGTCGTTCGCACGAACCTTGAACCTCCCGGTGAAGCCGAAGGCGTTCAACACTTTTTCCAGGGTATCGTAAAAATTTCATCGGGATGCACGTAACGTTCTATAAATAAAATATACAATGTACATACAGGCTGGTCCATACAAAATGATCCACTTCATTAATTCGTACATGAAATAAGAATTCAAGAAATGAATTTTTGTGATTTCACAGGACTATAGTATTTGTAATATTCGAAACTTTCCATTTGTCATAATTTTTTATCTGAATGCTTAATTTTTAGTGTCGTACGTATGTGAAAAATTTAATAATACTAAGCTTGGTGAACCACATAATTTATCTCCTCGTACTATGTATTTTCATTGTTACTGGATAATTATAATTGTCAAAGTAAAAGAAATACTTTGTATGATATTCCGTTAGTCATACAAGGTTCAATTTAATGTTTATTTTGTGTTCTGTAATGTTTAATTTAAGTGTAGTTCATATTTATATTTATGTTATTTATTTTTATATTTTCATATCTGTTACCTGCAATGTAAGTGGATTTAAAGATGTACAAAAACAAACTCCCTCAAAGTCCGAAGGAACAAATGAGGTAATAATAAATAACAATAAATAATAAATATTTTCATCAGTAATGATTCCATGGCATAAAAAGTTCTTCGAGATGATAAGACTTGACTTTTCCTGCCTCCTTCTGTCTGTAATTTTTCAAGGTTAATTGTCATTTCTTTATACTCCACTCCATAGTTTTTTTATCTGTTAATTAGCGACCGTTAAGACAGAATCAACAAGCTTAACAGAATATTTTTTTTCTTCTAGTGTACAATAAGCATGAACAAAAACTGATACAAAAATATCTAATGTCATCATCCTGAAAAAATTTCTGAAGCGCGTCATCCGTGGTAGCAAATCATTGATCTATCCATTGTCCATGAAAGCATCTAATAGGATAGACAATGATTTGTTCAACCTGTACATGCATTTAACACTCGTGTAATTCGTGTAATTCGAATGACTAGACAATAGGAGTGCCTGAATTTAAAAAAAAATATAATAATACTAGAAGCAGTACTGATGATCCAATTATTAATGTACTACTGATGATAAACTTATGTTACACTTTTGTATTCGCTATTAAATGTTATCCATTGGCATACAAATGCTAGTATATCATTCCATTTAACACGTTGAATGCTGCGGCGGTCACAGGTGACCGGCACTTCAAATTCAATGTAATTAAATAACTATTTCTTATTACCCAATTTTGAGCAATTTTTATATTGTGACATCAATTTAGGAACATAAAAACTCGATTAAATAGCCCAATATATTTTTCCTTTACGATTCATATTAAAAACAGTTAACTATATTATGCCTAACCAGACATGGCTGTTTCCACTGCGGTATTCAACGTGTTGACACGTCCGCTACCAGCGTCACATATGTGTGACGCGTCGATTCTGTTTTGAGAGCTCGACGTCACACATGTGTGACAGAGATAATTGATAAAAATAAAGCGTCGTCTGTGGTGGATATTTTTCTCGGATATGCCATGGTAGCGAACGTGTTAATGAGAGTTTTGACATTTTATTGACATGTGATAGTGTGTCTGCCCAGGTATGGGAGTTTCCACTGTGGTAGTAAACGTGTGAATAAAATTATGGCGGCTTTTGAATCCAGATAATTAGCACGCACACAAAAATTGTCTATAATGTATTCAGCGAATGCAATCGATTTTCAATATCTCGTTTCGTTCAAAGGATATTGAACTCAAACTCCGCACGTGAAACGTCTCGTGTACTGCTGATAAAAAGTAAGCAACATTATCGGTAATACTGCGTATCTCCGTTTTCATCTTTGCGGTTAGTAACCGTTCTCTATCGTTCCTTAAAATTTCTAATCTCATTAGGACTTTCTATTCATGTTTTCCGCAAATCATTTTCTGATGAACTCCGTGAAGTGTCCGAGGGAATCCCGAGATTTGCTGTAAAACGCTGATTGTCGCACGATCGGTAAAAGAAAAATCGTGTCCGATCCGAAACCTGAAAGTGAATTTAAAATTCCACTCCCAATCACCATAATTTCTTAAAAGTTGTTTCGGAAATTGCTCTGGTGCCTGATTTTACAAACACATGATATGGAAATTCGTTCTGAGAAATCGAAATTGAGCATTATTCAAATAATACAAAATGAATATTCATTATAGATATTTATACAATACAATAATACAGAGTGAATATTCATTTCAGGTAAAGCCACTTCGGTTGAATAATTTGTTTAGATAGACGTTATTAATTATTCGTAAGAGAAGATACTACTTTGTCTGGATTGAATAATTTTTCGTTATTAATTTGGTCAATTATACGAATAATGAGCAATTATTGATATGGTGGTTTTAATCATTCTTTTTTTCTATTTTTCAATTAGTAGTCGATTCGAAAGGGAACATAGGCAGCTTTTAAAAGTTTTATAAAGAATGTGAAGGTAGATTTTGCTTTTATTTTCAGTTTTTGGCGAAGTCTCGACAGTACCTTCAATTCTATATTTTAAATTCGTCATTAAGTGTAATTATTTATTTTATTTTACGATATATGAATCATAAACATTCAAATAAAAATTACATTAGAATATGTGGACCAAATGAATACAAATTCTAAGTTGTGTTTTACTGTAAAATTTATATATTTCAACTTCAATTTTGTATTGACATTGGAAAATAAATTTATCTCGGTATGAATGTAAATATTCCATGTTGATAAAAAAATGTTTCTATAGTAAAATGAAATTTTTAACAGAAGAAAAATAAACTACTATTTCCTCGATTATACTATGCGAACTACATTAAACAAAATAATTTACAATTTGCAAAATTATGGACAACACACAGAAGTATATTCATTCCAAAATAATTAAATCATTCAGGAAATAAAACAACTGTATGAAGTTCAGTATACAGAGTTGCAAACAGTAGTACTATATTCTTGTCAAATCCGCTCATTAAACCCAATTTCACGCATCCCAAAACCATCGAACCGAACATCGTTTATCCGCGAAAAATTCGATTTCGCGCAACAAATTTCTGGACGTCCGGAATTACGTAACCTGCCGGTGCACTTAAATCGAAAGTACGAAACACTAAATACTGACATCACGGCTGCAGGAGTATCTTAAGTAAAATCAATAATAAATTACCCAGGATTCCAAGTACCCATTCGGTATCCTAAAGTCAACCATAAAACTGCTATAAAACGTTCACTCCTCGATTTCCTCTATTTCCTCGCAGGCCGCTAGAAGATTCATGTCAGCCCAACCGGAGATTCTAATTTTTTATCGCGAACGTTGAAATCCTGAAAGCAATCGACCTGAAACGTCTCCGCGTTCTTGCATGCCTTTTTCCGGCGAATTCGCGATCGAGCATGTCCCATTTTCCCTTAATTGGAACGGCCCATGCTTTGAATTTTACGGCGGTTTAATTGCACGGAAGAAAGTACGTATGAACGACGTGCGTACATCTCTTCTTCAGCATCTCCTAAGCAAATAGACGTCGATGGTCTTTCCCCTTATGGGACACGTGCGCGCATCGCGTACAGTTATTCATGATAGTGGGTTAGATCAGAACTTCGTGTTAGCAAAATAAACGTTCACTCAATAAACATTTATGTCTTATTTATTAGTTGTTCTCTTGTTCTTGTATTGTGATTGACATTATTTATTTATTGTTAGGGTCGTTTGAATGCTTGTTCTTCTTTTTGACCTAATTAGCTCAGAACTGGGGATTAGCAAAGTGAAGGTTCACTCAATAAACATTTATGTCTTATTTGTTAGTTGTTCTCTTGTTCTTGTATTGTGATTGACATTATTAACTTATATCGTCTGAGGGTTTGTTCTTCTTTTTCACGTAATCAGCTCAGAACTGGGGGTTAGTGAAATGAAGGTTCACCCGATAAACATTTATGTCTTATTTGTTAGTTGTTCTCTTGTTCTTGTATTGTGATTGACATTATTTATTTATTGTTAGGGTCGTTTGAATGCTTGTTCTTCTTTTTCATGTAATTAACTGGGAACTAGGAGTTAGCAAAGTGAAGGTTCACTCAATAAACATGTATTTAAGTACTGATTTTAGAAAAGCTGTGTTGTTATGACGACAAACAGCTTAAAGTGCTACTTAGAGCTATTTATGGTAGTGGTCGACTATACCGCACCTGTAACTGAAAAAACCGTGGAATCTCAATTAACCGAGACTCGATTTTATGGTTTGTCGATTATGCGATCTTCTATTTTCTAAAGTATTCTTTATCCGGTGTATCAGGGATGCAATACATTAAATTACGATGAGGCGTGCTGATAACGCACCATCGCAACGTACAATGTTCTTCTACTTGAAAATAAGAAACACAGAATTTTAAATAATATTCTCTCATGCTAAAAACATTGTACGTCATGTTGCAGATCTTAAACATAAAATAGTGGATGCATAGGAGATAACGTATATTGAACATTTAAAAAATAAAAGTACAGGTATACCTGTTAACAGCTTGTAATTAAAAAACACTGTGATCGAAATTGTGAAAGATATTTTAGATAAGAAATGTATGTAAATTTCTGCCATTGTAGATGTACAAAATAAATTAAATAACAAATTTTCTTTCGATGCTATTTGATATATTCTCTTCATATTTTTATTTTATAGGAACACGCACATCCAGATTAATTTTTGCTAATGAGAATGAAGAAATATTTTGGCAAAAGGTTGGGTATAGAGAAAACAGCTGCATTTACAAGAATTTTTATTCGAAGCATTTACGTTGGACAAGTAAATAAACTAACACACATAAAATTGTAAAAAATTGAAAATGCTTCTATAATTATATACTTAAAAATATTTCGTTAAACTTTATTATTATGAGGGACCTGTTTAATGGATAAGAATAACAATTACCACTGTTTTAAATCGGACATTTCCGAAATCGCCACTTGCCCGACAGTTCTTCGTTTCTTGCCTCTGAAAGTGAACAGAGACAGGTACCAGTGTACCTATCTGACGCAGAATTTCACGAGCTTCAAGATGGTGTACCTGAAATCTTCGTATCTGGAACAGGGACGCCAGAAATTAAGAAAAACTGAGGAGGTACCTGAACCAGGCACATTTCCGAAATCGTCACTTGCCCGACAATTCTTTGTTTCTTGCCTCTGAAAGTGAACCGAGACAGGTACCAGTGTATCTATCCGACGCAGAATTTCACGAGCTTCAAGATGGTGTACCTGAAATCTTCGTATCTGGAACAGGGACGCCAGAAATTAAGAAAAACTGAGGAGGTACCTGAATCAGGCACATTTCCGAAATCGTCACATGGCCGACAATTCTTTGTTTCTTGCCTCTGGAAGGGAAGAGTATTCGTATTTTGTTTTCAATAGTATTTATATGGATAAATATGATCATACTACTTCTTACAAAATACAAATTTTATGTTTCAGTTAGCAATATGTATTTCTATCAGAATATATGATCACACATTTATGCCTAACATTCTTCATGCTGTGTGGGTCGTTGGTGACCCACACATCAAATAAGATTCAATCAAATAACCGTTAATCCTACAATCTTCCTGTGGCAATTTATACAAATTTTGAAGCAACTAAACTTGTTCATCATGCTTACACAATAAACTATGCACTTTCGCAAGTAGATCACTCGCAATTTACACCATGAACTTTTTGTGCTATTTCATATAAACATAAATCAATTGAAGCTTATTTATTACGTTTATAAAAGGAACAGACAGTTTTGAAAATACATCGTCTACTTCTGACACAAGTATATTATACAAATTTATACTACAATCTTCCTATGGTATTTTCTAAAAAATTTCAAACAATTGTACCTTGTTTATACAATAAATTGTACACTTTTGCAAGTAGATCCTACACAATCTACACCGTCACCTTCTTGTGACATTTCATACGAATCTGGATCAGTTCTACCTTATTCATTATGTCTCCATAAAATAAAAAGAAAAAAGACACTTTTGCAAACAATTACGTGACACCTGCAACAAATGTCGCGGTGCCGGGCAACGAAGCTCGACGTGATTACACGAGAAATTTCGCTCGGAGGTGGAGTCATCATCATTTAATTTATGAATAGCGTTTATGACGCTCCGTGTCGGAGACGTCGCGATGAGAAACCAGGCGTCTATCAAACGACGTCACGAAAATCCTGAATTCCCGCGCGCGGTGTATGGAAAAAAAGTTTCGTTCATAAAGATATTCCTGTCACGAAGTCGGGGAATTAGCCGGCCTTTTTAGTCGTGAACGCTCATTTTCGATTCGTCCGACTAGAACATCAGACGTCCGCGTTAATTATGCGGTGAAGTGTCTCATGGTAACACACTAACACGGATCAGGATGCTTCGGGAAGCGGAAATTCGATGCGATTACATAATTATGGTGCGTGCGACGAGTTAATTTACCAGCGGCGAACAAAAACCTGGCAGTCTCGATTTGAAAATTAGATTTATCGAATTTTTATCCATCCCGCTAACGAGATAACAATTTCTAACATGGATGATTTAAATTAGAAAAAAAAACCTGAATAGGATATATAAATATTTAATTCTGAGTGAATAATCGTAATAACAATCGTTTATTAGACAATGATTAAATGGATTAAGCGTGATCGAATACAGAAAACAAGAATAATGCAAATGTAACAATTAGCGTCGTTTATGTAATAGATGCGCAGCGATAACAGAAACGTAAAAAGTTTATACATATACATAAGTGCAATCAATTTCAACTAAGGCTGGATACTTAATTGTTGTTCAGGCTGTCGTGTATAATTCTATGAAGATTATTGTTAAGACGGACAGATGAACCAAAAATTTAGTCTGTACAGGGTGTACCATAACATGTGGACACAAGTGGTGAATTGATCACACATGAATAATAAAAAAATTCATATAAACGTTTGTCCTATCTGTTTCTGTCTTCCAGTAATTCTTTTGACGATTTTAGCAGTATACAGGATGTTCAAAAAAAAGGGGTTAAGGCTTTTGATGCTTATAGTACTCACTGAGTGGAGTAAAAAATGTCTAATCAGTCCTTTCAAGCAAACAGCTCTTGATTTTAGGATCTATGTTGATTAGACATCTTTTACTCCACTCGGTGAGTACTATAAGCACCCAAAACGTTAGTCTCTTTTTTTGAACACCCTGTATAATGTTAACATACTCCAGCAGCATATTAAGGAGGGTTGTTAACGAATTCTGGATAAGACGTCTGGAGGCTTGTATTCGAGTCTAACGTGGCCACTTCAAGTAATTTCTGTGAAGACAGGTGAACGATTGGTACAACACAAAAACAACTGTAACTCAGAAACAAAGTCAGGTAGGACAAACATTTATATGGACTTTTTTTTATTATTTATGTGTGCTGAATCCTCCACTGAGGTTATGCCCGCATATTATGGTAGACCCTGTATGAAGAATACTCAAAGGTAACACGTTAATTTGTACATTAATTTTCTTTAACCCTTAAGTAGATTATTGGGTAGATAATCGTAAGTAGATATACTTAAGTAGATATCCTTAATAGATTATTAAGTAGATTATTACCGTAGCGGCCCTGTGCAACTTCAAATTAACAATTGTTTAACATGTGTTGATATAATTATTTGAAGATTTATGTAATCCTCTATTATCTCATTATGCTTCTAATACTGTAAGGAAAATTGATTTCTATTTTGTCTATTCGGTAAAAATTAAACAATTATTAGCTTGAAGTTCCACGGGGCTGCAACGGCCTCGATACTCCACTTAAGGGTTAAAAAAACTAATGGTTCAAGACTATTCTTCTATTACTCCTGGTCAGTATATGATTTGAACACAGAGGGATAGTTGTGATCAGTGGTGACCACGCGACGACCGATTTTGAAAACTGAACAACGCAAAAACGCCAGCCGACCTCTTTCCATTAATATTATTTTAGGAACTCTCCTGCGACCACTTAGGAAAATTCTATATTCCTAAAATTTGAACAGATTCGTTTAATAAAATCAAAAGATCACATCGCTCGCGTGCAATATTTCCCGCTATATTTTCGGAGATCCAAATAAGTCGAAATCTGCTTTCGACATTGATCTCCCAACAACCGTGCATTAACCTTTCCTCGCAAACGACCACGTCGAAACGGACCCAGCAACTATTAACAACATCTATCGGATGCAATAATCATCGATCAGCCGGCACACAAAAACGGATTTATTAAAGAGGGAGAAGAAAACACTCGTGCACGAGTCAAAAGCTGATCGGCCATCGATCGATTAGCATCTTTCTCCTCGCACGCGCTCTCTCCTCGAAACGGAAAAATCTGGCCGGAGGATGCAACCGGTCGACGAAGAAACGGAAAAGAGAAGAAAAAATACGTTTTCCTCGAAGCTGCCTTCAATTTGATGCGACAGCGACTCGCGGGTTGATTCCGGGCTGATTAGGCCCGTTCCCGATGCACCTACTCATTAATGCAGGCACCCGGGGAAGAAGAGTCGGGCACAGACGACTCGCGTTACTTTAATGGACGTAGCAAAACTAATGGATGACAGAAATAAGAAAGTTTCGCGAGTGTGTGCACGAAACGAGCCGCAAAAACATGCCGCTTATCGCCGCCTTCATCTTGTATTCTGTTTTTGCTGCGAATAGTTACAACAAACTGGCGTACGGGCGCAGACTTCTCTGGTGTCCGGGGTATAACACCGCTGAAGAGTTTCGGTACACCCTGTAGGAACTGTAGTTGTATTCAATTTTGATGCGATCAAAGTATTATGAGTCTCTTTTGCATCTATTTTGTTGTTTATATGCAGGTATGGTAAAAAGTTGGAGGATGAACGCGTTGCAGGTTTATTTAAATAGAATACTGCCGTTCGTTGGAAACGATGCTAGAGAATGTCAGATTTCTGAATTTATATGTGTTTATGACAGTAAAGTAAACAGCACTTATGGCGTATAATATAACAGGAACGCGTTCATCATTGATATGTTTAATTCAATACCAAAGGCCAACAGAAAATGTTGTAACAAGAATACACCAGCATATGTGTGTTTTTTATATGTAGTATGTAGACTGTGGCTGTTTATGCAAATATATATTTTTACACTCCAATATTTGTTCTGTTAGTGTAATTAATGGGACGAAATATTGATCAAACTGTATTATGTCTTTTAAATATTCAAAAAATATGCTTTTTATTTTTCTTGAGTTGATGGAAGTGTATCTTTCAAGTGTTTGGATTTGTTAAATTTTATAAACATCTGCAGTCTCTCTTTAACAAGAGAATTTTCAGTGCTGCTAATTTTATAAATTATTTATCACGACAAGGGAAGTTTCTTGACGCTAGTTTAAAAATTATAGTATCGTTTAAACAAAAATGCGTTATTCACCTGACGAAAGAGTTTTTTTAATAAAATTGTGGTATCAAATCAACCAAACTGAGACTGAAAAATGAATGAAATGGTCTTCGACTCACAAAATTCGCCTGTCAAGTGTCGATGAGTCAAAATATGCAATCTCCGACTCGTTTCGATCACAAACGATACACTGGTCAGAGTTATCGAAAATTGCAATCTACGTTTGTGACAGGTTATATCCGCAGAAGGAAATTACCATGTTCCACGGTTTGCTGGATGAGCATTCGGGACCGACAACTTCCAGCCAACCGTGGAGCACTGTATTTTGAAAATTTTATTAAAAGAAACTTGAATTAGAATATAGGAGTAATATAGAAGTTTTTAACCCTTAAGTGGATTATTGGGGCTGTAGCGACCCTGTGTAACTTCAAACTAATAATTGTTTAACTTTTACCGAATAAATAAAAGTAGAAATCAATTCTCCTTACAGCATTAGGAGCATAATGAGATTACAGAGGATTACATAAATCTTCAAATAATTATATCAACACATGTTAAATAATTATTAGTTTGAAGTTGTACAGGACCGCTACGGCCCCAATAATCCACTTCAGGGTTAAAAAAGTACCCCTCGCGACCAGAGGTACCAACTTACACTTTCTATACGTTCATGCAGGGTACCAACTTGTGTTTTACAACCTAGTCTTTATTTCAACTACCCACGAATTCGATAAATCAATTTCTTTTTGATAGTTAAATACAATTTCATGTATACTTGTTCTATATTCAAAGTAAAAAAAAAGTTATTGAATTTTAAAGTATCCAGTCCATGTTTATCCATCCTGTATTTCTGAGCACAAACGCCATAGCACGTCTGAATCCCTATAATACCTATCAGCAGCCAGGTGCTCTCTTTACTACTCCTGTGTCAGACAAACTGAACACCAGAAGGGTTAACAACATACACCATAGAACCATTTTATTTACAAGCTACTCAATGCAGAAAAATCCAGTGTACCCAGCTTTTGAACAGCTGTGTATCTCGTCTGTGCATGAAAACCTCGGTTCAGATGCAACGGTCTCGGATCGAAGCCAAGAATTAAAAGTCCGAGTCGGCCTTATCCGCACTGGAATCGCGCGTATTAGATGACTGCAGCCCGTAAAAACCTCGAAGTTGATCGCTTTATTATGATTCTCGGTCGTATGGTTAATTAACGTCTCTTTCTCCTCTCGGCTTGAAAATGTGTGAACTCGCACACGGCTGCGCGCCGCGGCGTTTCCCTCGCGCTGGTAATTAGACCCGTTTTGCACTCCTCTCGTGTTTACCAAATTATTACGTTGTAATGTACGGGATTGACATGGAGATCAAAGATTGCGCGGTGTTCCGTTCTTTTTTTTCGGCGGTCCGGCGTGGATGAGGAATGACCGTTCGGATGAAAGTGGACCGAATGTGTAATGATTCCATCTGGACATAATAAAGTGTACGCGTGCATATATCGACTTTATTGCGTCATTCTTCGTGCAGGATCAGTCGGTACTCTGTCACAAACTTTGGAGACATGTTTCGTGTACGAAATATTAAATTTAACACTTATCAGCTCGGAAATTTACACCAAATACTACCTGAACGGTACCATAAACGAAATCGCAAACGCTGTGATATTCAGGGTGTTTCGCTACTGGTGGTAAACATTTTAACACATTGCCAAACGTGCGAGTGGCGCCTGATTATACGCTGGCTACGCGCATATTTCGCATGTGACATGTAGTAACTTTCTTACACCACAAAATTCACAAATACTTCTTTAAACATAAAGATAAGGAATGTATCTAAACATATTCGTTATGTCTATGTTCTAAGAACGCAATGTGTCGCTAAACAAAATGGGAAATCTCCCCGTCCGGTCTTGCAGTGACATATCGCAAAAAGAGATCTCCCAATTCGGTCGGCAATATTTTTGCCGATATATGTATATTTTTCTTTAGTTTTATTCAGTGTCGATTCAAAGGAAATATAATAGTCGTCAAAAATAAATGGTACATAGTAGAATTGTAAACCAGTCATTTTGACTGGCTTGGTAGCTCCAGTGTTAATTAGTATCGATATCGTGTGTTAATAACGTTGTGTATGCAGGTTGTTTGAAAATCAGGTGTAATAAAATTCAAATTTGTTATACCTCCACTTAATCCTGAAAGTTCATAAAAACATATTACACACTGACGGGGAGCAAAGTTCCTTCGCATAAAATAATTATCCATAACATTCTGGAAGAATAATGAAGAACATCTTACCTGCGCTGATTTCTACCTCGAAATTTTGTACAATTTCCTACATATTTCCCAGTTTTATCCGTTTAGAATACGTTCCGTACAGTCTAGACATTTGCAAGTGCAAATTACGTGAAAGCCATTGGTTTGGTGACCCGCGGTATTAACCGTTGCATGATAATTATATAAAAGGCGGCGAGCCGCGCATTGGAACGTTTGCTCTGATTGATTGGTTGACGGAGCTTTTCATTTCCGAAATGAAATTGTCAACGCGAGAGCGGCAAGGTAATTGGCTACCTCGCGTATGCGAGTGTGTCGGAGACGTAGGTTTCTTTTTAACAAACCGATTCAGAAGTTTGGGCAAGGCTAACGAAAGGAGCCCAATTTCTTTCGACATGACAGCCGAACGGATTTCACGGTGTTTCCTTTTGGCTGTCGTTTAATGGGCCACGGTATCCTCATTAACTGATCGTCATTACCGACGTCGGTTACAATTTCGGTTTACTGCAATGGCGTAACGACCCTCCTCGATCATCCTTTCCTGACAATCTTCGCGCAAAACTTAACAGAATTATCAGAATTGTAAAATCACTTCTCTATTTTATAAAACATATGTTAGATAAATATAGATATATTATCTGATTTTGTTCTGTAACGATTGCACTGTGTGCGTGTGATGGAATGGGAAGGATCTACTTTCTTTAGAACTTTCTTATGAATTTTTGGACTGTTATAGCAAAGACCTGTTGCTAGCAATTTTGTAAATAGTATGCTGTTTTGGTAAAACAATATCATGATGGCGTTTGACACTCGAATTTACAACTGTTTTGGTAGCTCGACAGCTTTTTAGCTGAGAAATTATTAAATGATACTAATTGGTCGAAATCGACTTGAAATGAATTGTTTTAAAATAATAATAATGTATGGAAGATGAATGCAAAGAATTAAATAAGGACAATCAAATTTATGTTGAGTATCTTGATAATTAAATATAACTGCAGTTGTTAATTGTTAATTTTCATAAAGTCAAAGGGATTACCTGATATTACAAACAAAATTGTCAATTGAGTTACTATTGTTGATATGTTACTTTTTCTTATCTAAGGATGTACAAAAATTCAATAAACAATATATGAATGTTTATTAACTTCATGTACAAAGCAGACTCTTTGATCAGAAACTTTTGGCAACCACTGTATCTTACATCTTCTAGCAACATGTTAATTTATAAAATTCTTATTTATAAAGTATACCTAGAGTATGGATGTTCCTACAAATATACATTTTTAGAGTTTTATATTTGCTGTATTAATGTAGTTAAAGGTATAAAACTGTTACAGTACTATAGTTTGTCCTTTGACACGTTGACTGCTGTGGGGTCACCGATGACCGACACATTGAATTTTACTTAATTAAATAATTACTATTTATATTCATATTTTGAATAGAATTAATATTGTAGTAAGAATAAAAGGTCAACACTGTGCAATTGAATAAATACATACTTTTTTCTTCTTGACTTGTGTTTGAAAGAGGAAACTATAGTATGTCTGACCAAGTATGGAAGTTTTCACTGTAGCAGTGAACGTGCTAAATATTTAAGAAGTATACTTCTTTCCTTATGTTCTTGAATGTGCATCTTTCACATATTTAAATTGCACATATATCCACAGTCTATATAACTTCATAAAAGAATCTAAATTAAAAATTATTAATCAATACAAATTAAGTAAACTAATTTTTAATAAAAAGTGAGAGAAATTAAAATTTCTATTTACTACACTGTTGAAAGCCCGTAAAATTTACCACTTACAATTACTAGCTATGTCTATTCATTAATCTATTATTAATTTGACAAATTTTCAAATCACCCCTACTGCACAGGGTGTGACCTACTCTACCTATCGTTCCAAAACCGCTCTCAACAGTTACAAACGATCAAATTCGCATCAAACTATCCCAGACTATCCTCCGTTGCCAACTTACAATCTACCAATTTATATCAACGTCCATAACATTTGTTGCAATTACAAAAATCCTCAAAACACAGAAGCCGCCGCTCCTGGGAACCAAGGTGAAATCGAACGGACGATGGTAAAAATTTCTTCGATTGTCTCGAGGCGTTCTATCAATTCCTGAAATAATCCCCGCATATTAGATCACGTGCTGCGCGTATAAATTGAGGAAAGAAACGAGGGAAACCGAGGGAGACGAATGGCGGGAGCGACGTGGTAATTTCTGCGAGCGGAGTATTTGCGATCGATTAAAGTGAGTCTTCCGCGAGTTCCACGGCGCGATATCGTACGAGTATCTCGCCACAGATCGATGGAATTTTCACTCGGGCGAAGTTTCCCTCGGAAAGTAGCAAGAATCCGCTTCTTGCTTACGCCGCTGGCAAGATATCCGCAATTAGGCAGCCAGCCCGGCGTTTCTCGAGAAGCGGAGCCTGTTAAAAATCTTTCGTCGTTTCCGTTTCTCCTCCCTTTCTCACTCTCTCTCTCTCTCTTCCATTTCGTTGTCGGCGATCATTCTCGCCGCTGCGACAGCCGCAAGAACCGCCGAACGAGCGTAATTCGACAGAAACTAAACCGGAAGCCGGCGGCTGTTCCTCGCGCAGGAATCCGCTCGACGCGTCCTCCGCTCAAATGAGTCCGCTTTTTTGCGGCACGTGAAATGGAATCATTTCGTAGCAATTAATTAAAGAAGAGGAATGTTCCGTACGAATATTCAGAGGAATTTATAGCGTTCCCACAATGATTGGTGTCAATAATTCTTACAGGGGTAATGAGAATGGACTTTTGCGCTGCGTTGTTTTAATTTGCAGCTTCTTTATCGGGAGAGGTGTTATTGATTTTTTCAAGGCTGAGGCTTTTGAAAAAAATGTATGGGGGATGCTGGAATTTTTTTGGGGTAGAATGTGTGTTAGATGAAATACTTTATTGATTGTAGTGTGGATGATGTTGATTTTTGTGTTACTTCAGCGTCTCTGTGACTGCGAAATAGTTTGGTCTTTAATTGATTAATACTAACACAATGAACATTAAATCGTTTAAAACATTATATTAAAATTATATTATATTATATTTAAATTATATTACAGTTTTTTTATTTATTTCAGTTGAAATCTGGAAGATTACAGACAAATAACAAAAATCGCTAGGGACGTGACATAACGAATTTTAAAAGGTACACCAGATCTACTTTTAGAATATCAAAGATGTGTATTTAAAATAAACCAAAATTGCTGCTAATTGATTTTCTTTCAAATTCTGTTAAACGATAAATCCATGTACAGATCTCTCATGTTTGATGATTTAGTTCTTTTATTTCGTTTGATGGTGACAAGGGTGAGCAGTAAAACTGCCTACTTTATGAAACTTAAATTGGACTTGTAGCAAATATTTGGAATTTTATTAACTATATTGAATATTAAATAAACATATCCTGCAGTACTCGTAGAATGAAATGATTGAACCTAATTTTGGAATAATTTAATTTAATTCCTTCTGCTTATAAAAAATTGAATAGTTGCCTTTTTGTAAATTAATATCGATTAAGTATTTTAAACCTCGATTCAAAGATAAAAGACACCAGTCTTAATCGCTTGACCGTATAATTTTCTATTAATCAAAGCATTGGCTCGGACTGAAACAAATCGCATAACATTACGCGGTACGTAACAAGTCTTTTGAAGCTCGATTAACCAGCCGACAGGGAAAACGTGACTCTCGATAAACATTAAATACAAAATATTTTTCACGATATGGCAATTCAGTAAAGTCGTTCGGATATTTATTGCCGCGATTATTTACGATCCGATAACGGGTGTCCTCTTGTTAACGACGCATTATGAATTCCGACAGTGAACCAACGCCGGCGATCGAGAGCAACAATTAACCGCTAAGGATTTTCCTTTGTCATTTCGCTCGATGTTGACGCACGTTACATAATTGTAAATTACGATTGATTAGTCGGTTGTTAAAGACCCTTTAATTCTCTCGAATGAGATGAATCACCGCGAGTCTGTCCAATATGTCATATAAACTTGCATCGGTATTTCGATCTGCTATGAGCAAAAAATTAATGAGAACTGGTATCGACAGGTTGAAACGCAATTTTTCTTCATAATTCTCGACGTGCACCGTTTTGAGCGTTATTTCCACTGAAATATCGATCAGAAGTGCATTTTTTCGAAATATTAAATAAATACTGTTGCAGACGAACATGAAATAATATTTCAAATAATATAATTTCAAAAATGCCCAGGTACGATTGTACATATATACTAATTAAACTGTTCTAGATCACTTCTATGCTTATAATATCAGCTTTTTTCATTTTATCTATAAAA
Organism: Macropis europaea; assembly: GCA_916610135.2. Lineage (NCBI taxonomy): Eukaryota > Metazoa > Arthropoda > Insecta > Hymenoptera > Melittidae > Macropis > Macropis europaea. The sequence continues at coordinate 10,543,477 of OU744344.1, read as the reverse complement.
ATGGATGTATGGATGAAAATTAACACGTTGATTACTGCGGAAGTTATCGACGTATGAATTTTAATTTAATTAGGCGGTTACTGATTCTTTAATCTCTTCAGGAATATTGCAACACATGTCCGTGTTTAGTTCTCTTTTTATTTATATATTATACCATACATGTGTGTATTATTATTTCTGAAAGATTTCTGAACTTTTTTCAAAGTTTCGTTTAATATCTATGAATTTACATTGAACAAATAGAATTAAAAGAAAATACTTCTCCGAATAATAATGAACATTAATTGTACAGGCAGAGTTACCAGCAATTAATAACAACATATGTTTTTCAAATCGCCCGTATTTATTACAATAAATATCATAACTTTGAAAAATTATCCTTGCCAACGAAGCAGATATTCAATCTACTTATATAATTCTAAAACGCTCTATTTTCATGAATTTTAATCCATATAAATAACTTGTTAGAAAACATCAAACACCCCACTTCGCTGAAATTACCTGGTCACTGGAACCATCCGTTCCTTATCTTAAATTACGGAATTCATTTACCATACACGGAACACGGAGTCCGAAGTGAAATGAGAATGCAATCGCATAGTTTCGCATTGTAATCGCGCACACATCAATTTATGGATTTTATATTCCGCTGATTCAAATCTTCTAACTCTTACCAAACATTCGTTCATATCCTACCAGTCTAAAGCAAACGCTCATGAATATTCTATCGTCCTATAACATCAAATGAAGTTTAATTGCATCGTTGGCACGGCATAGTAGAATTCAACGTTACATCGCTTCGGCGACGTTCAAAGCTGCCACCTGTAAAATTTTACCCATGAATTACTGATAATTCTATTCTCGTTTCGGAAAAGTTATGCAAGCAGCAATAATCGTCGGGGCAAAAACGGAATGACTTCTCAATTTCTTCCCGGTAACGGCGTTGCGAAAGAAACGATTTACACGGTGTATCTCGTCCTGATTTCGTCATTACAAGGCGCGAACCCACCGGCCGCATTACTTATCAATCATTTTTTTCACGTAATAATCGGACGAAGTGGACGCCGAGGGAGAAAAAAAAAAGAATGCACCGAGATAAACAGCTTTTAAAGCGTATCGTGTCCGGGTTTCACCGGGTACGAGACTTAAACCAACCTGGCTTGTCGATCAGTTTTTGTCCTCTCAATAATCGAACGAGAAACGTAAAAAATGGGCCCACTGAAGCGAATCCTCACGTGCGCGCGCGCACGCGCATGAGTGGGTCCGAGTAATAAAATAATTATATGATGACTGGTGTCCGATATTAACGTTAATGCGAGGGGACTAATTTGTTCGAACGTCGTTCATAATTATGAAAAGAATTCGGCTGTGTGGTCGTTAACACGTTGATGCAGAGGTCACCCACGCATCAAATTCGATTTAATCGAATAACTATTAACGCTCAATACATTTTTAGGAAGATTACTGCCATAACGATGGTATACAATGAGTGTTCCATGAAATAATTAAATATTGATGATGATGATTGTTCGTTTGAGGCCTCGACTGCTTTGGACATTTGCCAAAATTAAATATTGATGTGGTTAATTGTGTAGGTTTAAAGAAAACGTTTTAGTATATGTGTCAGGACACGGAATTTTTCATTGTAATAATAATATAAGGGAATAACTATACCAGGGAATAGTTGAATATGTTTTCCTTGGTTATTTATATCTAAAACGGGATATTATAGTGTGTCTGACTAGGTATTGCAGTTTTCACTGTGACATTCAATATGGAGAAAATCGTATTTTGGGTATCAGATGAGTGTTGTGAGAAATATTTTTTAACTTGGCTACGTCAAAAATTAGATTATTTCATTCACTTTAAAAAATACTCACAATCAGTTTATTTGTTCTTATGCTGAATGGTGTAATATTTACACTAGTACCACAGAATCATTTCTCGCAGGATTCGTTTAATGAAAATGGCTATCTTTAAGTTATTTTTTACTATTTTTAAATTATATTTATGTAATTCAGGATTTCCAAGGTAGATGGTATACAGAAAATTAAACACAAAGTGTCGAACAAACATGTGTTGAAGCATGCATATCAGTTAAACTGCAAATAATTTTGTATTGAAAAGATTGTTCAGAAAATTGTCTCTGAATTTATAATTCAGACAATATTTAATTTTTACCTATACTTACAACGCATGTTTTCTTTGGTTCATTGAATACTAGCTACCCTGTAAGGTCTGAATGTATTTTTTCAACACCCTATATAAGGTGTTTCATTTAACTCGACTACCTTGACTATCTCTGTTGTTTTTGAAGATATAAAAAAATGTCTCAGGAACAAGTTGTTTGGTTCAGTGGATAAATACTAAGAATCAGAAAACAATTTCTCTTGAGGACATATTTTTTAAGATTTCAAGCTTATCTATGTTTTTTCAATGGCAATGTACATTTTTCTTGAAGCAAGGTTATAGCTAATGTCCGACAATGTGAACTTCGCCTGACATTGAACAAGAATACGCGTTCAAATTCATCTGAAGGTTCAAAAATGGCTCTCGAAGAAAACCTTCAAATTAATTCGAACGTAAATTTCTGCTCAAGTTGAAGGCCACGTTATTATAGTTCATTGTATGTGTCTTGATGTTAGCTATAACATCGAATCGAGAAAAATATACATTGTCGTTTAAATAGATATCAATAATTCTGAATTTTAAAAAATGTACCCTTCACAGAAATTACAGTTAATATTGTTTGAGACTTCTGGGTCTAAGCTGTGTTCAGAAAGAAAATCCTTCTCTGTGCCTAGGGTGTCCTCAGACTCCTGCTGAAGCTAGCTACAATACTGGCAAAACTTTGTTAATATTTTCCTTCTGGACATAGCTTACACATGGAAGCCTCAAACAATATTATCTGTAGCAAATCGTAAGTCTCAAATCTCTCGAGAGAAATTTTTTACCGACCATAATATTCGCTCCGTTAAATCAGACAACTTGTTCCTCAAACATCCTTGATATCCTCAAAAACAACAGAGATACTCAAGGTGGTCTAATTAAATGGAACATCGTAGTATTAACCTTTTGCACTCCCAAGGCCAGCTGTGCTGCCTACATTTTATTATTTATACATAAAGGTGTTTATATACGTCCGTTCATCAATATCACCGAGTGTTTATGCTTTTCCATATTTATTCTACTATTATCCTAATTCGTAGTATATAAACTTTAAAGTTCGAAAAATTAAAAATTGAAAGTTTGACAAAAAGTCGTACAATCTAACAGACTGCCAAGATTTTTTCGTGATCATATTGTATGACAGAAATCCAAGAAAAACTCCTTGGAGTTGACTACCACCGTACAGGCTAATTGCTTGAAGTGCAAAGGGTTAATAGGATTAATACGAACACTTTGATGGCCATAAACATCTTGCGGCAATTAGTTATCGTTGCCCATTTTTACGACACACGATTATTCACTCTTGATCTGTGATAGGTGCGCCCAGTCATTCTCTTTACATAACTGTAATTTAAATGAATGAAATCACGCGCATGTGACAACGGCCGTCAAGGTGTTAACGCAGCCGTCACGTGTCAGAACGGTCACGTTCAGATGCAAATGTATCGATGGTGTCGAAACGAGTCCCAATCCCATCGCTGACCGTTCCGGGATTCCCCCTATCAGCGTTATCGGTGCAGCGACGCTGCTCGCGGACACAATAGGGCTCGCACGCATGCGCACACGGCCCATTGTGACGATTACGTTATCTCAGCGATGGCTATCGTTGCTGTACGCACGATTAAATTGATTTATGGATAAATGTTAAACGGCGGCGTTCATTTGTAGTTCGTAGGTTGGCCGGTCCGCCGCGCGCGAGAGTGGGTGAGCCCGCCGTTGGAATTCGATGTTATCTGCTGACAGATACGAGATCGACCGTTGCATGACGTGCTTTTTTCCCATTACGATCGCCGTACGTTCTTTCTTTTCCCCGGCACGATCGTACGTGCTCACGGAATCGGACAGGGAAGAATAGCGTGCGGGTGGGAGCGAGAGGCAGCGGATCGGAGCGAGACCGCCGGGAGATAAATAGGGTGTTCGGTCCTGAGAAAGGGAATGAGCGAGATCGGGGAGGGGAGAGCCGATAGAATTCACGCAATTTGCATTATAAAGAGCGCGAGAAGTCACAGACCATTATCCACAGACACCGTGTCTACGTGGAACTGTCCCTGTGACGATATCCCCCGCTGACTGGCCGCGGATTATGGGCCTAATAACAATAATGGTAATAAATGAGAGAACGAAATCAGAGCGAAACGGTCTGGCGGACGATGGGCGTGTATGGAAAGGCTGGTTTCCATCGTGCCGGTGGACAGCAGTCACTTAATTGAGAGGCGAATGATAAAAATGTGGAATAATCTGTTGGCAACGTAATAGCTGGGTCACCGTCCTGTCAATCTGTCCTCGACGGAGGGTGGAATGTAAAAAGCGGAGTCGCGCCTTGTTTCGTAATGATTAATATTAAAAGTCAACGACACGGGGTTTTCGTTCGCCAAGTAGCACCGAAGAAATTCGATAAATGGCTGCTGGCCGCGGCTTTGATTTATTGCGACGTTGTTAACCCTTTCTCGCGTGAATACCAGAAATAGCTCGATCCCTGCTCGCAAGGCCAGCTAAGTGTTTAAAGCAATCAGGCGAAAACTCCCACGCAATTTTAATCACCGAGGTATCGATGTTATCTTTTACTGCCTGATCGATCCTTCGCCGCGATTTTCATGCTCGCTAATATTAAGGAATGCGTTATTGAAATGTGATGTTTAGCAATCGGAGGTTTGCTTTCTTGCTGTCTGCATCTGCTCGATGCAGATGCAAGAATTCGGTTGTGAACAACGTTGAGGGCTAATGACAGCTTTTGACTTGAATGTTAGTCCATTTGTTGTTGCTTACATGTAGTGTCTTCAAAAATAAGTACAGATTTCAATGGTACTTTATGTTAGTATTCAGTAATATTGTGGTAAGGGAACAGTTTTCTAATTAATGTGACTTTTACTTGTGAAGTACATATTTTACATATGTATATGTAGTCATATATGTCTGCATACATATAGAATTCGATATTCTCGAATTTGTGTATGATTAAACGTATCTTAAGTATGCTGAATAAAAGGAATAAAAGACAATGCTGCAAGAAAATAAAAATACTTAAAATGTGCCCTCTAACTGTTTAACTTTATCGATACTTTACAGAGTACAAAATAAAATATTACCATAATAATGGAGTTTCGAAATTTTCAACATAACAGAGATAACGACAATTTTTGTATATACATTTTAGCTACATGCATGTTTTTGTGATATCCTACATTTTATTTTCTAATAATGTTTTCTAAAAAAATTTGATACACTTATTTCTTTAAATACTTGTTATATTAAGTGATAAATGAGATTATTACAAAATTAACGGAAATTTCCCGTTTTAGTAGACTTTTGCAATTGACTGTATTGTGGTATAGTGAAATTAGTATCCAGAGGCTGTACGCACGAAACATTAGCGCTGTAATTAATTATTTTAAATAAGAATCGGTTATTTCTTAGATTGAACACCAGTTACATTAACCCCTAAACAAATAAGTGAAGTGCACCATTCATAGCACATTATTTAAGATCATGTTAGCATACTACTTTTTACTAAATGTCTTTTCTATAAACCCCTACAAGTTTTCCAAGTAGAATTCTTTTATTATTTTACTCAGTAAGGAAAAAAAAGTAAGATTATAAATTTAAACAGCACCGTTTGTCAACCAATCCCTGAAGTTAACATAGTTAATGTTATAGTGAGGAATTTAGTAGCTAAACAGACTTTTATAAATACATGTCATTAATACTGCCACTCTATAGTTATGCGAGTACATCGAATATTATAAAACTAAATAATTATAATTTTCGTCTAATTCCAACGAATGTCTGTGTTCGCATAAAGACATAAAATAATAAAGTGTACAATCGCATAGTTCAATATTTCTATTCTTCAAAATCTGTATTAATTGGCTATGTTACATGACTGATAACTTAAATTTAATTTAATTAAATAATTATTGATTGTCACAAAATTCTGAGCACACTACATATTGGAATAATAATGTAGGGTCACAAGAACACGATTGAGTCCTCAAATCTTTGTTTTCATTACGATTTATACAAAAAATAGTAGATTATATCGCGTCTGGCCAAGTATGGCTGTTTTCACTGTGACATTCAACATGTTACAAGCTCATATATTTAATGATTGGATGATACATGTCTTACTTTATAATATAATTATAACACTAACTTTCTTCCAAATTTAATATTGTTCGCTATGTATTTCCTTGACAATGCAAAAGCGCGTTAAGCTGCATAAACCGCTTAACACTTAAATACTTATCCGTTTAAGCCCCTTCGTATGCTGCTAACGTATTGCTGGCGGTACAGAGCTCGCATAAACCTATAGACCCCGGCTAATGACCACAGCAGTCTATTAAATCATAAATCTAACCCGTTTAGGCGAAATATATTCAATTAACCACGAATAAAACTTTCGAAATTGTGTGTATCAATCACAGAACATGATTTCTCGAAACCGATCAAACCGCATGAATGAAACCAATAGAAAAATCGGGGAATGATTGAACTGGCACAGTCACGCGTTCATAATTCTACTTCGAAATTCTTTGAACCAGATCCGACCACCGGAGCCAGACTTATTCACTGAAAGAAAATGTAGTCATCCGCCGTAAGAAAAACGTTGAACGTACTTACACGTATCGGCCATAACGTTCAGTGCATTTACCTCACATGGGATAGTGATACGTAGAAACGTGACGTAGCGCCGGCATATGCTAACCGTAACACGTTTCACGGGGAAGCCGAAAGAAACGCACACAGCCGGTCGATATAAATTCAAATATAATTATAAAAGAGACGACAAATCACCGACCATTATGGTTGGCCGTAGAATTTACGACAGGCTGACCCCACTGTTTCTCCGATTGCCGTAGATTATCAAGCCAGCAATGATAATGGCAAAGAAACGGAGGCAGAAAACAGAGCGAAAACGTTCGTAGAACGACGGGCGTGCGTGGCGCGTTTTCACCGAGACTCTCTGGCGACTTAATTGAGAAATAGCAGTCGACTTTTTGCCCCCTGCGTGGCCTCATAAGTTCATTCCGCTTTTCGTCGGTCATTCCCGCCCGAGGAAGGTTTAGATCTTGACTCGGGGCGAAATAAAAATGCATGTCCTTCTGGCTTCCTTTTTCAGATCGAAGGCGGCACGCGTTAAAATCGATCGAGTCTGGATCGAAGAACCAAACCAGAATCATGTCGAAGGACGTAGGAGATTTTGGAACAATAAAGACGTAACCCTAACGGTACACGGGACTGTTTCCAGCTATACTCGGATCGAAGAAAGAATCGACAGGTAGTGGGGGAATCTCGGGGACTGAGGCCCCCACTCTGCCTGTGTAGTGTAAGACAGACTTAACAAGTTGTCGACCGACTGTTTTGTGCAAAAAGTAACGTTTGTCACAAATTTTAATAGACAATAATATATATACGGTAGAACCTCGATTATCCGAACTGTAATTGGAAACAAGATGACTCACGTTGTAACTATATTTCACATAGAAATTTTAATTTTATGTTAGAATGTAAAATACATAGTGGTATAAAATTAAGGGTACTGTACCGCTAATACTAATTTTAACTTGTAGTTGACATAAGGTGACCAATTTTAGGATGGTCGGAGTTCGGATAATCGAGGTTCTACTGTGATGACAACTTATACAATTGTGTACTTTAATAATTGTACTTATTTACAAATTTGTCTGCGGTACTGCTTCTAAATTCAACCTGGTTAAATTATAGTTCAAAGTGAATACTATACAGCCCTGTAAAATTCATTCAGATGACTAATTTCAGAATTTAATATGAATAAACTATTGAAAACTTACTATTTTCCAAGATAAACTTTTTGATTTTGTGTTATAAATATATACATTGTATAATTAGTATCTATTTCGTGTAAAGTAAACTACACAATATTTAAATTTAAATATAATCATTTACATAAATATAATCACAATGAATGAATAAATTCGTTGCTATATCAACGAGTATACGTACATGCACATAATTATTTATTAATTACTCATCGATCTGAGATCTGTTCGTCCTATCCGAGGACTATGATTAGACTGCGGCTCTTCATACAATTCGGCATATTCAAATACCTGAAAAATGCAAATTCAGAATGCAAAAGGACCAAAAAATACATTGGACAGTATTTAAAGCACAAAATTTAATTTTAACAAAGTTCTATTTCTTGAACTACATGAAAATAAAAAATATTGTAGTCTAAAAATGTATATTCGCATAAACATCCGCAGTCCAAGTATGACAGTTCTACGCAGATTCTATCATTGATTATGAGTAGGGGAAGAGTTCCTCTTAGCTGGATGAATTGTGGGAGGACTCTTATGTCGATTCTTTCAGCGGTCTGACTATAATCGTAATTGTGGGCGATCAAGCTTGGTGTACGCGTGACCGGTTTACCGAATGAGCTTTTTTCCTAAACGCCTTCAATGTTTCATCCGGAGGAGACGTATTACGGTAAATTATTATAGATGCTCGTGTATTATTACATTATCGCTGAAGATGTACCGGTGATAACTCTTCGAGACAACTCGTTCGAGGAAGTATGTAAATAAATCATTATTACTGAAAAATATGAATGATTAGCAAACACGACGATCGTTTGTAAACCGTAAACATGTCCACGTGAGATTGCTCATTGCACAGATCGTTCTAGATGTTTTCTCGTTCTATATTATATTATAAATATTGTAATAACATTTTTTTGTAAGCAAATTAATAAAGCGGCCAAGCAAGAAAGTGTATGGTATTGTTAATTGAGAAACAATATGGAAATAATCAAACTATAATAAGTACATTTGATATTTTCTAATTCTGTTGTGAGCAAGTCAGCTATTAACAGCTGTAACTTCGTCACGTTTACAAATATTCAAATAAAACTTCGTCGGAATGTGGCTCAAAAACAATACTATCGAATAAAAATATTTTTGAACAATCAATTTTCTTTAGTTATCTAGATATATGTAATTTTAAAAAGTTTAAAAATTGTTGATTTTACAGCTGTTTGAAATATAGTGTTAACCTTTTTCTTCAATAAATTATAACTGTTGAACTAACAAACATAAAAATGAGCTTTTGGGTGTTCACAGGGGAGACATAAGAGTGCCTAATAAAAATTATTTCAGTTAAAAGAAAATATTTGTTAACCATTTATTTTGCAATTGTTTTCACCAAATGCAATTTTATGATACCAGGGGAATGTTGAAAAATTTGAACAAAAGTGAGGATACAGTCCTGTACATGCATACATGTACACATTATCGGTAGGTTTAGTGTTAATTTGTCAAAGCTACACAAAATAACTTCGTTAAGAAAATTTGCACAATTACCGTCCGTCAAATTTTCGCTGTTAATCAAGTGACTGCTCCTTTAACACGTCACGGGTGTTTCACGGCGGGTTACTGAAATTCCTCTTGGTCACCTGTTGCGAAGAAAAGGTTAAAGACACGGAAAGAGCGCCAGGAGGGAAAAAATGGGTAGACAGAGGGGCAGAGGAACAAAACGAGGGACCGTATTTATTTATAATGGCAATTTCTCTCGGGTGGAGCGATTATCAGTCGCTAATGTTCGCCAAAATTACACAGCCCGAGCTGCACTGCTATCTGACGCAGGCATCGCCGGAGGCGTTGGTTTTTGTACGATGGAAACGAACGTTCCTCGAAATAATTGCCGATCGAGCTTTCATCGGCTGCGAGGATGTCGGACAACGCTGTGAAATCGGTTTTTCTGGTTTTTATCGCTTTTGTCATCGTTCCGCGCTCGTTTGGGAACGTCCAGACGGAATAACAATTAAGAGACGAAAATGATTTCTTTTCTCAGAGATCAAGCGCTCCTTATCAGCTGCTACGTTTTAATAAATAACAATTACGTCGTTGTGTAAACAATTTTACTTTCTCTATGCTTCTCTCCTGATCTATTTTTAAATTTGTTAAATTTGTGACAGTGGTTCTTCCTTTAATAGCGTTTTATTTTAAAGAATTTGTTGTATTTGAACACTTTGAGTGCGGCATCACCCATATCTGGGTGACAGATAGATTCAATCATTATTTATTTGGTCATGTAAAATATTAAAAATATACCTGATTAGCTCTAATAGAAACAGTAAAAAAATGATGAATGTTGCTGACATTATTGATTAAAAAAGGTAGAATTCATGGTTACATTCATTTTGTATCAAAATTGTGGAAGTTTGACATTTTCAGCTAATGGAGCGTGGCACTCAAAGTGTTAATAGCAGTTTAATTAGAAGCTTATATGAAACAGCATAGTCGTCGGAAATACTGAAATACAATGTTTTGAGCAACCTATGTTTATCAACTTAGAATGGAGAAAAGCTCACACCATTCAACGTTGGTCATTTCAACCACTTCAGGATTATTAATTAAAGTATTAGGATTATTAATTAAGACATTTTACTTTTGTTACAGTAAAATTCCGCAGAAATTATTCAGAAAAGTTTCGAAAGAATAGTGAGATAAAGATGGTACGTTAGACCTCACAATCATCTGATTAATATCTAATTGAGAAAAAGTACATCAAAACTGCTAGAATGCCAAAATCCGCTGAACCTGTAATCGAGGAGCAAAGAGGCTATATAAATGAATAGAGGATTTAATTTTTAGTTAATTTCTAATCGTGAGGGTTGTGATATAATATAAAATGTACATATTCTTTGTAGTATTACTAATATAAGGTATGGAAAAGGATAATGTATTTTCAAATCCTCTAATGACTTCATCATCTGTCTCCAATTTAATTGAAATTTGATAAGTGTCTCAACACTGATGGACGAGAGTGCACGTGTACGCTAATCTCTTTTCAATTCAAAGATTGTTGACAAAAATCAAACGTCTAGTTGCCACATGTACGTAATTTTCACATCTACATATGTAATTTAAAACTTTTGTATAATACTTAAGGATAAACGAACTTTTTTTCCAGCCTGACCAAAGTCACCCTCGCAACAGTTAAACATTCAAGACATTTTCTACGATAGAAAAGCTTTTAAAATCGAACTGCTGTAAAAATAACGTTAAGGAATTTCGTGCCTCTAGAAATTCAAATTAGCACGCACTTAGCATAAGCAAATTTGTTTCTCCTTGAAAAATGTGTGCCAAAACAGATAGTTTATGCATCAATTAAAAATCTCTGCTCGAAGGTGAGATACGATCGTTAGAAGTCAGCCGCCTAGAAACGACATTTACTGTGCCCAACCGAATGCAAGCGTTCGCCATTCTTTTATTAATACATCTCGAGCAATTCACAGTCGTGTATCCTGTTACAATATAATGTTATCGTTACATTATTGCTACGGCTAATGATATGTAAACGACGAGTAATAAAATTGACCATAATAATAATATTACCATCGTATTAAAATGCAAAAGCACTTACGACGAGCGTTATGAATTAACGAGCTCATGCAGAAATATTCTGAAAAGGTCCGTCCTGAGAAAGCCGGGGCTCGTGTGCGTTGATATTTCAGCATCGACGATCACAATTATTTATACGTTCGCCGCCAATAAACATTTTAATTGTCTTCGCCCATGCCGACAGCTCCGACTAAACTGCTTGTAGCCAAAGTTATTCGCGATTGAGGACATTCAGTAGTAAAAATCCAGTTGTGCCTGACTATAAACGGATTTATCCGCTACGAGTGTCAGGCATAGTGCTCGATAAATACAGCAACAGGTATGTGCCAAAGAACGGTTATGGCGGAAGCAGCCATGCGCGTCAAAAGCTCTTTGTCGCAGTATCCCGAACTTATAACAGACCGACTTTTTTACGGTGTTCGCATAACTTCCACGAATCCCCCGTGAGTTATAATAATTACGTGAGAGGGAAAAAGTTCAATCGCCGACGAGGCTGCTGAAGTGGACTCATTGGGATAGGTCACAACTCATATCAATGTTGTTTAACCCTTCGAACTCCTTCGTCGAGTGTGACTCGACATCGATTTTATTCACAGGTTCTCCTATGTCGAGTCACGCTCGACATTTTTAAATTGCCAGTTTATATATGTATTATATTTCGCAATATTTTTTTTTTACCTAGATAAGCAATACATTTAGAAATTCCACAAATAACAGATCTCAGCAAAGTTCCAATGCTATTTTTAATATAATTAGTAAAAAAAAATTGTTTAAATTGGTTCCTGTCAACCAACTGTCTTTTGAAGTACATTTCAAATAAAACACTTAGAATAATAGGGAGTTATTGAAAAGAAAATTAAAAAGAAATTAGGAGTTCAAAAGGTTAAGTTAAATTGGAATCAAAATGTACAGATGAATGAGTATAATCAAATTTCAAAAAAGAATCCTACATGCTGCAACTTTCTGCTTTAGAGCAAACGTTGGACTGAATATTTCATTTTTGTATTGTCACATCTGTGATGTTAATTGTTAAATTATTTCAGTGTTGTGAAATTGAAAAATATTTAATAAAATATATGTATACGTTTGCATGAGACATATTGATATAATAATTTGTCAGAGGTATATCCCTCGTAAAGTCCCACCTGGTGGCCTATAGCACACGGTGCATGATTTTTCTGAATAGAGTCATACCGTTTAAAGGGGTCAATAACAAACAATTACAGGGCAATTTAATACACAATACAGATAATCAGCCGATTACATATTTATATGTATGAATACTTAGATGTAAATAAAATAGTTACTTCTATCTTACATAGGCACGATGGGTTCGCAAATGATATATTAAGTAACCCATCCTAACTCCTCCAACAAATATAATCATGTTCTTACTTGTTATATCATAGTAGAAGAGGCAGCACTATGATTAATGCAAGATAGAACTGAATGTTATTTACAATTTGAATACATGTATTTCGAATAATCATTAAGATAATAAATGATCATTGAATGATACGTTAATATTCAATAATTCTAATCATCAATCATGCTCTTTGTGTGTACATGGTATCCTATTTTCATCTTTCCACGCGAATATGTTCGACACTATTAAGGTTATTGAAGAACATTTCAGGCAAAGGTTATATGATTTTGAGGGGGAGCATAACGTCATAGCAATAGTTCTTTTATAATAGATATATATAGGTCACCCTTGTTTTTTAAATGAAAATGAATCTTTTTCTATAAACTAAGTAATTCAGCACTTCATACACTATAAAAGACTATTAGCGTGTACTGAAAATCATTGTTTTAGTAAATATCTTAATATTTTAATTTCAATTTTGTAAGGCACTAATGACTTTAGATATAGCAACGTGAAAATGAAAATATCTCCTACACTAACAGCTTTTCAAAAGAAACCCTGTGGTACCTTTTTATAGAGAAGAAAGAAACTGCATCCATTAACCTATTACAAAAATTGATGATTCTATAGAAAAGAATACACTGTGTTACTAGGCCTGAGTAGTATTGTACAAAATTACAATGACCAAAGTGGTGGTCTCAGATTTTAATGCCTTTTTGCATGTTAATAGATCATGTTATTCGGGGAGGGCATCGAGTCGCGTCCATTAGGGTTCCCAGGATCCTCCCTACCACGCCAGATGCTAGGTCATCTAATTAGGCACCAGAGGCAGGGTTTTAGTGGGTGCAAATCCTGCACTATTCCAAACTCCCCCTGGAGTTCGGGTTATCTTTCAAAGATCTTTCAAATAGAAACTTTCCGTGGCAACCTATCGCCTAACCAACTGCTCCACCCTCTTCTACACAAAAACAGTTATTACATTAGAGTAGATAAACCCTGTCAGAACTTTAACAGTTTGATCATCGCGAGATCACCTATTTAATCGTTACAGGTATAACAAATAAACAAATATACATAGTCTTCTCTGACAAACGAAAATAAAATCTAACAACAACAAGGTGTAGAGAAGAACGGAGTCACACCTGTCGCTAATGACCCTGCTGTCGATGCGACGTTAAACCCGAAAGAAAAAAAAAATACAGAAATATTTGTAAAGTGAAAATGCTTGAAATATTGAAACAATAGATGGTTCAGAAATTTTTGTTATTCAGGCGATCTTGAACACTTAGTAGAGGGGAGTTAAAATTTGTAACAGAATCTAGAGGCTGTGAATGTGTTAATATTAAATATCTTTTAAACTATTGTTCGTCTACGTCCAAAACAATATATAGGAAGATTCATAATAACATGATCTACCAAGCTGTAAGTGCTCACTAAAATCTGAGACGACCACTTCGAGAGCTCTCCTCGTTAGACTTAATTACGGGTGGTCTTCCGCGTTATACCCTGGCGTGGAGACGGGGCAGTAACAGGCAGAAGCTTCTACATTTTGATCTTCTTTCCAAATAACGAACACTGCATTCACTGATGACACACAAACTCACTGTATCGTTCGTTTTTGAGAAACGTTCTCTTCGCGCCAATTACCAGCGTTTCTGGTTTCCCTCCGCGCAATTAGGACTCTCGCTCCCGCGGACACGGAGACATTACATTCAATTTATATCAATTCCCGTGTCGTTCGACTAAAGACAAAAGGAGTTTATCAGCTCCGGGATGGCCACGCTTTATAGTTCCGCGAATTAATGTACCGAACCCAATTCGTAATTTTATTCGTTCCGTTGAAACAGATTCGCCTCGCAGCTACGCGCGCTCGTAATTTACGCGGTTTTTTCATGGAACTGAGTTGTCCGATTAACTGCGACGCTCTTTCCAATCAAATAAATTTAATCGTCACCATTTGATTGCTTCCTCTCGTGTCAGCCTCATCTACGTGGGCTCTGAAGAAAGGATGTCACCTCATGCCAGTTCTTTTAGGTTGAAACTGGGATGAAAGTACGTGTGGCGATGTGTATAAGCAAATCCTGAGAGACTGGGTGTTTCTGATCAATTTCGTTTATGAAAAATGAGTTTAAATATTCAAGATTAAGAATTCGGGTGCCACGCTGCACCAGCTGAAAATGACAACCTTTCTAAATTTTTATATAAAATTAATATAACTATAAATTGTACCCTTTTTAATCAGTAATGTCAATAACTTTCATAATTTTTTTACTGCTGCTGTTAAACCTTATTAAATATATTCATTAATACTATATATGATTAAATAAAGAATGATTGAATTTTTGTGTCCCACAAATATGAGTGACGTGGCACTCAAAGTGTTAATTGAGAAATACATTAGGAAAGTTAATAACTTCAAGCTCCTTTCGTAAAGGAGGAAAATTTGAAATTATATTGGCTTTATAATTTTAAAGAAAACTTATGGTGCTTAGACCCACAGTTTCAGCATAATTTAAAGTTCTTCGTTTTAATAGATTCTTCTGAATCACGCTACAATGGAATACACCCGCTAAGAGATTATACTTCAAATTCTGGTGAAAGTCCATTATACTTCAATATGAAAAATTGAACAAAATACTGTATCATTTCGTTCATAAATATCAATATGTGTTTAGTGGAAAATATATTCGGTTTAGGTTATTGAAAATTTCTGTTTGATAAGACAGTCACATAAATTTGAATAATTTCCATGTATATTTAATCATTTTTGTATATTTATATTTTTATATTCTTTAATATATTTATATACTAACTATGCTCAGAGAAATATTAATTTCTTAGCTTTTTAAGTTATCATAAATTAAAAAATAACCATAGATTTCCAATTAAGAGTATAGCATTCGTGCCCTGTGACCACCCCAAGATTTACACGTTCCTCAAAAGACACCTAAGTAGATTGCTGAAAAAGTAAGTATGCAATCGTGAAGGAAAGATGTTTTTTATTTGAAAGTGCTTACCTTAAAACCCGTGTATCAAAAAATATATCAAAAATTTACCCAAGGTGTATAAGAGTGAAAAAAATTATACATATTTATAAGGAGAAAATCTTCCACTTTATAGTTACAGTAAAACCTCGATTATTTGGACACCTGTTACCCAAAAATTGATCATTCTATATCACTTACCAGCTACAATTATCACTGGTGACACTGTATACGTAATTGTACATCACTATACATTCTATATTCTAAAATAAAATCATTATCTTTATGCAAAGCATAGTTGCAATGTGAGTTATCCTGTTACCACTTACAGTTCGGACAATCGAGATCCTATTGTAGTTTAAACCAAGGTATACGGATCAGCAAATTCCCTACTTTTTACGTTGGAAGCTTCATACACTTTTCCATGACGAATCTTATCTCGAAAGTAATTAGTCACGGGGATCTTTCTGCTTTTTGGTCTTTTAGGATTTCTCGACCTACAAAGTAGCCAAATGCGTATCTGGTACTTTCTTGTACTTTCACACTGACAGACAATGTATACCCACTCGGAGAAAAAATGGCTAGCAAGTCGAGGCGCACGGCGGCGGTTGTTCGGACAGGATTGTTCCAACGGGTATAATATTTTTTATGGTTGAGTTACAACGTGCAGCTCATCTTCGAGACGTTATATCGAGATAAAGAAACAAGGTTGATTTCCATGGCCAAGTTGCAACTGGGTTATTCGCTCATAGTTCCGTTTTGAGATAATCGCCGCTCCAACTTTATAGCATCACGCTGAACGTCCATTAGAATATGTATAAGTTAAATAGCTTCTCGTAAAATCAAACAAGAATGCTCTCGATCAGATGTACACTGCCACTCAAAAGTTTGGCTGCATCTCGCAAATTTTCTGTGCATGGATTAGCCTATAAATAAATGATTCCACAGTTTGTGATGCCCATAGTTATCAAGGAACGTGCACACGCATTTGACAATGTTTATTTTTAATGAGACCGGAGACTTCGTAAAAATAGACAAAATTCTTAATCGAGGCACATGTAGAAAATGTTAGAGAAATATATGATGCTTTCAATTGATTAATTGGCAACGATTTTGTTCTGTGACAGAACATCAGACTCAAACGTGTATCGAACCTCTACAAACGTTATTTAAAAACGGAAGAAGACGAAAGTGTGGTTAAAAATGGCCACTCCAATCGTTAAGTGTCAATCTTGTTAAGCTGTAGGTTAAGTGGTCTGTATTTCGATCAAAACGATGTTTCGAAATAGACAATATTTATTTACGTAAATTAATTAGTATTAAAATAATTAATATTTATTTACGTAAACTACAGTGCATATCATGAAAAATCGTTGTTATTTCGGCACAAAAACCGCGAAATAGCAGTTTTCATTGATTTTGTTGTCGTTTCGTGCTGAAATACGTAAATTCTTGCATATTTCATGCAAAATCGCTGATATTTCGTTACAAATATTGTAAAATAGCAGTTTTCATTGATTTTGTTGTCGTTTCGTGCTGAGTTACGCAAATTCATGCGTATTTCATGCAAAATCGCTGTTATTTCATTACAAATACCACGAAGTAGCAGTTTTCTTTGATTTTGCTGTGGATCCGTACTAAAACTAGGCAAATTCATGCATATTTCATGCAAAATCGCTGATATTTCGTTACAAATAGCGCGAAATAACAGTTTTTATTGATTCTGTTATCCTCTCATGCAGAAATACGTAAATTCTTGTGAATTTCATGGAAAATCGCTGACATTTCGCTAGAAATAGCCCAAAATAAACCTACTTTTACATTAAATATACTCACAACGTATCCTATTCTCACATATTTACCTCTACACATACGTATAAATAAAAAAATACATGCAATAAAGAAATAAAATCATAATAACATTATCGCTGGAAAATGTAATCGTACTCCTGTCACTTCAGAGTGTACCCAAGCTTTTGAGCGGCAGTGTATGATCTGGTCTCGCTCCTTTGCGAATCGGTCGGAAGAAATCAATGACAACAACAGATTCCCTCCGGCAGTTTCCCTCCGTTCGTCGTTTTTCGTCGCCCCTCGATGGAAATCTTGACAAATTTCCAGGAAACTTTACGATAACCGTGGCAAAAAAGGAACCAGTCGGATACTCGTCTTTACGATCTCCGCGCTTACGGTTCGCCCGATAAGTTCATTTATAGCTTCTTCGGTAATTGCACGACGCGCAATCGATAAATCACATAAAGCGGAGGCTAATTGGCCGCGGGGCCGGAGAAAAATGATAATTGTCAACGAGCGTGTGTAGACGTAACCGCTCGCGGAATGTTTTAATAACTTCTTTACAAGGCATTGTAGCCGAATTCCCGTTATGCTAATTACGATTTACGTGGTAAAAATCGTCGACCGGGATTAAATGGAAATAAAATTCAATATTCCCCGTTCCATTAGCAGCGACGTGTAATCACGGGTCGCTACTGCTCGCTAAAATAATTGCCGCCTCTGCACCGTGTTTATTAAGAAGACAATATCCGGAATAACGGTGGTTACAATGAATCAAAGAGATCAGGCTGGGGCCCCGCGTCAAAACGGCCACCGGTACGATCTGTTAACTGGTACATCGTATTTTTCTTCGTTACGTATCGCTGCAGGTCCGTCGCTCGAAACGGATTCACACCGACCTCTATCTCATTTCTCAAATTAGAACCGCGACGTGCCTTCGCATTAAATCATCATTTTTCGCCAAGAAAGCATGGAATAGAATGGCCTGTTGCGAATACGTCCATGCACAGAAAGATCTATCAGCGGAACGCGAGATAAATTAATTACTGTCCATACGCTATCGCGGGAAGAGTAATGCAGCCACCGAGAGTGATTTTCATATTTCTATTATGTCGTATCAGTGGCATGTTGACTGACGAACCCAACCTGAGGCGGACGGAAACAAATTTTCTATTCATATTTTCCCGGTAATTTGAAGGAGAACAAAGTTGTCAATTATACAGGTTGCTTCAAAAGTGTGTTACACACATGTACATGGAGAATTGGTGTATGTATTTAGGCAGGGTGGTGAGAAAAAGGATTCGGAACTTTAAGGGTGGATAATACCCGCCAAATGGAGGGAAAAATTCTAAGAAACATGGGTTGAAAAAATGATATTTTCGCAGTTATAAATAATTCTTCGTTTCCATTAAAGTAAGCGACTTGCTCGCCACTGGTGCTTGTGATTGTTTTGCCATTTCTTGTTCCAAAAGAAGAAATGAGAAGAATTCTGTAAATTCCAAAGATTATAGAAGGTTTTTTATGTCCTCGTCCCATTTCGACGCAGTTTAACCGAAACGAAAAATTGTTTGTAACTTTGACAATATTAACTTCTCGACCTATGTGTTTTAAGACTTTTTTCCTTCATTTAGCAAGTACTATCTACCCTTAAAGTTTTGAACCTTCTTTTTACCACCCTGTATATTCTCCTTTCGTTGCAATTGATTGAAATACCAATTATAGTGAACAAGCGAAGACTCTTTATATACAAAATATATATATTATTATGACATTTTGTTAACATTTCTGTTTCTCTAGAAAAGTTACCTCCATATAAGTGTTAACACTTTTTTGAAGCATCCTCTATATTTGCTTATAATTAAAAAACGGAATGGTTCGTTTTCGAAACGTGGAATATTTAATAACTAATGAAAATGTAATTATAGAATTTTTATTCACTGTCTATTAAATTCAACGTTTCGTACCGTACAATCTGATGGAAGTAGAAAAATGATACTTCTGAGAAGCTATATAAATATTAGTCTATTTATCCAATACCACTTTGCAGCTATACTAGATCAGTTGTTTTAATAACTATTGCAAAATGACAGTCATTAAAATGTATGTCATATATTGTTTTATACGTGTAAATAACGGAATACAAGAACTGCATATTTTTTCGTCAGTATTTCTTGCAGATACCTGTAAATCTATTCGCTATTGAATCAGAGTGCAGGTGTGCCTTGTTATCTGTCCGCTCTCGCGTTGAATTTACGACACTCTGTTCTAAAGGTTAACTTCAGTTATTTTTAATTGAAGTGTAAAAGCGCTTTCTAAAAACCAGGGGATGTAGAATACCGTTAACAATAATAGTTTTCTTCGAAAATTAACGTTTTTCTCATTCAACCGTTTTCCAGCTACTTTCCTCCAAGCATCGCGACTTGAACAGCCTCATTATTAACTTGGAAACGAAATTTGCAATCTTCGAAACTCTTTAAGAAAACGTTCATTAACATCCTTAAAATGACAGTGTTTAATTAACATAATCTTCATTCGAATCAATAATCCGTTGCCATAGTTCTGGTAATTTTTTCATTCCTCGAATCAAGCGAATCTTCAAAGAAAAAAATTCGAAACGTCGCAAATTTAGTTAGCAACCTAATACAAATATTTCCCATAACATTTTCAAAACATGAAGGAGTACTCAATAGCTTTCTGACCTTCTCTATTTTTACATATTTTACGATATTTTATATATTTACTAAAGAAGGCTGAGCTCAAGTTTAATTTCAATTTTATAAATATAACAAAATTACAAGTTTCTGATACAGATTACTATAAAAAGTGAATTGTGAATTGTGCAAGGTGTTTTCAAACTATAAGTCAAGATTTAACAGGCTAATAAGACTTGGGAAAGAAGGGAAAAATGTTGTGACAAACGCAGGTCCATAAAAATATTAATTTAGGACACATTCAATTTTTTATTTTATAAATCAATTTCAGTTGGATACATTAGATCGATATTTCAAAATCGTAGAATATATGTATTATATATTATATATTTCAACTCAAATAATTGTATTTGCAGACTGCAGTGAAGTCACCCTCACCCACAAAATATATTTTAAATTGCACTAAAATTGTAATTATAATAACAATACAAAGTAACAACTATACCATCGAACAGACGAAAACTTTTTTCCACAATATTTCTATACAGAACAGGGCAATTGTGTCTGACCAGGCATGACAGTTTTCACTGTAACACTCAACGTGTCCATTAGGGACATCTTTAACCCTATCACTATAACGTTGTCCGGCCAAAAACGGACAATACAATACGAACGTATGGGCTTTATATTCTTGCAATGCAAAGAACAAACTGAAATTAAAATAAAAAAATTAATTTAAAAAGGTGTAATGCTTCAGAAGTAATTTGATGATTAGGCGATTTTTCTTCTTAAAGGAATTATCGCCAGCGTTGGTAGCCATATATCATTTCGTGCAGGACAACTATAGCCATTCTTAGTATCCAGCGATCGTTTTGCAACAGATTATAATCAATCTTACAATTAGTAGCAAAAGAGTTACACTGACACACCTGCAAATGTCACTATTTCCTTACATTTGTTTAATACATTGGCAGCCGCTGACGTATTTCTACGTCATTTTAAAGCCTATAGCTGGTTCCGCTGCCGTAGTCTTACGTCATTTTAATTACAGCAAGTTATGTGCATTTTATTATGTCTTTCAATCTTAAACAACAAGTGGTTGCAAGCATGATATTATAAAACAATCTTTGTTATTTTCGCTCTCATTTTAACCCTTTGAACTCCTTTGTTCTGAGTGTGACCCGACATCGATTTTATTCACAGGTACTCCTATGTCGAGTCACACTCGACATTTTTAAATTGCCAGTTTAAATATGTATTACATTTCACAATATTTTCTTTTACCTAGATAAACAATATTACATGTATATGACCCCTTTTTGTAACAAAACAAGTCCTTGAAGCGTTCAGGTACATGATCGTGTGTACCTAATTGGTTCCTATCAACCAACTGTCTTCTGAAGTACATTTCAAATAAAACACTTAAAATAATAGGGAGGTATTGAAAAGAAAATTATAAAAAAATTAGGAGTTCAAAGGGTTAATGCCAGGAATCGTTATTCAACTATAAATGATTGGAAATTGTACATCCAGCTAAGGTTCTCGCGTCAGAGCCGCCGGCTGCCAAAGCGTTAACTACAAGATGATCAATAATACAATTACCCAAGGACAATGTGACTTTCCCCGGTATGTCTGTTATCAAATCGGCGGCACGATAAAAATTGCACGTCGAATGAAATGGTTGCGATATCGGATCAAGGTTTCCCGCGGACGTGCCCGCAAGAGGAAGGTTGCCAGGCCAAATGTAACATTAGATCGGTCGTACCTCGGCTGCAGGCGTATAATTATGAAATGTGAAAAATTTGCAGCCAGCACGTACGGTGCCGCTGTAAACGTAATTACGGGTGCACAAACGCACACCGAACGTACATATGTATGTACGTACGCAGTGTTGTAAATGGCCAGCAGAGCTTGTCGCGGCGTATCACGGTTTCTGTTCTTAATGCAAATCAGACCGGCCCGCACAAAAACGCGGCTTATCTGTCAATCTAAAAGCCTAGGCCCGAGCTCGGTTGACGATATTCTTATTTATCATCGAGCAGGTGAGAACACGGGCAACGATTCGAATTTATGAAATCACCGGATGACGACTGGGGATAAGCATTCAACGTAGACAGAAACAGGGCAAACAGTTCATACAGGGTGTCCCGTTTCAGCACCTTGAATGCGTCTATAAAGTTGCAGGGATTCATTAATAGACGAGTATATTTGATTCGTAATCTTTGATATGTATTAACCCTTTGCAGTCCGTGTGCTCCGCTATGGGTACACTTACAGCATATTCCATAACTCCATTGGCTCCGCCGTGGGGACATTCGTAATTCGCATCACGAATGGTGATCCTGAAACTTACTTCAAGAACTTCTGTCATGAAAGAAAATTCGAGAACTGGGAAATACAAGGTGCAGCGCCTGAACGACGGTGGCCACTTGACGGAGACCTTGCCATGTATTAGGAAGAGGCGTTTATAGTCCAGGACACTATAACGAGAGGACTTTTCGCGAGGAAAAGACAAACTTGTCGCAAGAAGCGTAGCAAACGTGACTAAAGAATCAATACCCATTTCCTGTATATGAATTTGGAGTTAACTTCTTCAGGGACGAATTTTTACAATATTTTCAAATCAGTGATCGTCAAGTAGAATAAAATATTATCAATGCTGCCATACGACAAGCCTTTTGTTTTTATTGATGAGGGATCCTCTAGTGAATAGTTCTCCACCAGATTTTAATCTTTTGTTCAATGAGAATAATATTGATTGAAAAAAAGCTAAACGTACACATATGTGTCAGTGTTCCTGAAGAGATTAATTACATATTGTATATTTTACATCAGTGTAAGAAAATTCGACGTTCTGGACACCTGGAAAGCGTCATGTTTGCGGATATCACTGAAATATTTTACACATATAGGTTTTTTTTATTGGTGTGCTATGTTATTTTAAAAATATTATGCTATTATTGAATAACATAGGCAATATTTATTCACAAATAATATTGATAAAGTTGTTATAACGACACTGAAGCAAAAACGTACATATATATACATAGAGGTGGTATGAAGGGATACAGTTTTAGACGAATTTATCTCCCGGTTGTTCCTTCTTTACATCGCAGTGTATTTAATATGTTTATTTCGACCCACAGTTGGATACTTGTATAAATTTGGACGAGTCTCAGCCACTTATTCAATTTAATTAAATAATTATTGATTGTCGCAGAATTCTGAACAAACTTCCTATTGAAACAATAATACAGAAGCAGAAGAACGCGACTGAGTATTCAAATCTTCGTTTTCTTTACGATTTATATAAACAATAGTAAATTATATCGTGTCTGATCAGGTATGGCCGTTTTCACTGTGGCGTTCAACGTGTTAAGATTGACATAACTAAGCCCAGGACGGTGCAGGTGTTCTGTTGATTTTATTTTGAGTTTAACAGTGCTAACGATCACAACCATGAGTTCAGGAAAGGAATTATCGACAGAAAAACATGTTTCTATTGCAGTGTTGGCTAAAGAAGACTGTTCCATTAAAGAAATAGTACCGAAAACCTAAATAATAATAGTTATATTGTTATAGCATTAATACGCTGTTTATTTAAATTTGCTACGTGTCCGGATGTTTATGGACGGTAGTGTACGTCACAGGGCAAGGATTTTGGGTCGCGACCGACCCGACACCTCTGGCGTCGTATTCGCCATAAGAAGACGGACTTTCAAATAGTTTTTCCAAATGTAACGCTTAGAAAACGTCTTCTTTGACGAAGAAAGCAGGGGCTGAAACGGTTCCGAAAATAACGGTTTCAAACTGTTATATATCGGTTCTGACTGAAACAGTTATGAGAACTGAAACAATGTTATAACTGTTATGGATATAACGGTTCTCGCTCATATCGATTTCGATTTCGGTTCTTCAGAACCGATACTATATCGGTTCCATAACTGTTATTTTTCGGTTCTAGGTATATCGGTTCCAAAACGATCCTGGAATAGATACTCATATCGATTTTGCAGTTACTGAAAACCTTAGATATTTATTATAAAGGTTTTCAGTTCGAGACTTCTGAACCAAATAAAATCGTTCCCTAAGTTTTGTCCGGTACGGACGTATTTATATTATCTATTATATTGCCACGTTAAATGTATTACTTATCTATTATAGTAAGACAAGTTTTTCTTTAATTTTTGGTTAAACGAAATCAAAAACAGATTACTTTAAATTAGACAAAAATAAACATTAGAATACTGTAAAATGTAAACTTTGTAAAATTGTAAAATTGTAAAGTTACAAGCTTGTACATAATCTGCAACAGTAATATCTAAGGTTTTCAGTAACTGCAAAGTCGATATGAGTATCGATTCCAGAACCGTTTTGGAACCGATAAAGAACCGAAAAATAACAGTTATGTAACTGATATTGAACCGATATAATATCGGTTCTGAAGAACCGAAACCGAAACCGATATAGGCCAGAACCGTTATATCCATAACAGTTATAACATTATTTCGGTTCTCATAACAGTTTCAAGAACCAAAACCGATATCATAACTGTTTTCAATCCCTGGAAGAAAGTCAGTCTTGGACTACCTTCGATCAGTGATAGAACGCTTTCGGTTACGTTCGCCGAATTTTATACAACCCGAACAACTTAATTTATAGAATATATTTCTTTGTATATTTCATCTTACATTAGTCATACAATCATGATATTTAACCCTTCCAGCCTGAGATATTTAAAGCGATCTGGTTGACTGGGACACCCTGTATACCGGTCACGCGCGTCGGCGTCAGACTTTATCGGTCTCATCTGATCGCGAAACAAGCGAGACTTAGCAAACGAACGTGTAATTATAAAAACGAGCGGATTTAGTTTGAACCGCGCACCCCTCCTATCATTAACGGAACAACCGTTAAAGGTATACATTTACTTATCGTTGAATACCGTGGCCGCGTTTTGCCCGACGTTTAGCGACCATTATCAATACCACTATCTTGATGTTTGTTCTTCGCCATCCGTTTGAATGATTTCGCGGCAACGGCACGACTTTTTCCGCTCGGAAACGATATCAAATTACGCATATCTCCGGGCACGATATCATGCCTACCGGAGCGAAACCGTTCGTGGTTTATCGAAAAACGTTACTCAATGATCCTTCCAATAAATGATTCGTCCATTTATTCTGATGATTTCCGAGAATGCGTCCGCAGTTCTGATGTTGTACCTCTGCACCGGGCGCTGGAGCCTTTGGTTATGCTCTTGTTCGGTTGAAATTGATTCGATGTAATGGGTATAAGAAACTGTATTAAGGAGCTCAAACACTGTTCTGTCAGTATGACCTATTTATTAACCCTTTGCACTCATTGTCAGAGCATCTTTTGATACGATAGACCAGCAACTCCAACGTAACTAATGTAACGATGCAACCAACATGGTTGCGAGCTACTGCAAGCAAATGTTAATTTTCAATGATTCATACTCGAAGAAAACTTCATGGAGATAAGATATTTATGCCTTACTAAATTTTACGTATTAAGAAATATTTCATTTTTGGCATGGTAGACAAAAATTAGTAGATAGAATTGACAAACCACCGGAGTGCCTAAGATGCACACTTGGAGTGCAAAGGGCTAATCGTACGATTGATGTTCGATCTGAGTCCTACAGTGAGTTTCGAACTTTTATTCAGATTAGATTGTTAAAGCGAACGATTAATTTTCTTGCAATTAGACACTTACTAGGGAAGATTCTAACTAGGTGTAACGCTGATTTTTTTATGAGCCTTCGCAGAATGGTGGAGCTCGAAAAACTGAAGCTAATGATACCTAGTTTTGGAGACAGACGGTTGTCAGTCGAGGAGCTGGGAAACTCTGAAACAGCTGTTTATTATAATGAATTCTAATCATCGAGCGAGGTACCTTTGAAGCTTATTGTTGGATGTCAACTCTCAGCAGCAATTGATGTATCGAGTACTTAGAGTGGGATAATCGAGGCATATCAGACATTCTTATTCAGATCATAGCCTCTAATTGACACTTAACTCATCCCGTTTGAACTTCTTCTCATTCGAACCAAATTGTAGAAGGAGAAACAAATTTTCCGCTTCTAGGATCTCCGTCACTGAAATTGAGTACAACGTTTAGAACATTTGGTTTCAAATCAAGCAAATAAATTATCCAACTACCTATACAAACATCTTCAATCTGTCTCAAACATTGCAGTATATCTGAAATTCTTAACACAGCTGGTTGCTTAATATACAAATCTTCACCATCTTTTTCATCAGTACCACAAAAAATTGCAAGGGATTAGTAAAATATCCAATTGCAAAAATATTTTATGCTTCACCGTATCCATTATGCCTTCCATTTACTATCTAAACTGAAAATACTTTCGTCTACTATCAAACATTTGACATGAATGCCACCAACTAAACGCCCATTATTCTTCCCCTACAATTCATTTTTCTTA
Source organism: Macropis europaea (assembly GCA_916610135.2). Classification (NCBI taxonomy): domain Eukaryota; kingdom Metazoa; phylum Arthropoda; class Insecta; order Hymenoptera; family Melittidae; genus Macropis; species Macropis europaea. The sequence continues at coordinate 10,516,664 of OU744344.1, read as the reverse complement.
CTTTTACCTTAGACCGTTTTTTAGAGAAAACTTCCTTCTGACAGACGCTAATGCAAAGCAAATTGTGCCTATTCGCGTTCGATTGCGTGGCTGCATGATAAAGGACACGCGTGACTACTTAAATGCGGTGTCGCGGGGACAGGCAATGACACCGAACACGCGGTTGTCGATTTTCCGATAATAACCGCAGCCAGAAATTTCCCAGCGTTTCGCAACCGCCGCAGTTCCACCGCGCGACCGTCAGCTCCGGGATTAATAATTCACGAAGCCGAGCATTTTACACGGCGCCGGTCTAGTTTCGCTGCCAATGAAGTATAATTACCGGCGAACAAAGGATGTGGCGCGGCATGCGAAAAACCGTGTGTCCGCGAAAGAAAGTGACCGACAAGCATATAATATCGGCTACCGTGCGTAAAAAGCGGTCCGTCGACAGGTTTTCGAAGCCGGCAACCACTCGATCAACCGGCAGCAGACAGTGAGAGAGACGGACCATCGAAGCGTTCAGGTGCGAACATCCGGGGAACAATTTCGTGGATGGTGTTGGATGACCAGCCACTTTTATCGATTGCTATGTCCAACTCATAGTCTGCACTGGGTCAGTCTGTTTTCACGAAATTCTCCAAATAGAACACTTTTCGCTGTAGGCATACGTGACGTCTGTATCAGAGTTGGACATTATCGAATCACGTATTAATGAATCAATTTTTCGCAGATGGCAACCACTCGATCAACCGGCAGCAGACAGTGAGAGAGACGGACCATCGAAGCGTTCAGGTGCGAACATCCGGGCAACAATTTCGTGGATGGTGTTGGATGACCAGCCACTTTTATCGACTGCTATGTCCAACTCGTGGTCTACACTGGGTCAGTCTCTTTTCACGAGACTCTTTAAATAGAACGCTTTCTGCTATAGGTGGCAGCCGTTTAATGTGTTGCGTTTAGGGAGATTGAATTGGTAGTGGGTTGGATAGCTTAGTAGGATAGCACCTGCCAGGGAAGCGGCAGGTCCCGGGTTCGATTCCCAGTCTAGTCCACCCAATTTTGTCTACTTTACACTGCAAACGATCTCTACCCTTAGACATCAAAGACAGAGTTCTGCAATGCTAGTCATCCATACTTCTTCTCTTTCCCTACGGCAGTGCACATCTCTCGTCCTGTAAGTAATGCGGTTCTTTTGCAAACCTTCCTAATACGGTTTTGGTGACGATGAATCATAGAATGAGTCGAATTGAAGTTGTAGGCTGATTCTTAAACAGGTATGATAAGATTTTGTTCAACAGTAACCCGTGAAACGTCTACATCGAACTTTTCACACAGCCTGCCACGGAGTTCGTCTTTAAGACTATACTTCCTAACTCGAAAATCTTTGATACTGAATTACGCTAATAATTTGTCCATACACCTCGGATGTGTTTTTCACTGCTACAGTTGCATTATTTTCATTAAAAAACTCATATACCACAACATGCAGAATATGGTCTTTCGTCCTGTTCGCTTTAAACGTTTATAATAATTGCAATATTCGATCTACACTTGTGTACTTTCGGAACAACATTGTCTAAAGGATCCTGTTTACAGCAGTGTGTATACCAAACAGATAAGCGACGATCGTGATGAGTACCATTGTTTTAAACTCAGCTCTCAGAAAAACCGCATTACTTATGGGATGACCCAATACACAGAAGTTTGCGAAGCAGATCAGATTCTTTCTCCCTTTTCGGCGACACTCTGGCTTGCGATTTCGATACGTCAGTATTTTTTTAACAACCTGTCGCGTTGTATCTTCGAAAGTTGTAATTCGTGGACAGTTAAAGAACAGTTATCAAAATACACACAGGGTGTTCCAGATTTTTCCGGTCAGACTTTGTTAGTATATCCTGTGGGTATAAATAACGGGGTAATAGAGTAATGGAGTATTAGTTGCTTCTAAGAGTGCTAGGAGTATTATGATACCTTCAACGACCTCAAATAGCAAATACAGCTCGCATAAAGAGACTAGATGTGCATAACGCTGATCTATTCCTAGTTTGTATCACAGTAACCGCAGGCTCGATACCGTTCCCGTGTATTCCATATTTTTGTTATAACTTTATAATGAAACCTCAAACGACCTAACTTTATATAACATTTTTTTATTGTCGAAGCTTGGCCGGAAAAAAGTGGAACACCGTGTATATATACATCTGATTCGGTCTCTTGTTCTCGAACCCGTCACACAACAATGATCCCAGAGTCTTTCGCGAAGCACTGTCAAAATCTCACAGCCGTTCAGTAAAGTCGTAAACACATGGTCGTGAAGTGCATCTATTACCTGTGCTTAATACAGGTCAGCGTGACCAATGAAAAATTTTAAAAGCGTCAGAAGTTTGAGAAGCGGTCTAATGGACGCTTGACAGATTGAAAGTTGCTCCAGAAGCATCCTCTCAGTGATTTATTATCGCGTTTTTTGGAGCTTCCACGGCATTCTATTGAGCAACCATACGTGATGTCTATATCGGAGTCGGACATTATCGAGTCACGTATTAACGAATAAGTTTTTCGAATAATTTTCTGTTATTTTACACACAGTGGTACCTCGATTATCCGAACTGTAATTGATAAAAGGATGACTCATATTGTAACTGTGTTTTGCATAACAATTATAATTTTATTTTAGAATATAAAATATGTAGTGGTGTAACGTTAGATACGTAGTGTCAGTAATGATGAAGTTAGCTTCTAATTCGTACATGATGATTATCTTTCGGATGATCAGTGTTTGGATAATACTGTGTATTCGAAATAGCAAATTATGGCGTGTCTGACTGCGTGTGGCTGTCTCTACTGTTACACTCAACGCGTATCTTCTAAACTAAATTACTTTAGCCCATTGCCGCATACGAGTTATAGTCGTCAGATTTCTGTTGATGTGCTGGCAAATGACTGCTGTAGCAGTCATGTATCTTTTGCTAAAAAAAAAACATACCAGGCGGAATTCCTACACATGTTACAGTCATAATTTTTGTTTTAAAAACTAATAGAAATCGTATTAATTAACCCTTATAAGCATCGTCTTTTCGTCTGATTTCTTGTAGCAAGAAAGGAACATTTAAAAAAAGTGTGTTTCTGAGTCCGATCTAGAAAAAAAAAGTGTGGGTCAATGGGTTAAGTATTATAAAACTAACAGACACAGGCGGCTGAAAATCTTCGCTCTCGTCTCGTTATGCGTCCCGCCTGTCACGCGCGTCACGTCGGGCCCAAAATTTATAAATCACTGTCAGGCCCCAGAAGAGGCCATCGCCAAATTGGTGGACGTCAATTATCAGAGCTCGATAGCAAGACGAAAAGGAAGTGCCCGCGTTTTTTTTGCCAACGTGTTGCACCCGTGTAAGTGCTCCCGTCGTATAATTAAACACAGACGTACGCAAGAGACATCGAAACTGGGTCTTGTCAAGGAAGTAGTTTATGTGTTGCACGTGCACCGGTGCACCACCGTGCCATGCGTTCATTAATATGCGTGCCATATGAATACGATACCCCGTGTCACGCTAGAATTTCGACTGGCCCAAAGAGCAGAATTCTCACGGGAAACTGGACCCGGTCTGATGGATGTGGACATTTAAAGTGCTTCCCGCCCGATAATTAAAACTCTTTAACGCTTTAACACGTTCACTGTCACAGTGAAAACAGCCACCACTGATCAGACGCGACATACATTTCTTTTTCTATATAAATCGTCAAGGAAAAGAATGTTTACGTATTCAGTATTGTACACAACTACCTATATTAATGCTGCAATGTTAAATTTGCTAAAAATCAATAGTTATTTAACACGTTGACCAGCACAGTGAAAACGGCCATACCTGATCAAACACGATATAATTTAATATTTTTTATATAAATCGTAAAGAAAACAAAGATTTTAGTGTGAAGTTTGCTCGGAATTTTGCGACAATCAATGATTATTTAATTAAATTAAATTTGAGGTGTCGGTCACCGGTGACCGCCACGGCGTTCAACGTGTTAATTAAATAAAATTCGAAACGGCGGTCCCCGGTGACCCCCATGGCAGTCACCACGTTACTATCTCAGGCACTAAATTCACGACCTTCGAATGTATGATCTTTTGCTATAGCTCTGGTAATTTCTCGGTTCCGTGACAATGGAATTGAGCGAATTTCGAGGCGAAGGGATTCGAAAGGTCTGGAATTTAGTTGGCGACCTAATAATAGCGCTGCGCGCCGTTCGATTCAGCGCAAAATGAAAAGTATGCGAGCGCGGTGGCGGAGAAAGGGGTTGGGAAAGGAGATGAAAAGAAGGGAAGATCGGCCACGGTGGACGTTCGGGCCGATTTCGAACGAAACTCTCGGATTTACCGTTACCGTCAAAGCGTAAAAGCACGTGTCGGATGGTTGCAACGGGTCCGTGCACTTGCCGCGAAAAAGGAGGAAGGAAAGTGAAAGTATCGAGGGAAACCTTAACAATGTTTCCACGTTTACCGAGACTGTCAAGGTTGCCCGATCAACGCCGAGGCTCCGTTAGAATTTTATCTAGCGATCGTTAGAACGGATGCTTTTTCAAATCGAAAGGTATCGGGCCGCCAGATCGCGCAAAATTATTCATAAGCGGCCGCTTATGGCGGATCTATTGTTACTTCCCCCCCGAGGGGATCAGAGAGCGAGAAATCAGGCCACGAAAAATGTGAGATACCAGGTCACGTGGCTTTTGCGCGGGAATCGTACGATTTCCGTGCGGCAAGGACAAGCCTGACGAAATCGTTTTCACGCTGTTGCCGTGTGTATGTGCCAGGGAACAAAGAATTCGTACATCGAGATAGGAAAAAGTGTCGGGACGAATGTAGAATTAGGAGGAATGTACAGTGTTAGGATAAATACAGAGCTTCAATTATCCGCAATTCGAACAAATTATTGGGTTTTGTCATAAATAACTTCCAATCTGTCTTCTGAAATTTTTTGGGTAATTATAGCGAACAGAACACACCTCACCGATTTCGACGATTTTCAAATATGTTGTCAGGGTCATGATTCTAAGTACACTGCTCCATAAAATTAAAGGATAGCTGAATTTTGACCGACAAATTGTCGACATTCGAACTGCGGTAATTTCGTGAACAAAAATCGTACAACAGTCCATCTAGGCTCATTTGAAAGGGTGAAACCTCTATTGTTATATGCCTAAACAGAATTATTTCAGAGACCCTTTTATATACGTAAAACGGAGTAGGTAACTGAAGTTGCTTTTCTTTCAAACAAAAGTTTACAAATTCAAACGACTCTACGGAGTTTAAACAATTTTTGTCGGGATTCGTTTTAAAATGAGTTACACGCGAAGAACAAGTCCGACCATGGAACCATCTCGTGGTAATCTTATAAAACAACGACAAAAAATTGTAAATCAACTTTTCACAGGTCGTTGTAAAGGGGAGACTTCCCTTTACAAAGTCATTTGAAGGCAATCGCTTAAAAATTTGGTTAAACTCCGTAGAGTCGTTTAGTGTGCTAAACGGGACGATTGCACAATTAAGAAAGTAGCAGAGCATTTCAGTTATGCAAGATCGACTTTTATTACGCGATTTGTCATTCGAAATAAATGAACGATATTTCCGGGCAAGTATTTGAGCCAGCGCGAACATGTAGTAGTATGGAAGTAATTGCCGGTAGGGTAATCACGATTAAATGCTCGCTGTTCGAGTGACAAATTTATTTACAAGATTAATCTATTCATCTCGAGGCGATCATTAAGAAATAATCGTTAAAAGGACGAGATTCCGAATCAGTGTTTTTCTTCTTTTTTAGTAGGCCGAAAGCTGTAGTTTTAAATGGTTCACTATTATAAATTGGAAACAATTAACTTCTTCTGTATTATTAATTTACTTTTGAAATAAGGACAGCTACCGAAATTACAGTAAGGAATGTGCTTAAGAAATATAGCACTAAAATTAAATTTAAATGAGTGCTCAGTTTCTCTGAAATTAATTAATAGTTATCTTTATTTCAAAATGTTTTCAGATCTGCAGGTGAGGTCAGTTAATTGTGAATTGTAATTGTAATTAAGAAAGTGTGTATAGAAAGTAAATATAGAGTACTAGGGAACAAGTGTCTGAAAGCTAATTATAGGTATATTACAGAATTAATATTGACGATCGATAATTGAGCATCCTTTCACCTGCAGCTGATAATTAAACACTTGATTTGAATGCAACAAATTGGATAAACAATTAACACGTTCTGTGCCACGTGGGTCACATGCGGCCAACGAAATTTTCGTTATTAAATGAAGCAATACAATAAAATGTTTCTAATTTTTTAAAAAAAAGCTTTTGCTATATTTTGTATCGCATGACACCGTTTCCTTGCTGATAATACCTTACAAATAATTTAATCCATGCAACGTGACGTCACCAAAGGTAAAGTTATCAATCCACTAAGGAACGTATTAACGCGCAATTCCGTTTAAAAAACGTGATTACCAAAAATTCTGTTACAAACTACAAGAAAAAATACACAGAACAACAAGTACAAAGTTACACCGAAGTATAGTCAGTAGAAGAAACACAATACGGTCATAAACTGGCAAGGTGTCAAATGCTTGACATGGTATACTTGCCGGCATCATTCGAAAGAGAAAACACAAAATGGTACACGCTAACTAATTCCAAGCTTTAAGAATTCGAATGACAGAAACTAGTTCTAAAGTAATCTCAGATTATTTATCATTTATGAAATTGTACGTAACACAACGCATTATAAATTAAAACCTGATTGACTAATCAATAATGCGGAACATGAACGTGGATACTTTGAAAAGAGTGGACATCCTGATGCACATCGGTAACAATGCGTCCTCAGAGTTCTGATGAGGCCAGCTGCAAAGCTGACGAAACATGAATATTTTCTGGACGTAGCGTACACTCGAGAGCCTCAAACAGTATTAACTATAACAAACCAACCGGTAAAAGCCTGAAACCTCTCAAACCACATTACAAATACGCCCTACAACAGCTTCAAGGGAGAGTAATTCAGAATCCTTCGTACTCCATTTCATCAGAATAAAAGCCCCAGCTCTCTGCCCTCTATCATCTCCACTTGTTCCAGCTCTCAAAAGAAGCACCTGACGTCTCGCCTAATTTACATCCGCGGTGTACCTCGTCGAATGTACACGGAAACGCAGTCGATCAACGATGACCTCCATACATCTTCCACGACAGAAAGCTTGCATCTTCGTAGCATTATGAGCTGTTTGTAGAAAAAAAAATCCCAGTCGTAGAGATCGATCAGGAAAGATTCCTCGGAGTAGGCGCAATACCGTTCGAACTATCAAGTGAACTGGTCAGAGAAGTCGTTCCCTCGAGGAAGTACGGCGGATCTCTCACGGATCTCGAGTTTGCTCATCTTTCGCCGGGATCGAGGCCTGCGTCAAGGACTACCAGACAGGACTCGATGATCCCTGCTCGTAGGCGAGCACGTCCGTGTGTCTGTTCGCTTGTATCGGCGCGTGACGCAACCAGATTCTGCCGGAGGATCGAGTTTTGCGGATGCTACCGGCTAACGGTCGCCTGTGCACACGTTTATCGGGACCTCGGCAGTTTCCAGTGACGTCAGTGTCAGTGAATGGAACCGCGACCCGGCGAACGTTGCTTGGAAACACGGCCGAACGGAGGCGCGACTTGCCGGTGTCCCTTGATTTATTGTTCGTCGATCAAGGGACGTTCGGCTGGCACGAACAAATACTTCGATAGATAGAAATTAGGGTAGGTTGATTTCAAGATTGTGTAAGGGATTGAGAGGTAGAACAATGCTGAATGTTCTAGGATAGACATGTGTCAGGATGGGCCGAAAACTGTAAGAGTTGGTAAAACAGTTATCGATTAGACTATAATTTTAATTATCTAGTAGGTTGATTTCTGGATTGTGTAAGGAATAGAGAGATAAAATAATGCTGAATTTCCGGGGGTGGATATGTGCTAGGATGGGCCGAAAACTGTAAGAGTTGGTAAAACAGTTATTGATTAGACTATAATTTTAATTACTTAGTAGGCTGATCTCAGGATTGTGTAAAAGACAGAGAGATACAATAATGCTGAATGTTCGAGGATAGACAGGTGTCAGGATGGGCCGAAAACTGTAAGAGATGGTAAAACAGTTATTGATTAGACTATAATTTTAATTATCTAGTAGGTTGATTTCTGGATTGTGTAAGGAATAGAGAGATAAAATAATGCTGAATTTCCGGGGGTGGATATGTGCTAGGATTTGCCGAAAACTAAGAGATGGTAAAACAGTTATTGATTAGCCCTTACCTAAACACCCAACTATTTTTCCTCTTTCTATATTTAGAAATTGCCTCTATATTTACAATTTTTCAATCGATTTCCATACAGTAAAGATAAATCAACGTAGGAAGATGCTAACAATGGGATCTAAAAGGATTTGTCGAGATTTTAGCTGGAACTGCTCAAATTTTGTGTCTGAAAGTGCCCAGGTACATTTGTACCCGGATGCCCTCATAAGAGTCAAAGTAAAATTTTTATTATTTAGTAGGTTGTTTTCATGATTGTGTAAGAGATAAGGAGATAGAATAAGGGTGCAGATCCACGATCAGATATTTCATGAGCTTTTCCTCTAATCATACAAAAATCTTGGCAACAACTAAATGTAAATATATGTATCTTTATATGAACATGAAAAGTCTCATGCGATGCACCAAATTTCTGACTTATTATGAATCTCTACTTTAATGCTCTGTAAATGATGGAAAACTGTAAGAGATGGTAAAACAGTTATTGATTAATACGTTGACTGCCATGGGGGTCACCAGTGACCGGTGCTTCAAATTTTATTGAATTGAATAACTATTGATTTTTGCTATATTCTCAGCAAAGTTAACATAGCAACGCTCACATAGATACGCATAACAATACAGAATATTTAAACATTTTTTTCCTACACGATTCATGTAGAAAATGAAATTTCTCTCGTGTCTGACTAGCGAGGTCTGTTTTCACTGTAGCAGTAAATGTATTAAAGTAGCATTTTAATTACTTAGGACAAGCAGAGTTTGGGAGAAAAAAACAATTAGAGGGGTGTGCGAGTGGAATCGTTGTGAATAACAATGATATAGTTGAACAGTGTGCAATAAGAGGTGAGACAGTAAGAATGTATTATTTATTTTAAACGTCGTAAGTAATTATTTGATTTGAAAGTCTCAAAGTTGCTTATCACCGTTTTGTCTCCGTTTCTTTATTTGACAATAAGAAACTGAGATACGTTACAGGTTTGTGAAGCAGTTTTTGTTTATCGTCAATCCAAGGAGATCGACCATCGGTAAAATGCGACTAAATGGTAAAATTTAATGCGTTGACACACCGTTCTAAGGAGAGGGATCAGGCTGATGATGATCTGAATGAGCGCTCCTTTATGGTACCGTACTGAAAATTTGGTTGGTAAATAGAGGGTGTTCCCTTCTAATCTTTCCACGCGAATATCATCAAAATTATTAGCGACGTCAAAAAAGATTTCAGAAAATTGTTGAATGATATCGAAAGGGACATAATGTAGTGTTAATACTTTTTTTGTGCTTAGAACCGTAGCGAAAATATGGAGGCTGCCTTTAAAAAAGGAGGAAAGTAAACTCATAAAAATAAAACATTGTAATAGTTAACACCAATTCACATTACATTTGTTTCAAAATGATTATGAAAATATTAAATAGCAATAGGAACAATAACTTTCTTCATTCTTTATTATATTAGTTATTCCATATTTTTTTTTCTTACAGTACACGGTACAAGTTTATTGTATTTTACTGTGATAAATAAATAACTGTCTGTACTTAAAAATATTGTTCTATGCTCTTGTGCAATACGAGTTCATGTATCAGCTTCAGAAAACTTACAATTAGTAACATACGACGAAATGGATTGAATTATTATAAAAATTCTGCTGAACTACATACATTCGCGAATAAAGTTGTCCTTAATTGTTATTAACTTAATGATTGTATTCAACATTCACACAGAACACACAAAATTTTGTATAATATTGACTCGGCGGGCCAGCAAAGAAAAACCGCTAGAACGAGGACACTATACACTAAATATAGTCGAGGAAGGTAGAAAAAGCCAGTGAATTAGGCTTCTCCTCAAGCCCTTTACCTATTTCTGGTTAAGTTTCTTCTAGGACTATGGATAAAGGACAAAACATTTGTTATTAAAAGAAATATAAAATATACATTGTTTGTGAATATTTTATATAAACAGAACTGTTACAAAGACGATAATTATAATAAATGGTAATAATATATACATTTTATTTGCTTCTATCGAATCTATTTCGATCGAGTATGGAAAAATGATGATTAAAGAGCCTGAAGGTATGATAAAAAACGATTAAAATAGAATAAATGCGTGTACAGTATTATAACATGAGGAGCTTAGGGGAATCCTCCTTCACCAGCATTTTCTAGTCTTCAACAACAACTTCACTTTTACTGAATAACGTTTTGACTCCATTCGCACTGGCTCTGGAGCTAAAAAGAATAATAAAATGAAACTGAACTATTTTAAATTCTATTAACTTCACTGTTTTATAATTTAAAAACAACTGCTACTCGTTGCAAGTTCAGTAAGCCACATTGAAATCGAGTTGTAGCAATACAATTTTTATTAACACCCAAATTGCAATATAAACTTGCAACAGTCGTGCAATATTGATTTCCTGCATAATACAGGTCATATTCTCATCGTGTCGAGTGATGTTAATAAATTCGTGCGTTCTGAATCACAAATGCAGTACAACAAATTAAATTCGTTACGTGTTTATTCAGATTGGACATGATTCGAGTGAATTTATTTCGGTAATCAATGAAAGTAGGATTACTTATAGTTGTTTGGGCATATTTTTGATTTTTTAAATTATTATTACAGCAAATATATATTAGGTGATCAGAGACAGAATCTAAGACTTTAGGGGCTTATAATACTCACCAAGAGGAATAGAAAATGTTTAATCAACATAGGTCCGAAAATCAATCCTTTCAATATAAAATCAACCTTTACATTTATGAGCATTCAATATCGTAAATGAGTCTAAAAAAAATAAAATCGAACAAATAAATAATGTGGTGGACTTACAACAATGAATAAAAAATAAATGTCGTACAATACGATACACTATGTTCATTAGACATTGCTTACTCCTCTCGATAACTGCTATAAGTCTCTAAACTTAGACCTTTTTTCTAATCATCCTGTACATATACAATAAAGAATCAACATCTTCTGAAACGTTGCGTGTCAGAATAATAAAGAGCGATTAAAAAGTCAACATTTTATTCAGATTTTAAATACGTTGTATAATTTATGTTACTGTTCAGGTAATGTACAACTCTACAGACAATCGGAAAGCTGAATGACGCATTGGTCAATGTGTACAACACTCCATCTACATGCAAACTTCCAAGTAACGCTCTGCGAACAGCAATGGACCGCATCAATCTTCTGTGAGATTCACTGAAATCCAGGCTTCCATATCACACACTCATGCACACGGGGCACTCTTCGACCACACTCACTTAAAAGTACAAAGACGAACGGAGGAACGACAGAAATCACGTTGAGTCGTCCACGCGACTTAAGAGGACGTCTCCGCCGTATTCTGTGGAACGTTCGGTGTGCGGTAAATACCGGAGAAGATGATGGTACGCGTTGGTTTCTCATAGATGCAGTAGACGAACGGATGATTCGCGTTGAAGACAGCCGGCTCGGAGGGTCTGCTCGAGCGGAAGCTGAAGAGGGCCGTGGCGGCTGCCGCGGTGGTACCCTCCTCGGTGACTTCGATGCGTGCACGATGTACAGCGTCTCCAAGATGAAGAGGTTTCTCTCCATCCGCCAGAAAACCTCGAAGATCAGCCTGGTTCGGCATCAACAACTCGCCAGCGCCGAGAGCGTGAAGAAGAGTGCCCAATGGCAGTTGTTTTTCCAGCTCGAACCGAGGGAGAGACACCTCCACCTCTCGAGGAGGCATACCGTCGTCGAGGAGTTCACGAAGTTCCAAGGATCCCTTCTCGGTGGAGATGCGCTCGATCAGCTGACGAACACCGTCCCCTTCGCCGGAAGATTGATCAGGGAGCGACCTTGCTGTGGCGAACGGTGGTAGCAAGACGAACATCGATATCTCGTCGCCTTTGTAAGGAAGTTCCAACACGTGTGCACCGAGTTCCTCCGAAACAACTGCAAAGGGAAATTGATATCAGTTTTAGAGTAGGAAATTTTTTTTTTGTTTATTAACTTCAAGCAGAGTTGTGCAGAATTACAATTGAATTGCTCCATGAATTATAATTATAAAGTAATTCAATCACATCGTATTCAATGACATTGTAATTCGTAATTCAGATCTCTCATTCGATTAAATAACAATGCAATTCGTAATTGCAATTGAAGTACAGTTATAAAGTACAATGTACTTGAATCAGAATTACGAACTGAGAGATAATAAAAGGTGGAGAAAAACACGTAAAGGTTTCAAAGAGAAAAAAATTATTATAGACACGAAGCGAGTGTAGACATGAAAGATAAATATAAACATTTATCTCATTTCTTCAGAATTCTGATCTGTAATTCAGTTGCATTGTATATCAATTACATTGTAATTCAGTTACACTCATGATTACAGTAATTAGCAATTGAATTAATTGAAAAGTTTGAATTATGTGATTCAATTGCAACGTAATTGAATTACCATATAATTGAAGTACAATGTAATTAAATTACACTGTAATTCAATCAGCACAACCGTGACTCCAAGATGCTTTACAATTTGTCCAGTAAGGACATTCGGTAAATTGTTTTAACAGTGTTGCGTGTTAATATGACGTAAATGCATTTCTCATTAAAAAGTATCTATACAGAGTTACAACGTGTGTTGTTGAAGAAGGTCGTTGAGATGCTTTATGTACAGTCTTCTAGGTAAATTTAATGCATACTGCTTTTTAGTTAGGTCGCTAGGGTGATCGTTTAATCTTGTTTTGTACTTTCCACATAGGAGTGCTAACATCTTTTCATATTTTGTCATTACGCACATACCATGATGCATCGACTACACACCTAAGTATAATGGATTGAAATGCTTCTAACTTAGTTATGTGGCTTTTAGCTGCCATGCCCCACAAGAAGAGTATGAAATAGAATCATAAAGTTGGAGATTTCAAAATTATATTAGGTTGAGTCATAAGTAACTTCCTATTTGTCTTCTTAAATTTATTGATGATGTATTAAGATGATTATTGTTGCTTCTGCAGTATGTCTACGTTTTAGGGATTCTTACCTTCGAATGTAAACCAAAAATCAGTGGGTCAGATAAACTATTTCAATTTTCAGAAAGAGAAAATGTGTTGTGTCGGAAGTTATTTGGGTCTCAACCCAATAAATTAATCTTAATATTTAAACGACGGGTAGAAATTTTACCTTCGTAAGCAGAATATTTATTTATCGATACTTATAAAATTATTTATCAGAATAATTCCCTATCTTTATTAGTAATCTGTGAAGAGTGCTCGGTGTACAGTGTAATTTTAGTATATAATCTACGATTTATCAGAAGATGTATTTTTATTTCTTTTTTTGGATGCATGCACCGTTCTAACTATAATTACAGAATTACACGTTGATTAAGTTTCAATTGGGGAAACCTCACGTGAGCGTTCATTAGACCGAGGTATAATATTGCACAGAATTATCTGTACAATTTTTTGTACGTGTTTGTATACAATGTTGAGCTATGACAGGAGTAATGTGCTACAGGTTCTTAAAATTAATATTCTTCCAGGCATTTGGCAATGAATTATGTTTTTCTGAAAGAACGTTCTAATATTTCGTTGGATCTACAGGGTATTAGAAACAATGTCTAGTAAATATCGAAAGATAAACATTGCCTGAATTGTAAATAACTCTTTCAGCACAAAGTTGACGACTGTAAATCCTGAATATATTTTTTAACACTGTGTATAATAATAAGTCTCCAAATTTTGAAATATGTTAATATATTCTTTGAAACTGATTAATCTTTTCTTTGACGCCATATAAAGTCAAAGATTTGCAGCAGTAACTTTGAAATCGGAAATAGAATGACAATGTTTATTGCTATAATAAATAGAATTATATGTGCGGGCGGAAGGTCACCAATTTAAATACTATCTTTATACTATATTTAAAATCACACCGTTATAATGGAGAAACAAGCATAAAATATAAATACTGTTGCTGTTTTATTGTATGTGCACGCAGTATCCTATTTTTAGGGTAACGCGATAACAGGGGAAAACCCACATTATTCATACCGGTTTCGTTCGCAATACTCTCCTCAGTACCTTGCCAAAATTCATTGATTATTATTGATTGAACATCCTGCACGTACTTTCACAATAGGTCAATATTTTTAATTTAATAAAATTAACATTCACCAAATTATACTGCTGTGAAGACCAGATTAAGTACCGAAGATATTTAAATTCTTCAATTTAAAAGATATTAGCTTAAAATTAAATGACTGAATATTCTAAAGCTTCCATTATAATCAAGCAAATCCTCAGTGTGCCTACTGAAAATTAGAAAGATAGTAAGCTAACAGTAAGTTATTTCCCGGCTTCCTTTCAATAGTTGAGCGGTATAGAAAAAGTAACAATATGAATATAAAATTATACAACCAGTTTCAAATGAATATTCTATCTCATTAGCACATTCAGTGATGCAATGCAAACAGCTATATCCGATCAGATACACTATATTATAGATATGAACACACTATACTCTGCGGTATTTAGTATAAAACGTAAAGGAAACAAATTTGTACGTATTCAATCCCATATTCGTGTTTCTACATTAGTGTTGCAACGTTAAATTTCCTAAGACTTGTGTAAAAATCAATAATTATTTAATTAAATTATATACCGTCCTCAACGTCGATAAATTTATAGTTCCATCATAGAACCGTCTTCCACGTACAAAAATCTGTTTCAGATTAGGTTTATATGTTCGCTAAGTATATTTGGCAGTAAAGTAATTGTCATTAGATCACTCCTATAGTCGTAGAATATATTTGTACACAGATCAATAAACCAAATAAGATTTAAAAAGATATAGATACATAAGTAAGTAACTTCCAAGTCACACGACGTTATAGAGGGTGAAATTTGATTTATAATCATAATAATTCAGCTTACTGTGATTGAAGCTCCTCTTCTGTCGCATGTACGTGACCAGAGAATTCTGGGATCCCGAAATGTAGAAAAGATCCTTCTTGGAATTGGCGGGATCGAAGCGACTTTGCCAGAGTCCTTTGAAGTAGACCGCGTTTGCTAGTACCAAGTCAGTGTCCTCGCCGATACTATCAGCAGGAAGAAGGTCACGGATGTGTCCTTTCGTCATGTTGCTAACCCACTCGTTGATACGATCACGCACGGCAGACGGATTAGTATGGAAATCGGTTTTCTCCAACTGATCCGCGAAGATGTCCAACATACATTCCCGTATTTTTCTCGTGTCTGATATCCACAAACGATTTGCCGAATTGTAATCGTAGTCAGCCGATGCATTCTCCTGAAATAATAAACGTACATCTTGAGTATTGAATTCGTTACTCTTTATTCGGATCTGTTTGTATTATTGCGTTTAATCACTTAAAGAGCGAATTTATTACAGCTGGAAATAATAATATTTATTCAGTATGATTTTGCAGGTATGAAACGAAAAATTGAAAGCTGACAAAGTTTAGACTTCTCTGAGAAAAAATGGTACAGACTTAGCCATTAGATCTAATGTTTTTGTCAATAATCATTGAATTTAAGAGATTAATACACGTGCACAGTACTCTATAGAAGTGATTTAACACTTTGACTGCCACGTCACCCATGCGTGGGTGACACTTCCATTCAGTCTTTTATTTCATCACGTGTAGCATTATTGAACATGCCGAAGCAGGTCTAATGGAAGCAACAGAAAAACTAAGAAGGTTACAAATGTTGTTGATTAAAATGCGTATTATTGTGAAGTATACTCATTCTGTCTAAAAATGAAGAAAGTTAGCAGTTTTTAGCTGATACAGCGTGGCAGTCAGAATGTTAATTTAGAAATTTTCAACATGTCCATAACTTGAGTTTAAAAAGAATTGAAGGAGATTAAGGAAAGTAATCTATCATTATCCGTACAGTGACAGTATTAGGTCGTCCAAAAAGTTCGTGCCGCTTGCAGACTTAAAAATGTAGTTTAATATTTTATATGAATCTTTTTATTTTAGGAATATATATCTCGCCTTCTAGTACGTTTTCCCATTCTTAAGTAATTAAGAATTTCCTTTATCATGGAATATTTGCGATTTATTATCAGATACAATTTTCTGCGTGGTCCCAGGCGACACTTGTCCCTTCAGATTTTTGTCCCGTCATTCGAACTTCGAAATGATAGAAATGAATAATAATTTAACAGTAATGACAGTAAATAAATTTGTTCTATTGCCCGAACACTGTCCAGTTAGATTATTACTCGCATCAATCGCTGGAAAATTGCTCGATGAGAAAAGAATATTGAGAAATGAACGTTCCCTGAGAGCACGTGGAAGAGTTCTTTCATAATAACCCGCGAACGTTTCAGAAAATCTACATATTTAAATGACTCAAAAAATAAGAAGTCGCGGCAGAAAAGGAAGACCGCTATATCTATTCCTAAAATAAACAAATTCCTAGAAAATATTTAATCATATTCTTATCCTTGAAAACAGCAACTATCCGGACGACCTAATGTAAAGAGGGAGTATCCTGGAATGTCCATCGTTTTGTCACTTTTCGCCTCTACCCGACAGCGATTCATATTCCACGGTGCGTGCATTCTCCAGATTCCAAGGTCACGTTTCAAAGAGTTTCTAGCCTCATAGACTTTCAAGGTCACGTGGCCTGGATGTCAAGAACCGCGACGCATTGCCTCATACACGTGGTTAGGATTTGACATCCGGCCTGATGTCACGATCATGCGGTTCGCCTTGGAATACTTGTTAACTCGAACGATAATGATGCAACCGTACAACTCCGGGTCTTCTTACCTGGCGTTGCTGCTTGATGACGTTCTCAAAGGTGAGGTATCGCATCACATCGACCTTGGACAGAGTGTTCGGGATCTGCAAGGCTTTCTTCAAGGAGTCCTCGGTGGTGCCGCGGGCCCCGAAGTACGCCAAGGTCAGAGCCTGGTGAAGACTGTGGGGGCTGTAGAAAATGTTGTCGTGAGCCTCGATCAGCGCGCTCTTCTTCAAGGTGTCCATGGCGAAATTGAATCGGGCGTCGGTCAACGCCTTCTTCGAGGCGGCGCTCATCGTCGGGGGACTGTCGTTCCCGGTCAGACATTGAGCTGACACGCAGCTGAAGAAGAACAGCACCGGTAGCACCGACATTGTCTGAAAAGATGGTGATCGTTCAGAGAGTATGAAAGAAGCGTGTGGAGCGAGCGTTTCTTTCATGGAAAGGAAGTGTTTCATTGATGAAGACGCGGAGCATTTGTTCAGTTATTCCTCCATAACCGAAATGTTTTTGTGTATAATGAAAATGATACATCAGGGAAATGAAGTTTGTATCGCTGGATGTGAACATAACAATTAGACTGCGTATGTTTGTGCAATTTAATGCAGGGGATTCCGGTTATTTGGGACACATCGTGGCCCGATTAAGCGGCTATCCCAATTATGCGAAGTATCACATAAGTAAATACAGTAGTTAAAATGATGTAAAACAAACTATAGCTTAAATGAGCACTGAAGTGTTTATTTAAATATTTTTAGAATAAATCGGAGCCAAATATCTAATGTGTATATAGATATTCTTCATGCAGATCTTTCTATTTTCATTCTTTGTCAGTAACCATCAGTATCATTAATGGACTGCAATATCATTAAAGTTCTCCTAAAAAATCCAAATAAAGCAAAATGCACAACATATTAGGAAAAATAAGTGAACATTTACGCTTGCTATCTTCTCATAGAGTACTGCAATCATCTGTCCCAAATAAGCGGCACGCTGTCCCAATTAAGTGAAGAAAACTGGAGCTATTTATTCGATTAGGTTCTATTCTTTGAGCTTTGTCCCAAATAAATGGCTACCTCGACTAACCGGTGGCTCAAATAAGCGTAATCCACTCTGTATGCAAATTGGTGAATAATAAACATTTAACACGTTGAACGCCACAGTGAAAACAGCCATATCTAATCAGACGCGATATAATTTACTATTTTTTACATAAATCGTAAAGAAAGAAAAGATTTGAGTACTCAGTCGTGTTCTTCTGTCCCTACATTATTGTTTCAGTATGAAGTTTGCTGAGAATTCTGCGACATGTCAATAATTATTTCACTAATTTGAGGTGTCGGTCACCGGTGACCCCGACGGTGTTCAACGCGTTAATAACTTACCAAAACAAAAATGACATATTTTGAACATTTCAAGGAGCAAATGCAGTCCTGTTGAAGTTTCATTTATTTAACTGCATTAACATAGGAAATAAAGAAGACTGGAAATGTATATTCGCATAAACATTCGCAGTCTAATAATAATAAACGTACAGACACCTTGGTGGCAGTATAGTCGCAGAAGACAATTGTACACAGCGATGAATAAAAGAAATAACACTTAAAAAGTCTAGATATATAGGTAACTTCCAAATCACATGACGTTACAAATTGCTAACAATAAGTTGGAGACGATGATTTAATTTTGCTTTCAACTGTATTTGCACAATTTTTAAATTCATAGCTATTAAATGAAGTATTCAGGAAACTTTGAAATACACTGACTCATGAAATTGTTCACACGAATATATTATTTCTACATTCTTCTAATTGGCACCTTCTCAGGGCATTGTTATCTGAAGGCACGACACGGTATTTCTAATAAATAATATTTCAAATACGCTTGAAAAATTTGCGGTTGATTTGCGGCATTAAAATGAAAGAAGAAAAGTAATAATGAAAATATTTGAACAATTTCGTGAGTCACTGTATTTATCCACTATAGTATTCTTTGTGTCGCCAACGGTATTTAAATGATAAAAATTATATGTACACGTGCGTGTCAGCATCCCTGAAGATGTTGAGGCATCCTGAACGGCCATGCAGAGAAAAATGAGGAAGTAGTTAAAGAGTAATTTAAAAATTACTGTAGCAGAATGATGCCACAAGGATGTGCGATTGAGATAGAAACTGGAGAAGTACATAAGTGATGATTCATGTAGAAAGTGTTTTAAGGCTCTACAGACGAGACGGATCTCCTATTATAATTGTAAGGTTTATGTTTATATCAGGAGTGCAAGGTTTATCTTTATATTAATTGCGTATGGCAACGGACATTGGGACGGTCTGGGTTTATTACAGTGCAATTAGTTATGAACCGAGACGCACAACAGTCCCAAACATGTGGCGCCTGCGTGAGGGTCAGCCAGGGTCAAGTACGACCCGACCGCGCGCACCCCCTTCGCTTGCGTGACGTCAGCCGGGCCCGTCGAAGCCGGTGATGCGAGCGAGTTCACCCCGAAAAGGGAGGGGCGCCTTTAGTATACATATAAGTTTGTAAGAAAGTGTGTTTCGGGAAATTATTAATTTTAGGTGTAGGAGTTCTTTTGAAAATTTTTCTCCTAGAAATCAGCGCACGGAATTCGCCCTGCACCTGTCGTTGGTAACGCCAGTCATTCACCCCACTCTGCCGACAAACGGGCTCATCGTTCGTAGGAACGGCTAAACAGGGATAGGATAGGGTCCCTTTCGACCCTCCCACCCCCTTCTAAGCAGGGAAATAATAAAAATAAAAATAAACGAAAATGTTTCGGGAGATTATTACGGGAACCATACGACTGTCATCTAAACGGACGAGCAGCCAGGGCTCTCTTCTGTTCTCTGTTTTTCTTTCTTTACATAATCGCTATACTATCAAAGTAGCAAATAACAAACCAGTTTAAAAATATCAAATTACAAAGTACAATCTCACTATACAGTGAAAATTGTATACCATTAATTAGTCATCATTTTCTGGTAGCCTGTCTTTACGCCGATGAATAAATGTTAGGTATCAATTAGAGAAAGTTGTATAATACAATCTGTCAGACACCTCGGTGCATGTGTTATGAAAACATCCGATCAAGATGAACTAGATTAGTGTTGTTACAAAAAAAAACACTTGACGTGCCTTCCTTCTGAAACGCCAAGATTACGAAACGAGACTGAGTTTCTCTAAATGGAAAGACTGGAGCGTCGTTAATTGTTTCATGCCCAATGGCTAGAAAAACGGCTGCAATTGGAACGAGGGATTCTCATCGTGAAATGAAACGTGCGTGACCTAAACCACGTTGACTGTGCCGAGGTGCGTGCATAACTTACGCAAACGTGAATTACGTCTTTCGTAAACATCTACAGATGTCTCGAGCGATTTCCTGGGCTATTGCAAAATTCCGTTTCATTTCTCCACGCCGCACTGTTATCATCCGTCTCCGTTCCAGGGCGATTAGAATTCCGCCATGCACG
Organism: Macropis europaea; assembly: GCA_916610135.2. Classification (NCBI taxonomy): domain Eukaryota; kingdom Metazoa; phylum Arthropoda; class Insecta; order Hymenoptera; family Melittidae; genus Macropis; species Macropis europaea. The sequence goes on along the minus strand of OU744344.1, from coordinate 10,496,121 downwards.
AACCGGTCAAGGAAAATTCGAAAGCGCAGACTCTATCCACTTTCTAGCTAAAAATGTACGAGACAGTGGATCTCATAAATACGGGACTTTGTAAATAAATAACCGTGCGTTCAGTAGATGCGTGCAAACTTTGGGACTTTGCAAATAAAAGAATTTTATAAATATGAGAAGATAAACGATTAAATAAGAATCTCATACGTGTCAATAGATGTATGAGGCCGAGTCAAGAAGTTAGTTGCATTGGTACTAAAAAAAAATTATTGAGTATTTAGGGCTATTTTGTTATTTATTTTCTAATATAATGCCAGAGCTGCTTTTCCACATAATTACCAAGAACGTATTTTATAAATTCAAAGGATTGGATGTTAAGGTGGAATATAAATTTTTCTTCGTTGCTGCTATTATAGCAACGAAATATCCACGGTTGACTGTTTCTTGGAAACAATCAGTGTGTTGGCTTTTATGACGGCAATCTGATTTAAGAAAACGAGAAGACAACTAGGAAAAAGAAACAGAAAGCACGTTGGTACAGGATTACAGAAACTGGTATTTTAAGCATTTGCAGTGATGCTAATGTCTACAATATTTCTTCGAGCATTTCTTACAGAATGATGAGATCATCCCAGCTTACTATCATACTTGCAGCAAGAGAGGATGTTTATAGAGTTGTAACAGGATTGGAAGTTAAGGAAAAGTTTTCTGCTTTTGTCAAAAATGAATTTTATCTTCCTTCATTAATCTCAAAATTGAATAACGTATTTTAGTAAAATTTTATGGGATCTGAAGTCATGCATCAAATAACTGTGGATCCCTTTAGCAGGAAAACAGTGTTTTTTGAAGGTAATTAATTCATATGTCATCATGTGTGATCAATGTCACCGGTGTAACAGACATGACTGTTCAGGTTTATATTCCACCATTGAATTTTTATTTTTGTAGTGCAATGAAGCAGACAGTTTACAGAATCATACTCGAGAATCAAGGTAAATTGTGGAGTTGAACTTCGAAGAAAAGAAACTGTTGCCTTATTCAAAATTTGGTATAGTTTAGTATACGTATGCGTTGCTAATGATAAACACTGATGTTTTTAACCTTCTGCACAACAGTATATGTTTCAACACTATCCTGATAGGCCATTTGTTATTCCATTTTATCTCCCCTAACACCTCCCTCAAACAGGCTATCTATTCCAGAGATACCCTGTATAATATTAAATACATGTTTCTCAATGGATACTTTAAATCAGCTTCTGGCAAAATCTCAGATACTGCTACAAATTGAAATAAAACAAGCTTCCTCAAAAAACCTAAAGAAACAGAAACGACAAAACCCTGAAGAACTTTTCTGAACACCCAACATTCTTAGTCTCTTACAAAGAAATTTACGACAGTAGGAATATCGTTATGTTTCACATCGCTGGAGTGATCCAAATTAATATTACTGCGTGCAGACTGGTAAATTTCGAAAACAGGTCGTAGAACTGTGTTATTATACTGATAGACTACGAATCCAACACCCAACATTCTTAGTCTCTTACAAAGAAATTGACGACAATAGGAATATCGTTATGTTTCACATCGCTGGAATGATCTAAATTAATATTACTGCGTGCAGACTGGTAAATTTCGAAAACAGGTCGTAGAACTGTGTTATTATACTGATAGACTACGAATCCAACACCCAACATTCTTAGTCTCTTACAAAGAAATTGACGACAATAGGAATATCGTTATGTTTCACATCGCTGGAATGATCTAAATTAATATTATTGCGTGCAGACTGGTGAATTTCGAAAACAGGTCGCAGAACTGTGTTATTGTACCGATAGGCTATGAATCACACGTGACGGGGGGCGCGGTCATGACAGGGAGCCGGTTTGTTAAAATAATTCAACGAAAGGACTTTCTCATCGGCGATTGGAGAAAGCGATGATGTTCTGCCAGATACGCAAGAAGAAAGGAACGAACTAAAGAGATCACCTTGCTTCTGCACCGACGTTTCGCAATTGTATCCGTTTCGGTAATCGGCATAGCCGTGACCTCCAAAAATAATTTATACGAGTTTCTAGATCGCTCTGTATACGAGGTCATCGTGATATCGACAAATAAATCGCCGTGCACGTCACTCGTATCTGCGACACTTTTTGTTCCGAGCATGGGAAGAGTTTCGCGTAGGAGTCATGCTCTGTTTGCTACAATGGGGCACTTTACAATTTTAATGCGATCGCGTATGTATGTATTTCGGCCTAAACAGGTTTTTCTGTCGTCACAAGGACTACGAACGACGACATGAAAATTTACTGTTCATCACATTCTCGTAACTCCGCGTCTCCTTCTTCTAAAAAGGATCAAACGTTCTCCTATCAATTTTTCTGCTTCCTTCAGATTAGAAATACTTCTAATATTATTAGAATCTAGATAACATTAAGAAATATATAAAATAATCGATGTAAGAGAAGACTACAAAATCAGAAATGTCTTTTATTTCTGTGAGCACGAAGAACTTTGGTGACAGCTTAGCACTTTGATGACCACAAAATATTTTACAGACACTATTTTTCGTCAATTTTTACGGAAATTCTTAAATAACGATACACATTACAATACTTTCTTTACATTGAATAGACCGTTTCTACTTTATTAGTATTTGAATATTTATTTGTGGTCAGTCACACATATGCTCAGTTATTTATTTTAACACTAACCGTACCGGCACTTCACATATACCTATTCTTACCGTAACCGGTCATAAACAAGCCAGACGATGAATAGTCCTCAGTAAAAAAAGTAGCACAAAAAAACAAAAATTGAGAAATTGATTAATCGGATAATATAAGAATTTACAAAAAGTTAGATGAACAAAAGAAATAACAATGAATGTACAGTTTTAAAATTAAATTTTGAAACAGGTCATTTGACCGAGCCTGGTTAGTGTTAAGCACCTGTTATTATAATGAATAAAATCACGTGTGCGTGACAGGGGCGGTCGAAGTGTTGAATATCGAAATCTCTGCCGAAGCCCGTAATCGTGGAATTACAGAAAACTTCGCGATCGAGGACGAACGAGAACCGAACCGTCGTGGCAAGTGAAAGCAACGAGCAAACCGTGACATCATAGAGTTCAGCTTTCTTGTCTGAAATTAACGTATGACGAGGTTTCGTGTGACGAAAGCAGAGCCGCGCGCGTTTCTTTCTACAGCAGGAGAAAACACCGCGCCTTCGACGTTTGTTTCTGACAGGCGAGCCCCGGCACGTGGGAAACTCGCCCGATCATTCCACTTTGATTTCGCCTTATGCAAATGCTAATAAGGATTTTACGTAATTTCGTATGCAACTTTCTAGTTCCTCCTTTGACAGCGCTTCATTTCACCGGGTTCAACTGTGTACCTGCATCCACTGATAAAAATACACACAAGGTGTTAAAAAAAAATGGAGTTTACAGCTTCAGCAAGGTATAATATTTGTACAAGGACGTAGGAACTGTATAATCGATGCAGATCCTGAAATTAACGTTTTTGTTACGTGTGGAATAACGTTTATGTGAAAGAAACGTCTGTAAGAGTATAATGAATGAGCTTATTAAATAACCTAAGGAGTCTTTTACACGTCATGTACGGTTATCGTATGAATTCCTGCATTTTACAACGTACTTGTTTCGAAATCCTGCGTCTCGTGCGGATGATTAATAAACCCGTTTATTAGGTACGTAAACCGAACGCCCATAGGCGTTCTCCGCACGGGATGTACTCGCATACGGAGCTCTCACGAGTGTCCATAACATTTGAAGGATTAATTTTAAAACCTATTTCGATTAGGCATTTTTTTAGATACTTTCTTAACAACCTGCATCTCCTTGAAACTCGTTACAATGAATATTTTCTATCTTGACACATTGCAAACCATTTGTGTAGATTTCCCATTTTGCACCCTGTCATTTTGTGCCTTCAATGTAAACATACGACAATCAATTTCGATAAATGAAATTCATTAATACATGTTCATAGACTTAGTGAGTTTAATTTCTACATTTTATATTATTAACCCCTTAACTTATGATTTTTCTACCAATTTTGTAGGATAAAGTTCACTATTTGAACCTTCGAGTGAACTGATGAATGTGATGCGTCTATCAGCGCACATAATTAATTTTTAATAACCTTCTGAATGTCAATGATGCTGTACTGCAGAATTTTCAAGAATTAATACGCAAGGGAATCAAGAAAACATATAGCTCATATTCTGTGTCACGAGTGAGACTTGTTATTGCAAGGCAAGGGGTTAATCACCCTATTGCACACGCTATGGAAATTTTGGGTGCCCAGTATCTGGTCAAGTGTAAATCACGCGGTTGGTAATGTGATAATTAGACTGCGGATTTTTATGCAAATATACATTTTTAGATTTCAGTATTTTTGATTTCCGTGTAGCTAACGAAACACAACTCTAACAGAACTGTATTTTAGGGTTGAGAAATTTAAAGGTACATTTACTATTTCATTTACTCCATAAACTGTGCGTTCTTCAAGAACTTGGATATGCTGAATTGCATAAAAATCCACGGTCTAGTGATAATAGTAAGTAAATCTTAAATTTCAGTAGAATTGTCACATTGAACGTCACTTTAGTGGCAAATATGCATATACCGGCATCCACAGTTTTTACGTAATGTTGTAAATATTGCTGTTCGCGAAATCAAGCGAAGATACATCGAAGGAATGACAAGTGAGTTCGTCGTTTGCATCCGTGTCAAGATTAGCAAATGAAACACGTAGAGGATATGTAATCGCGTAACTGTGTACAAAAATGGACTTAAAATCGACTCGTTGGGCACGATTCACAGGATTCTAATGTCCTTCGCAGCAGAAGTTATGCAATGAAACAAAAACAAAATGATATAAAGTATCGACCTTGCTCATCCACGTCGCAGCCAACGGAAATGCCTATTGCCCCTCGATATTGCAATATAAAAAGAAGTCTGTGCTATCCTTCACGGTCCACAGAATTGAACCGGATTATAAAACGCAGAAAGGAAACACGCCCGTTTTTATGAGAGAAAATTACAAGGACTATCGAAGGCGCTGTCGATCTTCGACTCGCTGCATCTTGCCGAGGGATCATCGGAGAACACAACAGAAACGGAAACCGGGGAAATAATCCTAAAAATACATGTATGCAGCGCGATAAGTTATCGCGGTTGAACTTTCCATCGCTAAAGAAATAAAGTTCATCTTGTACGGAATCTTTGCGGTTTCGTATTTTGCGTCTGCGACTTCAGAATCATATGAAATTTTTATTGGGATTTAGTTATTGCCTGATTTTGGCGTATAATTCTAAATTAGATTTCACAAATAAGATCAAATAATACAGTAAGAATTATTTTAAGTTGCTCTAATACACAAGAGGCTACGGAGAGAACATATCGTTTCTGTTTTTAGCCGTTTCATGGTCCAAACACTCTTGTCACACCGAATACAATAATATATTCTTCATTTATCTACATCTCCATCTCCCAACTTGTTTCGTTTTTTAAAATCATCCTCGAAAATATTGGTATTCTGTTCTCACACGACATTTCTATTAAAGCAACAAAAAAACATACGAAATTGGAGGTGACAGAGTTGTCCAAGTTCGTACGGCGATTCCAACAATTTAAATGACAATCTCTCCGTCGCTCGTTCTAAAAAAGAAGTAAATTCCAAAATGAAGACTCGGACGAGCGAAAAGTATATTATCAGCCGATGACAGAACAAAACGAACACGAAAACCGTTCTTTCGGAAACACCTTGATGCTACAGAAACACTTGAGTGTTAAAACTGTTCTATAACCCGGCTGAGGTACTCCCGATCAACAGTTTCCACTACCTCGCATTCCTAAAGATCGTGGAAATGGTCAACGAAGAACTCGACGTCACTCACCGGTTTGAGAAGCATTTTGCTGATGGCGGCTCGAAAAACGCTGCACACCTTTTCTCGGGTTGCAACGAGCTGGCAGAGTCACGAAAAGAAAAAGAAAACGTCCGATTGTTGCTCCGAACCAAGCTGAACTGAATGCACAACGGAAAAGCTGGCTCGGGATGCTCGCGAGTAACTGGCTCCTCGACTGGTTCCCCACCACGGTTTTACTCACCAGCCACTGTCACATTTACTCATCGGACGTGAATCCTTTCGAACGGTTCACCCAGTCGATAGGTCGTTACATACTTCTACGATGCTGGAAATGCCCGGTTGTAAATGGCTTCATTGTCAGGAAATCCCGGGCCGTGCCGGTGGGGATGAACACGTCAGAATTGGAAATTGATCATGTGGTTCACGATCCTCGCACACGCACGCACATTCCGCGAGTATGTACATTAGATGCAGAGGCGAGTGAAACGAAAACATTGTCGTAATTAAACGAGCATTCTCAATGATTACGCTATAGTGTATACGGTAAAACTCCTCAGGCGACGAGGGGAGTGAGTGCAAAGATTGAGGAATGGATTTATTATTAGACTGCGGATGTTTATGTAAATATACATTTCTACCGTTCAATGCTTTTTGTTATAATGTCGATTAACACAATACGGTCCGGGCAGTTTGCGCGAAAACTGATGCGTGTAGCCGGCATATCTTAAGGTTTACAGAAATGCTAATAACTTTTAAAATATCAAATATTTTTTTATGATTTTTGAAGTGAAGACTTTTTATATAGTAATTATTTTACAATTAATTCATGAGATATGTTGCTCGCCTTTAGCATACATATTGTAACACATATTTATAGGCCGCTGGCATGTAATGCACAGTGTGTAAAACCCTGTTTATATGTCTTCGGCATTTCACGAGCAGTCAACAAAAACCATATTTTTATGTCTCCGGACGGTAATGTGTTAAGAGGTGAAACTGTCCACTGAATTGTATTTTATCATTTAAATGTTTGAAAAGTAGAATTTTTATTTGTTTACGTTATGAAATATTCATCTTCTTTTTCTTCTTCTTGTGCCTAACCCAGCATTGACTGCTATGGTCATTTAGCCGGGCGACCTACAGTTTTAGGTGGGTTCCGAAACTATCATTAAATGTTTATTCTTCAGATATTTGAATATATTAAATTTCATCCGCAGTCTATTTATTATAGAGGATGTTAAAAAAAGGGATCAGGATGTACGGGGTAGGTAGTAGTCAAGGAACTGAATAAAAACGTCTGGTAAATATAGGTAGAGAAATCAGTACTGTTCAAGTTATGAACAATTCTTCAAAGCATTGTTTGCAGTTTTAAAAAAAATGCTTCAGGACTTAGAAGGTAGATAATACTAGAAAAGCTGAAGAAAAAAGGTTAGCAAGCTTTGGTCGAGAGGTCGATGTTGCCTGATTGTGAGATATAAACAATTCTTCAAATTATTTGTTGTCACCAGAATTAGTTATAGGGTTTAAAAACTGGGTTCAGGATTTAGAGAATAGATAGTGCTCAAGAAGCTGAATAAAAAATGTCTAATAAACGTCGATCAAAAAATTAATATTGTATGAGTTATAAGCAATTCGTCAAATCATTTTTTTCAACACAGAATTGTTTACAACTTAGATAATATTCATTACTTATTCCATGTTTACTAAACATTTTTATTTGAGATTAATTAACAGGATATACTCTAGTTTAAACGTAATCGCTTCAAATTTCCTTCTCGCTTTTCCTCATTTTGTTAGAAACATTATCAATAGCATATTCTAAGAATGTATTCTAGTGTATTGCAACTTTTGCTCGTAATCTTTGCAATTTCACGTTGGAATTTTCCTTAAAAAGTGCAGAAGATTACAGATTTATGACTTCCTACTGTAATTTGTTTTTTTCAGTCTCCCATTTTACTAAGAACGTTTAAGTATACAGGATGCTCTAAAATTGATATGTTCAATTTCAGTTAAACATAGTACTCAACGAAATAAATAAAAAAATTGTGGTAAACATGGTGCGAAAAATTAATTGTTTTCAAAATATAAAGGAAAATTTGACTGTGCAGCTGGTGTGATGAAATCAGATTTTTCTGGATGTTTATTCACAATTTTTCGTTTATTTTGTTAAGCAGTGACGTACACAAAAACCATCAATTATAGAACATTCTGTGTATACTCAAAATAATTGACTACTTATATTTGTATTCATGAAATTCCCACACCTCATAGGTGGACAACTTTCAGTGTGAAATGATTTTCCTAAATGTCATAATACGTACCACTTTTTACCTGATACTTTACGAAATCCTCTATTACTTTTTATATAGAAATAAAAACTAGTATAGATGAAATATTCATAATGAGATTAAAAAAGGCCCATGTCGACATGTTACAGACTATGAACATAAATAAATAGTCAAAAATAGTGGACAATTCTCAAAACAGCACTAGGTGCCTCAAACAAGTCGAAGTTCGAGAACCATAAAAACGGTCAAAGTTATACTCACAATTCCAGTAATTAACATTACGATATTTTAACATAAAATTCGAATCTAAACTAAATTCGAACATTCAGAATCATTGATTGTTACTTAGAATTAAAATGATTAATGAATTATCAATATAAGAAGAAGTATTAAAGCGATATTGACAATTGCTCACACCACTTTTATCACAGAAAATCGCACCACGTAGTGAGTCACTAAATAAACTGAAACGTCTTTAAAATTAAATAAGTAACATTACGATATTTTAATAAAAAAGAATCCAAAACTAAACTAAACTCTAGCATTCAAAATCATTGATGGTCACTTAGAATGGTTAATGAAATATCAATATAAGGAACTTTATAGCGATATTGACAATTGCTCATGAAGGAACCATTTACATCGCAGAAAATCTACCACATAATGAGTCATTAGGTACACAAAACGTCTCTGAAGTTCAATGAACTCTCTCGATATCACATATTTGATTGTTGGCATCACCAGGCACCCGCAGTCCCCAGAATTCGTTCGTTGGGCAATCAATGAAGCTCAGAAATCATAATGGCACCCGCTCTGGCGTCCTTTCGTAATCAGTTCATCAAATGGCGCTATTTAAGGCAATCGATAGAGAGTGCAATCTCCTTCGACTTCGAAGAAACGCGAATTAGCGTCGATTGGTATCGCGCGACGATTTCACGGATAACGATCGCGCTGACTCAATTAAAGCCCGACGTCGCATAATCGCAGGCAAATTGCGATGATCGAGGCACCGCACCGGCCCGCAGTTCCATGCAGTTCGAAGCCATTTGAATGCACGGGATCGTTTCCTTTCTCTCTTCCGGAATTTTGTTTCACCGAGGCGAATAAAGCGATTCGCTTTTACGGTGCTGGCCAGGAGCCAGAGAAAGCGATTCGACGGGAACCGTGTTCATTCGACCCAAGAGACCTCGCGAATTCTCAATTTTTCTTCCAAAACGATGGAAAATCAACAAATAACAAGGTGAAGGTACCACGATCTTCTCATAATCGAGATTCAACGATTTGTATCTTCTTCCTAAATCAATACTTCAAAAAACGGCCACGTTAACCCTCTATAACGCCATGTGACTTGGAAGTTACTCACCTACTTATCTCTAAAATCTTTAAAAGAGTATATTTGCATAAACATCCGCGGTAAGTGATCTGTTTCCATGAAAATGCCATGAAAAAGTACAACCCTGTAGAAAAATACATCCTCCATTTTCGAGAAATCCATTAAAATACCAATAAATTAAAATTGTTTGTATCGCACAATGCTCATTGCTTGAAAATTACTTAACTGAATCATTAAATCATTCTGTCTGAGATAATGTGACTTGGAGAATTAAAAGTAAATCGATCAATAGTCATGTAATAAAACGTTATTAATTCAACTGTTCAATCATCCGCAGATGATTGTAAAGCAAGACACTCCTTTTTATATCCTGTAGACTTCTATCACTAAAACGGTAAATTACTCACATTAATTAATTAAACGTTTAGTAATTTGAACTGAATAAACAAGCGATGCAATTGTTAAGTTACAAGATATATCAGTTTTGTAGACATAGTTCAATAAAAATCTATTTATGCATATTAATGATTATTACCTATTTTTAAGCATTATAGATACATAACATTTGTTATTGCAATGTTCATACAGTGCACAGCGAGTTTGAAATATAAAATTTCCGGTACTTTATACGATTTTGAAAATAAAATATAAAATGAAATTTAAAGGATATCCAAATCTTTATAACAGTTCATGGAAACTTTCTTTATTACACTTTGTAGAGCAAAGAAAATACATTTATGCAAGGAATTTCTTAAGCAATTCAGTTTCCTCATGAATTAATTACTCAGTAGAAGTTGTACAATTAAAAATTTCATAAACTAAAAATTAAATCACTGATTGTTACACATCTCTACAGTATCAACTTTGTTTAGGCTAGAGAAATAATTTGTACTATAAACCGATTACAACTGTAGTATGTTAAGAATATCGTTTAACAGAAAATATACATACTGACACCAATTGATGTTAGTAATTACTGTATTCTATATAGATGGCCTTAAAAAAAGCACGATAACATTAATGTGACACGTGCTATCATTTATATTGCGTTCTCTTGTTCGTCTGATGAAATGTCAGCTAAAAATCGATACATCATATCGCAACATCAGTAGACATTTGTAAACATAACGCATATGTTAGTTCAATCGAGATACGCGATAATTGTACTTTCTGTTTAAAGATTACGAGGCGCGATAAAGAAAGACATTAGTTGGAAAATTGGACAAATATAATGATTATGGTTTTGAGGACAATATTTTTTCATATAGTTTTAATTGTAAAACTTTTTACTAACAGTACTGAATGGTTAATTCCGCTTTCCATTACCTTCTGTTAACAAAATTCTGCAGCTACAAAGTCCCGATATTTAAATTCTATTTAAATTCTCTTTATCTGGAATTAAATCATACGTCTCATACTAACAATTTCAATCTCTACTCACGTGCATGTTTACAATTCCGAACATGAAAATGTTCTTTCTTATCTGATGCATAAAAATATAATTCCTTATAAAGTCTGTTGATGTAACGTTCTAAATTAAACATTTTCTAAAATTTACTAAATGTCGTACAACATTTGGTACATTTAATTAGAACTTAAATAAGTAGCATGCTGTATCTCGTTTCATTAAATATTATATTAAATTTCAAACTGTACTACAGAAACAAAATACTGATTTTTAATAAATACATTTAATACTCTATGAATATATAAAATAATAAAATCCAGTACAACATTTGTATCATGTTGCCAACATTTCAGGGCCCCAACTCTCAAACATGTATTAAAAAAACAATTTCCGTTTTATGTTATACATACATACATACATTTTTTAATAAATTGAAAATCAATTTCTGCGTACAACTATATTCACACTTGTGCGTTCTTTCTATAACTCAGATTAATTGGATGCTAATCTTACCTGAAAATTTTTCATGAACATCTTCTGTAATTGTTAAGAGAACTCCAAATCAAGTCAAACCCAGTTTCGTGCTGAGATCTGGCAATTTCAATTATTGGATTTATTTGACTCCTTTATTTCGAATATTACACTCCAAATCACTGATTACTAATTAAAAACACGATTTTTCAGTGCACGATTTGTCCACTGTGATACAAGTTTGTGCAACTTGATTCGAATGTTCAGCGGATGTGGTACTTTCCAAAGCCGATGCTCCCAAGTTGAATCTTCCACGAGGATGCAGCCTCAGTTTTGTCTTTCGTATGCATTTATACCTGCACACAACTGCGTCAGTGCATGCTGTGTCCATACAAAACGTGGCGTGGGACGTGGGAAAATCCCAAAGAAGACAACAATTATACAAACATTCGTTTAACACGACCGATTAAACTACGAGCACATCCTTACACATTTGTGCGCCTTTCTTTTACAATTACCATAACTCACAGAATAACGTTTGTTTGTTGACAATTAATCTTTTACGTTTGATGCCCGGAACTTTCCGAGAAATACATATTAACTAAGAGTACCTTGAATGCGTGTTGCTCAAAGTCAATGTTTTTCTGTAAGTAATTATTTAAGTAAATAATTTGAATTTTGTGTCTCTTTCTCGTATTTAAAATGTTTATGGTATAATAATAAATGATTTCATGCTGAAATAATTTAATATTATAATGATCAATGGTTTTAATATTTTACATTCTTGTTATGCAAATGTCATTGCTTGCTACTTATATTTCTTTTTCAGGAAGAAGTACTTTGGACGCAACTATTAATTTTAATAAATAAAAGATTAAGAAATATAGAAACGATTGAATACTTTGTATTTAAATGAATATTGTTTTTTAAACACCTCCATAAATTAAGTATATAAAAAATATATTATTTGTTTGGAACATACAAATTTTATTTAATGCTATTGTAATAGATGCGACTGGATGATCCTATGCTTCCTTAATCCTCAAATTGTATTATGAAGCTGAAAATAAAAGTTCCACACATTCGGATCATTTTTGGCCCAAAAGCATGAAGTCTATAGTCGGTAGAGCGCTCCAGTGTTAATCAAATTACTTTATGTTCATAAATGACACGCATAAATCTATTTCGTCCTTGACTAATATAATACTTCGTGTAAAAAAATTTGAGTCCTCTAAAATCGGTAAATAACAAAAATATAAAGAACGTGTGGCCTGTTCGATGCTTCAGTAATTTTTAATTCGCTGTATTTTCATTTATAGAAAAGTAGGTTAATGCACCAAATTAAAAAAAGAAGCATAAGATGAGATTTTATGGGTATGATTTTTTCTTGCCGCTTGAATTTAAAATGAGATTTCTAATCGTATATTATGAATATTTATAATTATCTACAGTAACAGAAAGTTCATTTTTGTGCAAGGGATATAATACATTACACTCGAGCAATTGTCTGCAAAAAATTCACTTAAGAACGCAGAGCCAAAGAACTGCAAAGTTCATTGTATTATTATCTTAATATTTATTGAACTTGAGCCTTATCGTTTGATGGCACAGGAGTTATCTTAAAAAATAACATTTTTAATCAAGCTTTTTCTCTTACGTCAAAGAATATGCGCATACTATGTCGCAATTTATCACTATAGTATTTTTCGATTCACAGAATGCTGACTCAGTTTTCTGATTCGTAAAAATGTAAAGAAATGTAAGAGTATATGAAATTCATAATTCTATGAATATCATACCATAATTTGCATAACATCACCCTGATACTGCTATAAACCAAAAGAAGTTTCATACATGTACTTACATGTTATATAAAAGTCATTCTTGTTGTTTAATAACACAATGTTCGTTATTTTGTATTACAAACCGACAAGAAAAGGTATTTTTATTCTCCTTATTAATATTCGCCAACGTAATGTAATTTTCTTCGAATTCCCCAACCGATTGTCTATTAACTTTGCGTTTTACTATAGAACCAAACAATGGGCTGAGATAATGCAGTTGCTACGAAAAAAATTATTATTCATAAGATTTGTGGTATTTTTAATGATCTTTCCTTGTAACAACATTGTATCATCTTATAACAGCTGTACTCATAAACATGTAATATTTTGCAATTCACCTTACTCCTCCAATACGACGCAGTACCATTAACCGAATATTAATTTACTAAATTCAAGATTGTAATGCGATAAATGGCTTCACACCTTTCAGTTCGATAATTTATAACCTACGTGCAACATATGATTTTAATCAAACTAATAAAGAAGATTCTTACGTGATTAGATAAACTAATTGGACGAATTATCACCAGGTGGTATTTTATATGCCATCACCAGTGATCAGGTGGATCATGTATCTGAATGGTAAAGTATAACCAAGCAATTTGCCAAATTTATGTCATTTTATATCAAATCCATGTACATCATACTAAAATCTTCTGTTAATTAATAATTTCGCATTAGTGCCGTACGAAGTATTTATAATTCAATGAATTCTATGCGCATGTATCAGAACATTATGTCACAATGTCTTAACTGTTTGATTGATATCTTTTTAAGTGTTTTGATACAACGTATGCTGCAAATAATGTTCTATCCAGAGAATAACGTATAGCAAGAACAAAGTTAAAGAGTTTATTTCCAAAACGTTTTAAATCAAGAAGTAAGAAACCTAGAAAACCACGGTTTTTTGTAAATATTATAAACAGAATTTCAATGTTGAAGTTTGTTATTACAATTATAAAATCTCTTCTGAATTATAATACTTATTGACAAAAATCTGAGATACAAGATAAGAGAATATGAAACTCATTAAAGAGAAATCTCATTGATTTCTTTTCAATTTTTAATTCGCAAACAAGTCTCAAAAATATTGTTTAGCAAATTTATCAAAGAAAAATAGATGTAGCGAATTTTTTCACGATTTCTGTAATTTTTATAATCGAATAGTCTGCTATATTAAATATTAATGAAAATATTCTCGGACAAAATGGTGTTGCTGAATAACTACCCTTCATTACCAACTTTTTTACACTTATAAAACAAAGAGTTTCCTCAGCACTATTCCACGCATTATCAAATAGCAGAAATCGTAAATGAAGATATGAACACTTTTCCCATTTTTTAGAAGCATATAAATAAAAACTGAACCATTGCATTGGTTCTGACAAATAATTTCTATTTTTTTAATCTTCATACACTTTGCTTGAGTAATGATAAATTTATTATCCTTTTGAATTGGCCCATGTTAGTTTTCTTCCACCTATACAAGTGTCAATCTATTCTCCAAAATAATCATAATTTATATATCCAATAAACTCAGTAGATGTAACGCATTTTGAAAATAAAGACTCCTTCGATTTAAAACAAACTGGAAATAATCGCATATTTCTAGACTGTCCTTCTTTGCATTAAAAAAACGTTGCTGATATTACAAACAAAAAGAAATATCCAAGAACTACATACAAAATTTCGTAGCATATAATCTTCATTTTTTAAAATATGAATTTGAACTAATTTCGAAATGAGTTCCGCAGAACCCCGATGCTGAAGCACTTAATAGGAATCGGATGTATTTTTGTTTGTACAACTCTCGGCCCTGCGTTGTCCAAAACGGCCAAGTCAAACAACGATAAGAGAAAGTCGCAAGTAAACTCATTACATTTTCCAGTTATTCAATGAACAGCCGGACGGTGTAACGCTTATGCCTTTACGATTACTTTTAGCACCGCGGGAATTCGGCCAAGGAGAATGGTTTTCAAGAAATCGAACACTTGCCCACGGAATTCCCCGCTTTTAGCAACAGAACGTCGCTGAAAATGTTGGAGGACATCACGGCCAAAGTGTGGAGGATCCTGCCTGTGATCGAAATACCCAAAAGTTGGGTGATCACGTATTGTATGAAATACACCGAAATCTCGGAAGAAATAGAAAGAGCGGCCATGCGTTGCCAATACGATGGGACTGATTGGGACTGCACGTTCATCGAATTGGTACAAGCAAAAAAAGAAGCATTCTATCAGCCTCTTCAAGGATACTGACGCATGAATCTACGTTCAATTTATTTTTAAATTTGAATATTGCTGTCAAAGATATAACGCCTAGGGGCACATACAGTGACTCACAAAACCGATCACACACATTCTTTTATTTAATATATTTTTAGGGCATTGTTACTCGCAACAAAGGTACTACACCTGTAACAGATTACACTTTAACCGTTCGAACTCCTAATTTTTTTTAATTTTCTTTTCAGTAACTCCCTATTATTTTGAGTGTTCTATTTGAAATGTATTTCAAAAGACAGTTGGTTTATAGGAACCGATTAAGTACGAACAATCATGTGCCTGAACATTTCAAGGACTTTTTTTGTTACAAAAAGGGTCATGTACATGTAATATTGCTTGCCTAGGTACAAGAAAAAAATAATGCGAAATATAATACATATTTAAACTGGCAATTTAAAAATGTCGAGTGTGACTCGACATAGGAGTACCTGGGAATAAAATCGATGTCGAGTCACATTCGACAAAGGAATTCAAAGGGTGAAGTATGCATCTACAATTTATATATACTCAGGTACACCAGAATTAAGAAAGAAAAATAATTATGGAAATACTTGATCAAGTTCAAAAGTTTTTTAATTTCTTTCAGTTTTTTACTCTTTGTTTGATAGCTATGAATTCCTATTGAATACATATAATTTTGCTCTACTCTAATAAATTCATCCCTGACGACACTGTGTTAATATATCTTAATATATTGATTAATTTTTATTTATTTATAATTAATTAATCTTTAATACACAGGGAGGAGGACGAGACGATTTTAACATGGGAAAAATCGTCTCTTTGTTCCACGACCTTTCCGATCGAAGTTTGCGATTAAAATTACTTCGCGGAGCCGAAATTTGCGGCAAACTCTGGCAAAGGTACAAGCGAGTTCAAGACAAAATATTAGTTCGTATGGGACTGAACGTTCACGTAAGCTGATCGATAAATTAATACAGATGAAAATGACCCTTTTGCAAATACTAATTAATCGTGTTTCCTGATACAAGGTAAAAACCCGAAGAAAAAGATTCTCAAAGAATAGTAGAAAATCACAAAATTTGAAGAATACACAAAACAGGACCAAGAAAAGGGAAAAAGACGAACGTGATAAAAAATTAAAAAAAGCAAGAGAAGCAGATAAAAAAGTGAAAAATATTCGTCGAAGACTAGTCAGCAAAATTACGGAACTTGAAAATAAACGTAATAATAAATCATACCAAAATACCGCTAAGTTACACGATAATGTATGGTACTTAAACTTAATCAACGGATAAATCATTTCACGTTGTGACGATGATGTAATAATCTTTATTTCAATGCTCATTGTTCGCCAATTATTTATTACACTTTAAAGAACCAATTTAAAAAATTAATGTTATGCATTAACTTACGTGGGCTGTTCATTAGGTATTGAGAATTTCATTATAAAACTTTTATTCCTCATGAAGAATACTACTAATTTTTTTTTACTCTGTGATCTTTCAAAATTTTCAAATAGTACATATATAGTATTTGTTATTTGGCTTTGCGGTTAATTATCTATAAGAATAATACTTGTGAAAAAACTATCACAACGACATTTGCAGTTCTTTAACGAGCACAATAAGCTCTATAAAAATAGATTATAAAATCGTCTGCCAAGTTCTTTAAGAAATCTGGCATCATCGATGAAGAATACAAATTTTATAATCAAATTCTCGTTACTTATGAAGCATCCCATGTACATGCAAATAAAATTATTTGATTTCCGTATGAATTCCATATCGTGAATACTGATTTTCCAGAATCATTAAGTCCAGACGAAGAAAAGGAACTTGACCGATTAGAATCAGCAGCGAGGACGAAACCTCGTATGAATTTAGAAGCATACCCGATAACGGAGGATCGAACGGAGTTATCTCGTCTCCAAGACATTGGATCATGCTTATCGCGCCAATCCGCAAAAGCTTGCGAATCCACAGTGCTCAAAGCAGTTGGGAAATTAATATAATTCAATACTCTGTTTACGCGTGACCCCACTGATCTCTGTCCACTCTGCTGTATTATAAACGCAATGGTTATCAAATTCTAACGCCAAAACAAATAAAGAAAGATAAGGAACAAGAAATACGCCGTGGGAAAGATAGATGTGTGCAATCATTCGTATCATATCTATAATGTGAACAACTGAATGTTTTGTTTTCTACGGATTTTCCCCTTATATTTTCTACGAAGTGTTTCATTTTAATTAATACACTGGTGTGTCTCAGATACTATTTAACCTTTTGAGGCCTGAAAGTTTCGGGGAAAATCGTGCACCATGTGCTGAAATTTTCCGTGATAGAACACGTGTTTAATTCAATAATTAATTATAATTATATATTTGACGTCGATTGCTCAGTTCTTTCAGTCCTTTAAAATTGCAAAATATGTAACGAGACATATATATTTTAATGAAATAAGCAAAGATGATAATTCGTCTAAATACATAGGGTTTAAAGTGTACAGTAAACGCGTGTGCCTAAGCCAGTGCGGTGACCCGTAGCACACGGTGAACGATCTTTTTGAACGCACATATGCGTCTACCGTCCGCAAAGGGTTAAGATATGCAAATACGCTTTTATGGAAATCGATAATTTCGGAGAAGACATCCTATTATACAAGAAGTTTGTCATCAATCAGAGGCGTTAGTTCATTATAGTTTTTTAAACGTAGTTTTTCGATGACTACAGACACAAGGTCATTCAAGGTCGAACAATGCAACGCGAGATTAAAGAACTTTTGGATTGTTTAAATACATTACCGTTTTTGCACCACTATTGTACGTTCCTGCATTACTATTTTTGTGCATCTCTACACGACTGTCTTTACGGTACTATTTTCGTTCTTCCCTCTATTGCTATTTTTGCACTACTATTTTCGTATGCCCCTATATTACTAGTTTTGTACGAAAATGCAGACATTTTTCAAGCAAGCATTCCGTCGTTTGACCTTGAATGACCTTGTGTAGGGGTTGTTGAACTCGTCAGGAAAAGGGTTACGATCGTAGATACGTAAGAGATTGTAATCACATTAAAATATCTAGGAACGAACATATATAAAAAGGTCTCCCCCCTCGAAACCATACAACCGCATAAAAGTTCATCATCATGTGTCAAATTCGCAAAATTCGCTTCGGAGATGCTTCCTTGTCTGTTAAAATGAGGGTAGGAAAATATTCGGATGTTAGTTGTAGAATTTGATTACATAATTCAACTAAAATTGACGAATAAAAATTGAAAATTGCATTTAAAAATCAAGATATGAATCTCAATTTAATTTAGTTGCAGTTAAATGCAATTCGTTGATCAATCAATTACTTTTTCAACGAACTTATACACAACTCTTCGGTTCCCACTTTATCTATGTACATATATAGTGCCGTGAATTGACGCAACTATAATGATTCGAATGAAAGACCGAGTGTTTTATTATAAATAATTACACACTCGTGTCGTTCTGATATCGATGAATTACGCAATACGTACATATATAAATGAAACGTTTACGACGACCACTTTCACGTTGATTCTTAAGCGAATTATTCATGTACTTAATCTACTTTAACTATGGCATTACGAATTCTAGGTATGATAATTTTACATCGCCTTAGCGAATTTATTTTTGACGCATTGATAACTTGACTAACCTTCAAACTCCGATTTAAATTGATCAAAAACATTATATACTATCGACATAGGGATACTGATAGTGTTATCAATGAATAACATTTCTAAACTAGCAAGAACTGTAGAGAACACTGATACAAATGCAGATTTTGATAAATTGGACACAACTTCATTTGAAGCATATCCTGTCCTGGTGCCACCAAATTCGGTATATTTAATTATCAATTACATACAAAAGTATTTGTTATAATTTTGTACAGAAAATATATTTCTTTTAAAAATATATTTAAATGACATTAAATATACAAGTATCTCACATCTATATACAAATACTTATGGGTACCACCCAAGAACTTAGTCTTGATACCTCAAGATGTGACATACGGAAGTTTTACTATAATAGCAATGAGGTACTGGCACATTCTCAATAATTTATCATAAGTGTATGTCATATAGAGTAAACATATGTCATTGCTTAATGCATCCTATCTTTAGGTATTAAAACTAAGCTGTCAAACACTACATGCATATGTTAAAAAGTTCTATTTACATAAATGAAAACATCATGTTTCTAATACACAGGATTTTTACAACCTTTAATCACACAGGTGATACAAATTTGTTTGAAAGACACTTTGCTACTTGATAAATTACATGATCATGTCAGTGATTGCAATAATTTCCCTTGTATGTTTTCAAAAATAATTGAAAATGAATCAATGAAATCCATTGCATCTGTATTAAACAATGATACAATGGATAACATTAGACAAGAATTCAAACAGAGTATACAAGACTGTAATATATGGTGGAAGTTGTTTAAACAGTTCAATAAAAATGCAAATCCTCGTCAAGAATTGGGGAGATGCTTGTTTCAAACATTTTCGTCAGTAAGCAATCTTTCAAATCAATTACAAAATTCTATTGCAGAATTTTTATTGCAAACAATTTTTACATTCCTAGAAATGTAGGGAACCTGTTTTGGATAAAATAAGATTGCTTTTGATTACTCCAGAAGAAAGCTGAGAAACGATTCAAAGCAATGCAACATAAGGATATTTGAAAGTTGAGAAAGGAATGTTTAAAATAATAATACTTCTTTAAAAAATTGCATATCTTGAGAAAATATATATTATAATTTCTATAAATACAAAAATATACTTTTTTTCACATGATAAGAAAAAACATAATATTTTAAAATGCTATTTGCATAAAACTTAACAACATTAATAACTTCCACATTTTGTCATTTAATATCTTTCCACAATTGAAGAATCCAACATAGCTTCTGTATATTGCAGTTCCTATGTATTACTTGAAACCTTCTATAGTATTGTATGTACACCATAATTTACATGTATTGTCACCCTTATTTAAGATGAACACTAATGTAAATTTAATACTGTATTTTACAAGTTTAATGAACACAAATATGTATCTATAACTTATAATCTTTGAATATTCTTATGTATTGCGAGATATTAATAGAAAATAAAGTTACTGTGACACATTGAACTAGGTAATAAAATGGTTTTTGAAAACATTAAAGGTTTTTTTACCTTCCTCTTTTTGAAAAGAATATGCATTAATTGTATACTGAATATTAAATTTGTTATTACTATAAACATAAACATCGTCTTTGAAAGAAAACTAGACACTAGGACTTTGCGATTTCGATGACCCTGTTCCATCTTCAGATTGTGCTTTTGTTGTAATACTTTCGTCCTTTGTCCATATTTTACACCCGGCACCTTCCTTACAATGTTGCACAATATTAAAAATACCTATTATCATGTACAGCACTGCTATCACAATGAAATAACTGCCATAGACAAAATACTGAAAAACAGATACAATACAGGATGTTTTTAAATCATGTTTATAATTATATATAAAATAGATAAAACAGATAGTAAAGTAAGTAATAATAAAAAAAAACGGTGAATTAATGAAAAAATATGGATCATAATAAAGAAATTTAGAAAGTTTAAGGAATTAGTGAGAATATATTTAAACATTAACCATTTTATATTTCACTCATTGATGCATCGCGAAAGGGCCGCGCGGATTAAATTCCTCTTCGAGGATGTAAGTCTCGAGTTCACCTTTCTGGTACACGGTCTTCGCGACGCGTTGTCCAAAAAATTAATTTAGAACTAGTTAAGAAAATGAGCTGAATGGACTTTGATCTGAATCTAGTTCCGCCTGATGAACTTTATACGATTGACTGATTCGTTTGCATGATTGAAGAACAATGTGAGAATTCGCTTGTACTGCTTCCTGCGATGGTCGAAGACAGACTATTACTATTCGAATGATTGTTCACGAATGTTACTGTATAACTGATGTTTCTGAAGTTGAATGTCCAAAATATGACGCTCTGTACACTAATGGGGCGCGCAGATTGGTCTTCGTCCGAAACATTTGAATTTTCCAATCAGCGTGCCCCTTGAGTGTCACATCCACCCTTCCATGCGCCCGTAGCGTGCTATTTTCCTGGAGAGGGTGGGGTGATCCTTGCAAGGTCGTGAGGACGTCAAAAATAGCCTTTTTATCGCGAACCTGACATAAATGTACCATGAAATACTCGCGTGCTTTTGTTCCATTAGGCGGAACACTCATGCATTAGTTATTAACATATTTATTCTACACAATGTTGAATAATACACACTATAGTACGAACATATTTGCACGTTAACAAATTTAATATCTATGAAGTTGATTAAGTTTGTATACATAACATTAAGAAAACATCCTGTATTTGTGTATAAAGTTTAAGGTAAAAATCATATAATTCTATCTTACCTGAGATCGTAAATTTAATTGCAAATTTCCAGTCACTACTATAGCTGTTAATATGCTTTGCAGCAGCAACGCAAAAAATGTATTTACACCAAATATTAAACCATAACTGTCCTCTGATATACATTTTGCAACTTCAAAACTGTAAAAGTATGTGTTATATGTATTAAATTGTAAAATTATAATATAATCAAGGAAAATATTTTATTATACATGTGATTGCATTTTATTATTATACCTTGAAACAGTAACCATTGTGTGATAAATAATTCCAAAGACTATGTACATTGCATACAACAACCAAATATCATGGCTGTAGGAGGAGATTAATAACAAAGTACCTTCCACAAATGACATGAGTGACACTACTATATCTCCTATGAAGGACCAATTAAAGGGAATTTTTCCAATACAAAAAACAGTAATTGTACCTAGTGATAAAAATAAAAATATAATTATTTAAAAAAAAAATAAATTATAATATTTTGAAAACACAATAATATTATAATATATTAAGGGTAATATTGCCAGAGGCTTGCATTATAAGAAATTGTAATAATACATCAAAGCATAATATCTAATTTAGAGTGGTACTTGAAAACTGTAGATCAGATAAACTTCGTCTAATTATTATTGAATCATACCATTAGCATTTATGTCTACATACTGTTTATCTATTTCAAACATATTGTTTGAGATGAAGTGTTAATCATTTAAGAAAGTAATTCATAAGAGACATCACACACACTCCAGTTACCAGCATGAACTGAAAGTTCAAACTGCATTGAAAACATATAGAAATACAAGTACACAACATGCTTACCTATGATTGTATATAAAGAATCTACGGCTCCATTGTAGATACTATCTCCAGGTGATACTGCAGTTCGCCAAAGTAATTGTATGTAAGCAATAACTTGCAAATATCCACAAGTTGAAAAAGACCACCATATTGACCATTTTACAACATGACTGTTTGAATATGCTTCTAAGAAATCTTTCCATAATAAAATGTAAGCTCGTTTTACTTTATATATTAATGAAATATTTGTGTTACAAGAAGGATGTTCAATACAATGCTCAGATGTACATAATACTTGATTTAGATTTTGTTGTTGTGATAGTGTTATTCCATTATTTGTTGAAGTACTATCATTTTCATCTCTTTTATGAAAATAAATAGACTGGCCAACAGGAGGTAAGAAAAACGCCCATACTGTTGCAAATACAATAGCTGGAAGACAATATTTATTTCGTATAAAATATATAAAATAATAAGCAGCTGAAACTTATATAAATTTTTTAATAGAATGAATTTTAAGAATTTATGGAAAACCAAACAAACAAGATTATACTTGTAATAAAAACTATATAATATATCAATTATTCTATCATACTAACAGAAGGTATTCTTAGTCTACATAGATTTTTAGATATATAGAAATAAATACCTGATATTGTAATGTAATTTAATTGATGATAATCTAACACATTAAGAGAAGTTGTTAGTTGTGCAATAATACCAGCCATACAGCGACCAACAAGAGATGCTGCTTTTGTATGGCTAGTTACTTCTTGATAATGTTTTTTGTCAACTTTAGCATAAATGTATGTGTAATATGCCACTTCCGTTGAAAGAAACAAGCCATAAAAGAATTCTAGAATTTGCATAGTCAGGACATCATGTCCAAGTAATATCAAAAGAAAAGTGATTGCTCCAGAAATACCACATAAAATAAGCACAGGTTTGTATCGTACAAAATCTGTTATTAAAAAGACAATAATTAATGTTCCAAAATAGGCATAAGTGGAAATAGGGAAAATTTCTTCATTTACCTGAAAAATTATTATATCTTTAGAAAATTCATTATTTTGACAGAAGTATAAGTAAATATAGTGCACAGTTATAGTACATAATAATATACAAAAATAAAATAAAAGTTCAAATGAAATACAATTGGTTTTGACTACATAAATTCATTAGTTGATAAGATTTATCAGAATTGCACATATATAATAGAACATATACTTACTTGAGTATCAGTAAAATTTTTCCATGGTCCTGTTAAGTAATCAGTCACAAAAGACTCTGAAGGCCGAAACTCTTTGAAACAACCAAATACACACAAAATACATGATATCGTTATCCACTTCATACTAATAGAATGTTTTCCTTTTCTTCTCTTTTTGTTTTCGGATTCTATTGTGCAACATTCTTCATGTTATTACTTCATATCACATGTCCCATCTATCTCTTCCTTCTTTAAGCAATCTAAACACAAGTAAAACTGTTGAGATTTATATAGCTTCAAGGAAGAATTATTATAACCTTCATAATGTTATTTTTATGACTTTTGTTTTTACATTTTCTTCCTTGCCAATAATCGAGAACACATTATTCACAACAAAAACATACACGTGCACAAGTCTGAAAAACCTTTGCTCTCGCAATTTGTTTATTCAGATTTCAACAGAGCTACAGTAAGTAGCTCTGCAGCTATTATTATGATTTTACGTTTTGTAAACTATCGATTTTCGTTTCGGACAGTATAAAAATCTGTACAGAAAATCATTACAACTCACTGTCATCTTTTTAGTGCCTGTCCTGATCTTGATCATAATTTAAATTGGAACGATCGCACTGCAACTAAAACCTCGTGGCCCGCATACTTCGCGAGCCGGACAAAACCTACGAATTGGCACGCGCTGCCTCAAATGCTTCAAAAGTTCAAATTCGAGCATCATAGAGGCGTGAGAGAGCAGCAATCTTATTGCGCAATAAAGCAATAAGGAAAAGGTAATCTCTCGTCTAATTAAGGCAGACCTGTCCATGCGAAGCTTGCAGAGCCAAAATGAAACTCCCTCCCTTCCTCTGGTTCATACAGAGGAAGGCTACACATCAATGTAGGGGCCCCTCATGCGCCTGCTTCCCCTTCCAACCGTTCTAGACGAATAGACGATATCATTGCTTCCGCGGGAAGCGAATATATTGGTTACTGTTTCAGTCGCGTCCCTGTTCCATGGTAACGGCGGACGGTGGTGGGGACGATGTTTGCTTTCGCGAACAACATTGGACGACACTAATTAAACTTAACATCCAATAGTAACATGTCCCGCGAAATTTAAATAACCTTTTTTGAAGTACAGAACGCACTTAACCTTTTCACTATGGGCTACTTGAGAACAAGGCAAACGCTGCTTGCGGCCCAGCCGCAGCAATATGTAATGAACCATTACACTGAACGCCTATGGGCGTCGGCAGCACACGGTGAGCGTCTTTGTCAGGCGTATGTACACGCCCTTCGGTGTCAAAGGGTTAAAAGGAGGTTCTGGTCTAAAAATGTCGAAAATCCGACTTTGTTTCGGTTTTACTTTTCAAATCTTCAACGTTTTTGGAATAAGTGTTTAAATGGTTTTTCTGAGATTCGAAATTTTCAACACTTGACATTAACGCGTTCGCTACCAGCGTCACATATGTGTGACGGACTGATTCTCTTCTAATTGAAGGGTCCAACGTCACACATATGTAACAACAGAAATTTTTCATATTATAGCCACATGAACAAATGAAGTCTGCTCTGAAAATCTACAGTATATTGTGCGAAAATGCAAATAACAAAGCATGGTCTGTGATGGACGTTTTTTCCACTCGGGCCATTAATACAAATGTGTTAATACAAATGCTAATTATTGGAATATACTGAAACAATTCAATGCAGTCAAGAAAATAATAGTAAGTACTTACTAGAATGAAAAAATGAATATAATACGCACACCTTCTATTTAATAGACACGTACATTGCGAATTTATAATTTTACAATTTGTTAACTAAACCTATCGATTTAAGGGCTACGAGCTTTTTCAAGTGCTCATAATATCATTACGGCCTGTGCGGAGAACGCCTATAGGCGTTGAAACAGTGCACAACTTAAGAAGTAAGTTTACTAATTTTCCACACAGAAAATAAGGAGAACTTTAAGACCGAGGTTTTTCAAAAGTGGAGCAACGTATTAAACAATTTTATTCTACATTTTCGTTTCGTTTTTTCATCTAGAATCACCACCTCCTCGGGGGTACCACCCGTACCGACACACCCTGTATTTCTAAGTCCATGGTCAAGGGCCCCATGTGCGAACAGGTCTGAATTAAAGTGACACATTTGTCGAGTAGTATAAGGTTAGATTAAACGCCATCTGGCACACTCTTAACGCGAAACCACAAAACAAATACAGACGGGTGCAGTCGCGTGAATCGAAACGAACGCATGATGCAGAAAATTGATTGGACGATATTCATAGTTCTAATTCGAACGTAGTCGTTCGTGAGTCAGGATGAAAATGCGTTCACGCTGATTCGAGACGTCTGACATTATATATGAAATGTTATTTTAAACAGGTCCGTTTTCCGTGAAGAAGTTACGCGTTATTGCCGTGATATCATGTAATCAATTGAAATGTATCGTGCAAATGTAAGCATACAATTTGCTAACGGGCTGTTTAACCTCTTTACATGCAAGCTTTTTTTCGGAATTAACTGCAAAAAATGATCATATCTTTTTCCTTCTTAGCGAAATTGTTTCCTAGAAGTGTAATAATAAATTTTCTTTCATTTTCAGCACTGTAATTTGCATTTTTACCATAAATGAGAGGATAACAGAACATAGAGAGTTAGAGGAAAATTATTCAATTTGTTTTAATTTCGATTGCCTATGAAATCAATTTTTGTTACTTATTGAATTCTCACAGTTTTACAAATAACATAATTTGTACTGTATGTATTATTAATAGCAGTTAAATCTATGAATATATTGATGAACAAACAAGAATTACAACAATAATAATAAAGTTAAAGATTTTACTGTATTTCTTATTTGTGAGAAATAGCAGGAGAAAATTATTGTGCAATGTTCGTTCAAAGACTAAAAACTGACTAGAGAAATCATTGTTTATTCTTTGATGTGTACATTGGGAAGTATGGAACATGTCTATTATAAAGTACCATATATATTGTTAATTTTGATGACTAGACTGAAGAAATTAATGATAGATAGTATATTAATGTTACCTGTGTAAGATGAGGGCATACAGATTGTCAATGATCAGCCATGCTAGTGTCAGACATCATTGTGTATGTTAAGTGGTTGAATATTTATCTTTGAATCTGAACTTCGAATTGAGTCCGATTTCTATTATGTAACATTTAAGTACAGGGTATAAACAAAATAGTGGTGATAGTTTACAGATGAAATCTATGTCACAATTAAAGGAATTATATAAAAAATCTTGCTGTAAAATTAGTTTTCACATTAAAATTGAAGGTCTACACAACTTCAAAATTATCATGAAAGTTCTTTCCTGTAAGCTTTGACCATTATCTCCTTTACACCTTCAACATATCAATTATACTTTTAAGATATTATTTTCTGAGCAGCAGTATTTTTATGTATAATCAAGTTGAAAAGAGTAATATCTGAATATAATTTTGTAGCAGAATGGTCAACCTCAAAGGGTGAATGCAGAGCCAATTCATCAGAATCGAGTCAACGGTAGACAACCTGCACCTATAAATGTTCCAATGACGGTCTCTGAGCAGTTTAGGGAATCATGGCTCACTGCTATCATTGGGCTTATTATGTTTGCAACTGGCATGTGTCTTTTATTTTGGAACGAGGTTTGTTCATTTTTATATGTTTTATTAAATGGAAGAATCTGTATCATAAAATTATATTTACAATCTCATAGGGAAGAGCAGTGAAGGTAGCACATTCTTTGGATGAAGCCTTACGTAATGTAGCAGTGCTTCCAAACTCAATGAAATTACTGCCAGAATATGAAGGACGTTTAATACACATATCAGGTCCATTAAAAATATCAGAACCTTTAACTGAACCTGATTATGGAGTGATTGTATCAAGTGTGAAATTAAAACGAAGAGTACAGATGTATCAGTGGGTTGAGATAGAAGAAGAACGAAGGTGTTTATTTTATAAAAAATAAATGATATATAATTCATCATTTTTTCTGTACTAATTATAATAATATTTATACATCAGTTTCGGTGGAGTCACAGAAGAAGAAAAACATTATTACTATACAACAGAATGGAAAGACAAACTGGTTGATTCTGATCACTTTTACATCAGAACTGGTCATCACAATCCAAAAGAGATGCCTATTAAAAGTCAAGTACAAATTGCAGATGAAGTTAAAATTGGAGCATTTACACTTGGAACTGAATTAAAAAAGAAGTTCACTGATTTTGTGGAAGTTACTAGTGATGAAAGACCAGAACGTAAAGATATTAAAATGCATTCAGGCTTATACTACCATAGTTCTGATTTATGGAATCCTCAGGTGTAGTATCAGCATTATTCCGTGTAGAAAATTAAAGAATTAAGTAATATATGCGAGTGTTGACAGGTAGGGGATATACGTATACAGTTCTCCTATGCCGGAAAAGGAGGAGACGTTTACTCCATAGTTGGTATGTTACAAGAAGGAACTATTGTACCATATATTACATCGCATGGTGAAGAAATTTTACTCCAAAGAAAGCACAAAATAACAGTAGATCAAATGTTTCATTTAGAACATGTACATAATTACTGGCGCACATGGAGTATTAGGTAACACGTTTGTTACAAAATAACATTTTTTAGTATATTTTAATTTTTTGAAACTTATTACAAAATATATAATTATTTCAGGGGACTTGGCTGGTTAGTCTTGTTTCTAGCAGCAACATGTTTAGCAAACATATTAAGAACAGTAATTCTGAATTCAGCATTCTTATGCGGAATTATTGCAATTGAATCTTTAACAATGTCAGTGTCCATGTCCATTAGCCTGCTGGTGATAGGTTTTGCTTGGGTGTGGTATCGACCAGTAATAGGTCTTTGTCTAGCTCTAACATCAATTTTACCATTTATTTATTCGACATTAACATCAGGATCTCAACAACAACGTGATAGTTATAGAAGACTGTAAATTTTAAACAGAAAACTACATTTTATTTGTGTAAATGTGTGAATTTATTAAACTATATTCAGTATACATTTATATATTTATTTCATGAATTATAACATTTTTAAATATTATGTTACTTAATTTAGTCCCGCGAAAAGTACAAATTACCAAAAACTACTATATATTATTGCTTGTATTGTACTGAAATTGTTAAACTTTTTATCAAACTCATGTGTACAGCGTTGTTGAAAATACTTGTCAACCCCACTCCTGCCTCCCGAGAACCGCTATAAAAAACGGTATCCCCATCTATGATGCGAGGTTCTGTGACACGGACCACAGCGCTGCTGAGCGCTACGCGCACGTGGCCGTTCTGTCAGTCATCGACTCGTTTGAATTTCTGACTTTTGACCTCACAGAATTTCTTCGACTTTTACGCTTATAATAATGCTGATGCAATAATGATACTAATGCGAATATAATATTATGAACAATATTTATAAAATCTAAATAAATGGTGCTACAGAATGCCTAATAGTACCAAACTAATTTTATTATTGCGATAAAAAAACGAATGTGTGCTGAAAAAGGCATTCTGTGGCACTATTTATTTGAAGTTTACGAATATATTCATAATATTATATTCGCATTAATACTATTTTTGTAATAGCATTATTATCGGTGTAAAAGTCGAAGAAATTTTGTGAGATCAGAAGTTAGAAATTCAAACGAGTCGATGACTGACAGAACGACCACGCGCGCGTGGCGCTAGTGGCTTTGTGGTCCACGCCACCGAACCTCTCATCATAGATGGGGATGCTGTTTTTCGTAGCGGCTCTCGGGAGACAGGAGTGGGGTTGACAAATATTTTGATCGCCAGGTATGTAATCATCTGTTTAATGACGACTAGACAATCAAATATTTTGTAAGCTTCAGTTATTTATGTATAAACTACAAGTACAATTTCATTAAGTACTTAGGAAACATTTTTTCATTTTATAAAATATGTTTCGATCAACATGTGTTTAATCAAAGTTAGAGTCTTGTTAACATTTTATGATTAATTCCCTAGATTTAAAATACATACACGCATACCTGAAAATACCCCTGTGAATAAAAATTTATTTCCCCTCCATCGAATAGTTTTTTTTTACAATCGCGTGAATCAAGATGGCCGCGTAAACTTTGTAAACGGAAACGTTTATTTTGATGACTGGAAGAAAATTGCATGCTCTAATTATTATTTTCGATCAGAGTGAATCGAATTGATACAGAATAAGTCTCAATTATCAAGAAATTGAATAAATGTAGATGACAATGACCGAAGAAACACAACAATCCGACACAGCCGCACAAAATGAGACACAAACTAGTTCTCCAGATGTCGGAAAAGTTAAAGATAGTAAAAAAGAAAAATGCCGGCCTATGACAAAGGTATTATCGATTGAAATGGCGCTAAAAAAATATTACAAACCATACATTGAACTCATACAGCATCTCTTCTGTTACATGCAATGTGTTATACCCAATGAAACGAAGATGTGTTTTATTTTTTATTAAAAATGTATCACAAGCATTAAAAAATCATTCTTTACACGATTTATTTTAAATGAAAAATTCTCTTAAATTTTAAATAACAAATCTAAAGAGTAACATGTTACGTATACTCACAAAATATTGAAACTGATCCAAATTTTGACTCAATGTCATGCAACAACTTATTGTCTTGTTTTCTAAATGAAGAATGAAAAATATTGGGTTGACATTTAAATGATATCTTATAAGATACCATGGCTATTATAAAATATATTTTACCTTACATTTTAGTTTAATTTTAAATAATGATATGAATGAAATATATTTTTAGGTGGTAATAAGGAGACTGCCACCAACTATGACTCAGGATCAGTTTTTGGAGCAAGTTTCCCCATTACCGGAACATGACTATCTTTACTTTGTGAAAGCAGACATGTCCATGGGACAATTCGCCTTCTCTCGTGCTTATATTAATTTTGTTGAACAACAAGATATCTTTATGTTCAGAGAAAAATTTGACAATTATGTGTTCATTGACTCTAAAGGCACAGAATATCCAGCTGTAGTAGAGTTTGCTCCTTTTCAAAGGCTACCAAAAAAACGAGTAGGAAAAAAGAAGGATTTAAAATGTGGTACTATAGAATCAGATCCTTATTATATAAGCTTTTTGGAAAGCCTTAGAAATCAAGAAGCAGAATCCAACACAGCACAACCAAAAACAGAATACTCATATCAGCCACCTGATAGTAAGTCGTCTCTTACTTATTAACTTACAATATGTTTGTGTTAAGACTTTTTTTTCTCTGTATTTATAAACTTACGTTTGTATATTATTAATATAGATACACCAAAAAAAGTTACAACTACCCCACTGCTGGAATATTTGAAACAAAGAAAACAGGAGAAACAACGTCTCCGCGACGAAAAACGTGAAGAAAGAAGAAGAAGAGATTTAGAAAGGAGACGAACAAAAGAAGATCCTATTATATCTAAGGTGACATTATATGTTATAATTCCTTTGATTACAGTTGCTCAATTAATTTGAGTATTATTTACACTGGT
The DNA here is from genome assembly GCA_916610135.2 of Macropis europaea. Classification (NCBI taxonomy): domain Eukaryota; kingdom Metazoa; phylum Arthropoda; class Insecta; order Hymenoptera; family Melittidae; genus Macropis; species Macropis europaea. The sequence continues at coordinate 10,464,609 of OU744344.1, read as the reverse complement.
TGTTAATGTGACAAATACAGTATAGAATAAGAAAATGATGTATCAACAGATATTATGAACATTTTAAGTTTATATTTTAAGTATTGTATTCTCTACTGTATTTGCTGATACTAATTTTTTCACCCTACAGTCCACATGTAACATTGAAGATAACCAGACCAAGTATTCCTTTCTTTCTTCCCCAACTGTCAAGTCAGAAGATGTATTTTTTAAACATCCTACTGAATATCTGAGTACAACTCATGAACAGAAAGAAGAAGTCTCCTGTAATGAAACTGTAAACGTGATACAAGCGAAAAAAAATTCGTTAAAAGTGAAACAATCATACAGAAATGAAAAGACAGATTTGTACATAAACTGTGTTAAAAACATGACACGTGTAACTGAGCGTTGGCATTATAATAATAAGCAACCAAAATTATTTTACTTTTATGAAAAAGCATATAAAGAAAAACATACTAATTGCAGAAAAAATAATTATGATCACTGGAACAATATTAAAAATAATTACATTTATAATAACTCTAAGTATACATCTCAATACATTAACAGTAGAACATACTTCTCGATGTTAGCTAATTCTCAGTTTACTAACATACATAAAACTTCGAAATTGCAAATGTCAACAGTTGTATCAAAGTCAAAAAGTTGTAGTGCTGTATTTGATTATCAGAAATTATATCCTTTCAAAACAATTTGCGAGACAGGATTGCCAGCGTATCGTAAAAATTCATGAAACAGGAACTGCAAATGATTAGCAGGGAAATTCATGTTATTTACTGTATGTTAAAAGGTCACGGGGAGAAAAGAATAATTTATTATTCATGCGATTTAGTCCAATATTATATGCTATTTCTCTTTATTATTGTATGTGAAATTTCTATGCATTTATTAAGATGTAATTAATTTAGTATGATTTCATTTGTGTACATTAAATTTTGTAAGAGAAAGTGTTTTTGAAAAAAAGTGAAAATTCCGTGTTACTTTATTGTGAATTATTGTAAAATCTATAATAATGAGTCCTGTTAAAATTAGTAACAATGTATCACTTAAAATAAGGATTTTTTTTTGTTGTAGGTGTTAAAAAATCCTGATCTCGATAAAGAAATATGTAAAGATAACAAAGAAAATAGGGAAGAAAAAGATAAACTTTCACCCAAAGATATTAAAAATCGTATAAAGAGGGAAGATAAGTTACGTGAAAAAGTACCGCGAGATCGAGATGCCAAGTCCATAACAAAAGGATACAGAGAAAGAATCGAAGACAGAAATAAGGACAGAGATATAAAGCATCAAAAACGACACGAGGATAAGAAAATATACGGAAGACGCGATGAGAGAGATACTATCAAAGATGACAGAAGAAATGATGGAAAGGATGATAGAAAATATGATTTCAAAGAGGATATTAAAGACTCTAGAGAACGAAAAATTGAGGAGAAACGGGGTAAAAGTTATGAAAAAATGAGGCAAGAAAAAAAGAGACTTGCAGAAACAAAAAAGCAAAATGTTGAATTTAATGTCGATACCGAAAGTAGTACAAAATCCAAAAATGAAGAAGAGGATTCTCAAAGAAAAGAGTCACAAAGTGATTCGAATGAAAATATTAAAAAGAAAGAGGATTCCATAAGTGACAAAGATGATGTGGAATTGGGTAAAGGTAAAGAGAAACATGAAACTAATGAAAAAAAAATTTTAGTAGTAGATTCTGTACAGAATTTAGAACAGACAAGAGAACAAAAGAAAACAGGTAATGACTGCGCAGCACGCACACATGAATAAACAATTGTTAACTATATTTCATAAGTAAATATATTGCATCTGAAATATTCCTATTTACACATTTACAGACAGTCTATTAACATCTAGTGCATGTAATAAAGATATTGGAAAATCAAAATCCAATGAACATATCAACAAAGAAATCAATGCAGATGATTCTGAAGAGAAAAAAGATTCAAAAGTCACAAAGAGGCGTAGTTCTCTTGAAAGTGGCGGTGAAGGAGGAACAGGAGATGGAAATTATTTGAGACGGCATAAGTCTTTGGATGGTGGAGATCAAAACAATCTACAAACGACTGAAATTGAAGACAAGGAAAAAGACAAAAAAGATCCACGTTTAGAACGTAGGATTAGAAATAAGGTACATATTTACACTTACGAAATTATTCGAAATATGATGTCGGGTTTATAGAAATTTTAAAAATATTATTTTTTGTTAAATATTAACAGGATCGCCCTGCCATGGAAATTTACCGTCCTGGGATGGGTAAATTTAGTAAACAGAGATTAGAACGAGAAAAATCTAGCAATGATGAGCGAGCATCTCTTTCACAAAGTCCAACACCAAATCCTAATAACTCTAATCTTTGTAAATCAGGAAAGCCTGGAACAGAAGTACGTTCTATGACGTTTAAACGTAGTGTTAGCCGTGATTTGGTATAACAAATACTAAATTTTTCAAATTACTTCCAATATTAGTGATACATGTGTCAAACCTGCATTAACATAAAAGATTTTTACACTAGTCTTTCTCACAACGTACAGTATCATACAGTGTATCTATTGTACACAAATGCATAATAAAATACAGTGTACTACTTACTGCTCGAAGGTTCATGCATTCAGAAATTATGTCACTTGTATACACTTATAAATATCTCTATGTTAAAAAGTGTTTAAAGCGTTTAAAATTAGTTGAATTAAAATTTATTTAAATAATTAATGGGTTAAGTTTAATTGGTAAACAATTTTTAATTTATATGATATGAATTTTATTATAGTTTTTCTACCAAATTATTATCCTGCAAAACATTGTTTCTATGTTCATTAGATGTCATTATGTTTCTTACAAATATTTTATAAAACAAATTTATGCATAAAAGATTTCTATTTATTTTACCAAATTGCTGTTATATTATAATTTAAACATACAACATTTCATAACTGGTCATACTATTAAAAATTGAAAATTAGCTATTGATAACAGAATGGTATGTTTGTTAATTACTACTGTATACAGTTATTCAAGTTTTTATAAGCAGGAAATTTAATTGTTAAATTCCTATTGAAATATTTCTAATAAAATATAATTCGCAATACTTCTTATAACTTGCAATAACATGTTTTGAACATGTATGGTATAGTTACAAATTATAATTTTCAGGGAAATAAATATTTCTACGATTATTTAAATATTTAACAACCAGAATTATAAATATGTTTATCTTATTTAAATAAAAAACTCTTTGATAAATGGCATAATTATATTAAAAATAATTTAAAAAATAATTTTCAATAGAATTAATTTTTACTTTCGTCATTGTTTGGTAATGTTAAGATATAAATACATTACAAAGAATATTTCTATATTTTATTAGGTTTTTATTAAAATAATCGACCTATAAAAATATACAGATATTCAGCTTATTTTATTTCTTGACCATAATCTGATATACTAAAAAATACAAAATAGTACATTAGTTATACTAATGCGAATACAAATTTTAACGCTTAGCTCGTGATTGAGATAAACGTGCTGAAGTTCTTTGCGGGGTACGCAATGGTGTTGTAACCTGTTTATTTTTCTTTGCTGATGGTGATGGACTAGGAGCAGCCGATTCAATCTGTTTTCTTCGAGTGGGTAATTTCTTTGCGCTTGACGTAGATGGATTGATCTTAGCTAGTATAGAAATGAAAACAATAATTATATATAATGATGTACTTATTTACTTGCAGACAAACTGATACATACGTTGTCTTCTTGGAGTTTTTAACGAAGTATTGTCATCATCCGAATCCGAACCAGAAGTCGAATTAGTTTTATTTTCATTTGACCCCTTTTTCTTAGTTTTGTTGCCTAAAACAAGTTTACATTAGTTAATAAATATAACAGACAATTATTTATGTATAAAGAACGTACTTTTTGCCACAGGTACTGTATCAGAGTCACTGTCATCTTCGTCATCCTCTTCCTCACTGCTGCTTCTACGTTTTGAGGCTCTACTACGCTTCCTTGATTTCGGTACTGGCGGTGGTGGCATCGCTTCGCTATCATTGTCTTTTACGTTTTCTGATCCTTTGAGCAGTTCTTGTATCTTTTCCTCCAATTCTATACAAATAGCTTTTGTATTTGGCTTTTTCTTTGTTTGCTCTATGATAGACTGCAATGCTTTCAAAACTTGTTTATGATAAATCTTATCTTTTAAAAGAGGTAAACTCTCAATAAGGCGACGTATACCTGAATAAATTTGGTTAAATATTATAAAAGTAATATTTAATAATAAAAGACGAATAGCAACCATTTTTGACTCACTTTTTTGACTAAACTGTAAAAGAGAAAGACAAAACGCAAAATCACGCCATTGCCTTTCTGTAGTAGCTAGTTTAAATCTAGCGCAAATCTTGTCAATTATGGAATCAACCTGTTTTTCTTTTTGCAACAAACCCAGCATGTACCTGTAAACATAAATCATATGTTACGTTTTCGTTATGATTATATTTTTTGCGTCAATGATACGTACTTCAGAATTTCTTGGAAATCAGATTCAGTCAAATCTAGATCAGGATCAGTTAATCGAGATAATATATCAGGCATTATATTGTACAAAGCATTGCCTTTGTCTGAAAGTGCCTTGAAGAACTGTCTTGCTTCTTGACGAATTTGAGTTTCTTCATCAACTATGCAGAGAGCTAATTCTGATATCTGCCCTCTTACACGTACCATTTCTCTCATTATAAGACTCGATAAGACGCGTACACACGTACTTCGTACACTTGTATTTTCATCACGGAGTCTAAAATTTAATCGCGTATTGAATTCATTGTAGTATATATTTATAATTTTTTCATTTATACCTCCAGTTACCTGCCGTAAACGTGTTTCATCCATGGTTCAACTTGATTTGGAAACCTAGTTGTCAGATCACTTATTCCAATAAGAACATTGGCGCGAATGCCAGGGTGTGGTGACCGCTCTAGTATCGTGACTAAAAGTTGTAACGATTCTTCGCAAAAACTTGAGCTTACTGTCATCATTTTACTAAGAGCAAGAGCACCTGCAGCTTGAACATCTTCACTGCTATACTTATCGTGATATCGACACACGTCTAATACTAATGGACTGCAAAATAAAGTTCATATGTAAGTTAACTTTTAAAATTTTTGTACAGTACCCTGCACGCTAATAACGAATAAATGAACGTACACAAATTTTGATAAAAGCCCATCGCCAGTCACAACATGATTTTCAAGAGCCTCATTTATAAATTCTGCATCTGCATCATCTGCTGCCCCTTCCACAGCTTCCTCTCCATTATCTTCCATAATTAAGCTCGTCTAAACATAAATATCGAAAAGTGAGTAAGTTTTAAATAAATATCTTCATCATACTTAACGTACCTCTTTATTTCGAATAATTTGTCTTGCACTATTGGGGGTGGTCTCGACTGTGTTTGATCTTCGAGATCTATTCAAAGCCCTTTCATTCTTATTTGAATTCTTTTCTTTTCTTAATTTTCGTATAATGTCCCTTCGCTTTAATTCCTTATAGACTGATGTGTCTAAATGTACCATCTCTTTGATTGCAACATGCCCAATTAAGTATAGCAGTTTAGATAATAAAAAAGATGGAATAACATGTTGAGACAGATCATTATTATTAAATTGTCCTAGGTTATATACTTCTAATAATAATTGCTTTATTAAATGATCCGGCTGATTTGCTAACTGAAATTGCAAAATATATTTTATGAATGACTGTTTTTTCTTAAATGAAATATAATGAAATAAATCATTATAGTACTTACATGGTAAATAGTACTAATTGCATCCGTTGCAAATGAAACGTATCCGATGTCTTCTGTATTGTTAAAATTTTCTATGAGTAATTTGAGAATTTCTTGAAACATTTCATGATCATTGGAATATCTAAGAAATATAAGAATTATTAATGTAATTATGAATTATTGATATAATTATGAACTACATTCAAATTCTCATCTAAAGCTTACCTGACAGGTGGTTTTTCAATATCATCATTTTTATGCTTTATTTTCAATAATGCTCTGCACGTATCTCTGGCTAAAAGAAGATCAGTTTTTGCTCGTTCACCTAACCCGACTTTCACTAAAACTTCCAAATTATCAGTTATAATACCACTCTGAGCTTGAGCTATCATTGTTATTAACATTAAAGCAGTTCTACTATCCATGGGATCTGTATCTGATGACTTCATTGAAAACTTTTCCCACAAAATCTATAAAATGAATCATGAACACATATTGCCTTCCTTATAATAATAAATTACTTAAATATTCGTAGAAAAGTACGTAGCATTACCTGCAATACTTCATTATTTAATTCGTTACTGTTATACCAGGTCAAAATAAGTTGTGTTAAAGCTTGACTTTGACCTGGTTGAAGTCCTTTTAATAATTCGATCAAAGCTTTAACGCATAGAAAAGCTTTTTGTCGTTCCGATTTTTTATTTTCGTAAATATTTAGATAAATTTCTTTATATACAGCAGCTAAATTATTGCGTACTGATTGATCACGATGGAACACTTGAAATAGAGCATCACGTATAGCGGCAGCAGCTCCGGCAACACCAAATTGATAAGCAGTTCCAAGCAATGTACATGCTTCGACCGCATCACTTGCTGTTGTAGAAAAAAGCAATTTTTCTGCCATGGGTATTGCAATTTCCAATTCGGTTGCAAATTCCAAACAATTCTGTAATCAAAATATGTAGTTAACAGTTGTAGAAACAGGAAACTTATTTCCAATATAAGATGTTTAGATCATACTTTCAAATAATTTACAACTCGTTTTGCTACTGCGATCTCTTCCTTTTCTTTTAATTGATCTGCTGTTTGCTTATTATCTGTATTCGCTTGTATATTTAAATTATCTTCTGATTCCATAAATGTTTTTAATAGAAGTAAAAATAAACATTCCTCCTTTGCATCGGGAGAAAGAGTTTCTATATCTGGACTTTGCTTCAATTTAACACAAACTTTCCACATGTATGTAACAGCTTTGAGAATTTTCTCTTTTAACATTAATTGCCTTACACGTTCAAAAGCTTTATCAGTATCAATGTCTTCATCATCTTCTTCATCATCATCTTCATTATCTGTTATTAAAATTTGATTATTGAAGTACCTTTATATGTTGGATTAAAACAAATATACGTTACGTGTGATGTATACCTCGTTCTTTATCATTTTTCTTTCCATCATTATCAATCACCGTTTTTAACGCCTTTCGTATTTCTGGAAGGAAAGTGTTCCAAAGTTCTAATCTTTGACTATCTCCACGGGCACTTTTGCTAACACTTTCAGTTTGTAACTTTCTCCATTTGATTTCCTCCTTTTCTAATGATTTAGAAATTTCCATCTTATTCAACTACAAATATATTTTATTTTATTAATGATTGTACTCTTAACGAAAAAGCATTCATGAAAGAAAAATATTTATTTTTTGTTTACCTTGGCAGCGAAAGGATTGCCTTGAAGCAAGGCACGTAGTAGTTGCAGTGCTTGTTTTCGTACACTTGGACTTTTGTCTTCTAAACGTAATGCTGCAGCAGCTAAAAGTTTTCCTTGTCTAGCCAAAGGTATTGCTCCTTCACAACATAAACGTTGCCAAACTTGGAGGGCCTTTGATCTTACATAAGCATTATTGTCGAGAATATGATATTGTAAATTAGTAAGGCACTCATCGCGTTGGTCTTTTTGTTCTTGCAGAAGATCATCTCCAGTCAAAGTTTTTTGTACAACTGCTCCTAAGATACTAATTGTACAATTTCTCATAGTGTAATGCTATGAACAGTATTAATAAACGTGAAATATTTGCAGTATACACATATATATATATATATATATATATATATATACACGTGTTTATAATTAAAATAGTATAAGGAGTCATACTTCACTAGCTAAATAATCCATCATATCATCAAGAACAGGAATTACAAGATTTGGTTCAGTATTAGCAATGGTTTCAAGGAAGATTGATATATTACGACTATCAGCTTCAGATGGCTCACTTTGATCAATTTCTTTCATTACTTCCCTTATTAGACCATTACAACCACAAGCATTAATCATATGAATAACTCCAGCTGCTACATGTGCTGCTAATACATCATGTAATTTCACCAACTGAAATAGTAATTCATATACTTAATAAATTCATTCGCTTAATACAATTAGAAATCATTAAATGCATATACAAACCTGGATAATTCGTACAACACAACTTATCCCATGATTGTACCTTTTAATTGATGTTCCTAAAATCTTTTTTAAAACAAGATGAGAATCATAGTGACAAATAATTTAATAAATTATATAAAAACTGTTTACCTCAAAAATAGTCTCCCTTATATGCTTTTGCTTTGAATCCTTACACTGTTCTAATATTTTATAGCACACTTTAGTGAGTAATCTGTAATAAAAGATTGATTCTATATAATATCCTACATAGATTTTTTGTATCTAAACTTACACGACAAACGAATCTTCAACAATGGGAGGCTGCCAAAGTTTCTGTAATGGTAACTGTAATAATCTATAAATATATTCCAATGCTTTCTCCCTATTAATTTCCCATTCTTCTTCTATATCTGACTTTGTATTTTTTTTACGCTAAACCAAATGTATTAATTAATATCAGAATGTTGAATGTTCATAATATGTTTTATTATACACAAAAAACAAACCTTTCCAATATATTTGTCATTTGTTTCTTTAAGAATTTCGTCATCTATATGGCAAATAAACCAAGAAAATAAATACACAAGCATTTTAGTAACATTTAAAAGCCTCAATCTATTTTCTTCTTCCAACTCGTTTCCTTTTTCGAATACAGATTCCATGTCATGGACCAACATCTCAATAGCTTTGAAAGATAACAATCAATTTTAATATGAATCTAAATATATATTATGTTTAACACTATTGTTTTCCATAGATATGTTATGTTTGTATTCCTTCAAAATATAATGATCTAATGTGCTAATGTATGTAATTCACAAAAAACAATTGTAATACATGATTTAAACAAATATTAAAAAACACAAAAACTATCATAGCATACGTTTCATTGTAGATTGTATAGATCAGGAAAACATCAGGGTTAATCATTTATACAAAGATAACATGCATGCATAAATAAGATGCAAGATTTTATACCTTTATGAAGTCTAGTGAAGCCACGCATAACAATTGGTAATTCAATTTTAGTTCCATGAACAAGTACAGAGAAAAATGTATCAAAATGTTCTAGGAGGAAGTCAATACCATTAGACTGAAGTGCTGATCGTGCTTCTGCAATAAGATTATTGTTGTACTCATTACTTGTACAAACAAATAAGATACGTATATACATATGAAAATAAATAATACATACCATCAAGAGCTTGTGAAACCATCCGTATTGGAATGACTTCTTTAACAACATACTGATTTCTTCCAGTTGATTGTAACAGTTCATCCTTGTTTATAGGTATAACAAAATCTTTTATCATGTTTGCTTATGTATTTGTTCTTGTGGACCCTTTTGAACAATACATGAACCGAACATTCAAAGATTCAAAAGCCTATTAACCACAAATTCCTTGAATAAACCACTGTCACAACGACATTCGTATTAAAACGCATCACGCGCAAAAACATTAACCGTCATGGATGCGCTCGATTTCAAATTCACTGCTGCCACCATAAAAATAATTGAATTCAAATCTGTATGGCGAACGCAATCGCGAATAAAAAGAAATTAATCAAAGAATTCTTTCAAATAGTTTCACATGAATCTCCTTCACATTTTCTCGCGTCAAATTTCAAGCGAGAAATTGTACAATAATTTAAACTAACGTTTTTTCCCACAATACATACTATGCTTGTTTATATTGGCAGTATTGAATTGTTTGTGAAAGTACGTGGAGCGTTACCCCGAGGAGCGATGTCATTGGAAATAGAAAACGATTTGATACGAATGAATAATCAGTTATGTGATTTTTCTGCAGACGGAAAATTTCTGGTTGTTGCGTATCAAACGAATGTAATTCTGAAAAGTAGCAAAAGCTTCGACACCCTCCAGTCGTTCGTATTTACAGACATAATCGAGGTTAGTGTATGCGATTAAATCAACAACGATTACTTCCTATTTCCAATTTCTACGAGCCCTTATTACCATATATTGTTAATTACTTATTATAAAAATAATAAGCTACCACTTAACACATCCAAGTGTTTTGTTATTAATTTTTTTCATAAAAAAATATTGTTTAATTACACATTTGCATCAAATTGAAATAATGTTGTTATTTGACATTTAGGCGTTTTATTCAAACATGATTTGTTCTTTCATGATCATATTTGTAATATTAACTCTGCATAGAAAGCACTTGGATTTATTGCAAGGATGAGTGAGTATTTTATGAATGTAATCACCCTTAGAGTCTTATATTGCTCTCCAATTTGATCACAATTTGAATTTTGTTTAACAATTTGGTTTGTATAATAGAGAACTTTCTTTTATTTGGAAAAGTACAATATGGGTTTCTTCGGTTGATTGCATTTAGTGCAGGTAATATTATGGATTGTTTTTTGTTGTAATTCTGAGTCTGTATTATCTTAATTATAATTATTGACCCTATAGTAGGAGAGCTATGGTGGATGTAACATTTGTATACAAAGTATTGAACTCTTGTATAATGTATCCAGAGGTTTTAAAAACATTTAAATTTCATCTATCTTTTGAAAATCGTAAGCAGTGTTGTTTTTTCCATTAGACATAGCATTGAACTGTATATCAAAAATTTAACTATATATATTGTGTTATTACACTAACAAATGATTTCTCAAATACAATTCATTTCTCTATAAATCTGGATATATTTAAGTAATTATTAATTTATCTCCTGTGTGCATTATTTTTTCTTTCATTATTCTCTTGTACATCAAGATTTTGATCTGTTAAATAAATAAATAAGTACATAAATTACTGAAAATATCAAATAAAATATTTTTCAAAGATGTCATTGTTTTTCATTTTATCATAGTACTTGGAGTGGTCTAGAAATAGTGAATATATTCTGTGTGCAAATCTAAAGAAAGCTATCATTCAAGTCTATTCTATTTATTATCCTGAGTGGAAATGTAAACTTATTGAAAGCAGTGCTGGTTTAGAAAGTGTTAGTTGGTCTCCTGATAGCAAATACATTTTGACATTATCAGATTTTAATGTAAGTAATGAAGCTTATATAACATTAAAGAAATATTATTTCAATATATCAATATCATTGGATTGATTAGATTCAGATATCCATATGGTCTTTGGAAAATCAAACTGTAACCCATATACAAAATGTAAAGTCCTCTTTTAACAAACTACATTTTAGTCCAAATGGTTACAAATTGGCAGTAATAATTTCAAATGAAGCAGAAGATAGTATAGAAATTTATAAAACTGATAATTGGAAATTAAATAAAGTAAGTATTTACATGCAATTAGTAATTATAATCAAGGTTCAGGTAAACAGTTTTATTCTATAAAAATGCAAATATTTTACAAGTCTTTTAATTTCAAAATATCTATATCATATATTTTAACAGTATGATCAGATCCACAGCTGGCTAGTTGTAAATTATTTAAGCATTCGTTTTGTGGTCGGAATTTAAGCCTTCTTACAGTTAGGTGGTGTGCTTGAGAAGTATCGTACGTCAAATATTTTTCCCATACAAAACTGTCTGTAAATATTTTTAATTTCTGTATCTCTATGCATCCTGTTTCAAAGCCCATTGCTAAAATATAACAATTCTCAGAAATACTCTGTGAAGAGAAAGAAAGAGCTGTAACAGAATTCTGTACATCTAAATGTGTGACTGGAACAATTTTATTATTCACAAAATTTGGATTCCAAATTCCAATTTTTCCATCTCTTGAACCAGTTGCAAAATATTGTGAATCATGCGTCCATGAACAACACCATATTATGCGAGTGTGAAGACTATCTTTTTTGGAACTAGCAGCAATTAAAACATAGGAATTGTCTTTGTACTCAAATAATGACCATCTTCTATCTCTGGACACAGATACTAAGTATCTGTCATTGGGAGAAAATTCCATTTGTGTTACAGTTAATTGATGAAACATAAGCTTCTGAACTTGTGACCATGAGTCTGTTTTCCATAATAATATTGCAGAATGTTCTGGTGAAGTTGATTTACATGCTGTTGCCAATAGTGTTCCATCATGTCTGGCAGCTATAGAAAATATTTCATACCCATGACCATAAAGTTTTTGTAACTCTGGCCACAATGTATTTTGCATCAATTCCTCCTCTGTTGGAGGAACATAGTCTTCACTTTTATAATCATGAATTTCAGCTTCTTGTATTTTAATACTATTGTCATTAAATGTTGCTTTATTCGTTAATCCAAGAGCAGGGACAGAAGCACCAACAGCAACCATATTTTCAAAGTCATCAGCATTAGCAATTTTCAGTAAATAATTTTTAAATGTTGCTGGTGCTGTAAATATACGTACAACTTTTTCTTCAGCTCCTGAAGCAAACATACAAGGAGTTAACATAATTAAACAAGACATGTCATATCCATGAACTTGTGGGCGTCCAATTTCATGCCAGAATTCTGTTGTATTATTCTTCCAAGGTGCATGAATTCTTGTAGTCTGATCTACACTCGCAGTTGTAAGGAACCTGTAACAAATGATTGAATAGTGAAGCTTTTTCTATAAATCATATGCCTTTGAAATTTTGTATACAAACCTTCCTTTTGGTTCCCAGCAAAGATCAACTACTTCACCAAAGTGACCACTTGGTACAGATGTTGGAACCCAATTTTTTATATCATGCACATATTTCCAAATATGAAATGATCCTTGATATCCGTGTGCTAATATGTTTAATCCATTACCACTAAATTTACAGCCATAAAAACCCAATGAATTTCCACCCACTTCACCCACTCGTACTTTTTCAGACCAAATTCCTGTTGCTTCATCTGGTTCCCATATAATCATAGATTTATCTAATGAGCAAGATAATAATCTTGAAATTCTGTTTTTATTATTTAGTTGCAATGAATACCAATGTACACCATAAATCCAGCCTTCATGTCCATAAAGAACAGATTCCAATGTAACGTGGTACTTTGTACCACTAGCTACGAACACTTGCTTTCTCTGACGCAACTGATCATTCAAAGGTTCTGCGATATCCCTAGAAATTTTCCATAATCGAATCATAGCATCTTGAGATCCACTGGCAAGTAAAATGCTATCATCTGTATCATAACAAAAATCCATACATCGTACCCAATCTTCGTGTCCAACTAAAACTTGGACTTTCACGAAATGTAATTCTTCTCCGATGCAAGAGTCTGTTACATATAATTCAATCGTTGCACTTTCTGTTGCGACAGCCAACAGTGGTGAATTTGTACTCGGTGTGAAAGAGAAGCAGGCTTCTATCGATAACTTATTTCCAAACGTAAGCATCTGTATACATTTTATATTGCTGTGTGTATCTCTCAACCACAATTTTAAGTCTCCTTTGACCGAACCAGTGCATGCCAGCAATTCAGGAAAGGTTTTGTCATTCTTAGAAACATGATCACAAAGATATAACGAATTACTAAATGTAAGAATATCACCAGCTTCTATGACGGAAGTGCACTCAAAGCGTTCATTTATTTTACTCCAAATAACAGCAGTTCCATCCACCGAACTTGACAACAACTCAAATTCGTTTTCTAAATTTCTTTGTTTAATCCATCGCACTGTGTTAACTCGTTCTTTATGTCGGTGAAGCGTGTTTGTCACTCGCCCAATTTTCGATGCAAGCGGATCATAAATTGCAATTGCATGACATGCTGCGAAACAAATAAGTCCATTTCTTCCCCAATCGGCTGAATGCGGAACTCGGTTGCAAGCACACGATATATAAGATGTTGTCATATCTTCTTCTTATTAATTAAGGATACATACAACTAATTGTCAAAATATATAATATAACCTCAAAAAAACCACAGCGAGTATAACCGATACACGCGGTTCATTCATTTTAAAAACGGCACCACTTTAACACGAAAGTTACTAGATCTTGATTTGAAACAAATTTTTACCGCCAAATTCTTATCGTGCTTTTGCTAACTTCTTTCACCGTGTGTTTAACGGGGAAAATTAAAAATCTTCTACATTTTAATAATTTGAAACGTTTTAAATTTAATCATTAACAGTTTTTTCAGTAAATGTTACAGTTGAACATACATAATCTTCATATACACTGTTACGACACAGACTTGTAAAATAAATTGTATTTTATGTTTGAAAAAATAGCGTGTTCGTGATACTTTCTGAATTTTTTAATTAATTTTCAGAAATTAATATGTACACATTTAAATAGTGTAGATGGAATAAGTTGGTCTCCGAATAGTGAATTACTGTGCATATGGTGTTCGTTTAGTGACCAACCGAAATTACTTATTTATTCCAATGTATTGGAAAAAGAGGTTGCTGTATTCTGCCCTACACAACTTAGACATTCATCTGAAACATACAGTGATCAGAAAGAATTGAAAGGAATTGAAAATGTAGCATGGATGCCTAGTGGTCAATTATTAGCTGTAGCAGGAATTAATGAAACGGTAGATCGCATATAATTTAATATATTGACAAACTGGTTGTAGTTTTACTTTGACATACACTTTCTCCTAGATCGTATTATTAAATCACGTGACGTGGAAACCGCTCCTGCAACTGAATCTTGATCCAGTCATCAAAGAAGATTATTTAAATAAAGTATACGAAGAACGTATTATCGAAATAAAACCTTCTAGTAAGGGCACAAATCCGTACAAAAAACATATTTGTAAGTAATATCACACGGAACAATGATTAGTATAAGTATCGTGGATAATAACGAATAAATAATTATAGTGGAGGGAAAGTCCGAACGGCCGATAAATATAAAAATTGGTAAGCGGTTTAACATCGACAGATTGTCCATTGCTAAATTGGATATTTTAGAATTCAGCTTTTGCGGGCAATATTTAGCGATAAAGCATCAGCTATACCCTACAACGTTGTGGATATGGAACATTGCCGAAGATTATCTTGATTATTTATTGCTTGAAAATAACATCGTAGGTAAGTATTTCAATATTGTATCCGTTTAAGTCTTGATGTTTTTTATAAAATATATCTCATACGCAACATTCTTATTCAGCTTTAAAATGGAATCCTACGCGCGCTCAACTTTTTGTATTTTGCGAGTGCACGCACATATTTGAATGGATACCAAACGATGCTACCTGTATACCAACTCCACGGAGTATTACAGTGTTGGATGCCCGATGGCATCCTCGGGGAAATCTTTTATTACTATGCGGTTACAATAAAGGAATTATTTATCAAATTGGAAAATAAATTGTAATAAAATTTGCAATAGATCGAAGTATAGTTAATACGTTAAGTGCCATGAGAGTTACCGGTGAGCGGCACTACTGATTCGAGTTAATTAATAGACTGCGGATGTTTATGTAATTATAGCATATTACAATATGCAAACTATATGCAATCTTCATTGATGAATCATTTGTTTCGCAGCAAAATAGATATACATGAAAAATGCATGAGTATGTGTGACTTGGAAAGCCAAAAAGAAACACGAGAAATCTATTAATAACTTATTTGTCAATTGTTTCATGCTCTGATTCTGAACGTGGTTGCCAGTTTTTCATACCACAGATTATCATCAGTCACGGTTATTTTAGCTATGCTAGGAAAAAAACAATGAACATAGACAGAAAAAAATCTGACAGACGTAAATTATAATGTATCTGCTAGGTATGGCAGTCTTCACTGTGGCATTCAACGTGTAAAGTTTTTCGAATTGTGTCAAATGAAAACGGAATTGTTTTTTATAATATATGTACGGCCATATTTGTATTTATCTTTTGTACTCTGTAATATAATTTATATAAGCCAATAAAATTCTAAATAATTGAATTGACTGATGTTAAGTCGCTTCTGTTAAATAGGATATTTAGTAATATCGTAAGTTCGTCGAAATTGTTGGCAGTACGTGTACAAGCATGGGAACAACTTTGTTCGTACGTTTCCATCTGTCACTAAATAGTTGCACGTTGTCTGCTCTTCCTTAACCATAACCTTCACCAAATATCGAACTAAATAATTAAAAATATTTTGGAATTCATTTATATAAATTGTGTTCGTCTATAATTAAAAGCAATGGATCATAATAGCATTCAGTTGATGGAAGACATTTCGTTAGACGGAAAAAGTGCGATAAAGAATGTCACGTAAGTTGAAATTTGAGGCAATTTTTTTAAATTATTGTGTACAGTACAATTATTTATAATTTCCGTTAATTAACTGCCCCATAGGAATGTATCAGGAAAAGCCAAAAGTAAAGGTGAAACTACATGCTTTTTGAATAAACTTAAGATCGAATTGCAGACACTAAGAATATCTGAAGAATCTGAGCAACAACTTTATGATACTCTAAAACATATTTATGGTTCTGTATGTATCCATAGGTATTTCTATAAGTTCATATTGTATTCATTGTTTTCTTTTTTTTTTTAATATTTATATTGGAGTATAACTTAGTTTTTTGACAGAGTTTCAAACTTTCTGATGCATCAGAATTCAAAGATAAACGATCGAATTTGGGTAAACAATATTGGATGGAACGAGGCAACTTAGTCATTAAAGGAATAGATGATTATTCTTCTAAAGATACTACACCTAGAACTCAGGAACAAATTATTAGACAATTTGCAACATCTAAACTTGAAAGTTATGGGTAAATAATAAATAATACAAATGAATATTGTTTCAGTTTAATATGAATTACAAATAATTATATTTGTTTCAGTTTCCATCAGTCACACTGTATTGAAGCATTAATACATTCAAAAGGTGATGTGGGAAAAGCCTTAGAAATTTTATTTTGTAAATATTATGAACCTGAAAAAATTACAAAAAATAAAACATCCGATGAGATTGACACAACAGATTTATTAGAAAAACGAAGCGAAGAGAAAGAAGCGCTTGAATCTATTTATGGGGAAATGTTTATAGAAAAGATTAAAAATCAAATTTGGATTGTGCAAGTTAAGTTAGATTATTTAGTAAGAAATGATGAAGTAGAGCAAGAAATAAGAAAAATTAAGGTCCAACAGGAAAAAGAAAAAGAGAAACAAGTTTGCAGATTATTTATTCACAAAAAGTGTAGGTTCGGAAATAAGTGTAGATTTTTACATCAGCAACCACAAATGTTAAAAATGCCTGAAAGGGAGGACCCATACTTTACATTAGAAATAAGATTTCCTGAAGGTATCACAAATTAATTTAATTAAAAACTCGCTTTTATAAGTAAAATATTAAATAGCTTTTTTTTTAAAAAGTACATTTTTTATATTCCATTAGGTTGTAAATATCCATATGAACCACCATACTTTTATTTTTATAAAAATGATGGGACATTTTCAAGCGTAAATTGCTTAAGAATAGCAAGAAGATTACATAATGAAGCACTTCTACTTTCTGAGGATGGCACTCCTTCCATTTTTTCTATAATATCTCTTTTAGAAAATGAATATGAAATGAAAGAATATTTAGAAGAAAACAAAGAACAATTTTTAGATCAAAACGAATTACTTTTCCCAAAGGTACTACAAACTGAAGACGAAACAAATAAAGCTACCCATTATGAATTAGGATCTATTAAAAGAAGGATTAGGGGCGAGATTGCATGGGAAGAAATATTAAAAGAAGATGATATGATCCAAAAAAATTTCAAAGACAAACAAGCAAGCTTTAAGTATAAAAAAATGAAAGAAATTAGAAGACAACTGCCTGCCTGGTCTAAAATGGATACCATTTTAGAAATAATTTATGGAAATCAAGTTACTATAATTTCAGGTGAAACGGGATGTGGTAAAAGTACACAGGTAATTAAAGTTACAGTAAGTTTAAGCTTTAATTTAACAATTCTTATTATATTAAATGTTTTCCAGGTACCACAGTTCCTATTGGACGATTGGATGCTTAATAGGTGTGAATCTAAAGAACATGTTAACATAATATGTACACAACCTCGAAGAATAAGTGCAGTGGGAGTAGCAGAAAGGGTTGCAGCAGAAAGAGATGAACGTATAGGTGACACAGTGGGATACCAAATACGATTGGAGAGCAAAATGTCTAACAGAACTAGATTAACATTTTGTACAACTGGAATTTTACTGCAAAGATTATCTATGAATCCAGAATTGTCTGATGTAACGCATATTATTGTAGATGAAGTTCATGAAAGAAGTGCTGAGAGGTAAGTTGTTTACTGTATTGTTCTATTTAACTTTACTTAAACTGTATAATTTTTTATTTAGCGATTTCCTACTGATGCTCTTAAGAGAATTGTTGCCTAAAAGATCAAACCTGAAAATTATACTCATGAGTGCAACCCTTAAAGCTGAGGCCTTCTCCTCATACTTTAGAGAAGCTCCCATTTTATGCATTCCAGGAAAAACTTTCCCTGTGGAACAATTGTTTTTAGAAGATATTCTTGAATGGACAAATTATGTACTCGAAGAAAATTCCAAATTCACGCGCAAAATTAAAGGTGGCTGGGAACAATTACAAATAGAATTAGAAAGTGCAGAAGTTGAAGGTTCTTCCACTGCCATGCCTAAAGAATCCATTCAAGATGAGAATTTGACATTAACTCAAATTATCAGTAGATATCAAGGCTACAGTAAACAAACTCATAAAAATTTATATGTGATGGATCATGAAAAAATTAATTTTGAACTTATAGAGACTATATTAGAATGGATAATTTTTGGAAATCATGATTATCCAAAAACAGGCTCTATTTTAGTAAGTACCCTTTTGTATGTAGAAGATTCTCTGCACTATATACTCATTGTATTTGATCTTAAAATTGTAGGTATTTTTACCGGGATTCGCTGAAATTATGACAATAAAAGATCGATTAAATGATAATAAACGTCTATCACCGAAGTATGGAAAATTTCTTATTGTGCCGTTGCATTCAACTTTATCTAATGAAGAACAAAACTTAGTTTTTAAAAAATCTGGAGATGTTAGGAAAATAGTGTTAAGCACAAATCTGGCTGAAACATCTATTACTATAGATGATTGCGTTTTTGTAATTGATAGTGGGAAAATGAAAGAGACCAGATTTAATTCAAATCAGAATATGGAAAGTTTGGAAACATGTTGGGTGTCACGAGCGAATGCATTACAAAGAAAAGGTCGTGCTGGACGTGTAATGCCTGGAGTGTGCATCCATTTGTATACTTCATACAGGTATATATATCTTTTTAAACGTTCAATTACTACAATACATTCTGTAATAGCAAACATTTTTACTTTTTTTCAGATTCAAGTACCAATTTTCAGCACAACCAGTACCAGAAATATTAAGAATTCCTTTAGAACCATTGCTTTTACGTATTCAATTGTTACACAAAGGGAAAAAAGTGGACTTGCATAAAATTTTAGGTAACAATAATTTTCACTTTTTGTATTTTCATTTGTTCTACTAAATAGAATGCTATATTGGAACCCATTTTTTCAGGTAAAATATTAGAATCACCAACAGAAGAAAATATTTCTAGTGCAATCAAACGTCTACAAGATGTCGGTGCATTTAATTATGAATGTACATTGACACCGTTAGGTTATCATCTTGCAGCACTGCCTGTAAATGTACGAATTGGAAAGTTAATATTATTTGGAGCAATCTTTTGCTGCCTTGATTCCGCCCTTACCATTGCAGCATGTTTATCACATAAAAATCCGTTCACTATACCTTTTGACAGAAGACAAGAAGTGGATTCTAAGAAAGAATTTTTTACAGCACACTCTGATCAATTAACTATTCTTAAAGCATATAAGGTAACTATATAAGATACATTTATTATAATATAAAAACGATATTTATATTTTTTGTATTTATTTTACAGAAATGGTTAGAAGCATGTACACGCAGTAATTATGCAGGACAAGCTTTTGCTAATGAAAACTATTTGTCCGTGCGTACACTGCACACTTTAGCGGATATAAAATATCAATTTCTAGAACTATTAGTTTCAATTGGTTTTGTGCCTATTAACTTGCCTAAACGACAACCAAGTGTTGATAAAATCTTGGAAATTACTGGTGTTGAACTTAATATCAATAATGATAATTACAAACTTCTTCAAGGTCTGCTTTGTGCAGCTCTTTACCCTAATGTTGTGAAAGTTTTTACACCAGAAAAGTCCTTTCAAGTGCAATCCGTCGGAGCGATTCCAATGCAACCAAAACCTGCGGAACTTAGATTTCAAACGAAGAATAATGGTTTTGTTAGTATCCATCCATCCTCTGTTAATTTCCACGTTGGTCACTTCCCTAGTCCGTATTTAGTATTTCAAGAAAAAATTAAAACAAGTAAAGTATTCATCAAAGAAGTTTCAATGGTACCAATTCTATCATTAATTCTATTTTCGGGATATGAATTAAATATAGAATTACATAATGGAATATTTATTATATCATTGGAAGATGGCTGGATTTTACTTAGTGTCGAATCTCATAGGGTAAGATTATAAATTTATTAGAAAAATTAAAAGAACAAATTTCAACTGTACTTTCAACACTTTTCTATGATCTAGGTGGGTCAACTTTTACAAAGAATGAGAATAGAATTAGTCAGACTGTTGGAACAAAAAATGGAAGATCCTCTTTTAAATCTCTTAAATCACCAAAACGGAAAGAAGATTATACAAACTATTGTAAATATAGTAACAAAAGAATAGAATATATTTCTTATTCATTGGTATGTTCCTGTATAAAGTGTGAGTGTAAAGTAAATAATTCATGCATAAATCTAAGACATTTTCTCATCTGCAAGTTTAAATAAAAATCCTTATTTATTTTTATTATGTACAGTATTTCTATACTTTCTTCCATTTGTGTATGCCATAATATAATTTCATTGAATAAATTTAGAAAATTTGTACTAAACAAATATTTAACTAAACAATCCATAAAACATTGATATTATCTAACAAGCTGTTGTTCGCGCGGTACTAGAAGGCTACCATTCTATATTCGCCTGTAAAAAACAAGAACGAGTCAGGCGAGGGGTGAGCATGAGTATAGGACTTAGATAGGTCCATGGCGGTGACGGACTCCTTCCTTTTCTTCGCTTCTTAACCGTGGAACGCCTAGCGCCTGTTACGGCCATCCGGAGCGCGGCCCCACTCTGACCTACCCCCACTCTGCGTCCATTTCTCCTCGCGCAGGTTGTGGTCTGGGTACGTCGGTAAGTACAATTTCGAAAAAAACGGTCACATAATAAGACAAATTATTTTGGATGTATTATAAAATTGAATTTGAATTCTCAGTTAGTAAATCATTCAATTAACAATTAGATTTTAATTCATAATTACACGAAATTTAATTATAAATTAATAATTAATTGTTAATTAGTGCTCAATTGAATTAAAAATTTAATTGATTATTCGCCACCCTGGGCCGAAATGGGGCTGTGCTCTGGATGGTCATGACGGTCTATCGCGCACGTGAATGTACATGTCGCGCCATCTTGCGGATCGAGGTGTCACGGTATCATTCATTGATGCGGCAATAAATGTATCTCTATATTTACACGTGGTTCTTTGCGGTAGATGTGTTTGTTTAAAACTTATGAAGTAACATACAATAAACAGATTGTCTCATATTATTATTAATCATAATAATACATTTACAAAATGATGTTTGTTCTTGTGAATTTTTAACTTTAAACTCAGCGATTTAAATCGGTAAAATACCGAAATTACGATGGATGTGAATGAGGTTATAATAGCAAATGAAACGAATGATATAATTTCAAATAATAAATCAAATGTTGAAAAAGATGAGGGCGCATCAAGTAATACTGAAATTAGTTCATTGACAAACGACAAAGATACACCGGTTGAAAGTTTGAAACATCATGATAATGACATTTGCATTGTACATGAAAACATTACAATTTTGCCGGCCAAAAGTAAGAGTATACAACATTTTTTTTATTAAAATTGGACCTGCAAGTTTGAAATTTAAAACTATTGGACTTTATGGTTCTTTTTTCACAGCAAATGAGAAAATATCTTCTCTCAGTACTATCGCCGCAGAATATGGGAACTCTGATTCAGAAACAGAGGATAATTCTGATCTTAATAAACAAGAAAATGATAACACTGCATGTACAAAGGAAGTTCAAATACAGTCTTACAGATTAAACAAAGAAACATCGTCAAGTGAAGAAAGTGATAGTGAAGATGATTCTACTAGCAGCAGTGATTCATCAGTAATAGTTGAATCAGGCGAGTCAGACAGCGATGACAGCACAAATAAGTAAATATTTATCTCAGTAAAGTTTCATGTGTATTGCATCAAGTATTTATAACCTTTTTATCAATCTTTCAGAAAAAATAAAGAAAATAATACAAAAGGACGGAAAGGTAATGAACTCAAAAGTGAATTAGATGATTTACCACCTATTGAAGATTTAAAAATTAGTGTACCTGAAGTATTATGTGATCCATTAGGCGAGGTACATATTAATTCTAAGCCAATCTTTTAATAATATAAAGTATGGATGCATATAATGAGATTAATTATAATTTAAGGTTGCATGGATGGTAGAACAATTAGTAGTTGTGAGACCAAAACCTGGTAAACCAACATTAAATTTAGATACAGTCTTATTTGTTGATAAAGGACAAAGAGCATTAGGTAAAGTCTTTGATGTTTTTGGGCAAGTAAATGAACCACACTACTGTGTACGATTTAATAGCTCAGAACATATACAAGAATGTGATATTAAAGTGGGAATGACTGTTTATTATTGCCCAAATACAGAATATACATCTTTAGTTTTTTTACATGAATTAATGAAGTAAGTTTAAATATAATTATTCTAATTGCATTGTGTACTAACATATGATGAGCATAATACAGAATATCTATTGATGTAATTATTTCAGGATCAAAGGTATTGATGTGACTGCAGATGAACCTCCAGAATTTTCTGATGATGAGGAGGAACGTGTCTATTATGAGAAATTAAAAGCAAAACAAAAGAATAATGCAAATGAAACAGATATTCCGTTTAAACGGAAGCGTGCTACAAGTAAGTTGTTTGTGTAATACCTATATCGAGTATTTACTCATGTAATTTTTCGCTTAGGTCCTACTAGTGGTTGGCAATCAAATCATCCATGGAATAGAAATACACAAAGAAATAGAAGAGGACATTATCCCAGAGGAGGTCATAGACAATTTCCACCTATGCAAGCAACGAATCAGTTGCACGGTTTATGGCATTCTCCACAAAATAATTGGCCACCTATTCCAAGACATTTATATCCAGAAAATGGTGAGCAATGTGGATATGGGGCATATTCAACCACGTTACAATCAGTGCAATATGTAAATCCCAATGTAAATAGTACTTACCAAGATTTTCATGCTTCACATAATTATTATTGCGAAGACGGTTCACAAGCAGCTTTACATCCAAGAATTCCCTTTAATGCTTATCCAAGATTTCCTCTACAACATTTTCCGTTTCAAAATCGTTCAAACTCATCTCCAAATTTAAGATTTCGAAATCCAGATATGTATTGGCAATCACAGATGCCACAGATTCCCGCAACATCGAACATACCAGATGTCTCCTTACCACCACCCCCTCCCCCGCCTCCTTCATCATCGTCATCGGGTACGAGTTAGGTATTAATATTGTGATAAATAATTTATAAGAATACATATGTAAAAATAATTTTATATGTTTATTCATTATATATTTTCCGATGTAATTTTTCATGTAAAAATATTCTAAAAGTACAATAGAAATGATTGTATGTATATTAAAAATAATACAAATGGTTTATGTTTATTAAACTATTAAAGACTTTTATGTTATATGTATTGTCTTACACCTCCATGCTTGTTGTTATATTCCTGATTAATAGAACACGTTTGGAATTATAGCAAATTATGTATTATTACATTGATTGTTATTTGATAAAAAAATTCCAGTCTGTGTTTGGCACTAAAATATTATAAATACTGTAAAAGTAATAGTACACTATTAAGCTTAAAACAATAACAAGCTCAATTTACAGCATTCCTGTATAATATAATATCAAAAACTGTATAATTTACTACTCTGTTAAGAATTTGTTATCTTTATAAATACTCATGTTTGGTTCCTCTAAATGTTCTTCAGCAACCTCAATATCATGGTTTATTTCCTTAATTAACTCTTCTGAAATAATAAAAAACAGTAAGCTTTCAAACAATTTCTGTGAAATTACATATTTACCTTCAGATGTAAAATCTTTTTCTGGCCGTATATAGCCCGTGATAATCACTTTAATTAGTTTTCCATAAAAATCATTTTCAAACTTGTGTAGTAAATGTACTTCCTGCAATAATAATATATTGTAAATGTAACAATTATATCAAATTGTATAAGTCTTCAGTGTTAAATAATTCATCAAATAATCTTTGTATTCGAATCCATACCACCGTTTTTTTTTCGTTTTTGTAAAATGGATTCCAACCAATACTCGCAACCATCTTGTAAACTTGTCCGTCTATAGAGGACCATCCGTAATAAATTCCCGTATTGAAGTCATTAGGTAAAGTTTCGACTACCTTATCTTCAAGGTTTGCTACAAAAATACCGTCGCTTAACTATACATACTATCTTAAAACATATTCCTTTTCTATCGATTTAAAGTATACATTTGTTTACATTATTTACCATTTTTAAATTTAAGTTTATATTTTCCCGCCAATAAATATCTATAGATTCGAACGATTCATTTGAAGGGATGGGGGGAAAAAAAGGAATGTCACAAGACAGCTTCATTGAGAAAATCAATTTTTGATACTTTTGTGCATCAGTAAAGAAACAAAGTCCAATGAACATAACTGTATTGTTCATGATATGAAGTTATACTCTAATTGGGCGACAGAAAAAAAATGAGCGAAACAAGTTGATTCAAGTTGAACACTGCAGAATAAAGTGGACATACCCTCTGCTCTTTCCCCTTCCCCTTCATTTTCTAGTTACATACAAAATGCTGAACTATTTTCTATAGTATCAGTTTTAAATCATTTTCCCTTAATCGACGAAACTGATAATTTATTACGTCAAATTTGGATTTTATATCTTACCTGTCGGTATACCTAAAGCTTTTGAACCTCTACCAAAGCCTCTGACTACCAAGCCAGATAAAAAATACGGTAAATTTTTGGTACACATGACGTAGTGTTTTAGTGTCGCATCGGACTCACAACTACCGATGTAAGTTTAATGCTTCGTAATATATAGGCTCGAAAGAAGATAAAGTGTTGATAATATGACGTGGCTCGTACTTAGTCGCATTGACAAATGAGTTTCTTTAATTATATTCCGTTACAGATAACGAAATGTTTGAAGAACGTACTCCAAAAGGCGTGTAAATTTACTTCTTTTGACATTAGAAAACTTTGTTTCTTCAGTAACAAACAAGATGCAGGTTATCATCGAAATTCACAAGCTACTTGCAGGATGTTAACATTGTTTGTGCAATGATAATTTCTGTGCATTGTAATTGTAATTGTATTGGTAATGTCTGTCTGATTACACTTTTGTAATCGTATGTTTTTCTTGTAAATAAGTTTAATAAATGTTGTAACTTTACGAGTTTGGAAATTGGAATAAATTCCTTCCCACATCAGTTATTGTTAGCAGTATCTGTTACAAGCTTGTTTCTGCACAAAACATATGGCACAAGTTATTTGTAAAAGGTAGGTTATTAGGAAAAAATTGTAAATAAAGTATTTAACAAATTTATTTACAATCATATCCAACATGTAGCAATTTCTTTAGCAAAAGATGTGTAACATCTTGAAGAAGTTAAGAAATTTCATGTGTGCATTGATAAAGAAAAGAGTTACTTTTTAATGCAATCACCAGTTCATACATGGAATGAAATTTAACGAGGGCACATAGCGTGTCTACCTCCATCTACAGGTAATGTTGCACCTGTAATGTAACTAGCATCATCACTTGCCAGAAATGCAATTGTTTTTGCAACTTCAGTAACATCTCCTGATCTACCGAGCGCATGAGTGTCTTTGGCATGTTCAAAAAATACTTTCAATTGTTCATCTGTCATTCCACTACGTTTATGAATATTTGTTATTACAACACCAGGATTTACAGCATTTACTCGTACCTGTAAATTAAAAAGCAATGAGCAATAAACAATAGAGCTACTGCTACATTAAATTATATGTGATCATACTTGTTTCGGTGCAAGTTCCAAAGCAGTGCAACGTGTGAATTGATCAATTGTTGCTTTGCTCATACAGTATGATAAGACTCCTGGAAATGATCTTAGTCCAGCCACACTTGACACATTCACAATATTGCCTTTTGTTTTGATTATATGTGGAACAGCTAACATTGTCATATGATACACCGAACGTACATTTATATTAAAAACTCTGTAACATTTAAATATTTTAATTGTCTCAAAATTTGTATAAGATTCATTCTTAAAGAGAATAGAGTTATACCTGTCATATTGCTCGGTTGAAGTATTTTCTATGGTTCCATTCTCTAATACACCAGCATTATTGACTAAAACATCCAATCTACCATAATGTTTAACAGTAGATTCAATAATATTTTCTACATCTTTTTCATTAGTCATTTCTCCAGTCACGATAAATGGTTTATTGGGCTTACATTTCTCAGCAATTTCATTTAAGTTTTGGACATTACGGCCTGTTAAAGATAATGATGCACCAAGCTGAGCAAAATGCACGGCTGTTGCAGCCCCAATACCAGAGCTAGCTCCTGTTATTAACACAACTTTTCCTGCAAATGCCATCTAAAAGAAAAACATAACCACTTATAAGTTTGCCTAAAATTAGTTAAATTTTCAAGAAGACTAATGTTTTACCTTTTCTAATTTAAAAAAAATTATTATTCTTCAGAAAATTCGTATAGCTACACGTGTGATACAGTAAAAAAAATACTAATATGATACTTTTATAAATATAATGGATAACTCAATTTTTACAATATAAAGATAATTACCGTGTTATGAACAGTTAGAAATGTTGGAAGATTTTTAAGTATTTTTGGTGAAATATTTTTGTGACACGATCTTTTGCGAATTTCACTTTTTATCTAAAGCCGACTTTACTCTGTAAATATGCGATTGGTCGCCCGGTATATATACATTATATCTAATCGTTTTTTTTCATGATTACTTTGACCATGATGTGATACATATTTCATTGATATGTCAGTAAACTACTAGATCGTTCCGCTATTGGGTAAAGTTAGTAGCGCGAAAAATCAGACAGTTTAAATTTCAGCCGTAACAGACAGAAACGCATGAAAACGTGCTGTGGAATCTCGCTTCTAATTTTTCCAAATTGTCTATTTCTTAGATTGTAACAAATACAAGTGTATTTCAGTTTTTATGAAACGTAAATTTATAATTAACAACATAATTTAATATACACATACAGAGAATCAACAAAATTTTAACAATCTGTTTTTAATTTAGTAATTTTATTTTTTCTAATTCATTTAATACAACACTTAAATGTTCTTCGAGTTTCTGTAAATATGTAGTAATTTTTTCATTATTCCATTCTTTATCTTTAATCTTCTTTACAACTCCTTGAAGAGACAGTTTTGCACTTGCTAACAGTGTTCTCTTTTTCGTTACTTCGCAATTAGAAGCACAATGTAAATACATTTCTGCTAATGTACAACATAATTGTAACACTTTTTCAACTGATTCAATTTGCTGAAGCCATTTGGAATCTGAAACTGCAGCACGGTGTGCTTGCTGCAAATACTGCACTGCTTTTTCATCATCAATATCTGTCTTTTTAAGAGCAGTAAGCTGTCCATACATTCTCCAAATATCAGGACTATTAGGTATGAAGGAAGTAATTCTACCAAACAGTTCTAAAACCTTGGGAAGTAATTTTTGTGCTGGATTGCCATCTGCATCATTTATATTATTTAATATAGCATTAGTTAGAATATCAAGAACTTGAACATCTAAGTGGTGATCTTTAAGATCCAAAATGCGATGATAACATCGAATTACCTGTGAAAATAAAAAAATGAATGAGGTACAAAAAATATTTGAACTTTGTAGAGCTTTAATTGCTTTTAGCAGTATTATATATACATACTTCTGAAAAATGTCCTAAATCAATGCTAACAACCATTAAATTATCCCAAATTTGCCAACGATTAAAATTACATTTTATAGCATCCTGTAGAGATTTCCAAGCTTTTGCTTTCTCACCTAATTTTATGTAAGCTTTTGCCAAGTTATTCCATGCTTCAAATGTCTAGAATTAATTAATGAACAAGTAAAAATCTATTATATTTTATATTAAATTAACAAAATTAATGATTTATACAAACAGATTGCTCTAAAGCACAGTAACGTTTGTATGCTGTTACTGCTAATTTCCAATCCTCAGTTTGCAAAGCAGCAAATCCAAGTCTTATCCAAACGTTTTCTTGAATATTATTTAGTTCAACAGATAGTTTTAAATGCGGTATAGCCTCTTCATACTAAAAGATAAAACAATTAAATAGATTTCATTATAGTATTGCATAATAAGTAGAACTTTAAATTTTGCAGTATGCACGAACATTATATTTTAAAAAGTAGAACATTCCCCAATGTCTTTGAGCTCGACTACTTTTTTCATTAGACAATTTCCAAGCTGTTTCATAATGACTGGGGTCTTGAGTTGCATCACCTAATAAACACAATAACTGAACTGTTGGCTTTTTAGCTATTTCTTGACGAATAATTTCTGCTGCCTAGAATCAGAAATGAAATATAAATTTATGCATTCTGTATGTATACTGAAATGTGAGTGATATAAATCGAAAAATATACTTTATGTTTCAATTCCAATATGTTGTAACAAGCAATAACTTCTTCCCATAATTTCAGTTGTAGGAAAACATCTAATGCTCCTTTGACCAGCCCAAGACTTAGCATCAAGTTTGCCCATGTTTGTTTTAAAACCCAAACAGGCTTAAGGCCACTTGCAAAGAACATGTCCATTCTATTTGTGACTGGAATTTTAGTATCTTTTAACTCGTGTATTAAATATTCCATTTGCATCATTGATCGTTCAACAGTTCTTTTATCAGTAGATTCCAATGAACAACGATGACAAAGGGATGCTACTTTTAAAGACCAATTGTTTGTACTATCAATGACAGCCTAAAAAATAATTATATTTAGTAGTTATCACTTTAAAAGTAAAAAAGAGTATATTACCTACATTTAAATAGGGTTTAACTTCTTCATCTGTCAACTTATCCTTTGGTTGTGATAACTGTAATTGAACACTATTAAAAGTAAAATTTATGATAAAGTATGCTTCTTTGTAATAGATTGATAAAAAGATAAAATATATTCTTACTGTTTTGCTAATATAATGGCTTCTTCCACTGCTCCCAACTGTTTATTACTTTCCACATTTTCTGAATACTCAATACGTTCTAATCTAACATCATCATTTAAATTTAGAGACTTGGGCAAATTTTCACATATTCGAGAAGGGAATTGATCATCCTCTAGATGTATTTTCAAAAATAGTTGAGCTTTGTCTTCTTGTTGATATTTGGTACGTTTACCTAATACTCCTTCAAGATTTAGACTTAATTTTGCTATTTCTTGAACAGATTCAAGGAACTTTTCTGAATTTTGGACTCTTCTATAATAAAAGTAAAACTGTGCAGCTTCAATATAGAACAAAGTTTTACAGTAAAGATTTTTTAATAGAGTTAGTTCCTTGACTTTTTCAATTAAGGCTTCTGTCTCATCAAATATTATACCAGAACTTTCATTTAATATCAGTTGGTGTAAAATATTCGCTCTAAATAACCACCACAAAGAACTTTTGTAAGTGTTTTGTAAAATTTCATTAGAAAATATTATCTTGGAGAAATAAAGAAGCTCTGGCTTTTGAACATTTTCATTAAACTCATCATGTAAAGATAAGTACTCAACTGCACTTTTTTCTTTAATTTTTAGCCAATTAGTATCTTCATCGATATGTGGACCAGTCCAATTGCATTGTACAAAATATAACAGAGATGCTATGCCTACATATAACCATGAATTCCGTGAGATTACGTTTTTTTCTATACTGCTGTATATCAGCTTCTGAAAATCATCAGTATCGCACAATGATTTAATTAATTCTGAAGGTAATTCACTGTTCATAACTTCTTCATATTTTCCAGCTAAGATGTTTTTTATGCATAACGACAATTCAGGAACTGAAATAAGAAAAATTTGGTGTGAAATAAAATTTGGTTATCTTAGAGTATATAAATCATAAACTATAACCTAATGTCACGTATACAAACTTATTCATGTTGCGACATTGTTTATTCACCTTCATTTTGAAGAAAGTTTGTTAATAATAAAACTTCAATCTCTTCGTCTGTTATTTCTTTTATATTCGAATTATCCATGGTAGCAATGTTGTCTGAAAACACGTGGAGAAACGTCGATGCACAGATGAGGTATATGTACGGTTAGGTTCCTAATCTATGCATCTATATATACCTCGTTTACAATAATAATATGAATCCCTATATAATTAAATTTAAATATAACAATAGTGGCATATTAATATTGTACAGTTTTATATATATGTACGTATCAAATATTTTGTATATTTTATATGTTTACTAAAATACATTTTTCAAGAATTTAAATATTTCTTTAGATATTGAAATATTAAAAGATAACATTAAAATGTATCTAATAATAACATAAAAGAGAAACATATACGATTGTAAAATGATCTTTATGCTTTATTTATAGGTTATGTTACATCGGCAGCAATTAAATATCTGATAAATATTAAACTAAGATTTCGGAAGCATATAGTACTCGTAGGGAGCAGTAAAAAATGTGTAAAGAATATAGGCTATAGAATTAAAATTTTAAGTGTTGTACGCTCTCAAACGCTGGATATAATGCTATAGTCTATGCGGAGAACGCCCATGGGCGTGCAATAAATGTTAGTGAGTCATGAAGTACATTACTCGAACTTATGAGTATTTGTAACACTCAGAGGGTTAATTTTAAAACTTGCGTTAATTAAACATTTTTTTACTTCTCTTTGAAAGTACTACATGCTTTAGAAATCTTAGACCCCTTTTTTTAATATCTATATAATTATTTGGTAAATGTACATATTAGGTATAATGTACTTTCAATAATTTGTAGGTGTTTCGACGAGGAAAAAAGAAAACCAGTTTCCAGACACATATCTTATTACATTTATAAAAATTGCACAAACTATCTCTTTATCATTATTATTAGAACTATACTATCACATATGCAAGTAAATAAAATATAATTGTTCTTTACAATTAATTAAGTACGCAATATATATTTTTGTTTATACGATTCATTGTAATCATTACATGCCACATGCTAAAAAGGAATCCTTAAACATCCGCAGTCATTCACATGTGGATATACTATAATATAGTAAGAAATATATTACAATTGACAAGCTGACATATTAAATACATGCTTGTAATACTTAAGAATATTTTTTCACCCATCTGTATGGGAAATAATATTTTTTATTGTAGCTAGTTCTTTAATACTGAAAGCTTTAAAAAAAGACATTAAATATAACATATAATTGATTAAGTACATCTTTCATTCTTGAATAAATATGTATAGTATTAAATAAATTAACTTCCAATTAGAATAGAATCAAATCAAAGATATACAATATCATGGAAGAAATGATTGTTTCAAGAATGGAAGGCTTGCTGCAGTATGTTCTTCAGAGTTTATACCACTCATTTGAATCGCTCGTGAAACGATATTAAACACTACAAAAGCGAGGATAGAGTTTGCTGCTCACTTTTCACACAATGTAAAAATCTTTTAAAAATTTAAGTCGTTCTCGTTGTTATTGTCAGTGGACTCCTTTTTTGCAGCTATTATATTTTCCCACTGCGCGATAAGAGTGCTCCGACGACGTGGATTCGGCTGTAAATCATTCATTACATATTAAATTAGTCGAAGTTCAATAAATGAAAGAGTAAAAATAAATACACTTTGACTCATATTGATTTTCATGTTTCAAGTAATTTTTAAAAAGTATTTATACCTTATGTTTTGCTTTACTTTCTTTTTCTACTTCATCCTCATTTAAAGTGTTAGATGAAGTAGCACTTCGTAATGAATTCGAACCGTCGTATATATCGGAGTCATTATCATTTCCGATATCCAGTAGATTTGGTTGAGACTTTGCCAACATCTGCGATCGCATTAGTCTAAAAATTCGCAATTAATTATATATTACTTTAATACATGATGAATGCATAATAATGTATGAGTGACTCGACAATTTACCTCGTTAATACGTTCAGTCCAATAAAGTTTGATTGTAAGCAAGATTAAGATAATAATTATAACGATATAATTAAAATTGTTCTAGAACTCGAATTCGACTATATTATTACTTTTACGATTATTTCATTAAATATACGTGGTATTTTCAATAAGCAATGAGAAATTTATTATACAATTTGTAATCTTCGTCAACAATGCTATATTTTTTAATTTATGATTCTTCTACATCTACACACTTATTGTATCTACAAATAAGCTTTTTATAAGTCTTTATAAGGACTGCTTTTAGAAGGTTTTTCAGTTAAAAAAATATATGAACAATTCTTATATATTAGTTACCAAAAAAAAAAAAAACAATGAATAAATGTTGTATACTACTCAAAACTTCTGAAAGGTGCCCTACCTGCTTGTAATTGCATAATAGCAGCTGCAGTGGGAACCAGTTTTGTAACAGGACAACAATGAATTAAACTTGACATTAAAAAGCGTCTTCACGGGTACAATAAGCGTATAAACGTTGAAGAATCATATTTTCAAAATTGTAACATTGTGAAGAAAAAATCACATTATAAAATGAATTCTCATTAGATATTGAGCACTCCTCGTATTACTACACTATCACCTGAATAATGAACATAATAAGAACACGTTCACATATCATATCAAAAAATATTGGGTCGAGTCATAAATAATTTCCGATTTGCTTGCTGAAATTGATTGAAGTATTTATTCAAGCATGATTGTTGTTGCTTTTGCAGCATGTATCAGAAGATAAGCGTCTCTGTAACTGATACATGCTGCAAAAGCAACAACAATCATGCTAGTATGACACAATAATCTGTAACTTGGATAAACTATCAAAATATATAAATAAATAAAAAATCTATTATATGTTGGAAGTTATTTGACTCGACCCAATAATTATACTATAGCGTATATTTACGTTATTAATCAAGGAGACGCGTACCTAAGTTCATTTTCTCGTTCTTTCATTTCATGCAATTCCTTCTGAATTTTTTCTTCGACGGGGACGTATCCCTTTCTGACCGGAGGCTTCTTGGGTTCGTCATCTGGTTCAAGTTGTATCTCCAGGCTTCTGTTAAAAGCCTTGATGCTCAACGGATTGAGCGTGATAGTGGGTGTGGCAGGCGGGGTCAGGGTATCGTCAGCGGAGGATTTTGGTTTATAAATTTTCCCTCGAGTGGCGAGAAACCTGTGCATCAATCCCTTTTGACTGGGAGCCGTTGCGAAGCGCAAGGGTGTTGGGGTGGTGCGACTGGATATCACTCCATTCGTCATCTTTGGCGTTAAAGGAGGTGTTGAAGGTGTTAAACTGACTGCCTCCAGAATTTGTGGCGTCGACGTGGTCCTCTTCAGTTTGCCCGAAGCCAAAGCTTGCGGCATGCGTCGCACCTGGAACGTGCAAAACCGTCCACGTTACTTCAAATAATTGAAAAATTCTCTTTACTCTTAATTAGATGTTATTTGCACTCTCTAAATACACGGCGAGCCGACGGTTTCTTTAGGAAAATATAGCGTGTGAAAATTGCAAACCACCTTTGTAACTATCGTTCGCGCCGTCAGTAGACACGCTATTCGAGAGCAGCACGTTTATCTATTATTATCGGCGACAATAGCTGCGTCACCAGCGAAAAGCCGGCAGTTCCAAGGAAAAACGGCAATACATTTGCTTTAATATATCAGCAGATAAGATATTTTCAGTGAAATCTTTGTCGCGTTACGAAAGCCGAACGCAACGGCCGCTTGCGAAATAAATTTACACTCTCACATCGTAACAATTACTTCACACGGCTGGTATAATTAATTACCGTAAAGTGTATCGTGCAATCGCGCCCGCAATTATAATCCGTCGATCGTGCTATTTCCATTATCGAAAGCGTGCTACAAATTTAGCGAACGAAAGTTTATCGCCGTAACGTTGGTCCATGATCCTCGTTAGTTCCGTTCTGTTTGAGTGTGTTTAACACACGTGCAAAGCAGGCGTTTTACCAATCAGGTCTGCCCTGTGAAGAAAGTATTATGCATGCAAAATTGCTTCGAAAAGTCATTCATCCTACAGGGGAAACTCGGATGGCGTGATCTATCGCAGGCTTGAAGTTCATCGAACGTATGCACATCCTGCCTCTGATTACGCATTATAGATTACCGTAACATTTTCTTATGCTTTGAGAACTGTCGCAGATCATGTCTGAACAGAGTTTTTAAGGAAACAAGTCAGTCCCAGCCAGTTGGAACGGAGATGGATCGTAAAATTTGGACGGTGACGGCATCAGATCTAATTCCTCGACGAGGAATTCTCTACACGTACGTAACGAGATTGAAGAGCTGTGTGCTGTGAATCATTAAATCAGCAACCGCGTATAATCGTCCTCGTCGCTCATGGACGTCGTCGTCCAGTGCATTTCGTCCCTATAAGGTCTACTCGAGGCATTTACTCTTTCTTTCTGCCGTTCAACGACCTTGAGCATGGTCGACGTGACTGTACATGGTATTCTAAAGTTGGTGGTCTTACCTTTGAGCACGTATGACAGTAATCATGCACACAGAGATCAATGCTTGTCAAGATTTACAATGAAATTTGATTGTATGGCAACAGGTGTTTGAATTTGAACATGTGTTATTTTACAATTCGGTGGTCTTAACTTTGGGCACGTATGATAGTAATCATGGACCCAGAGATCAATACTTGTCAAGATATAAAACGAAATTTGGTGGTATGATAACAGGTGTTTGAATACGTATTGAACTCAGCAAAACAATGAAAAAGTTCTAGCAAGCAGCAGTCGAAAAATCAATAGTTTCCAAGGTACAAAGAAAAATTTTAGTGAACACCTGTTACGACCTTTCCTTTATAACTTGGAAGTTATCGATTTTTCGACATATGTTTGCTCAAGCTTTTTTGTTTATTTTGTTGAGTGCTGCGTGTACCCAGGATCCATCAATTTTAGAACACCGTGTAGACGTGTTTACACGTGTATGTACTGAGTTTGAAGCGTACCTTGGAATCCACCGTCTCGTGGGATGTGGTTTTAATGCTACCCACGTTTCGTAGCTCGTGCTCCCTCTCCGTGACCTCTTCGATCTCCTTCTGTATTCTGTCCGTCGCCTTCTTCAGCTGCTCTAATCTATGCTCTGCCTGTGTTCACAAGACAAGAATCTCAAGTTAACAACGAATTCCAGTTTTTCGTAGAAAAAATTAGAGTAATCTTCTCTGATCTAAAATCTGGCAAGAAGCCTTCGAATCCTCGAGGTCATTGATTTCGATGGCAGTACTTCACGTACACATTATTATATTAAGACTATAGGACCCACCTGAGAGGAGCATTTTCGAGAAATTGTATCTGAGCCGTTTAAGGGACAAACATGGTTTTCAAGATTGAGTTTAAATTGGCGTGACCCAAAGATCATCTAATTTCCTAAGCGAGACACTTGCTATTTTATAAATAAATATATTTTTATGTGACTGAGGTGTCCTCGGGTGGATCCACCAAAAATGAAGTGCAGATCAAAAGTGAAACACCCACGGTAAAGGTTTAAATAGTTTCTATATGAAGTACCGTCATTGTGTTCGATCGAAATCAGAGATCTCAAGGACTATTCAGTAGCTTCCTTGTAAGCAGTCAAAGTGCTTCTTGGTAATTTGCTGTTAAATGTACGGCCAAAAGAGTCAACGGGTCCATGAATGAACGAGAGAAGAATTGTTCGCGTTTTCTCCGTTTTTCTGTCTGAGAATTGTCTTCAATGCTACCGCGCGGACGGCTAGAATCGTGCCGTCCCGCGTAATTAGCCAGGCAAGTGTTTCAGATTGTTGAATTAATGATGGTGCAACCCGACCCCTGAACCTCGATTCTAACTTCAACGTGAACCGTGTGACCAGTCGAAACACCGGTTTTCTGCACGCCTCCGCGGTCTACGAACTTTCTTGTTGGAGGAAAAGGTCCCTGATCCCTCGTCGGACGCGTTGCAAACGAAAAAAAAAGGGAAAAAGAAAAATCACAAACCGCGAGACGAATCAAATTCCAGACTACCTTGCGTCCATCATGCCGCTAACGGGAAGCGAATTCCAGAAAACTAGCTGAACACGACTTCCATACGATTAACCCGTCGACTACTCTGTTCAATAGCACGATCCATCAAAGCTTTTATAGTTGCTTTACGGGCCCAATTAACTTTCCATTCGAGATGAATGAAAACCATTAAATACACCTTGTTTGCACAATCTCTACCGATTTATACAACAGAGTAAACCGATTGTGTTTTATAAATATCGCTGAACATTAAGCTTCATTCGTTTATTACTTTTCACGTTACATACGAAAAGTTAGCGTTAGTACGATCACGCGCACTGAAGGGCAAGGGCTTTGTTATACTTACTTCTTGCACTATAACGAATAAGCTAACACGAAGCGGACTGAAACGATTTACGAGAATCTTTCTTGCAATTCATAGCTAAACTATTCAATTCGATATCACCACCGTCCGTGCCTAATCGAGTGTTATCAATAGATATAGCAGATCGATAGCTGTTTCCTAACTGTGAACTGCATAGCTGCGAGACAAGAGCATCGACGAAGCATTGAGAATATTGGCGTCTTCGATCGATTTTAATTTAAATGCCACATCGATGGTTATGGCACTCTAAACGGGGGATCGTTTAATGCATGGCGTCGAGGGCAAGGTCAACTTTGTTGTCGATCGGCGGATGATCAGGCCACATTCTAGAACTGACGCCTGTTAAATCCTTCTTCGCATGACTCAGTGATCAAAGTGTAGCAATTGCGATATCCTGATATTAAACTCGAGACAACAACTCGGAAACCGATTGATTCGATGATTCCGTTTCATTTATCGCTTTTATGAGTCCGTTGTTCGAAATATATTTGTCTTGTTTACAAAGTCGTGTGAGGACTGCATTTGGAATGCGATTTAGAACCTCGATTATCCGAACACCCATCATCTGGAAATTGATCCTCCTATGTCAGTTATAATCTGAATATATCATTAGTGACATTGTGTGCTTAATTGCACACTGCTCTGTGTTTTATATTGTAAAATGCAGTTAATATTTTTATGCGAAATATAGTTGCAACGTGAGTCATCCTGCTGCTAATTATGGTTCGGATAATCGAGGTCCTACTGTATAGGGTAGACCAGTAAATCGAAATTGTAGAATTGTATTTTGACGTATTAGACTTCGTTTTCAAGAAAAACGACTTTTAAATTTCGTTTTAAAATGTTATTAAAAAAATTAAACCCTTCTTGAAATTCTTCATTTTATTAACCCTTTGACTGGAAACGAGTCGAACGCTGCGTGCGGCTGAGCCGCGGTAGTACATAATTGGCCATTACGCCGAACGCCCATGGGCGTCGTCAGTACACGGTGAGCGTCTGTTGGCGCCGATAGCAGTCAAAGGGTTAATAAATAAATTGTTAAAATTATTGTCCTCGAAGCTGAACGCAAGATTGTACTCTTCCACCCAATTCCCAAACCCCCGTCAATGTGGATTGCACTTTTTATTTATTCAAATGTCTGAATAATTTTTACGTTCAGTCAACACTGTGATTATTTTCAAATTCAGGCACTGATAATAGAGGTCTGACCCCTTCGAACGATACCAAAGCTGCATGCGTACTACACAAAATTTCAAAGTTGTTTTCTTCAGTAAGGATGTCTCCTACGAAAGAATGTATTCCACAATTCCGAGTTACTTCATCCCAGACTGTAACAATCATCTTACGAATTTAGTACTAGCTTCGACTGTCTGTTCACCGGTCACTGAGTCAGTTTGGTGTTGAAATCCTTCCGATTGGACTCTCACGGACGTGCACGGTGGTTCCAACGATCGGATGTCAGAAAGGAAGATGGAAACCTGGGTTTCGTGTGGCACCACAGAAGGAAGCAAGCTCGCTCAGGTGTTTCGCCCGCACTTCCGCGTAGGAACTGAATATTACTGAAACGAGTTCTTGAAGGGTTTCCAGGTGAGCAGCTGTAGTTGGCCAGCAGTCAGGAATGCTGCTCATTGAAAACTGAACAGCGGCTAGTACGGCTGCTTAACTGTAACCCGTGCCTGTTTCCTTTCTAAAAAAATGGGCCACGGATCTTCCTGCCTCTCCTTCTTCTTTCGATATAACCCCCAGTTTTCATCAGCACGGATGACCGACTTAAAATTCTTGCCCGATGATACATTCGATTTCAACGGAAGGACGTTCAAATTTGAGGACGCGACCACTCGGTGTATCCGTGATAAGCAACCGAAACACGTGAATTCGAGCAAAAGTAAGAATCGTTGGTGGCTGTCCGACTGTTTGATCATTTATAGCCATTGTAGGATGAGATAGGTAACATTCTATTGGATTCTGGATTCAAGAGACATTTCAAGCCGATATTCCTTTGAAAGGTAGTATTCAATTATACTCTAGATCATAAAAGTTCCAAGAAGCGAATAAATACGCTGAAACATAAATATTTATGGAGTAAACGCACGGGTTGCATCATCGATGGATCCCATTCTTTGCCGGTCTGAAACGGTATCGTCATCGTTAGAGAACAGCCCGGCTAGGATCGTAGCAGCTGCTTTAATTTGTTCTACCTGTCGTCGAAACACCTGTCGAGGTGCTTCGGAAACGAGACTAACAATCCAAAAGGCAACCATACGACCCACATACCATATACGTAATTAAGTTAAACGGCATCGATGCTGCAACGAGAAATTCGATGTACATACAGAACACTTCGGCTGTGATAATTACGCTCACGGAATTTAATAAATATTCAAACGCGTGCAATTTGCGGGAACGCCACGAAACCGCATCTCATATTCGATCATGGGCTACATGATTCGTCGCGTGTAAAAAATCACTCGAGCACGTACTTTAAAAAAATGTATGATACCGGTTCCTTTACGAGCGCGTGCAGCCGCACCGCGAGCTAAGCTAGCTCGAAAATTTACATTCGGATTACTGTGTAAAATGTCTTCAACATTCACTAACAATGAACAGAAATGTGAAAAGAAGATGGACGCTTTTGCGTTAATTGTATATCGCTATTTTCTGTTGAGTTTCAGAGACAGTTTGGAAAAGTTTTTGACGATTACTAGGGAGAGTTCGTAAGATGAAGATCATAAGAAAGTAACGTTGATCTAACAGCTTCATTCGATGTTTAACCCAGACCTTATGCAGTGATACATAGAACATCAGAACAAACCGCCGACTTAGATGTATGAATGTACGCTAACGTCCATGAGTATTAGGATACTCATTAATTTCTAGAAAATTACTTTTTCGCGGATTGACAATGACCTCAGGTATATGACAAAAATATATAGCTTTATTGAGAATCGTTAAGAAATGATGAATTAAAAAGTATGGACTAGGTACAGCCTAAACTCACAAGTGTGGAGCGAATAGGCAAATAACAAATAGGTGGCCAAAATAATAATCATGTCCGTGAATGTTTTTATTTGAGAGATCTAACAGTAGTCCAATAGGAATAATTACAAAATGAACAGTTAGAATGTCAAAATTAGTTCAAATTGTTATTAAGCAATTAGAATAGAGAGAGGGTGGATTTGATGAAAGAAAAGATTTAAATGCCTTTTCGTATCATCCTTACTATACAAAACATCACGAAAGATAATATTTTTGTAAACCTGTCAACGAGTTCATTATTTTTTTTAGTTATAAATAAAATTTAGAAGCGCTTTCAGACTTTTAAGTGGTACCGTGAGTGAAATGTTTATATTATTATTATATTATGTGTATTCTGCAGAGAATTTATTGTATACAAATTTGGTATACACAAAGCTGGTCTTTTCTCAAAACTATCATACGGAGCAACACGGGTATGGGGATTGTATTTTATTCTTTCATGATGAGGGCAATTCGAATTGAATTAGTATACATTTGAACAGAAGTTTTGTACTACCACTACATCTGCTGTTTCCAAAATCAGATCCAGAGAATTAAGGAAATTTTATGTAACACTGAAATACGTACTGAACGTACCCCCCCACATGGAATTATATTTGGAGTCCAATTAGATTATTAAGTTTATCAAAATATACTGTTCTTGTATACGAGTAGAAGATAAACGTATGACAACTGTATATTAAATTGGGCCGAAATAAATTGTACTTTGAATTTCTGTTATTTTCCACAGTAATAATGAAGAACAAAAAACGATTTCATTAAAATTGTTCCGTCTTATTACTAAAAATCTCAGAAACCCCATCATATTTCACCTTTCCCTAACATTCAATTTGATTTAAAAGTCCTATCAATTCGATACAGTTCAACCTTAAAAAAAGAGAATCATTAAAGAAGATTGTCGCCAAATCGTGCTATCCTGTATTTGAATAATAGCTTATCGAGGGATATGAATATCGGGCTTTCTTTGAGAAAGCGCCCCAGCGAATATTTGCACTCGAAAATCGCGTATGAACTAATTTGAATAGCGGTCGGACCAGTCTTTCAAGATCACCGCACGTGTAAATTCGTTCATTTCTCATTAGGATAGACCACTTTCGACCGAGGAAGGACATTCGGCGATTAGATAAATAGCACACGGTGCTGTGACATCTTTTTCCAGATACTTTCTCAAACACTCTACAACGTACGAGACAACGTAACGACAGATTAAGAACGACGTCCCCGCGAGATTGTAAACTTCATTGATGTTTCCCTGCTCAATCATCGCTTCGGAGTGCCGCCGTTGACTGGCCGGTCCGTGCGGCAATTTATATCAGTCAGGTGCAAATATTGATACAAAGACACCTGTTAATTGGGTGTTACGTGATTGCGAGGAAAAAATTTCGCACAGTCGCCCGTCGACGGAGGCTGATCGCACAGCCGCGATCACGCACTTCTCAGGAACACGTAAATAGCCGATCGAGAGGATTTTCCTCGAACACTCATCCACTTTATTCGCGGCACGCTCACTTACCTCCATTTTCATTGTTGCCACTGACAAGATCTCGCACAGGTGATCGAACACCGACTAAATCTGTTATCAGAGCAGCCTTCCGATAGGGATTGCCGAATTCGTGGCACGATTTCGCCCCGTCTATCTGATGGTGAACGGTTAACGTCCGTATCTATTATCATGCCGCGTAATTACGTCACTGGTCGGATTCGTTCACCGTGAACAGACGATAATCGGTTCCCGAAATTCGACCAACCGGTCCTGCCCCGTGAACCGTCAGCGTCAACTGGACGAACTCTCGCTTCAGCATCGAATTTTCACTTGACTCGGGGACGAGAAACGTTTCGACAGCCTCGCCCGGGCACCCGCGAAGCGATTTCGAGTCAACGCTCGATCAGGATCCCGAGGGATTCACGGAATGCTGGATCGCGGATCGTGGATCGTTCGCGTTCACCGAAACGACACGTCTGGAGCGCGGCTGGCCAGATTGGTCGAGATTCGAAGCCAGCCGATGATGAAGACGCGATGAGGCCGCGATACGCGCTGACAGACACCGGAGGATCCTTTCGAAACGGACTCCCGATGCTCGGGAGGAACCCACGTTACTTCTTCCCCTCGGCTCGAGCGCACCTGTAATTTTCGAGACCGCGAGCTTATTATCGAGAAGCGGCCGGAGAAGTCCGCTCGGCGACTGCCATTTTACCTGCGTGACCTTGTTTCCCGACCGTTCTCCGAACAAAAGTAACACGACCGAACCACGATGCACCAGACAGAAGTTCCTCTACGTTCTGTCTTATCATCTCCGCAAACATCCTTTCGCAACGACTTTTATACAGGGTGTTGAAGAACGAGTGGCTGACAGGTAGATGGTACCCGACCGGTTCAATGAGAGATGTCTAGTCTGCATGGGTCGAAAACTGAGCCAAGTTATACAGCATTTTTTTGAAAATTCCTTCAATACGGCATTGTTAGTAGTTTGGATAATATTCATTCTTCGATTTATACTTGTTAGAGATTTTTTTATTCAGTTGGATGAGCATTGTCTGCTTTGTAGGTCCTAAGTATCGTTTTTATATCCCGTTTGTTTGCATGATTATTAATGTTATACAGCGTGTAAAGAGGAGGATTCAGAACTTACAGATAGACAGTGCTTATCGAACTCAATAAAAAATATCTAGTAAATAAGGCAAAAGTTAATATTATTCGAGCTATAAATCATTTTTTGCAGCACGATTAATATTCATTTTTCAATCTATGTTTGTTAGGCATTTTTTATTTGTTTGGTGAGCTTGATTTTCAACGGCGTAAGTCCTGAATAGAGATAATAATTGTTTACAGTCCTATATAATTTTCTTTAACACCCTGTATATAAAACAATTCATTTAATCCACCCTTCTTTGTTTTTTAATCGCAACACTGTTGCGCGTCACATACGTGGAATTATTATGTAAACGTTTTCCTGGAAAAGATGATGATATAAATGATTATTGTAGTATTAATACACTTCCTTGACCAATCCATTCAGTGTCGTGAACCGAAAATTCCTTGATGAACGCATTAAATACTGATTTATTTTAATTAAATAAGTACTAATTTTTATAAAACTTGTAGTCGAACGGTTACAACATTTTTTACTTAATACTTTAAATTATGATGTGTCCGATTAGGTATGGCAATTTTCACTGTGATATTTCATATGTTAAAAAAATGTAATACTAACGAAAATCGTTTCTACATTATTCATTTAAAAATAATATTCTAATGTTATTAATAAATATACTTCTTGTGCGCAATATCACTGTAACGTTAAGAAGAAAGTTTCTATTTTAAAAGCAAAAATATAAGGAATATTTTATTTAAGATCGAATATGATAAAAAGTCAGGGTCATCGTTTGTTTCTTATCAAATTACAATGTAAAATGTTTTTCATTTTTTTAAGGTTGCGCAAATATTTTAAATTCGATTTTACCGCACAATTGTGCATGATTGTAACTCGGACGCCATCTGCATCCTCTTATCTATACATTTTTAAAATGATAGATCAATTTTCTATGATTATTAAAAATATTTAATGACACGTATACTCGAAGACTTCATACGATGTATGTTTCACATCTAATACACGAAATGTAGTATAAAAGAATTTCATTAAATTTTGTTCTAATTATTTTCTCTTATGTTTTTTCTAAGTGGACAATTCGGCACTCTAAGCGGAAACAACATTATCATTGGTTGTTTCTTCTTAAAAAATACTCTATTTCGCAACGGTTAACCAATAAGGTAGTATTTCAAATCTGCATAAGTTTATTATTACGAATGGAAAGTTTGTTGTTTATTTTTTGTGTTTATCGAATGTGAATACATGTTCGAAATTATACTTATGCATTTTATATTTTTATAGAAGCTCCTGTACGTGAACAATTATTTTAAATGATACAAAACAGGATATTCTTAATTGTATCATAAATTGTGTTGCACATGTATGTTCCTAAACACATTTTTTATTCTATCACGTACTTAGTTATTCAGTTCTAACATCTTATTTGTTTATAATGGTTACATATTGAAGAATTCTATGTTATGACAATGGACAGTGTTAAA
This sequence comes from Macropis europaea, assembly GCA_916610135.2. Taxonomy (NCBI): domain Eukaryota; kingdom Metazoa; phylum Arthropoda; class Insecta; order Hymenoptera; family Melittidae; genus Macropis; species Macropis europaea. The sequence goes on along the minus strand of OU744344.1, from coordinate 10,420,497 downwards.
AGAAGAGAGTCCACAGAAATGATGAAAAAGGAACAATTTTCTCCAGTCAGTAGTAAGGGGTCAAAGTCTTTATTCTTAACATATTTATTGAATATTCAGTAACACAGAGAAAGTACATAAATTAGTATACCCTATCCTTAATTAAATTTATATTATTCAGAAACGTACAAATTACATAAATAAAAGCAAACTTATATTTTAAACTTGGTTTATATTGTAGAAATTGTGGCTACAAAAGCAACGCAAGGAAGAAATTTAACAGGATCCGCTCGTCATGTAAGAGACTTAGCTGCAGATATACATGGAAACATACAGCAGTGGAATACGCTTCATTTACAAGGATTAACATTATTGAAGAATATAACACAAGAGAAACAAGATGGGTCTTATTCTCAGGTTTTACAGGAATTATGTGATAAGTTGGAAAACATTTGCGATGCAATGGTAACAGATACTTTCTATATGCACTTTTATATACATATAAGTTAAATGGAGTTCACACAAAATTCCTTCACAGGATGATGTTGTAAAAAACCTTACTCAGATCGCACATCAAATGAATATGATAACGTTGCTAGAAAAAGATAAGGACAAGTTATTTACTACGTGGCCCACAGTAAAATTTGGTACATATGATTTATATGTCATAAATAAAAAACTATACAGTATTATTTTATATTTAAAAGATCTATATATTTATAAGAAAAGTAAATAAAATGTATGAATACATTAAATGAAATATTTTTTTCTTCTAGGGGAAGTAGCAAAAATAATATGCGATGCATATTCCCATGAAGCTATAGTGAAAAGAAAAATTTTTGAAGATGTAGCTCATCATCACACGGATTCTTGGAAAATGTTGTTTCTTGCTACATGGGTACATCAACCATTATTACCAGAAAGTGTAATAATATTTTTGGAATCATTATTGATAGAAACTGGGCATAGATAGTTATAGTTATTATTGGTACATATTTTGGTAAGTATTTTTCTATTTTAAAAACAATTCAATGTTCATGATAATTATTTTTTTGTATTATACAATAACTTACATCTACTGAAATAAAACAAAGTTTAACAGAATGTTCATTTATTTGCGGCTTTTCAAATACCATCTGTATAATTTCACAAAAAAAGAAAAGATGGAATTGAGAAACATACTCAAAATCCAACATCATCCATGAAATTCTGTTTACAATTGATATTTGAGATCACAAAGATTTAGTATGAATATAAACATGTATAAATGTACTACAAACTTGTTTGCAAATGCAGATTTTATATAATGTATCTTAGATACGAGGAACCAAACCTGCTAAATTAATATATTTAATAATTAATTTTAATTAATCTAATGGTTACTAGTGCCTTTAACATTTAATTGAATCAGTAATTTTTATATATATATGTATAATACATATTTACACATAAATACAAAATCAATCATTTTTGCTGTACATAAATGCTATAACAATGTGGATGGAATTATTTCCTTGGTGTTTAAAGTATTTTTCGATACTATAGTGTTTTATGTAAAAACTAAACAATCCACTTCAATTCATTGCTTAATTATGTATAATATTCAAAGTTACTGTATTCTCAATTATTTAATGTTTTTACAACAATTATGAAATTATTGAAATTGTTTACACTGCAACATTTTGATTACTCATTAATTTGCAAGATCATTGAAATCAGCTAGTATTGTCCAGTTAAAAAGTTAATGTAAATAAATATAAAAAATTAACATTGAATCATAAAATGATTTATGCATGATTGCTTTCTGGTAATGTAACTAAAAACGTTGTGATAATATGTATTTAACTGACTACTGCTTATATAGCTATAAAAAATTACATTTACGAAAGAAACTTTTATATTCATACTTCATGTTTTTCAATGTAAAATTCTAGTAAGTTTAGTTTCTGGTTGTTCTAAACCATTTCCTGATTCATTAGTGAGGTTTTCCCAAACTATTCTGAAATTAAATTTATTAGTTACACTATGTGTATGATTATAAAGACCGTTTACATAAAAAAAAGTGTTGATGTATTCTACTGAAAGTTTGTTTTACATTCAAAATTATACAGCAAAGTAAAGCTTGTTTGTATAATAATACATTTTTTAACTTACTGTTACGTTGCCCTTTTGTATATGAAATATATATTATACATAATAAATATAACAGAAACAGTCTTATTTACATACACATATCAGAATATAAGATATTATATTACATTAATATTGGTATTCTTCGTTCAAATATGGAAGTAATAATATATTGATTGTGATACTGTCAGAAATTCTATAAAAAAATATCTACACCATTGTGTAATTATATGCATACATATACAATTTCAAATAATTGTATAAATCCCATACTATTATACACTATACACATTATTTCAATTTGTTTAGGAACATCTTGTTTGAAATTATCCAAGAATCAACTTCTGGTATTCCTGTTAAATTCTTCACTTAGTGCCTCAAAATCAAGATCTGTATCTAAATTTGAATTATTTGTTATCAAATTGTTTTCCAAAATGTTATCTGGCATAATATTTTTTAATCGTTCAGATACTAGTTCGTCGACTAAATTTGATTGATCTACTAGATGCAATTGTTCGACTAACTTTTCATCAATTAATAAATTTTTATCTATCACTCCGCTTGTATTTAAAATATCTAAATGTGCAATGTGATCGTACTGAGCTATTTTTGACATATCTAAATTTTCTGCACTGCCAAATATACTAGTATCACAATTAGTGGAAATGATAGGTACTGTATCTTGAAGTATAGGCATATTGTCTGAAATTTTACAACCAGAAGTAGCAGGCATCATCTTACAAGAACTTGTATCTAATGGTGCTGACTGAGATTTAACACAGTTTATATCTGATGATGACATAGGGATTATTTTAGAAACCAATTTTTGAAATCCTTTAGCAAAATTTTGAGATCCATTCTCCATGTCATGCAAACCATTTTGTATTTTCTCAAAGTCTTGAGTATCTTGTTTTGTATAAGCTCCCATACCACCATTTTCTAATTTAACAAAACCCTGTTCTGTTGGTTCCAATTTTATGAAAGCTTGTTCCATATCTAATTTAGACTGTTCGTAATTATCGTCAACCTTACAGAAATTCGGTGAACCTAAACTGTTTTCTAGTTTTGTAAAATTTTCTTTTTGGGACTCTGTTTTTTGATAACTTTTTGGTGGAGTAATATCCACCTTCTGGAATCCAGGATTGTCTGAAATTTGATTTTGAATCTCTGGATTTGATATTAGAAGTTTTGAAATATTATTGGATTTACTACTTTCTGTATTATTCACAGGACTGGGATTTCTTCGCATCAGCGTTAAAGCTGATAAAACTTCTGGACATGTAGGATTTGTTACAGACTCAGTTCTTCTATCACTTAAAAAGTCTGAGACACTGAGATCTGAACTTTCGGAAAACCCACTAGACATTCGTTCTTCTATATTTTCTTTGCCATCTTCTGCATTGTCTGTTTTTTGGAGTTTAAGTGGAGGTTCTCCATTCTCATAAGTAACAGAAACAGGAGTATCAACCTTCTTCAAAGATTCATTATTAATTCTGTACAAACCAGGATTTAAACCTAAAGCATCACAAAGTGATTCTTCACTGATATCGATCAAATCTTTGTCTGATTCATTACCACTATTCGCAATTGTTAACATTGTCCCAGCTTTTTCCCGTATTTTAACCATCAATTGCTTCAATTCGTCCAGAAAATTTCTTACGTTGTTCTCAGACTTTAGTACTAATAAGTCAAACAATGATTGTGCGTTAAGTACCGGCTTTGCTGCTATCTTTATTATTTCAAGATCTTCACACACAGAAATCGCTTCTCTTAATTTGATTTGACGTCTTTCCGACTTTGCTTCTGGTGTGACATAAGCCCAAGGACCTCGCTTCTTTCCTTTACGTTTTAAGGGATCTTGTCCCCCATTTTGTTTTAATTCAGGTTCTGGCGTTGGAGGAGGTAATTGTTCAGGACTGCCGTGATCAGGATGCATTTCGAAGTGCCTTGCCATACGAGTACGCCCTAAATATATTTTATTACATGTAGGACACCTGAAGTGATCTGATATTTTTCTCTTTGGTACTTCTAACCCTGTTAGCAATTCTTTAGGTGATTCCTCTTCTTCAAGTTTATCATTATTAGTATTATAATCACTATATCCACCATCTGAATCATCTAAATCCGGTTGTAAGAAATCTAAATGATGTAAATGTTTATAATCTCGCACCATGTGTCTGGGTGGTCGAGAAAGTCTGCCAGATCGAGTTCTTGCCACAACCTTTTTCCTTTCATCCTGAAGGAAAGATTAACAGATTAGAATGGCAAGACAATTATAATTTCATAAAAAGTGAACCACAAATACCTTCAGTTCTTCTTGTTCTTCATCAGGAATCTGCGGCTTAGGTGGAATTAAAGATGGTCTAATAGCACTCTTTTTTGGTCTACCCCTTTTTCCTCCGCGATTTCTTAGCAGGTTTCCTGGATTTCTAATCCTTAAATCCAGTTCTTCAGGAAACACAACTCTGAATACATACATGAGTTGCTTAGATAGCTGAAGATTTACGAAGAAGGAATAAGTCTATATTAAAACTGACCTATACACAACTCTCTCATTTGATGCAGCTGCTTCCTGACTACGTTGTTGTAAAACATGAGCAATTTGTTTTAACTGTGTTTGTGTCAGACGTTGCATACTAAAAGTTAGATAATATAAATAATATCATGACACTGAAAAAAGTATTGAAAGCATTAGACATAGAGAAAACTCACATACCTATGAAATGTTTGACCTTGTTGAACTATTTGTATTGGATTCTCACTAGAGCCTAGTGGTTTAGAAGCATCAGTAGATTCACTTAATATTGTAGTAGATTTGGCAGAAGTATTTTTAGCTTTTTTATTAACTTTAAGGTTTGTGCCATTTACAACAAGATTAAGTTTTTGTTTAATAGTTTCATTCTGTGCTGATTTAGCACCTTCAAGCACATCATTTTGTTGTGTTACAGGTATTTTTTGTGAAGTGTTCTGTGAGTTAATTGAAATATTGGCAACATTTTGAGTTGCAATAGTTACGTTTTGTTTAGTCGAATTATTAAATGCAACTTTTGCCTGAGGTTGAGGTTTTAAGATAGATATAGGTGTGGAAATTTGTGTTGGCTTTAAGATAGATGTAGAACTTGTTACTGCTTTCAAATCTTGAGCTTTAACAATTGATGCAGTGCGAAGTACAACTGGTGCGTTAGAATTAATTGTGGTTTTTGGAGCTCCTGTTGGTGTTTTCCTCCCAACAGTGGTTTTTGTTTTAAGTAACTGTGGTGAAATTTGTACTGATTTTATGAATTGAGCAGGAATAGCTGCTGCCATGCTGGTACTATTTAAAATTTGATTAGACTTTGGAAGCACAGTAGATGCACCTTTTAGCACCGGAGTTAGAAATTGTTGAACGCTTCCTCTTTGAAGAGACTGTGATGTTTTTACAATAGGAGATAATCGTATTTGTGAAGTGAGAAGGTTTTGCGTTGTTCCAGATGCAGTACTTACAATAGCATTAGAAATATGTGGTGTACTAATAGATTGACTCTGTATTTCACAAGCACCTGTTAAAATCTGAGAAGTATTTAACAGTTGTGCAGATATACCACTGGTATTTAGCAACTGAGCCGTTATAGGAGTTGCTTTTATTATTTGAGGTGACAAATTATTTAATATTGTAGCTTTAGACAATAACATAGAATTAGCAGTTGAGTTAGAACTTAGTGTATGTACTGCATTAATAGAAGTAGCCGTTGTGTTAATAAGTTTGTTTGATCCTTGAAGTAATCTAATATTTTTAGTTGGCTTCAATATAGTTTGTGCAGGTTTGATTATAAATTGCGAGGATGGTAAAATCACAGGTAATTTTTGTAAAATTTGCGCCTGAGAATTAGGTATTACATTGAGTTGGTTTTGTGCTACATTATCCTCGATAGTATATTGCAGATCATTCTCGTGGATATCCTTGACTTGTGCAATGTCTGCTTTTAATGCATGCAGTTTATGTTGTTCTAAAACTATCGTCCGTGTACCTGAGTTCTGTTGTATTAAATTATTCTCTTGCTCGATCACATGGTCAGATTCATGATTTTGACCATCCAAATTCATCTCTTCCAATGATAAATCATTTTCAACTATTTGATCTTGAAGCTGGTCGCTATCAGGCACTTTCTGAATGTGCCATTCTTGAAAGTCTATGCATTCTGTTTTAATCAATTCATTATCAGTGGATTTTTCTATATCTTCAGGTTGGTAATTTAAGTGATCGATCGCTATAGAATTCTGAGAAGACAATGAATTTTGGTCCTGTACGTTAATGCCATCATTCGCGGAAACGTCTTCTTGTATGGTTGATGCAGCATTATCTTGATCCTGTCGATAGATAACCTCTTCGCTTGGGCTTACTTCGAAAGTTAGTCCTAAGGCCGCTGCTTGTTCCGGAGTCAAGTGAATAGTTTGCGTATCATTGTCGTCGCTTTGTAAAAATGCAACAAATTCGTTCTCGTGATCGTCATCGTCAACAACTTGCTGGAACGCTTGCTGAAGAAGATCGGAAGCACCAGTGGGGGATGCATCGTTTGTAAACACAGTGGAATTCGAAATTTCTGCCATATCCTGACTTTTCTCAGCTTTTCAGCTTGTCAAACGTATTTACACAATAATGGCAGTCACTTGCATATTTTACAATGACTTCTTGCACGAATTTATCCTCGAGAATCTTTCTGCAGTACGCGTTTAATCCATTTCGCTGCACACGTTTTTCGCGCAAACAGAAACACATGAGGTGCATGAAGTTCGCCACAGGTGCGGTGAAGAAAATGGCGACTACGCCATTAAGGTATAGTCGCATGATTGGTAGTTCCGACTTAAGTCTATTTTCACTGCATTCTACGCTCAATATTTACAATTGCACATGGTGAAATTAGAAATGTAATTATGGCATATTTTTACAGGCAACTGAGACTCTATTGTCTTACAAAGATAGGCGTTTGGCGTTAAAATCGAAATTGTACTTCGATCAGAGAAAGATTTCGTTTTTTTTAAATTTATAGACAAAAATTCTAGGATGCAACACAAACGTCACTTTCGATTGGTGGTTTCGGGGATTTAAATCATAGAAAATGAATATTTATTTTTGTGTATCATACTTGGTCGTATTTCAGTCCAATCGTCGCTTGCATTGATATTGTATCGAATAACTGTGATATAGAATTTATTATGATTCACGCACTTATAAACAAAGATATGCCCTATTTGTAGTGTTAATTACTATTATGAACACTTTCTTAAAGGTGTAGTGCATCATAATATTGTGAGAATTGTGGATACAAAGTCTACCCTAAACAAAGACACTTTGAATAAATAAATTATCTTAAATAATACGAATATGGTAAGACTATTGATGATTCAAATTGTCTTATTGATAACAATTAATGACATGGTACATACTGATAAATTATTCTCGAACAAACAATACCATATTTTATATTATTCATATATTTTGCTCATTAACTGAAGCCTTTTATAATGATTGCTTAAATAACTATTCTTATCTAAAATATTTTATATGTAAAAAAACAATTTAAAGGAATAGGATAGTTAAATAATTTATCAGTGCGTTAACTTATATTGATATGCACACACAAATTATCAATGTGCAATGAAAGGGGTCTTAATTAATTTTAAGCGCATGTTAATTTTTCTATATTTATGCTACTGATAATATTATTATAGGATGATGATGATCAGTATCAAGCTGGTTACGATGTAGGTTCTTTTCCTAAAGATTTTGGGTATGCACCACTCGATGGAGAAACTGAAGGATCAATGGATCCTTTAGCAGGTGAACAAAAACCTAGAATACTTTTAATGGGTCTTCGGAGGTATTTGTCTAAACTTAATATATTTTTATTTATTTTGATGATATGAATTGGGTAAAATTATTATTCATTTTAGGAGTGGAAAATCATCTATACAAAAAGTAGTTTTCCATAAGATGTCACCAAATGAAACACTGTTTTTAGAAAGCACAAATAAGATTATTAAAGACGATATAAGTAACTCTAGTTTTGTTCAATTTCAAATTTGGGATTTCCCAGGACAGATTGATTTCTTTGATCCCACCTTCGATAGTGATATGATATTTGGAGGTTGTGGTGCATTGGTTTTTGTTATCGATGCTCAAGATGATTATATGGAAGCACTTATTAAACTTCATCAGACAGTTACAAAGGCATATAAAGTTAATCAAGCAATAAAATTTGAAGTATTCATACATAAAGTTGATGGTTTGTCCGATGATTGTAAAATGGAAACACAAAGGGACATACATACTAGAGCAAATGATGATCTTGCAGATTCTGGTAAATGAAAGGAATAACTAATGGAACACTTTTAATAACAATATATAAATATCTGAATGTGTTTTAGGTTGTGACCAAATACATCTGAGTTTTCATTTGACATCCATATATGATCATAGTATATTTGAAGCATTTAGTAAAGTTGTTCAAAAATTGATTCCACAGTTACCAACTCTAGAAAATTTACTTAATATACTTATATCGGTAAGCAGAGATGTTGGATTTTCCTTATATTCTTTGTTCATAACAAAAATTATGTGTTTTACAGAATTCTGCAATTGAAAAAGCATTTTTATTTGATGTAGTTTCTAAAATTTATATCGCAACTGATAGCTCTCCTGTAGATATGCAAAGTTATGAACTTTGTTGTGATATGATTGATGTTGTTATTGATGTATCTTGCATATATGGGTACGTCACAGAAAAATTTTTCCATAAAAGTGCTTTATATTAATAGTATGGAATTCATTTTATATGTTTATATTAATTTTAGTTTGAGAGAGGATTTAGAGGCTGCAGCATTTGATAGTCAGAGTTCCAGTCTAATTAAGTTAAATAATGGAACAATTTTATATTTGAGAGAAGTTAATAAGTTTTTGGCTCTAGTCTGCATTTTACGTGAAGATAATTTTGATAGACAAGGTAGTATATTTTGTTTTTATATTTTTCAGATATATTATGATACAGTAGTAAACCAATGGGAGAATACGAGATACATCTTATTAACTTTATTTTTTCATTCATAGGTGTAATTGATTACAACTTTCTTTGCTTTCGTAAAGCAATACAACAAGTTTTTGAATTGCGTAACAAGGCATTGGCTGCAACAAGTGTCAATAATCATTCAACACCTCCTATTAATATGAATGAAACTTCAAGTGCTCCTGCAGTATCTCAAAGTGGAAATATGGGCCAAAATGGTACTGTCGTGATTGCACAGAGTTAACTTTTGTATATAACCTTTAGAATTTTTATTTCATGTACAATAGAAAATAATGTTCTTTCATGTATGCTTTTCCACTTTTATGTTACATATTGATAATATATCATAAAATCATTATATATGTAATTTAATTTCGTAAATATTTACTTAATATAAGATGTAATTATGTCATTGTTTCTTATGAATTTTTTAACGACGCTATTTTAGATAGATAACATAATTGTACATATGTTACTACATGTTGTCAGCTATTGAAGTAAAAATTAATTATTCAATAATTTTTCTCATAAAGTATTGTGTTTCCTTATAATTCCATATTATGAAATAATATGCTAATATTCGTTCTCAATAAATATTTATTTTAAGTGTACCTTATATTAATATACGTTTTGTAGTTTATATTTAATAATATTAATTTATCGAATTACAAGTAGTTTATTTCTGATTTATCATCGTCCATAAAATCTTCCATTTCACAATGTATAATGCATGGAGTCAAATCAAATGTAACAATGTTTTCTTCTAATTGATACCAACGTATATATGAAAAAGTTTGTTCATATTCATTCAGACTAATTTCATTTGGTAAAGAATTTTCAACATTCAAACTGCAAAGTTCAGGCACTTAAGTAGTTAGTGCTTTACAATATTTTGTTTATAGAAATAATCTTTGATATTAATGTGTTTAGTACAATCAATATCGTTTCGAATTAAAATACAAAATTGTTACCTGCTTCTGTACCAATCCGTTGTATGTATCATTTTGGGAATTCTAATAGGCAAACCTGATGGTGGTAAATGTTGATAGGCTACTTCAATTAATAAATTGCGACTTAAATTGTTGAAAGAGGAGACAGCTGCATCATTTTCTATGTATGTGTTTCGTGTGCTAATTTGATATTGTAGCATTAGTTCATCTGAAAGGAGTTTACAAGGATTGGATGGGATTTTTGAGTGGAAGAAATAGGTTTGTTAAATATATTTTGATAAATAAGAAAAGAAAAACTTTCACTTTTATTCTACAACAAATTTTCGATTAACAGATTATTTAACAGAATATTCAATAGTAACGTTTCTACAAATGGCCTGATAATTTCATAGAAATTATCACATAAATCTCGACATTTGTAAAGTATATATGAGATTCTTCTACGTTCTATTACAAAGAATAGTAGTACAATTAGTTGCAAAGCATTAGTAGTCATAACACACTGCCAAATTTTTGTTAATTAATAGCTACTTGTATTACATTCTTTAGTTTCATTTCAAATTTAGGTAATAATCAAACTATAAAGAATTCTTTAACGATAATAAAAGTTGTTGCAATATCATTTCTTCTAGGTTTGGCATTATCAGTGTTTTAGAATACATAATATAAAAATATATCAGTGTTAAACACATGACATGCTGCAGTTAAATGCTGAACTTAAGCCAGTCACTGTGAACAAAGCAATAAAAAAAAATATTAAATTATAAGACAATGTTAATTAACATGCTATTATGTACATTTATGTTACCATTAGTAGGAATTACTGAACTATTTTACAATATATAATAATAAAATATTTTTCATAATTTTATAATTCACTGTGATTATGATTCTGAAGTAACACTAAATTTAAGTATATCAGATTGAAATGTATTATACAATGCTGTCAACAGAACTTCCGACTTACAGTAATTTGCATCCTTGTTTTGTACTGCATTATGTAAAGCTAAAGCAAGATATGTATGATATTTAGTGTAGCTGCTTTCTAATACTTCTAACTCTTCACTGGCAAATATTAATTTCTTATAGTTCCATCGAGTTCGAATATGATTACACATTTCAATTAACTGAAATAAATGTCTATACATGAATGCCTTTGTGCAAAACTTCATTTAATAAGTATGCATTATTATAAATAGTAATATATGTATATATAATTCAATCAAATAAATACTGATACATACATTATTTATAGTCGCCATTAAGTCTTCATATTCTGTTGTCAATAAACAGTGTTCATGAACCTTTCGCAAATATTCATTATGAACTGTAAAATGTTTAAAAATGTTTAATTGTATCAAGAAAGACGAAATTGTGTATTTACATACACAAAAGAATACATATCATACATAGATTAGAAACTTGTTTTACCTGATATTATCCCATCAAGATTATCAGCTTGCATCAAAGATTTTTCAAATACAAGACTTAAATTTTGCAGTACTTGTCCTGATAAATATGTATGTATTGAACTAATAGCATGCAATAAACAAAATCGTAAGCTTTCAATACGTCTTATATAAAATTGTTCCAGCTTATTTCTTTTACGTATCGATCTTGAACCTTCAAGATCTATAAGGAGTATAAGTATTTATATATCTAATTTTAATAAAATTGTAAAATTAAAATTATTCTAACACTTTTTCTTACCAATAAATCTCAAATTACTTAGTGTCCATAAAGCCCACTTCAACTTTAACTGAAATCTAAATATCTCATTATATTTTATGAAAGTTTTCTCATTTAATATAATATTCATAGGCCAGCCTATAGCATAATGTAATGTTATATTATCCACAGCCACTAATACTTGATTCGTATGGGCATTACAAACGGTAACAGACCAACGTGAACTTGAGTCAGGCCACCATTGCGAAAGAGTTTCTTCTAGCAGACATGACAAAAAGTAAGAATTGTTCCATATTTGATTGGATTCGATCTAAAAGAAAACTTAATATGAGATATTCACAATACATGTATAAACATAAATATTTTGTTATACCTCTTGGAATAATCTTCGATAAAATTTACTCATGATGTGTCCTGCTTCCATCATATAAACAGACCTCATTAATGTGAAATGTGATTCTAATTTATACTCTTCTCTCATTATATTTTTGACTAATTTACTAGCACTATTATATCGCGAAACCAGAATTTTTGATAAAATATTTTCTAATATTTTTCTGTATGGCAAAATATAATCTGATGCGTTCTCAAGTCTGAAAATTTATATTTTATATTATACTACTATATCAAAGACAAATATTTATTATAATTTACTTCAAGTTTATAACAATAGTACCTTCCAAATAAATCATTCGTTTGTGCTTTAGTATTCTGAATGTTGGAGAGACAAGTGGCAGTAATATCTTTTTTTAATAATTCAGGAGGAATGTAGTCTTCTAGAGCTTTTAATAGAAACGGATTCTTGAACTCACTTAACTGTTGTACAATATTCTTTTCTATATCCTCGTCATATTTATCCTCTACAACTTCATCTATTTGCACAGAGGATGCTTCTTCTTGCATTTTACAAGTACTGTATTTAGAAACTTCTATTTCTAAGTTACAATAAAATTCATCAGCCAAAGTCTTTCGCGTTTCTATAAAATGAATTACATAAAATATTTTAACCTATAGAAGCTGTAATAATATGTACACTAATGTTGAAAACATTACCATCGTTGCCAATGTTAATTTTCCATATGTCTGTAATGCGATCTAAAGAGACTAATAATTCAATACTCTGACCCATATGTTGCACCTTCTTTACAAGAAATTGCATGATTGGATCTGCTAAACATATACTATCTAAAGCTCTCAAAGAAAATACTT